>OX451735.1:1522949744-1524149744 GCA_948472305.1 Vicia faba | reverse complement strand
TATTTTAACAAGAATACAAGGCTAATTAATATTTTTAGACAAAATAAAACTAAAATAAATAATGAAGAATTAATACACATTTTAGATTTGAGAACTCATTACATGCACATGAACAACGTAAGATGAAGAAGAAGGAAGAAAGAGTCGAAGAAGAAAACCAAACCAAGGATTCGATCAAAGATGAAAAGGTACTCTTTTCTCAAAACTTTCGAGGAAGAGGACGAGGCCGTGGAGGTCGTGACAGTGGTCGAAGTGGTCGAGGCAGCAACTTCGACAGAGGACATTCGAACCAACAAAATTGGCGTGGCAGAGGACGTGGTCAAAGAGGTGGTTGATCGAACCACTCCAACTTTGAATGTTATAAGTGTGGGTAGTATGGTCATTACGCAAAAGATTGCAATTCCTACAAATACTATAACTGTGATAAAGTGGGACATCTTGCAAAGTATTGTCGAGTCGAAAAAAAGGTAGAAGAAACAAACAATCTAGTCTTGGAAGCTGAAGCGAATGAAGTAGCGTTCAGATGGGAAATAAATTTGGCAATATAATTCAAACATCCCAGGAAATCTCTGACTTCCTTCTCGGTACGGGGAGCTGGAATTTCTTGAATAGCTTTAACCTTGGCAGGAGCAACTTCAATACCTTTTCTACTGACGACGAAACCTAGAGTTTATCGTATCTTACCCCAAAGGTGCATTTGTTCGGATTCAACCTCGGCTTATACTTCTTCAGTATCTAAAGCAGCTTGTGTAAATGGTCAAGATGTTCTTCTTCAGTCTGAGACCTGGCTATCATGTCGTCGAAGTAAACCTCTATCTCGTGGTGTATCATGCCATGGAACAAAGCTACCATAGCATGCCGATATGTCGCATTGGTGTTCTTCAACCCAAAAGGCATAACCTTGTAACATAAAGTGCCCTACTGTGTAACAAAAGTAGTCTTCTCCATGTCTTCAGGTGCCATCTTGATCTGATTATAACCTAAGAAACCATCCATAAAAGAAAATACTTTATGTTGAGCGGTGTTATCAACCAAAACATCAATATGTGGAAGCGGAAAATCATCTTTTGGACTTGCCCTGTTCAGATCCCTATAGTCCACACACATACGCATTTTGCCATCTTTCTTTGGTACCGGAACCACATTTTCAACCCACTGAGGATAGGATGTAACAACTAAGAAACATGCGTTGAATTTCTTCATAACCTCAGCCTTGATATTTTCTTACATCTCGGGACACATACGACGAATCTTTTGCTTTATTGGAGAACAACCCTCTTTCATCGGCAGACGGTGAACCACAATATTAGTATCGAGCCCTGGCATGTCTTCGTACGACCAAGCAAATATCTCAACATAATCATGTAACATCTGAATTATCCTGTTCTTGACACTGTCTTCTAGATTTGCACCTATCTTGACCTCTTTCTTGTCCTCTCAAGCACCCAAGTTCACAACCTCGACTGGCTCTTCATGCGGTTTTATGGCTCTTTCTTCTTGCATTAACATCCTAGCAAGCTCTCCAGGTACTTCGAAATCTTCCTCACCTTCGTCTTCGGCTCGGTAGATCGGATTTTCAAAGTCATAAGTGGAAATAGCAGAATTGTTATCAAGGGTATCCATAGTAGATGTGGATCTGAAATTTATTGTGTGGGTGCGTATAAGAACTCATAGCTATTTTGAAAGTGTAATAAAGTAAAAAGAAAGACAAAGAGCACAAAATTTGAATGCAAAACGTCCAATGATTTATTAAATGAAAATATGCTTATGAAAGACGACAACCCTAAAAAATGAAACGTTGTGCCCCGGGTAAGACACGAGGCTTAAAGTCATTGTTTAAAGATTACATAACCAAAACTTTGAAAGAAACAGAAAATAGCAATTACTCCTGACTAATGAAGATTGAGATAAGGTCTTTAGTCTTCTAGTTGCTGAATCTAATGCCGGTGGTAGGAAAGATCCAACTGTCGAGGTCATAATCATTGTCAGCATCTTCTATATCATTGACTCCATTATTGTTGACGTGGAATGGTGGTCTTCCGGCATGCGTACGACGAATATCCCTTTGATCCTCTGTAGTAAAACCCAAACCAAATTTGTCATATTCATATGGAATGTCAGGAAGCTGACCCCAAGTAGTGCAACCACCTTCTTCCACTACAGCTCTAGCATCCTTCAAACAGCCATCCTGGGTGGAACCCTGGTAACCTTGAGAATAGAAGAAACGTATTCAGTAGCGGTAGGAGGGATTGAAGGGTGAGAAAACACTTAGAATGAGGGGTTGAATAAGTTTTTCCTTTTTCTTTTTCTTACTAGCTCAACAATTATGGAAAGACACAATTATTTTTATCCTGGTTCATTTGAACTCAAATTACTCCAGTCCACCCGCCAAGATGATTTCGCCTTTCTCAACAAGGACTTAATTTACTATAATCAAACAAATTACAATCACACAACCAAACTGTTGTGACTAACAATACAAAGCACAAGTAAACTTACAAGTGACTAACACCACTAAGACTCAAACTAGTCTTAGCCTTCTTGAGAAATCTGACCAAACTTGGTCTCTCAAGGAACAAATACAAGAATTAAATCTTTACAATAGTGAAACAAATTTCTTCTTAGAAAGCTATATCATAAACTGTGATTTATCACTAAGATAAGTTTTGCTCTTGAGAAAATAACAAATAAATTTGTGAGCAGCAGAATAATTTTCACGTAAGATGTTTCTTTGGTTTTTTTTTTGTTGAGTAGTTGGCTTGCAATAAATGATATTCTATTTATAGCATGAGGAAAACGACTGTTACTTCCTTTAAAAGTGAGGAGCAATTAATGTTTGTGTGTTGGCTTACATAATTGTTTCTTTCAAAGAACTAGCGTAGAGACACTTGAGTGCTTTAGCCGTCTTTGCATTAAATGAACAAACGGTACTATCAGAGCTTGTTTCCTGAAACTTGACAAGACTGTTTGCTTCTTTAATCTTTCAGAACTTGCTTCAGATCTTGCTTCATAATTTTCTTGCAAATAACTTCTCATCAGAGCTTGCTTGCAAAATACTTCTGAACAGAGTTTGCATGGAAATTTGCTAAGATTAGAGGATGCTTTAAGTTGCTTCTTATCAGAGCCAGCGTCAGAACTTGCACTTAATAAATAGTTCTTTCATCAAAGAACTTCTTTATTTTTATTCAGCTCAGCACGTAAAATGATTTTCACCTTAGAAAATACTTCAGTCAGAATATTATCTGAAACAAAGAAATATGATCATCAGAGTATCAATTATACAAAATATATTTTATTGTTATCATCAAAACTCTGAGATATGATCAGAACCAAACTTGTTCTAACAATCTCCCCCTTTTTGATGATGACAAAAATATTCAGGTTTTGAAAAAAAATTGAACAAAGAGATAAGAATCTCCCCCTGAAATAAATATTTCTTCTTCTGGAAAAAATAGATGTATAAGAAAAACTTCCTGAGATTTTTCTTCAGAGCTTTTAGATTTTTCTTTTAGGATTTTTTCAGCAAGTCTTTTGAAGATGATGTTCAGATGATTAAACTTCCAGAGTTTAGTGATACCTGCAAAATTCTTTAAACAGAGAAAGAAATCTTTGTATTTTGTTAGTAATGTTTGAGACTTAGTCTCATAACTGTTAATCAAAGATTAGATCAAAATACTCATTTTCTTTGGAAATTACAAAACACTTAATAAAAGAAGACGCGAACCATATGAAGTTGAGTCTTGTAGGGTAGAGCGAATCAGTTTAGACTGAGTCCCGCTCTATTTTCACTTTTGGACTTTATTATGGTTCAAGTCACAAATTATTTCACAATAAAAAGTACAAACCAATGCAAACTTTTTTATCTTCGGATCTTTTTTCCCTTTTAAACCTTTTCAATAAGGATGTGTTGTTTCAAATTAGAACAACTTGGAAATGCTAAGTGTGTGAGGGGCCGAGCATGAGTCTTTTTAAAAGCTGCAATGCCAAGCACAAATTGTAATCCTAACCGTAAGGATGCAAATGCATCATTATCCACGAAAACAAACGATAACTTTTGAGCCGAACTACGACACTCTGATTTCTCAAAAGAGATACATAGGCATTTGGTCATGGCGCCCAGACGATCGAAACTTTGTAAGTATTCCTTCTTTTCCCTGTGTTTTCTTTTGCATGCATTTCCTTTTTTCATTTTTTCCTTAGCTCTTAAGCTTTAGATATGAACATACCCTTTGATTACAACAACAAGAGTAGATCTCATGGAGTACCACAGACGTGAGGGGTGCTAATACCTTCCCCTTGCATAATCGACTCCCTTACTTGTATCTCTCGGTCGTTTGATCGTGATTTTATCTTTCTCAAGTTTAGTCGATGTTTACCTTTCTCTTCTTGTGGGATACACAATTTTCTATGGCGACTTCATTGATTTTATCTCGATGATATTTCGGCCGGTTGTTTCACTTGTTATCATCAAAACTTAGAGATTAAACACAGATCCAAATCTTGTTCTTACAGGAAGATGGACGGTGATTCTTCTTAGACCTTCTTGGACTTGTCGACTTCAAAGAAGTGGACATCTTCATCCTCAACATCGTTAGAGAAGGAAGACACGGTGCAACCATATCTCAGAGGAATATCTCCATGGAGATGTGTTTCTCCGTCATTATTCGTCTTGTAAACGGGGGAGATGAAAGTTTTTCCAGCGAGATAGTTATTATCTTGATCGGACATGATTTGAATCTTAAAATGTCGTTTTGATATTTAGTTTATAGGGAAATAAATATGGGGAAAGAAGTTTCCCACAGACGGCGCCACTGATCTTACTAGCAATCAAAACCTATAATGGGTCGATATCTGCGTCTGTAATGCTGAAACTGAGGAGGAGGAGTGTTTATCTGCAAGGCACTCTAATGCTCAAGTAAGTAAGAGTGCAAAGAGATACAAGAAAAACTTTAGGGTTTTCAACGTGAATGTTGGATATTGAATACCTGACCCTCACGAGTGTGAGAGTTTATATAGTGCCCCCGACTCTTGGCCATTGGTTCCTATTTTTGGGCCTGGATATTAGATCCCCAAAAATAGGTAACTTCCAGGAACTAGCCATTGTAACGGGCAGTAATGCTCGAAACTAGCCATTTCCTTGAGCAGGGGTGTGGTCACGGGAAAGTGTGTTATGGTCGTTCCTGGATGGTTGTTCCATGCGTGGTAGCTAGAGTGAAACTAGTCATTTACGCAGGCAGAAGTATGGCTAAGGATAGTGGAGGTCCTGTTGGTCCTTGGGGACAATCGACCACGCGTTCCCTGCTGAGGGGCAGAAGGAAAAGGTTCCCTTTGTCTATCCCAACTGATTGGGCCAAAGCTTTTGGGTCCTCCTGGACGCAGAAGTGGATTGGGTCATGCTTACGGCTTTCTCCTCTTATCGGCCTTTGCTCCCCTTTCCCCTCCCCCCATCTTGATTATTTTCCATACGTCACCCAAATTGATGGTTGCTTGCAGGGGATCCTTACATTTTCTTTTTCCCCTCTATTGTGGTTCTTCAATTTTGTTCTTCCCTTTTGCTGGTGGCAGTTATGTGCAAGGGGACATCTTTTCTATGATGAATCATGAGGGGTGCTAAAAAGCATGACCTAAAATCCTCATTATATGTATCTAGCATATCCATGGCACCTTAGTTAACATGATACTTCAATTTCAGGTGAACTATTTATGAAACAACTCCTAGGGTGGTTAAGGTAGGTTGTCCAATGATGCAATTATACATTAACTTGCAATAAATTACTAATATTTGGGTTTTTACTGTATCCTAGCTTTTGTTTCTCGGATTGATTCTATCATTTCAACATATTCCCATTATTTTGTTGTTGAAACATTAAATCCTTATAGACCCCCACCCCATTGTATAGAATGAGCTCTTAGTAGGTCAGTTGCAATTTTCCCAAGAGGTCAACATACATTATAAAGTAGGAACATCCTTGTTCTATAAAAATTATTCACACATCTAAGTTCACCATGACAACTTTAATCATCAAAGTAACATGAGAATTCAAGACTTTGTTAACAAGCTCTTTTTCATATAACGAGATGGAAGGATTTCCCTTTTTGATTATCTTCTTATGTGGATTTTTGTAATGCATCATCATGTCACTCAAATTCCTTTTTATGGAATTTCAAGAGCTTCGGAATCAGAGAACCCTTCAAAAACGAATCTTGTTCTGACTAGCGCTTCTAGACCTAAAATGACTTGGTTTACTTTGTAAATTGAATAATATTTTTTGATTTTTTCATATACATTGTGGGGGATATCTCTAGTCGTTGGTGGGAACCTTCCTCCACACTCATTATAACGAGTAGATTATCCCATTCATAAAATGCGCTTCCTCAAAGTGTTTAGAGGTGGTGTATTCTTGGTACTTCAATGGTGGAGCTCGCTTCCCTTATCGGTTGGCGCAGGTTTATTTTATGAACTCCATTATTTTCTCATCTCCTTGCCAAATCTTCTTGCTTACTCTATTAGTAATATCTCATTTTGAAACCTTCCTTCATTGATGGCTCTGTTTGGTCCCAACTTTTCTTCATAATATATGTATTTTTCTTTCAGGGCTAGTAGATTGTTAACTGTTTCTTATGCTTTGATGTCAATGCTTTTGGAAAACATGGATCTTGGAAGTAGCTCAAAACTTAGTAGATATTTTTTAATTTTTTCATCAACACTTGTTACCAGTATGTATTCTTTGTTGAATCTTTCTATGTTTCCTCAATGTCTCATACTTCTTATTCTTAATCGATCCCAAACTTTCCATGGACTTCAGATGCTTTCGAGAAGTGTAAAATGCGCAAAAAAAATATTATGGAGCTCTCCCCAAGAATGGATAGATTTGTTTCTAAGTGCCTTAAACCATGCCATGACCTTTACCTTCAGGTTAAGGACGAATAACTTTCACATCTCTTTGGATAATTTATTTGTTAATTCTCTAGATGAAGGTGTTTCAAAATGTAACATTGTATTATTCTTCTTCACATTCCTCTAGTGTGATTCGTTGCTATGGTTTGTGACCACGTCATCTTAGATTATCGGGGTTTGGAAACAGAGACGATTCAATATTTCATGACCTATCATAATTATTTCTTCTGGAGCTCCAAAACTGCAGATCGTCAGTTAACTACACCAACATGTCTCTCATCATATTGTTTGTTTTGCTATCTTCAAAATGGCCTTTCGAGAGTGGGTCGTGAGCTACGTTGTTGCCTTCACGCGGTGAGTATGTATGGGTAACTCATGGAAGACAGATTTATTTGACATCATAATGGGTGTAGGAGCCTCAAGCATCTGAGGTTATTGGAGTTGTCTCTCTATATTAGATGAGGAAGCGTTGAAGCCTTCCTCTTGACTTGGGAACACTCTTATGACAGTGTTTGCCAAAAATCATGGAAAATTAGGGTTACAAGCTGGTTTTATTCCATAGTTTTCCATCTTCTAAGTATTTTAATGAACAAGGAAATTTAATCATAAACATCATCATAAGAAGCTATCAAAAAGTAAATTAGATCAAGTTCCAATGTTTAGAGAAAACCAAGACAAATCAATTTCAAAGTTCAACATCAAAAGGAAATGAAGATGTGGAAGCTTGCGTTATCTTGAGCTTAAGTGTTTTAGTTATTTTTATCAGTTATATGTAAAAAAAAAAAGTAAGTCTTGAAATACTATCGTGATGCACACACGTACTGAACCTACTTAATATCTTCATCTATTTTTCATTTCTTCTAAAAACCAATCATGGAAAGTGCTTAATTAATTAAGAATCAATTATGGCCAAAATAAGAAAAGCTAAACTCATTATCTAATCAATTAGAGATTTCTTCTAATGGATTAAGGAGTTAGTTTATCATTATAACCGATTAGGAAGCTAATTAATAGATTAAAGAGAAAACCTGAATTAGGGTTTACTTTTATGATTTAGTCTAATCAGTTAGAAAGTGGTCATGCTCATAGATTGTTGGCTTTTTTAGCTACATTTTCCTATATAAAGAAGTGTTGCACTCAGTTCTAAAGCACAAACTTTTCTGAACTATCTACTCTCCTATCTCACTCTTTCTTTTTTCATTACTACATAAAAGACATTTCACATCGAATAGAATATGCATTTCACATTGGTTGGCCTTCCAGTGTATAGTTTGTTTGTTCTCATACTCGTTTTTGAAATAAATTTGTTGTAAAATTGGTGTTGTTGTTTGTGCGTTTTGTAGTAGTGAATCTAAGGTAAGGGTGGGGTTTCAACTCTCTAAGTGTATTGCATAATGATGGGTATGTGGGGGTTTAATCCGTTTATCACCATTGGTAGTGGTTTAGATGTATGTAAGTTTGTTTGAGGTTTTTGTGATGAATTGATAATATGGTGATTTGTGATGAAATTGGTGAATTGTGATGTGTAAAATACTATGATTTGATACACGTAAAATATGTGATGATGTATTATTGTTGTGGCATGATAATATGATGATTTTTGGGACTTTGAGACTAAACTGGTGTTGAAATCGAAATTGGAATGAGACTAGAACAAAAGCGAAATTGCAACTGAGAAGTTGTTGATTCACGAGTGTCGTCAGGCGAGCTAGCCGCGACCAATGAGGCGAGCTAGTCGCCTCTGCTTCGTCGGGCGAGTCAAGCAGCAAGCGTTTGGGTGGAAAAATAAGGCTCCTAGAAAATATATAGGGGAAAGACTTTCTCCCTATCATCGTTGAGCGGGGGCGAGGCGCAAGGACTCAGTCGCCAAACGTGCGAGGAGAAAGCATGACCCAACAAAATTCTAAATCTTATTCATTTTCAATTGTAAAAATATCATTATTAGATTATAAAATCAAATTCTAAAATTTTCAAAAAAAAACATTTGAAAAAACCTATTTAATATTTGTTGGCTCTAATAAAAATATATTAAAATGAAGATGATAAGCTGAAAGGGTTAATTAATTTAAAAACTAAAAAAAAAACAAAATTAAACGAGATAACTTCTTTTTGTTTCCTTCATATTTTTAGAAACTAATCCATTCCACTAAGTTCAGTCATTGTTGGTAGAGGAGGATGGATTGAAATTTGACTCTAGACACAAAATATAGCTTCACATATATCAACAAATCCTCTTCCTTCATTCTCAAAACTGACATTATGAATTTCCTCTGTATCAATATTATAAGATTTCATCTTATCAAACATTTTTCAAAGAAGCTCATTTTTCTCCCAAAATATTAGTGGAACATAAGATGAACTATTCTCTATAGTTCAAAGTTTGGTCCGACAAGAATCCACAGTACCACCTCCATGCATTGCCCAAATGTCAAAATTTGCATTTTGATCACAACAATTACGACAAACCAATGTTATATATTTATATAGAATATGTGTTCAACAAATAGTTTATACAAAATTCAACAGCTTCTTATGTGATGTACCTTTTAACAATCAAAACTTGCATTCGATGATGATTCTTCATATATCCTTTAAAGATCTTCATATATCGCTCTATTAGATACATCCACCTTAAATAAATTGGACTATAAATTCTGATTTCTCTGACTAGAGGAACAAGTAAGTGAACCATAATGTCAAAAAATGATAGAGGAAAATACATCTTCAATTGACACGAGATTATGACAACCCCATCTTCTAATTAATCTAATTTTTTTAAATAAATAACTTTATTACATTTTTTGGTAGGATCCCATGGATAGCCACTAATAGAAGTTGTTGCATCAATACATGACAATCATGATATTTTAAACCAATTAAATTGACATATACCATCACAACAAAGGTGATGGAATATTTCTTTCTTTGTATCCTTTTTTATATTCGCGCAAACAATACAAGGACAATAAAAGATATCATTATTGTCGGGAAGATGTTTATCAGTGTATTCAAGGAATTCAAAAACTCAGTTCTCATAAACCGGATCTAATCTATCGGCTTTCATCCAACTACGATCTATAATAACTTCTGAAATTTATACACGTATAATAATGTGAATGACACACCAAAGTCTAATCCAAAAACTAAAGCATATTCATAATAAAAATATAACTCTAAACCTTACGCATATGTATATGCAAACTAAACCTAAAGCATATGAAAAATGTACTTTCTTACTAACTTGAGCATATACAACATAAACAAAGAAAAAAGGAATGAAGATGTTGAAGAATACCGTACTTCGAAGCTGAAGAATCTTATGCATGTAAGGAATGAAGATGTTGAAGAGTACTGTACTTCGAAGCTGAAGAATCAAATGAACGAAGATGGTGAATATTTGAGCATATACAATATAAACCAAGAAAAAGGGAATGAAGATGTTGAAGAGTACTGTACTTCAAAGCTGAAGAATCAAATGAACAAAGAGGGTGAACATTTAAGCATATACAAGATAAACCAAGAAAAAAAGAATGAAGATGTTGAAGAGTACCGTGTTTCGAAGCTGAAAAATCAAATGAACAAAGAGGGTGAAGATTTGAGCTCCAAATGAATGGATATAAAGAGGGTAAAGATTACGTCACCACTGTCATCTCTAGCTTGTTTGTTTGCCTAAGGTGTCTTATGAAAGAAATATAGAATAAATTTTGTTTTAATTTATCAGAAAACCCTTTAATCGCGGTTGGATAACGCAATCGTATTGGAAATTTAAGTCCTCTGACAGACACACTTAATGTACTCTAAAAAATGGAAAAAATATAATTGCTGGGAATCGAAGCTTTCTACACATCATTTATTACTACGGTATTTTAAGACAACCGTCATTAAATTACTGTTTATAAATTCATCTACTCACGAATGGTATTGCATACTGATGGATATGTATGGGTTTAATCCGTTTATTTTGTGATAAATTGATGATATGGTGATTTGTGGTGAAATTGTGATGTGTAAAATACTATAATTTGATACATGTAAAATATGTGATGATGTATTGTTGTGGTGGTATGATAATATGATGATTTTTGGAACTTTGAGACTAAGCTGGTGTTGAAACCGAAACTGGAATAGGACTAGAACATAAGTGAAATCGCAATTGAGAAGTTGTTGATTCACGAGTGTCGTCGGGCGAGCTAGTCACCTCTGCTTCGTCGGGCGAACCAAACGGCAAGCATCTAGGTGAAAAAATAAGACTTCTGAAAAATATATGGAGAAAGACTTTCGTCTCGTCATCGTCGAGCGAGGGCAAGGCAAAAAGACCCAGTCGCCAAACGTGCGAGGAGAAAGCAGGAGCCTAACAAAATTCTAAATCTTATTCATTTCTAATTGTAAAATTATGAAATCAAATTCTAAAATTTGCAACGAAAAAAATATTTAAAAACAAAAACCTATTTAATATTTGTTGGCTCTAATAAAAATACATAAAAAAATGAAGATGATAAGCTGAAAGGGTTAATTAATTTAAAAACTAAAAAATAAAAATTAAAGGAGTTAACTTTTTTTTTCCTTCATATTTTTAGAAACTAATCCATTCCACCAAGCTGAGTCATTGTTGGTAGAGGAGGATGGACTGAAATTTGACTCTTGACACAAAATATAGCTTCACATATATCAGCAATTCCTCTTCCTTCATTCTCAAAATTGACATTATGAATTTCTTCCGTATCAATATTATAAGATTTCATCTTATCAAACATTTTAAAAAGAAGCTCATTTTTCTCCCAAAATACTAGTGGAACATAAGATGAACTATTCTCTATAGTTCGAAGTTTGGTCCAACAAGAATCCACAGTACCACCTCCATGCATTGCCCAAATGTCAAAATTTGCATTTTGATGACAACAATTACGACAAACCAATGTTATATATTCATTCAAAACACCCAAGTATCTTCCACTTGAACTACTAATATCAACATCTTTTGGAAATGCCACCTTGTTAAGAATCCCACCTCCTACATCTAATCTAACAATAGTTCTAGTCATGCCTTCAACTTTTCCCCACCAATAATAAGCCCCTTTGAAATGCATTGCAAAAGAGCCAGTCTCAAATTCACAACTCCATGGATTAGCACTTTCAATAATTCTCCAAGAATCACTTCTTAAATCATATTCTTCAACAATATAATTTTTACTACGAGAATTGTGGTAGCTAATCCACATCCTAACAACCTTAATTAAATCATTACCTCTACAATCATGTCCCATTCCAACGCCTAGTATCGTACCATCTTTTATTTTTGCGGCCAAACATGAAGATGGAAGAAGCCTCGTCTCTTTTGTTGTTGGGTTGCATAGAAAAACATCTCTTCCACAAGAAAAATCTGTATACAAACACATCAACCCGCTACAAGAATTAGAAACAACATGATGTGAGAGATTTGGCAAAGATATAGAAATTTGCTTTGGAGAAGAGCCTCTTTCTAAAGAATATAGTTGGTGGTTATAAGGAGTTAACCAAAGACGTAAAAGCAAGTAATAGTTTTGAGACATGGTGAAAACAAACAAGATGTGTAATAACACCCTATTTTTCTTTTAAATACTATTCTAGACTAACTTTTAACCTAGTTTTCGCTTTTATTTTTCAATTATTTATAAATTAAAATATATAAAAGATCTTATAGTGATTCTTTACGTAATGATTTTTTTTAGTGATTAATGATATGTAATTATTGGATTATGATTATTAGAAGTATAATTGTGATAAAGAGACTCATATTTAGGAATATATTTATGCTATTTTTTCTATGTGATATATACTGATTTTAATTTAAAAATTATTTTGATGATTTGATTATTATTTACTTTTGATTGAAGGTGTTTAATAATCAAATCCGTGAATTTGATTTAATTTTCAATTTTTTTTGTATCATATCTTTTAAATTTGATTCACATAAATTTTGCAGCTAAAGATTTTAATAGGATAATAGAGCAAACCAAAGATTTAAATTTATTAAACAAATTTTATTTATTATAAATAGAGCAAATCAAGTCCACAGCTTTTTGTTAAACCCTTTTAAAATAAAAGTCACCATCTCTGACAATTTATATGAGGCTTGCCAATAACTCTAATATATCTATTCTAAAAATATAAATTTTAAGTTTTTTTAATGCATTAATATTATTGATTACCATTAGTTTGCCTTCAACTTTTTCTTGTAATTTTTTTCCTTTTCTACACACATTATTAATTTATATTAGATTTGTTAAGATTCATTATAGAATAATATTATATTTACTTAAATTAAAATTAAGATATATATATATATATATATATATATATATATATATATATATATATATATATATATATATATATATATATATATATATATATATATATATATATATATATATATATATATATATATATATATATATATATATATATATATATATATATATATATATATATATATATATATATATATATATATATATATATATATATATATATATATATATATATATATATATATATATATATATATATATATATATATATATATATATATATATATATATATATATATATATATATATTCAATTTAAAAAATGTGATATATTTAATTATTTAAAAAGGCAAAAATATGTATTAAATAATAATAAAATTTGATGAAAATATACATTAAAATTTGATAAACTAACATTACATTTAATTATTTGATTCAACTTTGAAATTATGAAAAATTTAATTATTTGATAACTGAAAAAATAATTACCGTAAGTCGTAAACATTTTTTTGGGATAGTAAACAAAAAATTTTAAATAAAAATAATACACTAAATTTCAATGGGGATTTGTTTCTAGTAAATAGTAAAGTCAATAGAAAATTACACAAGTAGTCAACAATTAGATCAACAGTTACCTGAAAGGGTTGTATAAAAAAAACAAGGGTTTGGTTTGCTTTATTTATCATAGTAAGATTTTTTTAATATTAAAATCTTATTATTTGATTTATTGTGCCTAGTTAATTATTAATTGTAAGATGAATTTTCAAGAATTTTCCTTTATAAAATTTTAATTTGAATTCTTTCAATTGAAAATTTTTAATAATCAAATTTTTTGATTTGATTTAAATTTAAAAAAAAAAAAATCATATCTGATTTGATTCGCATGAAAGTTTATTTTAAAATATAAATAAATTGTTAAGGGGTTATATTGAATTGAGATATTTAAAATTTTTAAAAGATTTTTTATAATTTTTGCTGTGGTATTCAACCAAGTATTTATAAAACTTAAATAAATCTCATGGTATTCAATTAATATAATTAGGTATTTAAAAATCTATAAGTGTTGATGAATTCTCCAGTAAAATAGAATTTGAGATATTTTTAGTTAAAATTGTTGAGATATTTTTTAGTTACAAATTATTGAAATATCCGTGCATATCCATGATACCGTTATACGTGTATTTATTTTTAAAATATAATAAAAATTAAATAATTTTTTTTAAAAGAGATAATAAATAGATATCTATAATTATTTCAATATATAAAAATATTTGAATCAATATTGTATATATTTGATCAATAATTTTATGTTTATGTTATTATTTAATATTTTGATAAGTAATTTCATATTTTTGTTATTCAATATTTTGATCACTAATTTCATGTTTCAATTAATATTCAGTATTTTGATCCGTAACTCCATATTCTCTTTAATATTCAATATTTTGATCAATAACTTCACATTTCTGGTAATATTCAATATTTTAGTCAATTATTTTATATTCTCGTTAATATTCAAAATATTGATCAGTAACTTTATGTTTTCGTTAATATTCAATATTTTGATCAATAATTTTATATTCTCATTAATGTTTAAAATATTGATCAATAACTTCATTTCTCGTTAAAATATATATATATATATATATATATATATATATATATATATATATATATATATATATATATATATATATATATATATATATATATATATATATATATATATATATATATATATATATATATATATATATATATATATATATATTCAATTTAAAAAATATGATATAATATAATTATTTAAAAAGGAAAAAATATGTATTAAATAATAATAAAGTTGGAAGAAAATATACATTAAAATTTGATAAACTAACATTACATTTAATTATTTGATTCAACTTTGAAATTATGAAAAATTTAATTATTTGATAACTGAAAAAATAATTACTGTAAGTCCTAAATATTTTTTTTGGGATAGTAAACAAAATATTTTAAATAAAAATAATACACCAAAATTCATTGTAGATTTGATTCTAGTAAATAGTAAAGTCAATAGAAAACTACACAACAAGTCAACAATTAGATCAACAAGGGTTTGGTTTGCTTTATTTTTCATAGTAAGATTTTTTTTAATATTAAAATCTTATTATTTGATTTATTGTGCCTAGTTAATTATTAATTGTAAGATGAATTTTCACTTAAGAATTTTCCTTTATAAAAGTTTGATTTGAATTCTTTCAATTGAAAATGTTTAATAATCAAAAAATTTGATTTGATTTAAATTTAAAAAAAAAAATCATATCTTCATGAAAAAAAATTATAATTTTTGTTGTGGTATTCAATCAAGTATTTATAAAACTTAAATAAATCTTGTGGTATTCAATTAATATAATTAGTATTTCTTATTCCTATAATAAAATTAATTGGTATTCAATTGAGATTTCTCATAATTTATTAAAAAAAAGCTGGTATTTAAAAATCTACTCAATGAAGGTGGATTTTGAAATGGTATTCCTTAATTTTTCTTGTTTAGGGTAGTTGTTTTTTGTTTTTGACCTGATAGTATTTATCATAATCCTGTGCAGTTTCAATGATGTAGGGAATTGCGTAGGTGGCGTGGCTGGTGGAATTGAGCATACTGCAATCTATCTGTTGGATCTTATGAAAACTAGGCTATATACTTGTGCCTCTGAAGGTGGAAGAGCTCATAATATGTGATTGGCATGATTCCCTATCTATTTGGAATTTTGTTTGGATCCTGTAGTTATGGGATCAATCAGCTTTGGTTTGGGTGGATCCTAGAAGATACATAAATGATGTTATAATACAACATGGCTGTTCATTTTGGTGTAAGGAAGCTGACCATCTACCGGGGTATATTGTCTATTAAAGTGGATATTTTGAGTGACGTTCTAATTGGTGGCATAGTTTGGTGATGTTTCAAAGTTTGATAACATATATTTTGAGTGACGTTCTAACTGGTGGCATAGTTTGGTGATGTTTCAAAGTTTAATGTTACGTACTGCTTAACTGCTTCTATGTAGAGGACATATTGTTTCTACCTTGTATTGCCAAGCAATACAACATCCCTTTCATGTTTGCACCATATCTTTTGTTTTTGGGTTATTTCTGTATCTATTATGTTGTTCGATTGGAAGACACACTCAGAAGTTGTGTAAAGCAATTTTGTATATCTCATAGAGATCTACAACTTTCATGTTGAAAGTTTCTTCTGAATCATTTTGTATCATGGTGAAAAATTTGTTCAAAGTTGTGAAAAAATATGAAGTTTTCAACACTTAGAAAAATTTCTAAGTTTGAAAACTTTAACTTTTCAAAATGAAATCTTGACTTTTTGATTTCTTGATGAATAAGTTCCATATTTTGACATGTTTTGATGAATTGTGATCTTTGACACTTGATTTTGACCAAAAAGTCAAAGTTTGACTTTTCAGTGTACAGTTAGTTGACTTTTGATCAGTTGACTGAAAATTCACTATCAATCCAATTGATCTTGAGCAATGTTTTGGGTCATGACATTAGGTCAAAATTATGCAATTGAACTCTTGAGATCATGCCTCAAACCAATTAACCATTTTCTAGGTCAAAAATTAAAAATTTCCCTTTCTCAATCAAAATCATAATTTTGACCATTTTGTCCTTTTGATGATTTGATCAGATTTCTTGAGGAATTGTGGTCCAAACTTGATCAAATGATACATATGAGTTTATAATGTTGATGTGGATAAAAAATTATGAAGTTTGACTTTAAATTGGTCATATTTGACTTTTTCCAAATACAACTAATTTTTAGGTCAACTACTCAATTGACTGAGCAAAAATGTGATTCAAGGCTTGAAACTTGACATGAGTAATCTTGGGAGTTCATAATGATCCATTAAATTCATATGAAGCATTGAAAGTTCAATTATCCTTGTGCAATCTCAAACCCTAATTTCAGTCATCAGTGCTTAAGGAGGTGTCTTGAGTTGATCAACCCTAGTGCAGTCTTGATCCAAGAGAGATCTTTGTGAAAAAATATTTGATAAGTGAGAGGGAAAATTTTGGGGTACAACAAAAACCCTTCATTTAGACACAAGTTCCCACTAGAAGGCAAACCCTTCGTTTAGACACAAGTGCCCACTAGAAGGCAAACCCGTCGTCTAGACACAAGTGCCTCTGCAAGACAAACCCTTCGATTGGACAAGTGTTCTTCCTGCATGCTTGCAATCGAAGGCCATGACCTGCTGACCACATGTGCTCCCTGGAAGGAAAGCCTTTCGATTGGACAAGTATGCTGCCTGCATGCTTGCAATCGAAGGCCATGACATGCTAGCCACACGTGCCCCCTGGAAGGAAAGCCTTTCGATTGGACAAAATTACATACATGCAAAGCTTCGATTGAAATGTTGATTCCTTTCGAATCAGCTTGCTTCGAATCTAAGCTGAGCCATTCAAAGCAGTTTTCATTTGAAGCAAATCTGAGGAAATCTCATACCCATACCCTACTTGTTAGGCTATGTTACTTCAAAATCTTCACATAATTAGTGGTTTACACACATAATCGAAGCTTTATCCATTAGATATTACTATTTTTGGACGAAATGACGAAATGCTATGTTATCTATTTTCATAAAGGATATTTTAATCACCAAGTCATCTCCTTGAGCCCCCAAAATTTATTTTGTCTGAGCACAAGCAAAGTCAAAATCAAAAGCATAAGTCACATCTTCTACACTCCAACTGCCAACAGGCCCCCCACTTGTACCCTTCACGCTTCACATTTTATAGTTTTTCAAGGCTGCCTATTGAAAACATGTCCATTCTTTTTCTCTATAAATAGAGGAATTTTTGCAAAGCTAAAGGAGGATTTTTTGACTAGAGGAACGAAACCTCCAAAATCTTCTTAAACACAAAATTCTCAAGTTCATCAACACTTGAGAAATCAAAAACCCAGAACCATACACATATCCTTCGATTTTGAAGAACTCCTCACTCTTCAAAAGAAACATAACACTTGTTTCTTTGTTTCTTCGAATTAGCATCTAAGGCCTAGCTTTTTCTCCTTCCCTTCGAATCCAGGGACATTCCAGACAACCACCTAAAAGCCCAACACACGTTCCAGCCTCCAGCAAGGTAAGTCACTCTTACCCTTGAACCTTTCGTTTCATGGGATAGTATGTGAGCAACTTTCCCTTTTGTTTGAAACATGTACATAATACTTTATTCTTTTCGTTTCTACCCTCTTAATATATTTTCAGAACTAACCCCTTTTTTGTTTGCGTTTTGTTTACCTGAACGTGCTTTAACTATTAAACTGTTTGCAAGATAAATACTAGCATGGCCTTAGGCCATATTTCCATTTAATGCCTTAAACGAAAAAGACCAGGGGAAGAAAGACATGAAACGAAGCCTTGGGCTTCAATACTAATTTCCAGGCCCAGCCAGAATGCATGCTCATGCTAACTTCCAAGCCCTAGAAAGCCAAAATCAAAGGCCATGACTTGCTGATGCCAGCCCCAATCGAAGAAGGCAACAAGGCAGAAAGGCAGAACCAGAAGGCACGCCCAGCTACTGACAAGCCCAATCGAAGGCCATGACCTGACTGGTGCTAATTCCTAATCAAAGGCCATGACTTGCTAGATGCTAGCCCCACTCAAAGGAGGCCAACAGAAGCAGAATCGAAGGCTGCTCCCCCCCCAATCGAAGGATCTCTTTTTTTACTTATTTTATTTTTTAATTTTTTTGCCTTTACATTTTTCTTGCCTTTCAATATGGTTTTAATAGTGTAGTATTTTTTCTTTTCTGCATTTTTATTGCTTTATACAAATGCTAGTAAATAGGATGTATGGCAAGATAAAATCAATGAGTAGACAACCTAAAAATCAAATACAAATGCATGCAATCAAACACACCATTCACACATGCACCCTCAGTGTGATCTCACTTGTTGCCTCGGAAAAATAGCATGCCCCTCAAACATGGGCGTTTTAGCAAAGACCCTCGTTAAAAGATCGTAGTCCCTCGATGACCCTCAATGTTGCCTTCGGTAAACGATCTAGTCCCTAAACGACATTGCTAAAACGTCTCATGGGTTGCCTTCTATGACTATACAAACGTCCCACACCCGTCCCTTCACATCCAATGATGGGGCTTCTTACCAAAACAATGGTAAGATAGCAACATCTAAAGGAGGAGGAAAAGAACATCTAATACCTTTTGAGTAGGTAGATTTTCTCCTACTTGCTCGCTTGCTCACAACAAAAACATTTTATACACCAACACTTTCATTTTGAAACATTTTCAAAAGACAACACTTTGTACGCGTTCTTATAGAAACGAGAGCCGTTACAAAGACACCTTTTCAAAATCACTTTCAAAAACACATTCCACAAACACATCTTTGGACTATTTTTAAAAGACAACACTTTGTACGCGTTCTTATAAAAACGAGAGCCATTACAAAGTCACATTTTCAAAATACTTTCAAAACTCACATCACAAGCCATTTTCAAACAAAAGCAAGTGATCTAGCAAGCAAGTAAGAGCCCATAGATAACTACAGATGAAAAGGGTGCTAATACCTTCCCTTTTCATAATCTACCCCCCAAACTCAGAAATAATCTCAAAGTTATTTCATGTTCTTTTCAGCCTTTCCTTTTGGATAAAAGAAAAGTCAGTGGCGACTCTTGCTAACCGCAACATTTGCGATAAAATGCAAAACACCCAAGTCAGTTCTCCCACCGTATCAAAGAACTGGCGACTCTGCTGGGGATGACTTAAAAAGTGGGGTTACCTTAGGGCTAGATCACCTTTATTTTCTTTCATTGTTTGATTTGATTGCTTTACATTTTGGGTTCCTTGTTTTGGCTTAAATCCTCTACCCGGATTTGGGATACCTTATAGGTAAGTAGAAATACGTTATGGAAACTATGTGGGGTATACCAACATGGTCTAAGAAATACCTACGTTAGTGTGACATATTTATGGGTACCAGTAGGCCTTTAGTAGTTAAGAAGAATACGAGGCCGATGAGTGATGTCATGAAGCACTAACTGGCTTTTAGAACCTTTACTTGACCAACTTGGCCATTAGGACGTAGTGAGATGACCGGCTTTGGTGCAGTCTAAAGTTGGTAGATACTCGATACTACACTCATTGAGATTTAATTTTTGGGATATTTCAGTCGCAGTGTAAGAGGCTTGCGCTGAAACAATGCCCGAGAAGACAAATCAGTGATATTGAGATCCTTTAGAACCCGGTTACTATTTATAAGACAGGTTGAGCCAACTAAACTTCAAGAGGGTACTTACCTACAAACCCCATGCAAGCCTAAACCTAAGGACTTGTCTGCTTTGTGTGTATATAGTTATTTGTACATAACAACTTGCTTACTTTGCATACTTGTACATAACATCATGACATCATACCATAGCATTTTCAATAACCTTTTCAAGGATCTCGAGGGTCTATGATGCAGAGTTATGTTGAACAAAACATCTATCAAAGGGCAAGAGGATTTATTTTCCTCAAACCAAACACCGTCAAAGATCAAGTACAACAAACTTGAGTCAAGGGCTATGACCCACTTGACATGGTGAGCTTAATTCTCGTGGAAGGAAATCCACCGATACAAAGTTCTCCAATCAAAGGTGTTGATCAAAGTTCAACTTCTAACATTTTCTTGTGTTTACCCAGCGAGATCCTTGAAAATATGCATCCACATATCATGCATCATATCATGACAGGTTTCTCCCATACAGGTCTCCTTATCTTCCTACTGTTTATTTCAGTAGAGATGGCTCTATAGCAGACTATCAAGGACATCCAGACTCAAAATGCTCAACTTCAATAAATGTTCTTGAAGCTATCCAAGGGGCAAGAAGAACTGAAAGCTCTCCTCACAAGGGGCATGGTCATGGGGAATCCAGAGGGCACCATGGAGTTTACACAAGATGGCCAGACTGAATTTTTCTGCCGTCCCTCAAAGGCTCACCACCTAAAGTGACAAGTTCAGACAAAGAGACTTCTGTTCATCTGAATTTTCAAGTTGTAATCTCTTTTGTTGTTCAAACACTTATTTATTAATGTCAAACTTTGTTTCATTAATGCATTGTATGTTTGTCTGAAATTGATCCATTCATTTTCGTTACAATTAAACTATGCTTTTTATAACATTCAACTCTTGCTAAAAGTTACAAGCCTTTAGAGGGAGGATGACGAAAACAATGCCATAATCTCGTACAGTATGCTTTCGGATAGACCTTGCTAACGATATACAGACGTTCTTTCAAATCCTAAACACTGGAGTTATAAGGAAGATAATCCCTAGTTAACCCCTTCGAGCCAAAGAAGTAGACGTTTTCTTTTTTTACACAAATTGAAATCTTTAATCAAAACCTAGGGCAGGGTAGTCTCTCAGTTAATTCAAATGCGCGACCAGTCGCAAAATCTCATCTCGTAATACAACGAATAGCATAAAAAACATTCCTCTGGAATCAAAAGATGGTGATGGTTCCTGTTGCACCCCAAATTTTCCCTTTCACTTCTCAAAGAATCACCCTAGATCCTTAAGTTTGCTTCCATCCAATTCCAAGCCTTGAACTACAAATTTTCTAAGAAAATCACTCACAAGGGAAAAATGGTCATTTACACACTGAAAAGTCAAACTTTGACTTTTGGATCAAAATCAAATTTCAAGAATCATATTTCATCAATACATGTTGAAATATGAGGTTTGTTTCATCAAGAAATTCAAAAGTCAAAACTACTTTGGAGAAGTCAAAATTCTAAATACTTAGAATCTTTTCTAAATGTTTAAGAAAATATGACAAGCTCAGAACTTCTGGCCAGATGTTCACCATGATGCAAGCTGATTCTGGAAGAACTTCTGATTCAATAGTTATAGATTTCAACGAGATCTAAAACATTGCAGAACAAAACTTCTCCTAGAAAGGTTGGGATTTCAAGCTATAACTTCTCAAAGACACGTCCTTGAAACTGAAATACTCAACAAATTCTGGACACTTTCAAGACAGAGTTTGGTCAGAACCTCTGGGCAAGTTTTCATAAAGGGCCAGCCACAGTTTTCCAGGGTAATTCAAAGAAGGTTAAGAAGCACGCTGCAAGCTTCCTAGAAAGTCTGAGAGCTCCTTCAGAACATGTTGGAGCAAGGAGATACCAAGATCAGAAGTTGGTTGTTCATTCTGAATTATGTTGAAACTGATCTTCTGACCCAAAACTAGGCAATGATGCAGAATATCACGTTGCAGGATTTCTGGGTTGATCAATCTCATCATCATTTAATGCTCATAACCACTTTTGAGTCTTCATCCAAGGGATTTCCCCCACGTGTACCTCTACTGTCTTGGGATAGAAAACTTTGGTGCAAAAGTGTGCTAGGCCCATGTGTTGCTTTTGCTTTTCCTTAAATCCTACTGACAAATCCAGCTTAAGCATGGCTAAAAGATGCTAACCACCATGCTTGCTTCAAGAATCAGGCAACGTTTTAGCATATGAAGGCTATATTCAACGCTTTGGTCAGAACTTAACCAAATCCCAAAAACATTGTTTATACAACCCGCTGCAGACCTATAACCAACAGCTAATTTAGCCTACGCCTGCATCCCATAATTGCACCAAACTAGCATACAAAGATTGTGATCAAAAGGCAAGGGAACAGGATGCCAAAAAGGTTCAAATCCCATTTGTTTTCCCCCCCAAAAATCACAACAAATCCATCTATAAATAAGTTGCACCATCACACTTGCAAAACGGGGGGGAGGGGGGGGGGGGGCTGGCTGGCTGGATTTTGGAGAGAGGGAATCATCAAAAGAGAGAAAAGAAATATGTGGAACCCCTTCATAAAAATCCAGAAAACCAAAACTCTTGTTCTTCCCTTGAAGTAAAAGAACTTGGTATTTTCTCTTTCGTTGCTCTTGCTGACTCCAGAATATCTGAAGGCAGCAGCTCAAGTCCAAAACACACGCTCCAGGTTCAAGATAAGTCTCCCTGACTCTGCATCTTCTCATCCAGAACATCATTAAACATGTAAATATCATAGTATTGATATTGTCCACATCACTACGCAAGTAGAAAAACTGAGGATCATAACTTCCTGATTAAGGCTAGACTCAAGACCAGGATCAGAGCTTCCATAAACTGTTGTGTTTTTATCCTTCTGATTTGTTGCTTGCTGAAAACTGAATAAGTTATCGTTGTGTTGATTGATATAAGGAAAGAGCTGAAATGTAACACATAACTTCTGTTTTTTACTCACCTTTCTAACACATAAAACTTCCATGATTCACTCATTGTTCTAACACAACACAAAACTATTGAGTTCTCCCTACATGTCAAACATACTGAACTTCTGATGTTTCCACTCGCTATTTTTACACACTCGGAGTTTTTGGTTTTTATATGCTGACAATACACTGAATTTCTGGGGTTTACTCACTGTTTTAGTTTAATACATAACTTTTGACTTGTGGTCCACTGTCTGAATACCACCCATAACTTTTGTGTTTACCCTCTAATGTTCCTTGCAGGACCCTAGAGTTTACCAACTCATAACTTCTGACACCCACTGACGTCTCCTGCTGAGTCACAGCGCTCTTGGCTTCAGAACTTCTGATTCTGTTTGTTTTGCTTGTAGTAGCACGCTGGTCTTATATCTCATTTATTTTCCTTTTTATCACTTTCAACATTTAAACTCTTTTCATCAATATAAAAAGGCATAAAAATATTTTCCTTTTAATTTATTTCTTTTTTTACATTAAGATAAAAACCATTTTCTAAATAAGTCCTTTTTCTTTCTTATATCTTGTACATTTCAATATGGTTGTAATAGTAACTTAGGATTTAATTTTATTTGCAACCCCCATTCATAAATATGTACCCCCATCCCTAAAATATTGTAATAGCGTAGGACTTTACATTTTTCAATTTATTGCTTTCGAATGTAAATTCTAGTAACTAGGGTGTGTATGGCAAGACATGGAATTGAAAAATAGATCACCCTAGTCAAGACTAAAATGCATGCAATCAAACACACTTGCACACCAACACCCTTAGGGTAATCCCCACTTGTTTCCTAAAAAATAGTCATGTCCCTCGAACATGGGCGTTTTAGCAAAAGACCCTCGATAAAAGATCGTAGTCCCTCGATGACCCTCAATGTTGCCTTCGGTAAACGATCTAGTCCCTAAAAATGACATTGCTAAAACGTCCCATAGGTTTCCTTCTATGACTATACAAACGTCCCAATGTCCGTCCCTTCACATCCAACGATGGCGCCTTTTCAAAATACTTTAAAAAATCACACAAAGCATATTTTTCAAGAAAAAGCAAGTGATCTAGCAAGTAACTAAGAGACCATGGAAAACCATGGATGAAAAGGGTGATAATACCTTCCCTTTTCATAATCTACCCCTCGAACTCAAGAAAACATCTCTAAAGATCTTTCCTGTGCTTTTTCACCTTTCCTTTTGGATAAAAGAAAAGTCGATGGCGACTCTTACTAAACCACAACATTTGCGAATACAAACGCAAAACACCCAAGTCAGTTCTCCCACCGTATCACAGTTCCCTACCAAAAAAGGCAGTCATTATCTCTCAAGAGAAAAGCCCACTAAATCAAAACCTACAAAGGAGATTTAAGAGAAAACTGGGGCATCCCGCTGACCGTAATCTCAAAACAAGAACAATCAGGAAAAAATTAGGGATAACAAATCAAAAGAAAGAGGTCACTACAAATCCTGAACAACATGAAAAATGTTGCAAGAAATAACTGCCTTCCTACAAACTTAACTTGTATGAACCATCATCAAAACGCTATTCCAGACTCAATTGGAGTTCAAACATACAATTAATTGAGTTTAGGACTGAAGAACATCATGAAGAACAAGTGGTATAAATATACTTTGAGCCTTATCCTTTGTTTCTTAAACCGTGAACCAAGCCACGTTACAACCCTTCAAAAGTCCTAATTGAAGCATGGGTTAATTCGAAAGCATACTATTACAAAAGGTATCCTGACTCCTGTAAGGCTTTACTCTAAATCCTGAGTTTGAATTTTCTTACAAAATTTCTTTACTTGCTAAAACGCATTTTCAAAATTTCAAGACAAGCATAAACTTTGCATTATTTGAATATCGTTGTTTGCATATGGCTATTTGTTTGACAAAAGAGAAATTCACACAACGAATATCCGATGAACGAAAGCTCTCTCAGTGAACAAAATCACTTTAAGTGGGATGACACTTCCAGTGAAAAATATCCTATCAACAAGGGGGCATGACATGTCACTATCCAGCACACTTGGGGCAGTCCAGTCAAGATTCCAAGAAATCTCTCAAGAAGTGCTGAATAACCAGAGGCAGGTCTCCATCTCCATCACTTGGGGCATTGAACGCAAATCTGAAAAAAGGGTTACGTACAGTCAATTAGTTCCTGGCAGTGCCACAAACACTTGCTACTAGGGGCAGTGACAAATCTCCCCAAAATCCTTCTCATAGGATGACTCCCATCCTGAGTTTAATCTCTGAAAACCTTTTCCCCGGTTGAGTCGACCTCAAGAATCCTCCAGGATTTTCTCCAGTGAAGTCGCCACCTCTCCAACAGACTGGAAATAGGGTTTATTTCCCCAACAAACGACAGGATTCCCCAACTTGAGTTTGTCTCTCCGACTATTACAAATAAAGGGACCACAACTCCTCTTACCCAATAGACTTCTCTACAATCTCCAGTGAGTTTCTGCAGAACCTGGGAAACAACCAGATAACAATTAACTTCTTTATACCCAACAAGTTGTTAACTCCCTTTCTCTTCCAACAAGAGATAACTCCCCAGTAGAGCAACGAGCAACAGAGACTCCTGAACTCTTTTCCCCAAACAGAGATTAAAACTCCCCAACATAGTTTCTCCTCAAATAACAAAACAGGATTCCTCAGCGGAAACATTCTAAGCAAGGTTTGAGGATGTGCATGCACTTCATCCCCAATGGCCGTCCGGGATTCAGCTTCCTAAAACTCCCCAGCACTTGTCAAGGATTTATTTTCCAAGAAAAAATTACATTCCAACAACCTTTTCATGCATCATACTACATACATGATAAGCGCGTATAACACAAATGCATACGGCATAATCTCATTTATTTTGAGAACATCATTACACCATGCATTTCATACATCATGACATTTTATACAACTAACTCTTTACCTTTTCAGGAAAGATCAATCAACAGAAAATTATCATCAACAAATTTTCAACAAAGATAAGACAACTATCTGTGAACAAATCAAGGGTAGATCAATTCCCGAAACAGGACATGGTGACTATCTACATGATAAACACTTCCTTCAAGACCTCTGTTGGTTCAGTTTAAATCTCTCAACGATTTATCCTGATTATTTCCGGTAGACATTTTCTCTGGTTCAGATAAATTTCTCCAAGATTTATTCTGATTATTTCCAGTTAAAGAAAATTCAAGACCTCTACTGGTTCAATTTAAATCTCTCAATGGTTTATCCTGATTCTTTCTCATGGATATTTTCTCTGGTTCAGATAAATCGCTCCAAGATTTATTCTGATTCTTTTAAATTAAAGAAAATTCAGGAGCTATACTGGTTCAGTTTAAATCTCTCAATGGTTTATCCTGATTCTTTCTCATAGACATTTTTTCTGGTTCAGATAAATCGCCTCAAGATTTTTTCTGATTCTTCCCAGACCTCTTCCGGTTCAGTTTAAATCTCTCAAAATTTATCCTGATTCTTTCCGGTAGACATTTTCTATGGTTAAGATAAATCGCCCCAAGATTTATTCTGATTCTTTCTAGTTAAAGAAAATTCAAGACCTCTACTGGTTCAGTTTAAATCTCTCAACGGTTTATCCTGATTCTTTCTCGTAGACATTTTCTCTGGTTCAGATAAATCGCTCCAAGATTTATTCTGGTTCTTTCCAGACCTCTGCTGGTTCAGTTTAAATCTCTCAACGGTTTATCCTGATTCTTTCCGGTAGACATTTTCTCTGGTTCAGATAAACCGCTCCAAGATTTATTCTGATTCTTTCCAGTTAAATAAAATTCAAGAGCTCTACTGGTTCAATTTAAATCTCTCAATGGTTTATCCTGATTCTTTCCCGTAGACATTTTCTTTGGTTCAGATAAATCGCCCCAAGATTTATTCTTATTCTTTCCAAACCTCTGCCGGTTCAGTTTAAATCTCTCAACAATTTATCATGATTCTTTCTGGTAGACATTTTCTCTGGTTCAGATAAATCGCCCCAAGATTTATTCTTATTCTTTCCAGTTAAAGAAAATTCAAGACCTCTACTGGTTCAGTTTAAATCTCTCAATGGTTTATCCTGATTCTTTCCCGTAGAAATTTTCTCTGGTTCAGATAAATCGCCTCAAGAATTGTTCTGATTCTTTCCAGACCTCTGCTGGTTCAATTTAAATCTCTCAACGGTTTATCCAGATTCTTTCTCATAGACTTTTTCTCTGGTTCAGATAAATCGCCCCAAGATTTGTTCTGATTCTTTCGAGACCTCTGTCGGTTCAGTTTAAATATCTCAATGATTTATCCTGATTCTTTCCGGTAGACATTTTCTCTGGTTCAGATAAATCACCCCAAGATTTATTCTGATTCTTTCCAGACCTCTGCTGGTTCAGTTTAAATATCTCAATGGTTTATCCTGATTCTTTCCCGTAGACATTTTCTCTGGTTCAGATAAATCTCCCCAAGATTTATTCTGATTCTTTCCAGTCAAAGAAAATTCAAGACCTCTACTGGTTCAGTTTAAATCTCTCAATGGTTTATCCTGATTCTTTCCTGTAGACATTTTCTCTGGTTCAAATAAATCGCCCCAAGATTTATTCTGATTCTTTCTAGACCTCGGTTGGTTCAGTTTAAATCTCTCAACAGTTTATCCTGATTCTTTCCCATAGACTTTTTCTCTGGTTCAGATAAATGGCCCTAAGATTTATTCTGATTCTTTCCAGACCTCTGCTGGTTCGGTTTAAATCTCTCAATGGTTTATCCTGATTCTTTCTGGTAGACATTTCCTCTGGTTCAAATAAATCGCTCCAAGATTTATTCTGATTCTTCTCCAGTTGAAGTCAAAATTTAGACTTAGTCTAATTTCCGTCAATAATCACCTTTGGATGGCATCTATAAACCTATCTCCGACAACTATCCATCATCCATCAAATGGCATCTGTAAGCCCATTCCCTACACAGTCAACCACCACATTATCAAGTGCAAATTTATGGGCACTCTAGTGTTCAATCATCTTCCACCTTCAAGTCACAAATGACAAATTTGTCAATCTAACTCTTCAGGTCTAAGAAGATTGAACATGGGCAGCTGTTGTACCCCAAAATTTTCCCTCTCAATTCTCAAGGCTTTTCTCACAAAGATTCTCAGGGTTCAAGCTTGCACAAGTCCATTGGGATCTTCCAGTACCAAGTTAAAAAGAAAACTGTCAAAAAGGAAGAAAACATATAAAATTGTTTTCGATAAAATAAAAGAAATGGCAAGCCTGCTTCGATTGGGAATTTTCTGCCACAAGTGCCCACTAGAAGGCAAACCCTTCATTTAGACACAAGTGCCCACTAGAAGGCAAACCCTTCGTTTAGACACAAGTGCCCACTCGAAGGCAAACCCTTCGTCTAGACACAAGTTCCCCTGCAAGACAAACCCTTCGATTGGACAAGTGTGCTACCTGCATGCTTGCAATCGAAGGCCATGACCTGCTCACCCTATGTGCCCCCTGGAAGGCAAGCCTTTCGATTGGACAAGTATGCTGCCCGCATGCTTACAGTCGAAGGCCATGACATGCTGGCCACACGTGCCCCCTGGAAGGAAAGCCTTTCGATTAGATAAAAGTATCTACATGCAAAGCTTCGATTGAAATGTTGATTCCCTTCGAATCAGCTTGCTTCGAATCCAAGTTGAGCCATTTGAAGCAGTTTTCGTTTGAAGAAAATCTGAGGAAATCTCATAGCCTTACCCTACTTGTCAGGCTATGTTACTTACAAATCTTCACATAATCAGAGGTTTACACACAGAATCGAAGCTTTATCCATTAGATATTACTACTTTTGGACGAAATGACGAAAAGCTATGTTATCTATTTTCATAAAGGTTATTTTAATCACCAAGTCAGCTCCTTGAGCCCCCAAAATTTATTTTGTCTGAGCACAAGCAAAGTCAAAATCAAAAGCATAAATCACATCTTCTGCACCCCCAACTGCCAACAGGCCCCCCACTTGTACCCTTCACGCTTCATATTTTATTGTTTTGCAAGGCTGGCTATTGAAAACACGCTCATGCTCATTTGCAGGCCTAACCAGAACGCATGCTCATGCTGACTTCCAAGCCCCAGAAAGCCAGAATCGAAGGCCATGACTTGTTGATGCCAGCCCCATTTGAAGAAGGCAACAAGGAAGAAAGGAAGAACCAGAAGGCACGCCCAGCTGTTGACAAGCCCAATCGAAGGCCATGACCTGACTGGTGCCAATGCCTAATCAAAGTCCATGACTTGCTGGATGCTAGCCCCAATCAAAGGAGGCCAACAGAAGCAGAATCGAATGCTGCTTCCCCCCCAATCGAAGGAACTCTTTTGTTACTTCTTTTTTATTTTATTTTTTTCCTTTACATTTTTCTTGCCTTTCAATATGGTTGTAATAGTGTAGGATTTTTTCTTTTCTGCATTTTTATTGCTTTATACAAATGCTAGTAAATAGGATGTATCGAAAGATAAAATCAACGAGTAGACAACCTAAAAATCAAAGACAAATGCATGAAATCAAACACACCATTCACACATGCACCCTTAGGGTAATCTCACTTGTTGCCTCATAAAAATAGTCATGTCCCTCAAACATGGGCGTTTTAGCAAAGACCCTCGATAAAAGATTGTAGTCCCTCGATGACCCTCGATGTTGCCTTCGGTAAACGATCTAGTCCCTAAACTATATTGATAAAACGTCTCATAGGTTGCATTCTATGACTATACAAGCGTCCCACGCCCGTCCATTCACATCCAACGATGGGGCTTCTTACCAAAACAATGGTAAGATAACAACATCTAAAGGAGGAGGAAAAGAACATCTAAGACCGTTGAGTAGGTAGATTTTCTCCTAGTTGCTCGCTTTCTCACAACAAAAACATTTTATACACCAACACTTTTGTTGTACCCCAAAATTTGCCCTCCCATTTCATCAATATTTTCTCACCACAAGACCCTTGGAGCTCAAGATCCAGTTAGGGTTTGCTCTGCTCAAGACTCCTCCTTGCACTGTTGACCCAAATTAGGGTTTGAGTTTGCACAAATATGTTTTGACCTAAAATTCCCAAAATGACTTTCATGCTTCATGTTGGACTTACAAGTTTATCCATACCAAGTTTCAAGCCTTGATTCCAATCTTTGCCCAGTCAATTGGACAGTTGACCTAGAAATCAATTGTATTGGGGAAAAAGTCAACTGTGGTCAATTGACAGCCGAACCTCATGATTTTTGACCCACATCAACATTATGAACTCATATGGACCATTTGATCAAGTTTGGATCACAAATCCACAAGAAATTTGATCAGATCACCAAAAGGGCAAAATGGTCATTTTTAGGGTTTTGACTGCACAAAGGCAATTTTTGACTGTTTGACCTAGAAAATGGAAAACCAAGCTCACATATGGACTCAAGGACTCAATGACATGGTCTTGACATATTCAACAAGTTCAAAAGATCCCAAATGCACAAGATTGATAGATGAATTTTCCAGTCAACTGATCCAAATTTGACTGTATACTGAAAAGTCAAACTTTGACTTTTTGGTCAAAATCAAGTGCCAAGATCCATTTTTCATCAAGACATGTCAAATTATGAAACTTGTTCATCAAGAAATCAAAAATTACAAATTAGGGTTTGAAATGAAGAAATTTCATAACTTAGAAATTTTCTAAGTTATGAAATTTCCTAATTTTTTCCTAACTTTGTCCCATCTTTTCATCAAGATACATTTGGATGCAAACAAAACTCAAAACATGAAAGTTATAGTCCATTGCAAAATCTACAACTTTTATTCACAAAGTTTCCTCAAAAGAAGCTTGTAGCTCGAGTTATGATTTTTGGAATAAGGGTGCAAAACATTCTTAACTTAGAAATTTTTTGACCTATTTTAGGCAGGATTTTTGCCTAACTTCATGGCCACTTTTCACATGCTTCCACTTGGAATTTCAACTTGCATTACATATATGGATTGTAGTACACATTCCAAGATTTCCAAATTGTCCAAGAACTTCTCAAACACCCTTGTCGTTAGGGAGATTCGAATTGGCAAAGTTGGGCAAAAGTCACTTTGTTCATGGCCAAATTCATGTACATAACACTTTGCATTTTCAAACCCAGCTTGCACAAGCTAGATTACAGGCCTATAATCCCATTCTCACTCAATAATTTAATGCATATCCTTTGTGTTCAAGTCTTACTTTGTGTGCTTAGCCTTTACATACAAGATTAAGCCATAAATGGAAAAAACATTTTATCTATTCTTGTAAAGATCAACTTTATGTCAAGTTTACAATCTAAGAAGTACAAAGCAAATCTCTGAGGCACAAATGTGTGGACATATCCCACTGATCAAGAACAAACTTTGCAGCATGTTTGAGGGGCCTAGATGAGCCTGTAACCTAACTTGGCATTTTTGGCTTAAGAAGGAAGAAAACTTGCATTTTGAAGAAGAACTCACATTCCTGTCAACACAAGCCTAAACAAACTTCTTGAACACTTTCCATACATCCTAACTAACCTGAAACACGACCAAACCATCCCTAAAACTCCCTCATCCACAAAAACACCATTTTTCTGCAAAACAGAGTCCCTGTTGCAGATTGACTTGGCCAGTTCATTTCCCTCGTGCGTTTTCATCCAAACCAGTTCAAACACATCCTATATCATCCATACAAACTATCCCAAGCCCTAGCTACAGACTGTAACACCTCTAACCAAGTTCACCATTTTCATTTTTTCAGTTGTGCAGGTTGAGTTACATAGCTCGTTTCAGTTAGTTTAAGAGCAAGCTAGAGGTTGGAGAAGCATCCTTGGACCTCAAGCAAGTTGTACAAGTCCTCACATTGCATTGAAAGTACCTCCATTATTGAACACGATTCAAGCTGAACAGGTAAAAGTTTGAACTTCTATCTCTCTATCCAAGCATATTTAGGCTTAAGTTTGTGAAGAAAGCATGTTCTACTCATGGCCCTGAAGCTACCCATATAATTACTTTTCATTTATATTGTGTGTGCTAAGAGTATTTTGAACCTAAACATGGAACAAAAGTTAGGTCAGGAATTGGGGGAGAAGAAATTCTCTCTCATTTCTGAGAGTTAGATCAAGTTCTTTATATGTATGGATTCGTGGTTTGATGCCCTACATTTTTGATGTTATAAGTTTTTGTTAAAAGTCAAAGGATCAAGAGATAGCAGGGACGAGGGAAAACGCGCGCTTTTTTGTGTTTGAAGTGGCTGGAGGTTGAAGACAAGCCTCCTTGGGCTGGGCCTGGCTTTGTTTTTCTATTTACACCATCTTTTTACAATTTCACCCCCTTGGCCCATTGTGTTTTATTTTTATCATTTTTGATTTTTTTTCTTTTTGTTTCTGACTTGCTTATTTTTTATCAAAACATAAAAAATATTAAAAATATTTTTCAGCCATTTTTGCATTTTTATTTGGATTTTATTTGTTTTATTTGAATTTATACATTATAAATGACATATACATATTTTTACTTAAAATACTAAAAAATAATACAAATACATTTTATTTTCTGATTTTATTTTATTTTATCTTTTGAAAACATTTTCTAAAAAATATACATTTTTTTGTAAATAATAAATATTTTTATTTTTATATATATTTAATATATTTAATACATAATATAAATACTTATATATTTATTAGAATATCTAGGATAAAAATACAAAAATAATACATTTTTATTTTTATTAATATTTAACCTCAAAAATCACTTTTTTACAATATACTTCCTTTTTATTTATTTTTTGTATATAGTTAATAAATGTTGTATATAATGAATAATAAATACTTTTTATTTAGCAAATTAGGGTTTTTCCCTAAACATGAAAAATCCAAAAATTAACTTTTTTTATCATTTTTATTTCACTTGTAAATAAATCATACACTTACACAAATACATGTACACATACACATTTACTTATTCCTATACATTGATACATATTACATTTGCGATTGATTCGATTTGGTTGTAAATATTGGGATACCACTCTCCTATTAAAGTCTCATCCCCATTTGAACATTTGTACCCCCATCCCCATGATTATTTTGTAATAACTTAGGACTTTAAATTCCGCATTTTAAAGCTTTATAAATATGCCATGATAGACTTAGGGTTTTGTATGAAAATCAAATAACAAATAGCTTGACCTAATTCAAAGACAAAAAAGCATGAAAATGGACAACACCAATCACACTTGCACCCCTAGGGTTACTCCACTTTGTTGCCTTCAATAATGGGCCATGTTGCATGTTGAGTTTCTTTGGCAAAACAAAACAATATCAAATGATCATAGTCCCTCGATGACACTTTCGAAAGTTGCCTAAAAATGATCAAGTCCCTTAAAGGAAAAATTGCCAAAGACACTTGGCACTATTGCATTCATGGTCTAAACGATGACCCGCGCCCATCCCGTTAACATCATAACACAAGATTGTCCACCAAATACAATGGTGGAACAATACTGTTAAAAGGGTTAAAACATAGGAAAGATCTTTGAGAAATTTAGGGGTAGACAACTCTTAGTTACTTGATCAAACTTGCAAAACAATCCTTGCCACTTTTCAAAACACATTCCACAACACTTTCAAAAACACTTTCAAAAACAACTTTCAAAAAACATTGAAAACTTTTCAAAAGATAAGTACACCTTTGTATACATTCAAACATGGATCATTACAAAGGTTGCCACAACAAATGGCCTCTTTTCAAAACATTTTCAAACCCACACACAAAGCACCATTTCAAACAATTGAAAACACAAGGCAAGTGATCTAAGCAAGTAACTAAGAGCCCATGGATAACCATGGATAGAAAGGGTGCTAATACCTTCCCTTTCTATAATCTACCCCCCGAACCCAAGAAAACATCTCAAAGGTTTTTGCTGTGCTTTTTAACCTTTTCTTAGGATAAAATAAAAAGTCGGTGGCGACTCTTGCTCAACCGAAACATTTGCGAAAACAAACGCAAAACCCAAGTCAGTTCTCCCACCGTATCACAGAACTGGCGACTCTGCTGGGGAATACTTAAAAGTGGGGTTACCTTAGGGTTAGATTGTTTACTTGTTTTCAATTGTTTTCTTTGTTTGCTTTTATATTTGTGGGCTTTGCATCGGAGTTTCATAGATCCTAACCCGGATCTGGGGAATACCCTTTTAGGTAGCATAAGCTGTGAGGGACCTGTCCGGCGTAGACCGACATGGGTGAAGCAGTGGCTACGTTGGTGTGACACCTTGGTCTGTACCGATATCCCTTGTGTTGCAACAAGGAGAATATGGGTCTTCTAAGGAGTCATTAAGCACCAACCGACCTTAGAACCCTAAATTGACCCAACTTGGCCATAGAACAGTAGCAGTATGCTACACTCATTGAGGCTAAACTCTCGCGATGGTTCTGGCCGCAAGAAAAGATTGCGATGCTGGAGTTATGACCGATTGAGGGTAGTCAGTGATATTGAGATCCTCTAGAACCCGGATACTTTTGATAGGACAGGTCTTAACCAACGAAACTAAAAGAGGGTAATACCTAAACTTCATGCTGGCCTAAACCCTGAGGGGTTGTCTTGTGTGACTTGTGTGCCTTATCATGCTTGCCTTTGTGAATACTTGTGGTGTGCTTTACCATAACATCATACCATCATACCATTGCATGCATCCCACATAAGGACTGACCCATTTCAAAGACAAGAGGGTTTCATCTTTGCTCTGTTTTGTAGGATATCATGAGGCCCATGCGTAGGAATACTATCCGGCTCAACTTTGTTCAACCACCTGCTTTGCTCAAGGAATTGGTTGATATGATTCCAAACACTACTTACTTCATCAAGAGGCATGGTTCTCTCCTTGGTTTAATCACTTCAAAGTGGGACCAACAACTGATGAGTGTCCTGACCCAGTTTTATGATCCCCTGTATCATTGCTTCACCTTTCAAGACTTCCAGCTGGTCCCTACCCTGGAAGAATTCTCTGATTTGCTTGGTATCCCTGTTTTGGAGCAGACTCCATTCACTGGTTGGGAGAAGACTCTTAGGCCTGAAGAGATTGTTGCAGCCCTTCCTTTGACCAAAGAAGAGGTAATGGCTAACTGGGAGACTAGAAGTGGAGTTAAGGGCTTTTTGGATAAGTTTCTGGTTGGCAAAGCTAATAGTTTCTGGAATGACTTAGACTTCAAGGCGTACGAAGACATTCTGGCTCTTTTAATCTATGGTCTGATATTGTTTCCAAATCCTGATACCTTTATTAATGTTAACTCCATAAGGATCTTCATCTCTCGGAACCCTGTACCCACTCTCTTGGGTGATATCCTGCAACAGCTCTATGCTCGTACTGCCCGAAGACAGGGAACTCCGTGGTGTTGTGCTCCTTTGTTAGTGAGGTGGTTTATTTCGCACCTCCCTAAGTTCGTGCTGAAGAACCAAGAAGGAAAGGGCTGGGCTCATAGGTTGATGTCTCTCACTGATAATGACATCATTTGGACTTTCAGAGGTTTGGATAAGGTAGTTGTTATTGATCGTTGCGGAGAATATCCTAATGTTCCATTGATCGGTACCCAGGGAGGAATCTCTTATAATCCATGTTTAGCTCTCCGTCAATTTGGAAGAGCCAGAAGAGCAGGGCCTCATGAGATGTTGGTACCTCACATCAGTTTTGAGTTTCAGGTAGACAGTGACGAGCTGCGCCGTAGATTCATCAAGGCTTGGGACAGAATTCACAAAGCTGACCCACATGAGTTGGGATCGAAGACTTCTCTACCAATGGAATCCTACTGCAGATGGGTCCGCATCCGTGCTCAGAAGTTAGGTATGCCATACGAAGCTGTCAGGCCTATCATTCTTGAATTTCCTGATGAAGACGGGGTTCCTCCAACTGTCCTCCCTCCTCAGATACCCACTGATGTTGATACACTAAAGAGATCTTGGGCGCAGCTACAGGAAGAACGGGATTATTATCGGGAAAAGTTAACCGAACAGGAACAAAAGATCCAGAAGCTAACTAAGCAATTGGAGGAAGAGCGGATCCTGAACGACTATATCCGTACTGAGAAGAGGAGGCCATGGGAGCACTGATAAGCTTTGGATGTTTCTTTTACAGCTTTTATTTCCTTTTCAGTATTTTCATCCTTCTAATGCCTAAGAGCAAATTGTTGAACAATTTAAAGTTTGAATCTAATGAGTGTGTTTCCTTTTTGTCTACAAAGTTGAATCCCGGTTGTCTTTGAAAACATAAAACATACGTATCTCATTGCATCATATGCATAACAGGTACCCTTCTTCTACAGGTTGCTTAATCTTCTTCGCTGTTTATTTCAGCACTCAGTCATCATGTCTTCCGAGCCTACTACTGAACAAGCTATCAAGGCCCTCCAGGCCCAGAACGCCCAGTTTCAAGAGCTGGTCATGAGCTTAGCCCAGGGTCAACAGGAGTTGAAGACTCTGCTCTTGAAGAAGAAGAAGAAGAAGAGGACTGCATTGTTCAACACTGGACGGAGGTTTGGGAATACACTACATAATGAGGCTGATCAGGCTACTTCCTCTGCAGAGAAAGACAGTCCCCAAGGGGGAAGGGCTCCTAGTCCTACGGTCTCTGACAACGAGACGGATTACAATGATGAACAATACCCTCCTGCTGAAGACAGGTACAAGCAACTAGAAGACCGTTTAAGTGCCATGGAGATTCAAAATGTGCAGGGGCTGGATTTTGGAGATCTAGGTTTATCTTCTGGGGTGGTGATCCCACACAAGTTCAAGGCGCCTGCCTTTGCGAAGTACGACGAGGCTTCCTGCCCTAAATTGCACCTCATATCATATGTAAGGAAGATCCAACCTTACACTACAGACAAGAACCTATGGATCCATTTCTTCCAGGATAGCCTTTCGGAGTCTCAACTCGAATGGTTCTATCAGCTGGATGGAGCCAGTATTCGAAACTGGGAGGACTTGGCTACTGCATTTTATAAACAGTATTAGTATAATTCCAACCTCACTCCCACGCGTACCCAACTCCAGGGTATGTCACTGGGGACGGGCGAAGGATTCAAGGAGTATGCGCAAAAGTGGAGAGACCTGGCTGGCAGGGTGCAGCCACCGCTGACTGACCGTGAACTCGTGGATATGTTCTTGGGGACCCTGTCTGGTCTGTTCTTCAATCATCTGTTTGGTAATTCTTCTGCTGGGTTTACAGATCTGATCTTGACTGGTGAGAGAATAGAAGCTGGTATCAAGTCGGGGAAGATACAGAAAGGTGCCTCCGCGAGTGCTGAAAAGAAGCCCTTCAAGAAGGAAGCCAGTGCTGTTTATGGTCCCAGGAGATAAATTAAGCCGGAACGCTGCCAAGCTGTCAACGCGTTGGTAATTTCAAAGCCCATTGCTGCTCCTCAGCAGTATAACCAACCAAGGGGTGAGAGACCCAAAAGGCAGTACACTCGGCTCAGTATGACCCTGTCTCAGATATTGCCGCAACTACTGTCAACCAATCTGTTAACTGTCAAAGAAGCTCTAAAGGTAGTGAACACAGCTTCTTCAAAGTACAACCCCAACGCCCATTGCGCTTATCACTCTGATAGCCCGGGGCATACCACGGATGATTGCTGGGCTCTGAGGAATAAGGTTCAGGACCTTATTGATGCTAAAGAAATACAGTTTGAGGTGCCCGTAAGGCCCAATGTTGTGACTGCTCCCATGCCCCAGCATGGAGTGAATGCTGTGGAAGAAGATCGGTATGTAGCCTCCGTGGAAGAGATTGTTACTCCGTTATTGACCGTCAAAAGGAACCTGTTGCTAGCCGGTTTATTTCTGGGATGTAGTAAAGGTTGCCATCTATGTGCTGTTTCACCTTCTGGTTGTCCCTTGCTGAAGTCAGGCGTCCAAAACTTGATGGATAGCAAAGAGATCTTGTTCGAGAAGATTGTTGTTCCTGCTGTCCCTGCTGAAGAAGTTTCTATTGTCACTATTTTCAACAACCCTCCTAAGGCTCCTTCGAAGAAGCCTGTCAAAATCATGTCCACTCAGAAGATTGCTCCTATCATCATCACTGTTCCGGGGCCTCTCCCTTATACATCCGACAAAGTTGTCCCATGGCACTATGGGGCAGATGTTTATGTTCTTGGAGTAAAGCAAGAGTTTGATACTAGTACCGGCGTCAGTAACATCATCGGGCCTGCCAAAGTTACTCGCAGTGGTAGGCTGTTCTCACCAGATATTGCGCCACCAGCTATTCAGAGACCTCTTGTCATCACACCTGCAAGTGTGCCTGCTTCCCTTCCCGATCAAGTTCCTGTTTCTACCCCTGCTGCTGAGTCATCTGACGCTCGGGGCAAAGGGATTGCTACTGATTTGCCTGCCCTGACGGAGGCACCAAAGACAACCAATGTTGAAGCTTCCCAACAAGAGATGGAAGAGATTCTCAAGATTAAGAATAGTGATTTCAATGTAGTTGAGCAGTTGGGGCACACCCCATCAAAGATTTCTATGCTATCACTGTTGTTGTGTTCAGAGGCCCATGCCAAGGCCCTGATCTCCTTCCTAAAGACGGCTCATGTGCCACAAGAAACATATGCTGATCAATTTACCGATTGTGTGGCCAACTTGACTGCTGATAATGGTTTGGGCTTCTCTGACGCCGATATGACTGCCAAAGGAAAGAACCATAACGATGCCCTGCATGTCTCCATTGAATGCAGGGGCACTACTCTTGCTCATGTGTTGGTAGACACCGGTTCTTCATTGAACATATTACCCAAGAAGGCCCTAGACAGGTTGGATTGTGAGGGTTTGGAGCTCAAGCCTAGTAACATTGTTGTCTGAGCCTTTGACGGTTCGAAGAGGATGGTACATGGGGAAGTTGACATTCCAATCAGGGTTGGTTCTCAAGTTTTTGATTCTACTTTCTATGTGATGGATATCCGACCATCCTATTCTTGTTTGCTGGATCGCCCATGGATCCACAAGGCTGGAGCTGTGACCTCCACACTACATCAGAAGCTGAAGTACCCGGTCAGAGGGAAAATTGTGACAGTTCAGGGGGAGGAAGAGTATATGGTCAGCCACCTCAACTCATTCCGATACATAGAAATGGATGGGGAATTCATTGAGACTCCATTCCAGCACTTTGAAGAAGTTACTCAAACACTAGCGTCAGCTGAAACTGTGATTGAAGACCCTCCTTTGAAGATGGCTTCCTTAAAGGATGCCCAGGATGTTATTGAGAAGGGTGAGTGCGCAAACTGGGGCCGACTTCCTGACTTTACTCCGAAGACCGACAAGTTTGGTTTGGGTTTCACTGCAGAGGCTCAGAGGGCTGTTCGTAAGGCAAGGATTGGAAGACCTCATGGTTCATCACCAACCCGGGAGTAAATGCTATTGAAGACGACGTGGAGGAATCTGAATTCGACAGCTGGATCTACCCAACAACCGACGGTGGACCAAGCAACTGGATTGCCAAAGACTTCACACCTATTACTTTTGTCACTCAGTAATGAACTCTTTTGTTTTGAATTTGTAACAAACAATATTTTGGAACTTTTATGGCTCGGTGTCTTACCCGAGGCACCGTGGCTTCATTAGTGAGGGCTTTTATGTGTCATTTTCATATATCATCAATAAAAACATTGGACGTTTGTTGCATTTCAAAATCTTGCGCTCCTTTTCTTTCTTTATTATATATTGCAAAACAACTATATTTACACACACTCACCTATACAGGTTCCAATCCACTCTGGATCTCACTGGTAACGACTCTGCTACTGCCAGTTATGACTTCGAAAATCAGATCAACTTAGCCGAAGACGAAGGTGAAGATGATTGCGAAGTGCTTGGTGAACTTGCAAGACTACTACTCCAGGAAGAGAGGGCCATTCAGCCACATGAAGAGCCAGTGGAAACGGTAAATCTGGGTACTGAGACAGATAGAAAGGAAGTCAAGATTGGTGCCAATCTAGAGCCTAGTGTGAAACAACGGTTGATTCAGATGCTGCATGACTATGTGAAAATCTTTACCTGGTATTACGAAGACATGCCTGGGTTGGATACCGACATTGTGGTTCATCACCTGCCTACCAAGGAAGATTGCCCTCCAGTAAAACAGAAGGTCCGCCGTATGCGTCCAGAAATGTCCGAGAAAATCAAAGCTGAGGTTATGAAACAATTTGAGGCCGGGTTTCTAGCAGTGACTTCCTACCCTCAGTGGATTGCCAACGTGGTTCCAGTGCCGAAGAAAGATGGTAAGGTCCGAATGTATGTTGATTACAGGGATTTGAACAGGGCGAGCCCTAAGGATGATTTCCCTCTGCCTCATATCGACGTTCTGGTTGACAACACTGCTCAGCATAAAGTTTTCTCCTTCATGGACGGTTTCTCCGGTTATAATCAGATCAAGATGGCTCCCGAAGACATGGAGAAGACCACTTTTGTTACTCAGTGGGGCACCTTTTGCTACAAGGTCATGCCTTTTGGGTTGAAAAATGCTGGGGCAACCTACCAACGTGCCATGGTTGCTTTATTTCATGACATGATTCACCACGAGATAGAAGTATACGTCGACGACATGATTGCAAGGTCCCAAACTGAGGAGGAACACCTTGACCATCTACGGAAGCTGTTTGACCGTCTGAAGTTGTACAAGCTGAGGTTGAACCCAAACAAATGCACCTTTGGGGTAAGAGTGGAAAATTGATAGGCTTCATCGTAAGCGACAAAGGCATTTAAGTGGACCCTGCCAAAGTGAAAGCCATACAAGAGATGCCAACTCCTAAGACAGAGAAAGAAGTCAGAGGCTTTCTAGGACGATTGAACTACATTGCTCGATTCATCTCGCATCTAACTGCTACCTGTGAACCAATCTTCAAGCTACTGAAGAAAGATCAAGTAGTACGTTGGAATGATGAATGTCAGGCCGCTTTCGAAAGAATCAAAGAGTATCTCCAAGAACCACCCATTCTTATGCCGCCGGTTGAAGGGAGACCTCTAATCTTATACTTGACTGTACTGGATAACTCAATGGGGTGTGTGCTGGGACAGCATGACGAGTCTGGCCGAAAAGAACACGCCATTTATTACCTTAGCAAAAAGTTTACCGACTGTGAGACCCGATACTCACTGCTCGAGAAAACTTGCTGCGCTTTGGTATGGGCTGCTCGCCGGTTGAGACAGTATATGTTGACTCACACTACTTTGTTGATTTCAAAAATGGATCAAATCAAGTACATATTCGAAAAGCCTGCTCTGTCTGGAAGAATAGCAAGATGGTAAATAATCTTGACGGAATACGACATCCAGTATACGACTCAGAAAGCAATCAAGGGAAGTGTATTGGCAGACCATTTGGCACACCAGGCAGTGGACGATTACCAGTCGATGAATTTTGAATTTCCAGACGAGGATATCATAGTAGTGACTGATTATGAAGTACCTGGACCGGATGAAGGACCTGAGGAGGGATCCCGATGGTCTATGCACTTTGACGGAGCCTCGAACGCTTTGGGTAATGGTATCGGTGCTGTGATCATATCCCCTAAAGGCACTCATACTCCATTCACCGCCCGGCTATGTTTCAACTGCACCAACAACATGGCAGAGTATGAGGCATGCATCATGGGTCTTCAAGCTGCAATTGACTTAAGGATCAAGTTTCTAAGTGTCTTCGGAGATTCCGCTCTCGTGATCAATCAGATCAAAGGCGAGTGGGATACGAAACACCCAAATCTTATTCCTTACAAGGAGTATGTGTTGACATTGCTTCCCCACTTCGAGGAGATAACTTTTGAACACTTCCCGAGAGAGGAGAATCAGTTAGCAGACGCGTTGGCTACGATGTCTTCTATGTTCAAAGTTAAATGGGACAACGAGGCGCCCCATATCATTATTTAGAAGTTGGAGGAACCTGCACATTGCTGCGATCTCGAGACCGAAGAGGTAACAGAAAAACCCTGGTATCATGAAGTGAAGAGGTACCTTGAAGCTCAAGAATACCCCGAGGGTGCATCTGTTAATGACAAGAAGTTCCTGAGAAGGTTTGCGGCAAAGTTCTTCCTCGGCAACGACATTCTCTACAAGCGAAACCATGATTCAACCTTATTGCGTTGTGTGGATAAGACTGAAGCAGAAAAGATCATGGCAGAGCTACATGAAGGTACCTTCGGAACACATTCCAGTGGACATACCATGGCAAAGAAAATCCTCCGGGCAGGATATTTCTGGTCCACAATGGAAGCCGACTGTTATCATCATTCTCGAACTTGTCATAAATTCCAGATCTATGCTGATAAGGTGCACATTCCTCCAGTTCCTCTGAACGTCTTGACAGCGCCTTGGCCTTTTGCAATGTGGGGCATTGATATGATCGGAGAAATCAGACCTACGGCATCCAACGGGCATCGCTTCATCTTGGTAGCGATTGATTACTTTACAAAGTGGGTCGAGGCAGCTTCCTATGCAACCGTAACCAAGAACGTCGTGGCACGATTCATTCGGCACAACCTGATCTGTCGATACGGTGTACCTGAGAGGATCATTACGGACAATGGTACCAATCTTAACAACAAGATGATCACTGAGCTCTGCGAGCAATTCAAGATACAACACCACAAATCTTCTCCCTATCGACCGAAAATGAATGGGGCTGTCGAAGCGGAAAATAAGAATATTAAGAAGATTGTGCAGAAGATGACAGTGACCTACAAAGATTGACATGAAATGTTACCGTTTGCTCTTCATGGGTACCGTACCTCAGCATGGACGTCAACAGGGGCAACTCCCTTTTCCTTGGTCTATGGCATGAAGGCAGTCTTGCCTATTGAAGTCCAGATACCCTCTCTCCGGATAATGAAGGATGCAGGTTTGAGCGAAGATGACTGGATCCAGACTCGACTTGATCAATTAAACCTAATTGACGAAAAGAGACTCACTGCTATTTGTCATGGTCAGACGTACCAAAAACGGATGATCAGGGCATTTAACAAGAAGGTCAGACGACAAGAGTATCAAGTTGGGGACCTGGTAATCAAGCGCATCATTCTACCTCAAAGTGATCCCAGGGGCAAATGGACCCCTACGTACGAAGGGCCATTTGTGGTTAAACATATCTTCTCAAGAGGAGCTATGATTCTAACCACCATGGATGGTGACGACCTTCCTCACCCCGCCAATGCAGACATAGTAAAAAGATACTACGCATGATAAAAGACCCGCTAGGTTGACACACCTAGGAAAAAATAAGGGCTTCCCGGCGAACCAAAAGGGTTCGGGCAAAAACAAGGGATGAAATGAAAAAATCTGTACACCCGGCAAGTCGAAAACCTGAAAAGGCGGCTTGGGCAAAAATGGGTATCCCGGTGGACTAAAAACCCGAAAGGGCGGTCCAGGCAAAAGTTAGGGATAAAGCGTAATACTATGTCTCATTGGATCACCTTGCATCCAGAATTCGGCATCAACTATTAGGTTCAGACGTTGCCAATCAATCAGCTTCATCTTCAACTAAGTCGCAGAGTGATGAGACGCTTGAAGACATAAAGGCGATAGCAGGGTTGGAACCCAGTGGGATTATTTTTCACATAGCTGTTTTGTTTCCTTTTCAAAATTGTATAAACTCTATTTTGCTCGGCGGCGTTCTCTTACTAGGACGTCAGCCTCTTGTACAAAAACGCCTATTTACAGGCAAATTCAAAAATCAATACAAGTTCAATTTTTTAGACAAATGACCCGTTGTTTTTTCCTTTTTCTGTTTTGTTTTGCAAAGAATGTCCAATGTTCATTCTTGATATATGCATTTGACATTGATTGCTAATCATGAATATTTGCATGCGAAACAAAGGACTAATTACATATGACATTAGAAACAGGGGCAATAAAGAATTGTCCAAGCAATCTAGTTGCTCTGTCCACCGAGGTACCAAGGTAAGTTCGGCTGAAGAATGTAACCAAGTTACCTCAACTCCCCACAGAATAAGATGAGATTCAGTAGTACTCTCCAGGCAGAATTGGTCTCCCATCAACCCTAAAAAGGTACAGTATCTCTAGTAAGTCAGCGATACTCTCCCCAAGCAGAGTTAGTCTACTGTCAGCCTTAAGGAAGTTGGGTATCCCCAGAAGATCTCAACATTCCCCAGCGGAGTATAGGCATTCCTCAGCAAGCATCCCCGACAGTCTTAGTATACGATTGTTCCCCGGCGGAATACAGGCATCCAGCGGAACCATTCCCCAATACAGTCTGAGAAGTTTCCCCAGGAAAGTCGACTCATCCTCCCCAGTAGATTTTGAAGCTTATCCCCAGTAGATTCTGGAAGCTTATCACCTGCAGAGCACATACGTTTCTCCCCAATTTCATTCAAAGGTTATCTCCCACTAGAGCTTATAACTGGGTTATCCTCAGCTAATTACCACGGAACGATCGTCCTCGGCGAAGTTCTTCCTATCCCCAGCGGAGTTCATCAAATTCCCCAACATAACTTATCAGTGGAATCCCCAGCGGAGCTCTCATCAAAACCTCAGTGAAGTATCTCTTTCCATAGAGTAATTCCCCGCAGAGTAATCTCTCCAACAAGTTTATTCCCCAACGGAGTCATCTTCTCCTACCGGTTTATTCTTGCAACCATCATCCCCAGCGGAAGCTAAGAACTCCACTCTTCAACATCAGCCCAGGATTCCACAAACTCCCGGCAGTCGTCAAGGATTTATTTTCCTAGACAAAAATACATTCATCACATTACCATACACCATGACGCATGCATATACGCATCATATCACACAATCTCATCTATTCTTGAAAAAACATCATGACATCATGCATTTCATACATCATGACATTGTATACAACTAATGTTTTGCCTTTTCAGGAAAAGGTCAATCCAAAGATGATTACTATCAACTATCGCAATTCCAGATTCGATACCTGTATCTAGCCAGGGCATATCTGTGAGTGATTGATTGTAGATTCGATACCTGTATCCATCCATGGCATATCTGCATGAAGAGTTTAGAGATTCGATACCTGTATCTAGCCAGGGCATATCTGTAGACGACAATTTCCAAATTCGATACCTGTATCCAGCCAGGGCATATCTGTAGACGACTAATTCCAGATTCGACACATGTATCCAGCCAGGGCATATCTGTTAGACGACAAATTCCAGATTCGATTCCTGTATCCAGCCAGGGCATATCTGTAGACGACCAATTCCATATTCGATTCCTGTATCCAGCCAGGGCATATCTATAGACGACCAATTCCAGATTCGATCCCTGTATCCAGCCAGGGCATATCTGTGAATATTTGATTATGGATTCGACACCTGTATCCATCCAGGGCATGTCTACATGAAGAGTTTAGAGATTCGATACCTGTATCCAGCCAGGGCACGTCTGTAAGCAATCTTTTGAAGTTCCGGATTCGATTCCTGTATCTAGCCAGGGCACGTCTGTGAGCAATTAATTGTAGATTCGATACCTGTACCTAGCCAGGGCATATCTGCATGAAGAGTTTGAAGATCAACACCTGTAACGGGCCAGGAAACCATCTTCCTTTCTCAGAATGCGCAAGTTTCTCGCTAAGGAATCTCTTACGCGATCAACACCTCCAAATGGCATCTATAAGCCCATTCCCGACAAGGTTCTGTCACGTCTCCAGATGGCATCTATAAGCCCATCCTCCTATCCACCATCTCTTCCAAATGGCATCTATAAGCCCATTCCCGACATCACATTGCTGATACTCCACTATACGAGTGCAAATTTCTGGGCACTTTAGTGTTCAATCATCTTCCACCTTTGGATCACGAAAGGCACGCAAGCCAATCTACATCCTCAGGTCTAAGAAGATTGAACAGGGGCAACTGTTGTACCCCAAAATTTTCCCTCCCATTTCATCAATATTTTCTCACCACAAGACCCTTGGAGCTCAAGATCCAGTTAGGGTTTGCTCTGCTCAAGACTCCTCCTTGCACTGTTGACCCAAATTAGGGTTTGAGTTTGCACAAAGATGTTTTGACCTAAAATACCCAAAATGACTTTCATGCTTCATGTTGGACTTACAAGTTTATCCATACCAAGTTTCAAGTCTTGATTCCAATCTTTGCCCAGTCAATTGGACAGTTGACCTAGAAATCAACTGTATTGGGGAAAAAGTCAACTGTGGTCAATTGACAGCCAAACCTCATGATTTTTGACCCACATCAACATTATGAACTCATATGGACCATTTGATCAAGTTTGGATCACAAATCCACAAGAAATTTGATCAGATCACCAAAAGGGCAAAATGGTCATTTTTAGGGTTTTGACTGCACAAAGGCAATTTTTGACTGTTTGACCTAGAAAATGGAAAACCAAGCTCACATATGGACTCAAGGACTCAATGACATGGTCTTTACATATTCAACAAGTTCAAAAGATCCCAAATGCACAAGATTGATAGATGAATTTTCCAGTCAACTGATCCAAATTTGACTGTATACTGAAAAGTCAAACTTTGACTTTTTGGTCAAAATCAAGTGCCAAGATCCATTTTTCATCAAGACATGTCAAATTATGAAACTTGTTCATCAAGAAATCAAAAATTACAAATTAGGGTTTGAAATGAAGAAATTTCATAACTTAGAAATTTTCTAAGTTATGAAATTTCCTAATTTTTTCCTAACTTTGTCCCATCTTTTCATCAAGATACATTTGGATTCAAACAAAACTCAAAACATGAAAGTTATATTCCATTGCAAAATCTACAACTTTTATTCACAAAGTTTCCTCAAAAGAAGCTTGTAGCTCAAGTTATGATTTTTGGAATAAGGGTGCAAAACATTCTTAACTTAGAAATTTTTTGACCTATTTTAGGCAGGATTTTTGCCTAACTTCATGGCCACTTTTCACATGCTTCCACTTGGAATTTCAACTTGCATTACAAATATGGATTGTAGTACACATTCCAAGATTTCCAAATTGTCCAAGAACTTCTCAAACACCCTTGTCGTTAGGGAGATTCGAATTGGCAAAGTTGGGCAAAAGTCACTTTGTTCATGGCCAAATTCATGTACATAACACTTTGCATTTTCAAACCCAGCTTGCACAAGCTAGATTACAGGCCTCTAATCCCATTCTCACTCAATAATTTAATGCATATCCTTTGTGTTCAAGTCTTACTTTGTGTGCTTAGCCTTTACATACAAGATTAAGCCATAAATGGAAAAAACATTTTATCTATTCTTGTAAAGATCAACTTTATGTCAAGTTTACAATCTAAGAAGTACAAAGCAAATCTCTGAGGCACAAATGTGTGGACATATCCCACTGATCAAGAACAAACTTTGCAGCATGTTTGAGGGGCCTAGATGAGCCTGTAACCTAACTTGGCATTTTTGGCTTAAGAAGGAAGAAAACTTGCATTTTGAAGAACTCACATTCCTGTCAACACAAGCCTAAACAAACTTCTTGAACACTTTCCATACATCCTAACTAACCTGAAACACGACCAAACCATCGCTAAAACTCCCTCATCCACAGAAACACCATTTTTCTGCAAAACAGAGTCCCTGTTGCAGATTGACTTGGCCAGTTCATTTCCCTCGTGCGTTTTCATCCAAACCAGTTCAAACACATCCTATATCATCCATACAAACTATCCCAAGCCCTAGCTACAGACTGTAACACCTCTAACCAAGTTCACCATTTTCATTTTTTCAGTTGTGCAGGTTGAGTTACATAGCTCGTTTCAGTTAGTTTAAGAGCAAGCTATAGGTTGGAGAAGCATCCTTGGACCTCAAGCAAGCTGTACAAGTCCTCACATTGCATTGAAAGTACCTCCATTGTTGAACACGATTCAAGCTGGACAGGTAAAAGTTTGAACTTCTATCTCTCTATCCAAGCATATTTAGGCTTAAGTTTGTGAAGAAAGCATGTTCTACTCATGGCCCTGAAGCTACCCATATAATTACTTTTCATTTATATTGTGTGTGCTAAGAGTATTTTGAACCTGAACATGGAACAAAAGTTAGGTCAGGAATTGGGGGAGAAGAAATTCTCTCTCATTTTTGAGAGTTAGATCAAGTTCTTTATATGTATGGATTCGTGGTTTGATGCCCTACATTTTTGATGTTATAAGTTTTTGTTAAAAGTCAAAGGATCAAGAGATAGCAGGGACGAGGGAAAACGCGCTCTTTTTTGTGTTTGAAGTGGCTGGAGGTTGAAGACAAGCCTCCATGGGCTGGGCCTGGCTTTGTTTTTCTGTTTACACCATCTTTTTACAATTACACCCCCTTGGCCCATTGTGTTTTATTTTTATCATTTTTGATTTTTTTTCTTTTTGTTTCTGACTTGCTTATTTTTTATCAAAACATAAAAAATATTAAAAATATTTTTCAGCCATTTTTGCATTTTTATTTGGATTTTATTTGTTTTATTAGAATTTATACATTATAAATGACATATATATATTTTTACTTAAAATACTAAAAAATAATACAAATACATTTTATTTTCTGATTTTATTTTATTTTATCTTTTGAAAACATTTTCTAAAAAATATACTTTTTTTGTAAATAATAAATATTTTTATTTTTATATATATTTAATATATTTAATACATAATATAAATACTTATATATTTATTAGAATATCTAGGATAAAAATACAAAAATAATACATTTTTATTTTTATTAATATTTAACCTCAAAAATCACTTTTTTACAATATACTTCCTTTTTATTTATTTTTTGTATATAGTTAATAAATGTTGTATATAATGAATAATAAATACTTTTTATTTAGCAAATTAGGGTTTTTCCCTAAACATGAAAAATCCAAAAATTAACTTTTTTTATCATTTTTATTTCACTTGTAAATAAATCATACACTTACACAAATACATGTACACATACACATTTACTTATTCCTATACATTGATACATATTACATTTGCGATTGATTCGATTTGGTTGTAAATATTGGGATACCACTCTCCTATTAAAGTCTCATCCCCATTTGAACATTTGTACCCCCATCCCCATGATTATTTTTTAATAACTTAGGACTTTAAATTCCGCATTTTAAAGCTTTATAAATATGCCATGATAGACTTAGGGTTTTGTATGAAAATCAAATAACAAATAGCTTGACCTAATTCAAAGACAAAAAAGCATGAAAATAGACAACACCAATCACACTTGCACCCCTAGGGTTACTCCACTTTGTTGCCTTCAATAATGGGCCATGTTGCATGTTGAGTTTCTTTGGCAAAACAAAACAATATCAAATGATCATAGTCCCTCGATGACGCTTTCGAAAGTTGCCTAAAAATGATCAAGTCCCTTAAAGGAAAAATTGCCAAAGACACTTGGCACTATTGCATTCATGGTCTAAACGATGACCCGCGCCCATCCTGTTAACATCCTAACACAAGATTGTCCACCAAATACAATGGTGGAACAATACTGTTAAAAGGGTTAAAACATAGGAAAGATCTTTGAGAAATTTAGGGGTAGACAACTCTTAGTTACTTGATCAAACTTGCAAAACAATCCTTGCCACTTTTCAAAACACATTCCACAACACTTTCAAAAACACTTTCAAAAACAACTTTCAAAAACCATTGAAAACTTTTCAAAAGATAAGTACACCTTTGTATACATTCAAACATGGATCATTACAAAGGTTGCCACAACAAATGGCCTCTTTTCAAAACATTTTCAAACCCACACACAAAGCACCATTTCAAACAATTGAAAACACAAGGCAAGTGATCTAAGAAAGTAACTAAGAGCCCATGGATAACCATGGATAGAAAGGGTGCTAATACCTTCCCTTTCTATAATCTACCCCCCGAACCCAAGAAAACATCTCAAAGGTTTTTGTTGTGTTTTTTAACCTTTTCTTAGGATAAAATAAAAAGTCGGTGGCGACTCTTGCTCAACCGAAACATTTGCGAAAACAAACGCAAAACCCAAGTCAGTTCTCCCACCGTATCACAACTTTCATTTTGAAACATTTTCAAAAGACAACACTTTGTACGCGTTCTTATAGAAACGAGAGACATTACAAAGACACCTTTTCAAAATCACTTTCAAAAACACATTCCACAAATACCTCTTTGAACTATTTTTAAAAGACAACACTTTGTACGCGTTCTTATAGAAATGAGAGCCATTACAAAGTCACATTTTCAAAATACTTTCAAAGCCCACACCACAAGCACATTTTAAAACAAAAGCAAGTGATCTAGTAAGCAACTAAGAGCCCGTAGATAACTACGGATGAAAAGGGTACTAATACCTTCCTTTTTCATAATCTACCCCCCGAACTCAAATAATCTCAAAGGTCTTTCCTGTTCTTTTCAGCCTTTCCTTTTGGATAAAAGAAAATTTGGTGGCGACTCTTGCTAACCGCAACATTTGCGATAAAACAAAAAACACCCAAGTCAGTTCTCCCACCGTATCACACAAGGCATTATGCTATTTAACCATTGGGAATGAGTTGTTTAAGAAACCCCCATAAGTTTTTCTCAAATTTTGTAACAAAAGCGAAGTTTACTTGGCAATCTTTGACGTCCATAGTGGATCCTGGGGCGCTCACTGTAACACCCTTCTAAACCCCAAAAAATATTCGGAAAATAACTCGATAATTAAATCAGAGTAATGCCCAAAAAATGTATGTCACATTTGCTTCCAACAAAATTCATAGCAATACACATCTTTACTAAGATAATTCTAAATAACTTCATCAAATAAAAACAACTCAAATACCACAATGGTAGTTCAAATCCAAAAATAAACAAAGTAACATGGTTATTCTAAACAAACGATCTTATCCCCGATGTTACATATTAGAGAAAGACCCTCTTATTCTACAGGAAATAAAGAACACACTCCGCAGCTATCCTCTAAGCCTCGACAAGCTATTCTTGATTACCTGAAAGTTACCCACGTATAGAGGCAACATTTCTAAGAAGAACGGGTGAGTAAATCATAATAATTATAAAAGATATAAGAAATAAATATAGTAGTTATAATACAACACGAAACAAACACACCAATGAAACCTCATGACATACTCACACCTTCAAGCATCATAATACACATAGACACGTGGTAATACCATCAATTAGAAATTATCACAAACACACATTAACAAAACATTAGTCAATCAAAATTATCATGTAATTCCACATATAACGCAATGCAACTTCTTTAGATTCATGCATGTGGTACCAAAACTTCATTGATTACACAGTCATCATTTTCTCCAAACATCCCCACCAATAGGATCGATTCCCTCTTGGAACTAGAGCACATCACAAATTGAAATCAAACCCACACTATGGGATTGAGGCCATCACTGGACAAATCATCCTGCAACTTCACTGGACCGAAGTCCTAACAACATCACTGAACTGAAGTCCAACTCTTATGCCATGAGAGCATGATGCAAAACATCTTAATAACCAAATGACCACTGCTAGTCAAAACACATCAGCATTCATTAATCATCATACATATAAACACATATATCATAACGCGAAACAACATCATCATAGCATCAACGATTCATTATATACACATACGTCATACTAAAACAATATCCAAATAATCTTATTCATCCAAACATAGGTACTGGAATTATACTTCCTATTACTCATTTTATCCCACCTAGTCATAGTCGATTACATTAGTTATCCAACACTTTGAACGGTGCCTCAAACAGAGTTCTAAAACTCGAGTTATGGCACTTTAAAAATCCTATTATTGTCCATTGCCTGGTGCTCGCCCGGTGACGCACACTACTCACCTGAGGCTTTCCCGGTGACGTGGGAGTGACAACCCATCAATTCTTCTCTGGCCTCCATTGCTCAATGACTCGTCTTGCTTGCCTAGCAACGCACCTCTCGCTCCTGCATTTCCCAACGATGATGCAAGAGAGACACTCCAGTAGCTCCACTTTTCTTCCCATCCCTTCGCTTCCAAGTTTGTTCGGCGACGTCATCATCTCCCGGTGACACTTCCTATTGCTCGGCGATCCTTCTGAACAGAACTTCCTTGTCGCGATCTCTGCATTCTACCAATCGGGCTTCTGCACGAGTTCATCATATTACAGGTCTCCAATCATTATAATTTCACTTGGTTTAATCGTATAACAACAACACAGTTTACCATACATCATATGCCTCCATTCTTTGCAAGAAGACATCACAATTTCACCAATTGATTATCAAACATCATATTAACATCATCAAACAAAAACCCATAACAAACTTACAGTTATCTAAACCTTAGATCAATTATAATAGCAAAGATAGACCCCCTTTTCTTAGATTCCTAACAGCAATCTATTTTCTCTTCTCATGTTCTACACAAACCCTCTGAGTTCTTTAGTGCCTTGGCTTTGCTCTGTCTCTCTTTTCCCCAAAAGCAATCGTACATAATGAACAAACACTAACACTATTTTCCTTTTTGTCAATCTAACCCCCTGGATCCCTAATATGTTCTTCCCTTCTTACCCTCACTTACTTCACCATATTACCACCTTGCCCTTATAGTCTCTACATCATATTTTATTTCTATTTAACTAACTAAAATAATTCCAACTAAGTATTTTAATTATCTAAATTGTTCTAAAATACATTATACCTTCTTAATTCTTACTACCCCAACATACACCACACAAAACATCATATCAAGCATCATGATCATCAATACATTGCATAAACATCCTAATTAAGCCACAAATACTCAACATAAATTATTCAAATAATTAAATAAATAATATAATTATTTTGGGGTGTTAAAACTCTCCCCCACTTAAAGAAAATTTTGCCCTAAAAAATTACCTGACAGAAAGAAATTTGGATAAGACTCTCTTATCTGATCCTCGCGTTCCCAAGTCCAACATTCATCGGTTGGTACACCCCATAATACCTTCACTAAGGTGATGTCTTTACCCTGTAATTGCTTTACTTCTCGTCCTTCTATATGCACGGGTGATTCCTCAACAGTCAGGTTATCTCTCACTTGTACATCATCCATTTGAATCACATGCGAAGATTCACAAGAAACATGTCATGAAGATTCACAAGCGACGGCAGTAAAGTGATTTGATAGGCCACTTCACCTATCTTCTCTGAAATCTGATATGGACCAACAAACTGTGTAATCTTCCTCGACTTCAAAGCTCTACCAATTCCAGTCACTGGAGTAACTCTTAAAAACACATGATTATCCTTTTGGAATTTGATTGCCTTCTTCCTCTTGTCATGATAACTCTTCTGACGACTCTAAGAAGCTTTCATTATTTCTTTAATCATCTTAATATTTTCAGTCATCTTTTGTACGACCTCAGGTCCAGGCACAACTCTCTCGCCTGACTCATACCAACACAATAGAGTCTTACACCTCCTACCATACAATGCTTTATACGGTGCCTTACCAATACTCGAATGAAAACTACTATTGTTTGTAAACTCAATCAACGACAAGTGACTATCCCAAAATACTCCTTGTTCTACACCAAGCCCTCAACAAATCCTCCAAATACTAAATAGTCCTCTCTGTCTGACTATCCGTCTGCGGATGATATGCAGAGCTCAACCTTAACTTAGTACCAAAAGCATTCTACAAACCTTCCCATAATTTCAATGTAAACCTCAAATCTCTATGTGACACGATACTCGAAGGTATTCCATGAAATTTCGCAATCTCATCGATATACATCTCAGCTAGCTTCTACATAGTATGATTGATCTTCATCAGTAAGAAATGAGTCGACTTATTCAACTTATCCACTATCACCCAAATCGAGTCATTACCCTTAGCAGTCTTCGGTAAACTCTAAACGAAATCCATAAAGTCACTGTCCTATTTCCACTCTGGAATACTCAAATGTTGTATAAGACGCTGTAATAAGGTGGGAGAACTGACTTGAGATTTTTTTGCATTTGATCGCAATTGTTGCGGTTAGCAAGATTCGCCATTGAATTTTCTTTTATCCAAGTAAAGGAAAGGGTGAAAAGAACAAGAAAGACCTTTGAGATTATTTTCTTGAGTTCGGGGGTAGATTATGAAAAGGTAGGGTATTAGCACCCTTTTCATCCATAGTTATCTATGGGTTCTTAGTTGCTTTCTAGATCACTTGCTTTGTTTGAAAATATGCTTTGTGGTGGTTTTTGAAAGTATTTTTGAAAAGGCGCCTTCGCTTAGGCAAACTTTGTAATGGTTCTCGTCTTGTAAGAATGTATACAAAGTGTTGGACTTTTGAAAATATTTCATGTTTTGAAAGTGTTTGCTGTGTGTTATTTTGAAAGTGAGCAAGCAACTAGGAACGCTTCTACCTACTCAAAAGTCTTTTATGTTCGTTTCTCTCTTCCTTTGATATTGCTATCTTACCATTGATTGGTAAGAAGCCTTATCTTTGGATGTAAAAGGGACGGGCGTGGGTCATCGTATAGTCATGATAGCAATGTTGTAAGATGTCTTAGCATTTATCTTTGAGGGACTAAGATCATTTGTAAGGCAACATTCATAGCGTCATCGAGGGACTATGATCTTGTATTTCGATTGTTTTTGCTAAGACATCCCACATGCATAAGATGGCCATTTTTTTATAAGGAAACAAGTGGAATTACCCTAAGGGTTCATGTGTGAATAGTGTTTGCATTTCATGCTTTGTTTATCTTGGATTAGTGTTCTCTAAGATTGATTTTTATCTTCCCATACAAATCCTAATTACTAGCATTTATATGAAAGCGATAAATTGCGGAAAATGAATATTCTACGCTATTACAATCATTAGGGGGTAGGGTGTACAAATTTACAAATGGGGATTGCAAGAAATTTAAAGTCCTAATCATCTATTACAGAAATATTGAAATAATGTACAAGAAATGAAATGGACTTGTTCGTTTTTGTTAGGAGAAGAAAATAAGTTTGCTTAAGAAAATGTTTTTAGTCTTTTTGTTTCAAAGGAAATAAAATAAAGTATGTGAATATAAAAATATTTTTTGGTGTTTTTGATTAATGAAAATAGAAGTGATACTAAAAATAATAAAAGGGAAAAGAAACCAGAATCAGCGCATTGCTGAAATAAGAGAGAACAGAAGTAAGGGGCAAAAACTCTGATTCTTATATGCTGCAAGAAAGAAAATGTTAGCAGAAAAGGAGAAGGCCAGAAGTTCTAGGTCCAGGTACACTAAAGAGCTGGGTCCGGGAACAAGGGAAATCCTAGAAATTCTGATGCAACTGGTAGCCTAGAAGTACTAATGTTACTGGGAGGTCAGAAGTTTTGGTTATTGAGAGAGTTTGGAAATTCTGATGTAGCTGGAAACCTGGGAGTTCTAGTGTTCACTGGAAAACTAGAAATTCTGATAACAGGCATGTGAGGTGTCAATGCTGTTGGATGGGAATGTCTAGAAGTTCTGATCCAGAATGGGGTAAAAATGTCAGGGAATAAACATAAAAAGGGTAATTCCGGGGTTAGAACTCAGGACCCTTAACACTAATGTCTTATGCACACGCTCTCTACCATTGGGGTGACTATACATCTTATATTAGAAGCAAAAACATAAACATATAACTAAAAGTAAGTTCTGATGATGAATTTTATCTTTTTCTCCATGTCAATTAGAGCATCTGCAACTTAGTCATTTCTTAATAAAATAGAAAATGCACACATAACAGTTATGGCAGATTTCATCATGGTTCCAGAAACATAAAGTATCAGAACTGTAAATAAAAAACAAGCATGATTTTGCTAATCCTAAATCCAAATCCTAATTTCCTCAAGAATTTATGAACTGAAATTCTCTCTACTTAGGCTAAAATAAATACATGAATTCTATGAATATATACAGAACCAGAGTCAGGATGTCTACATTGTATTTTTGAACATACAAACTTATCAATGTCTAAGTATTGAGGTAAAAGTCAGAAGAAACTTACCTTGCAACTGGAAATTGTTCTGTGAGCTAGAACCTGGTTCTTATTGCTGTGATATTCTGATCAGCTTCCTCACGTGCTCAGAAAGCTGGAACAATCCTGAACTATGGATGGCTGAAAAATTCTGGAGTAGCCAAGAAGCAATGTTCTGGTTTTTTGAGATGGAGATTGATGAAGATTAAATTGCAATCTGTAAACAGAAGTTGGGATTGTTTCTAGTTTGGCCAAGAGATATGCAAGAAAATTAGAGTTTGGGCATGAAAAGAAACATAAGCTTAGTAGGTTTTTGTGTTTATGCTTCTAGTTTCCAATTCTTTGAAATTTCAGCAAAGTTTCAAGGCTTTTTCTCTCAAAATTCTCAACGACCTTTCAGTTGCAAATGAAATTTAATTTATAGGCAAGGATTTAGTAGCTTGGAGAAGTCAAAAGTATAACCATCATATGCTAGGCGCTGACTTGTTCTTAAAGCAAGTTCAAACAAGTATGGTTCAAGGCACAAAGTAGGGTGGTTAGCATCTTTTAGCCGTGCCTAAACTGGATTTGTAAGCATCAATTATGGAAAAGTACCCTCAGAAGCAAAAGCAAGGCATAGGCCCAACATAAACTTGTACAAAAGTTTTCTTTTAAAGGACATCAATGGTACTTCTACGTCACACGTGGGGAAACCCTTTGGATAAAGACTCAAAAGTGGGTGTGAGCATTAAATGATGACGAGATCTATCAAACCAAAAATCCTGCAATATGAGATTATGCATCATAACTTAATTCTGGGTCAGAAGTTCAGCATCAGCGTAACTTAGAATAAACATCCAACTTTTGATATTTGAATCTCCCTGCTCCAGCATATTCTAAAGGAGTTCTCATACTTTTCAGAAAGCTTGTAACACACTCTGTAAATCTTCTTTGGACCTCTTGCAAACTCTGCCTGAACCTACATGAAAACTGTCCCAGAAGTTGTAACCAAATTTTGATTTGAAAATGCTCATAATTTACTAAGTGTTTAAGTTTCAGGGACGTGTCTTTGAAGATTTTTAACTTGAAATTCCAGCATTTCTAGGAGAAGTTCTATTCTACAATGTTTTAGATCTCATTGAAATCTACAACTCTTATATCAGAAATTCTTCCAGAATCATCTTGCATCATGGTGAAAATCTGGCCAGAAGTTCTGAACTTATCATAATTCCTAAACACTTAGAAAAATTTCTAAGTATTTGGAATTTTGACTTTTCCAAAGTAATTTTGACTTTTGATTTTCTTGATGAAACAAACATCATATTTCAACATGTTCTTATGAAATATGATTCTTGGAACATGATTTTGATCCAAAAATCAAAGTTTGACTTTTCAGCATGTAATTGACCATTTTGCCCTCGTGTCAATTCCAAACCTAAATTGATGTATCAGTGCTGCTAACTTGATGTCATGGGAGATTTTGGGAAGAAATTCCTTAGAAATGAGAGGGAAATTTTGGGGTACAACAGCTTCCCCTGTTCAATCTTCTTAAACCTGAAGAGTTAGATTGGCGAGTCCACCATTCGTGACTTGAAGGTGGAAGATGATTGAACACTAGAGTGCTCAGAAATTTGTACTCGATGATGTGTTAGTTAACTGTGTAGGGAATGGGCTTAGAGATGCCATTCAAAGTGATTGGGGAAGGTACCAGGATAAATCTTTGAGTTGATTTAGACTGAAGTGATAGATGTCTTTGTCTGTAGATTTTTCTGCAAGGAAAAATATTAGTTGTATGCGGATGTATGCATGGTGTAATGATGTTCTCAAAATAAATGAGATTATGCTGTATGCATTTGTCATGTATGTGTTATGATTTATGAACGTGATGCATTTATTGCAGCGAGTCTTTGTATAGGAAAATAAATCCTTGACAACATGCTGATGAGCCTTGGGAAATGAGTTCCCAGACTGCTGCTTAGCATGAAGAGTATGCTCCTCTTGTTTTAGGATGTTTTCGCTGGGGAATACTGGCTTGTTTAAGAAGACTCTGTGGAGAGTGCTGATCTCTGCTTGGGAAAAGAGTTCAATGCTCTACTGGGGAATTATTCCTGACTTGAGAGCATCGAAAACTGGCTGTTATCTGGTCAAAATCTAGGCTTGGCAGCAACTTGTTGGGAGTAATGAAGTTGACTGCTATCTGGTCGTTTTCCAGGCTTCACAGTGACTTGCATGGAAGAATAAATTAACTGTTATCTAGTCGGATTCCAGGCTTCGCATAAAATTTCTTGATGTTGAAGTTAATTGTTATCTGGTCGAATTCCAGGCTTCACAATAACTTGTTGACAAGATAAAGTTGAACTGATATCTGGTCGGGTCCAGGATTCATAGTAATTTGAAGTGGTAACCATTATCTGGTCGGGTCTAGGCTTCATAGTTTTTGAAAAGTTACACTATTATCTGGTCGGGTCCAGGCTTCATAGTGACTCACTGGGGATTATAGCTAGTTGTTATTTGGTTGGACTCCAGGCTTTATAATAACTTGCTTGAGTAGACGAAGTTGAACTGATATCTGGTCGGACCAGGCTTCATAGTAACTTGCTGAGGTAGAGGCAAACTTTACTGGGGAAAAGAAGTTAAACCCTTGTCTGATTGAGTCCAGGTTTTTTCCGAAATCTCGAAGAGTTAAACTATTATTTGGTCGGATCCAGGCTTCATAGTGTCTTGAGAAGTTAACTATTATCTGGTAAGGTCCAATATTCATAGTTACTGAAAGTTGTACCATTATCTGGTCGTATCAAGGCTTCGTAGCACTTGGAAAAGTTACATTATTATCTGGTCGGGTCCAGGCTTCATAGTGATTATGGTTAAACTATTATCTGGTCGGGTCCAGGCTTCATAGTGTTTTGAGAAGTTAACCATTATCTGGTCAGGTCCAGGATTCATAGTAACTTGTCTAGAAGGATGAAGTTGGTTGTTATTTGGTCGGATCCAAGCTTTACAACAACTTGCAGAGCTAAACTATTATATGGTCGGGTCCAGGTTTCACAGTAACTTTCGGAGATAGTGATGACTTTGTTGGCGAATTCACTGGGGATCAGGGGTTGTGGTCCTCTGGTTTGTAATAGTATGAGAGGAAAACTCAAGCTGGAGAGGATGGACTCAGCCGGGGAAAACAAACTTAGCTGGGGAAATAAACCTTGTTGGGGAATATTTGATGAACTGCTGACAAGGTGGGTTCTTTTAGGAAGAAAATCTAAAAGGCTTCCTCTTTTAGGACCAACTCAGTTGGGGATAGGGTTGTCAGGAGATTGAGACTTTGGCTGGGGACTACCTTATGCAAAGGACTTTGTGGGCAACTCTGTTGAGGAAAGGTTTATTATAGCCGACCTTGTTGGGATAATGCTAATGAGATAACTCTGTAGGGATATCTCAACTGCATTAAACAGATGCTTGTTGCTGCTTGGCATGATACATGTGCTAAATAGTTTTAATTATGTTCATATGCATATGTTCGTTCAATTTTAGTCATTGGACATCTTTGCATTCAAAACAAAAACATAAAGTTTGCACTTCAAAGTATATTTGTATTGATAGTTTTGCCCATGAATATGCGTTTTTGTACAAAAGAGATGGAGATCCTAGTAAGAGGAAATCGTCGAAAGGAAAACAAAATTGAGAACAAAGATAATATCCATGTGTAAGTGATCTCATTGCGTTCCAAATCTACTATTGCACCAATGTGTTCGAATGTCCCTTGTCGTTGACAGAAGTTGATTGAACAGGTCTTGGGCCCTTTGAACTCAGACCTTGGTAATAAAGTCGATTGTGGTGATTCCACGGGACATAGTCATATGCTTTTAATCCTTAACTTTTTCCTGGACCTCCCTTTCGGGTTTTCAGCCTAACAAGATACCCATTTTTTCCCAAGTCGCCCTTTCGGGTTTTCAACTTGTCAGGTGTACAATCTTTTGTATATATCTCTAATTTTTGCCTAAACCTTTTGGTTTGCCGGGATGCCCTTATATTTCCTAGGTGTGTCAACCTAGCGGGTCTCTTATGCATAGTATTTTTTAACTATGTCTGCATTCACATGATGTGGGAAATCTTCACCGTCTATGGTAGTCAACATCATGGCACCACCAGAGAAAACTCTCTTGACAATAAATGGTCCTTCGTAAGTGGGAGTCCATTTTCCCCTAGGGTCGCCTTGTGGAAGAATGATGTGTTTTATCACTAAATCACCAGCTTGATATACTTGAGGCCTAATATTTTCATTTAAAGCCTTGATCATGCGTTTTTGGTACATCTGACCATGACAAACAGCAGCCAGTCGCTTTTCATTAATCAAGTTCAACTGATCCAATCTTGTCTGAATCCATTCGTCTTCGCCTAATCCTGCTTCAATCATAATACTTAGTGAGGGAATCTGAATTTCCACTGGCAGAACAGCTTCCATGCCATAGACCAAGGAAAAGGGAGTTGCCCCAGTTGATGTTCTAGATGAAGTACGGTAGCCATGAAGAGCAAACGGTAACATCTCATGTCAGTCCTTGTAGGTCACTACCATCTTCTGCATAATTTTGTTTATATTTTTGTTAGCCGCTTCCACTGCGCCATTCATCTTAGGTCTATAAGGAGAAGAATTGTGATGCTTGATTTTAAACTGAGTACAAAGTTCTATAATCATAGCAATGTTGAGGTTAGTCCCATTTTCGGTGATGATCCTTTCGGGGATACCATAGCGACATATGAGGTTATGTTTGATGAACTTGGCTACCACACTCTTGGTGACTAAGGCAAAGGAGGCGGCTTCAACCCATTTGGTGAAATAATTGATAGCGACCAAAATGAAGCGATGTCCATTGGAGGCATTAGGTTTAATTTATCCAATCATTTCAATGCCCCACATTGCAAATGGCCACGGAGCGGTCATGACGTTCAGAGGAACAGGAGGCACATGGACCTTATCAGCATAGACTTGGCATTTGTGGCAAGTCCTTGAGTGTTGATAGCAATCAGTCTCCATTGTTGACCAATAGTAACCAGATCTCAAGATTTTCTTGGTCATCTTATATGTTGTACCCCAAAATTTTCCCTCTCATTTCACTCAAGACATGCCCATTAAGATCCCGTAACTTGTCCTAGGATGACCAAGAATTGACAAAACAAATTCTCTTCCTAAGGCAATAAGGCTCAAACTAGGGTTTCACTTCTCATCAAGATGGTTAAGTCCCAAGTGTCCCAAAGGTTCTCCATTGTTCTAATATGTCCTCAAGGTTATCCATGCCAAATTTCATGCCTTGAACAACAAGTTTGCTCAGTCAACTGCTCAAATGTCTGGAAATCAACTATATTAGGTCAAAAGTCAACTGTGGCCCAAATACAGTTAACCTTCAAGATTTTTGGTCAACATTAACATTTTGAAGTAATATCCATCATTTGATTAAGGGTTGATCATGATTCCTCAAGAAATTCTCCTAACTCATCAAAAGTCAAAAATGGCAAATTAGGGTTTCTATAGGAAAAGTCAACAAAACTTTGTCCAATCATAACTCTCTCATACTTTATCATAAATTTTCCAACCAAGGCTCATTTTGAAGAGAATCCAATTCCCTACAACTCTTGTTCATCCCTCAAGGTCAAGAAATTCCTCAATCAAAAGATACAAATTCATACATTATAGGTCCTCTCAAAAAGTCAACAAAAACACCTTTTGGGTCAAAGCTCTTTACATGAACATGGAAGATCTAATTGAGATGAAACTAAAAGGGTTGTTTATAGGACCTCCTAAGCTCTCTAAAAAGTCTAAGAACACCATCTTAGGGTTAAACATGAGAGAGATATGCATTGCTAAAGTTGATCAATTTTTGGAAATGTGCATGAAGCAAATAATGACCAAACTTGAATTTTTTCCAAATGGGCCCATGTTTTCATGCTTGAAACTTGTTCCTAACATGGCCCACGACCCCTGAGCTCACTCATACATTATTTCATTATTTTTATTATTTGTTTTGATTTTTTATTCATTAAAATCAAAATAAATCAAATAAAATAGATAAATAATAAAATAAAATCCAAGATTTGTTTTATGACCACATAATGAGCCTAGAATCAGCTGGCAAATCAAATATTTCGTGCAAGGGTTGATTGGAATGAAAAGACCATGATTTGTCCTATTTTAGAAACTTAAATTATCCATGGCAAATCAAATCTTTTTCTCACAAATCTTCAAGATTTAGTCCAGTTTTTATGACCTAATTCATTCCATTATATATTCATAACAAGATATGATCTGAAAAAGAAGGATTGGCCGCATGAAATTGACACAAGAAACTCCAAATTTTTGGCAAAAAGTGGCAATCAGATTTTGATTTACAGGGTGATTCAAAGCATTCTAAAGGTGGCAATCAATTCCTGGGCACATTTGGAAGCTAACTGGATCGTTCTCACGCATCAAAGCATCAAGAACAAGCACCTACAGCATCACAGTTTGCTTCTTACTCTTGAATCCGATTTTGATAATATACGCATTATAAATGAATTTTGAGTATGAATTCATGTTTATATGATCATTTAGAACATGTTTGAATGATTAATGTCTTGTTTTGATGCGTGTATAACTAATTTCCATTGTTAGGGTTTTGAGATTTGTTTTAGGGTTTTCCATTACATGTAAAATTAAGCCAAAAGAAGAGTACCATTATACTCATGAGATCAAACCCAGTTGATCCATGTATTTAGATTGAATTTATATTGCTTGGTTGAGATTTTGGAAATATGCAGGTCTTTTAACAACAGTCATGTCTGTGGGTAAAAGTTCTTTGGCTTAGACGATAGTTAGGGGGAAGACGATGACGTGGCACATCAGGAGTGGACCATTTGAATTGCGCGCGTTTTCTATCTTAAACACTGACCCTTTATTTAATATATTATATTATGTTTGTTTTATATAACAAATGTTAAGTTGGCTCAGATGGCAAGGCTGAAGGGTTTAAGGCGCGCGTGTGTGGGAGGTCAGGGGTTTGGCCCCTGCCTCATGCATATTATTTTTCCTAACATTTGTTTCCAGATCTCATGTGTTGTTGCTCGATGTGCATACCATAGGCCTCATCATCATCACCATCAGATCAATCAACACCAGATCTGACGTTCCAGGATGGCAGCCACATGATGGATCTCCCAGCTTGCTCCACACTTAACCACACACTGGCTTTGGGCTTATAGTTACTAGGCCTTGGACAAAAATTTCAACTTGCAACCCCTAATTTGGGTTCACACCCCCTCAGGCCTATTTCTCAATTTCTCTATTTTTTTAATTATTATTTAGTTTTTATTTCTTTTGTTTTAAATCAGTGTTTTCAAAATCCTAAAATCACAAAATAATCACAAAAAAATTAGGACTTAGTTTTTTTCTTAAATTAATTTTTTTCCAATTAATTAATTTAATTAACTTTAATTTATTTTCATTAATTTAATTAACTTTAATTTATTTTCATTAATTAAAATTAATTAGAAGATTAGGTTAAATTTCAAATCTTTTTCATAAAAAATCCCAAAAATATTTTCATTGAGCAAATTAGATTTTTTAAGATTTTGAACTTTTTTCCAGTTTTAATTCCCGGGCGTTATTATTTTTCCGTTCAATTACTTTTTTTATTATTGATGTAACTGCGCCCGATTTGTAATAACTTAATTAGGGTTTACAATTTCCGCACTTTATTTTTCGTTCATTATTTATGTATCTAAACCAAAGCCCTGTAATAGCGTATGACCTTTTATTTCTCGCTTTTATATTCCTTGTATGCTTGTATATAACTGTTAGTAACTTAGGCGTGCATGACAAAAATAAATAAATCAATCTGTAGATCACTAATCTCAAGACAAATATCTGAAAAAGCACTATCACACACTTGCACCCTTAGGGTATACCTCACTTGGTTGCCTCGGAAAATAACGGTCACAATTCTCGAAACGTGAGAATTTTTAGTGGTTGTCCTTAAGTCTAAAGAGATCACTAGCCCCTCGATGACCTTCTCGACTGCTGCCTCGGTTAAAAAAGTGATCTTAGGGGTTTAGGACAAATACTAAGAGTTTTTGCCCAGTTGCCTTAGTGACCGTATGTCCCTTTCGATAGTCCCTTAACATCCGACGACTAGGGCTACCTACTCACTAATAGTAGGATAGCATTGTCTAAAGGATAGGAGGAAAAGAACAAACTTTTTTCGAGTAGGTAGATATCTATTAAGTACTTGCTCAAAAAAATTCATTTTTACACCACAATTTCAAACATTTTTCCAACAAAGTTTTCAAAATGCTTTATCACACTCTTGAGGACTGATACAAGAGTTACCATAAAGCAAACAAAGACTTTCCAAACACACAAACAAAAACATTTTTCAAAAATGAGCAAGTACCTAAGAGCCCGTGGAAAACCACGGATGGAAAGGGTGCTAATACCTTCCCTTTCCATAATCTACCCCCTTACTCACAAACTCTCAAAAAAGGTCTTTTTCTGTTCTTTTTACCATTTCCTTTATTGGATAAAAGAAAAGTCGGTGGAGACTCTTGCTTACCGTGAAATTTGCGAATACAAAATATAAACCAATATATAATAGTCGGTTTTGCCACCGTATCATAAAACTGGCGACTCTGCTGGGGATTGTTATAAAAAGTATGGTTTACCTTAAGGTCAAGATCATCTTTAATTGCTACTTAGTATGATTTGATTTGTTTACTTTTAAGGGTACTGTTTGGGTTATAGATCCTACACCCAGATCTGGGAAAAAACCTTTTAGGTAAGTATCAATAGATCGTGGAAACTGTGCGGGGTATACCGACACAGTTGAAGCGATGGCTATGTTGATGCGACACTTTGGTTGGTATCGATAGCCCTTGAATTAATCAAGGAGAATACGGGGCCGCTGCGTTGTGTCATAAAGCATCGAATGACCTTAGAACCTTTAAATGAACAACTTAGCCATTAGGACGTAGCGAGATGGCCGTCTTTGGTGTATTTCCAAAGTCGGCAGATACTCGATGCTACACTCATTGAGACTCGACTCTCGAGTTTTGTTTTGTTGCGAGTGAGTCGCCTATCGAACAAAGCTTCTGAGAAAGGTTAGTGATATTCAGATCCCTTAGAACCCGGTTACTACTATAGGACATGTTGAGTAACAGGTGGAACAAAAGTCTTTTCAATAATTCTAATGGGTAATTATAACGGGTCTTTTGGTGGAGACCTTGGAAGAATTGGAGAAAATGGTAATGATAGACACATCATTAAGAGGAACAAGTGGAACAGAAGTCTTTTCAAACAAAATTTCCTTGTTATCTATTAGGCACTGAACGCCTGCTTTCAACAAAGGACAGTTGGTTGGTGAGGAAAAGCAGAAATGACAACCTTTATCGCAGCCTGGGAATACACCGGCAATCAAAAAAATCTTTTTGATAATCAGGAGTGAGGTGACAAGTTCATCAACTGAAGTAATAAACATATCTTCCTCAATGGCGTTGGTATTATGGTCGTGTTTGGGCATAGGGGCAGAAATGACATTTGGCTTTTTGGGTGCATCGAATTCAATCTCTTTGGCTTCAATGAGGTCTTGTACTTTGTTCTTTAGAGCCCAACATTTTTTAGTGTCATGGTCAGGACTCTCAGAGTGGTATGCACAGCGGGCATTAGGATGATGGTGAGGAGATGTTGTGTTAGGATTCTTTAGAGCTTTTTTCAAGGTCACTAAGTTGGATCTTAACAAATGTGGCAATACTTGATATAAGGTCATGTTAATTCTGGTGAATTGTCTGACTGGTCGTTCCATCCTTGGTTGGTTGTTTCTTTGCTGATCAAGCGCAAGTTTAGGAATCATAATCGCCCCCCACCATTGGACGACGTTCGGCCCTATCTTGATTTCTCCGAGGATAAACAACAACCACTTCTTTCTTTCCAATAAATGGCTTCCTTATAGCAGCAGAGGATGTATATTTTTGAATCTTTCCACTCTTTATCCTGGATTCTATCCTCTCTTCAGTCAATATCAGTTCAGTAAAACCTGCTGATGAACTCCCAATTAGGTGATTGAAGAATGGACCAGACAAGGTGCCTAAAAACATGTCTACTAATTCTCTTTCAGATAGAGGAGATTGAACTCCTTCAGCCAAGTCTCTCCATTTTTGCGCATAGTCTTTGAAACCTTCATTAGAAATCATGGCCATACTCTAGAGTTGAGTATGGGTAGGCGCAAGATCAGCATTGTATTGGTATTGTTTGTAAAAGGCTGCAGCAAGAACTTCCCAGTTATGAACATTAGCTCTTTCTAACTGGTAAAACCAATCAAGTTGAGTTCCAGACAGGCTGTCTTGGAAGAAGTGTACCCATAAGTCTTTATCAGCGGTATGGGGCTGGATTTTCCTCACATAGGACATGAGATGCATTTTAGGGCATGAAACTCAGTCATATTTGGAGAACACAGGTGCTTTGAATTTTGGAGGAATGATAATCCCCGATACTAGACCCAATTCCTCAAAGTTCAATCCAGGCACTTTTTGGATTTCCATTACGCTCAATTTCTCTTCGAGATGTTTATACTTATCATCAGCTGGAGGGTATTGTTCTTCAGAATAGTCTTCTTCTTCCTCTTCCTCTTCCTCTTCTGATTCTGACTGGACAACTGTTTCCTTGCCCTTCCCATCTTGGTTGTCTTTCTCACTGGATGTTGTTGCAAAGTCTAGGGCTCTTCTTGTCTGCCCTTGGAACATTCTTCCCATGTTTAGAACTCCGACTATCTTCTTTGTCTTCTTTTTCTTCTCCTCAGCCAGCAAAGTCTTCAACTCTTCTTGTCCTTTGGATAAGGTCAAGAACAACTGTTGAAACTGTGCGTTCTGAGCTTGGAGGTCCTTCATTGTTTGCTCGAGATCCATCTTACTGAAATAAATAGTAGAGAGATGACGAGACTTGTTGCAAGAAACCTGCTTATGTTATGATGAATGATAAATGCATATGCAATGTTTTCAAGGATTTTAAGATTCAAATTTGTTTTAGACAAAAAGGAAACACACGTTATATTAATAGATTAAATACATCAATGCCTTCTTGGGAAAAATAATACAAAAACTCTAAGATAAAAAGGTAGTACACATCCTCTTTGGTGCAATGTAGGCATTCAGAGTCTGTTCCTCATGAAGTAGCCTAGTGAGTTCCAAAACCTTCTTCTCGCTTGCATAGAATTGGGCTTTGAAGGCATCTCGCTCCCCCATGAGTTGTATCCAATCCCTTTGTAGGTCTTCAAGAGAGGTAGGCATGTCAGAATGTAAGATAGTATATGGAACATCTCCCTCTATGACAGGCTCAATGATTACCAGGAGAATGGAGGGGTAAGGCATCATAAGACTCTAAGCATGAGTTCGTACCCATTTGATGTAAGGCTCAAGAGAGATGTAATTCTTGTGCCCCAAAGTCTTGCTATTTACCTTGTTCAACATCCTCCAAGATCGGATAAATCTCTGGCGAAGACCTTGATCGTTGTTGTCGTAGTCAAATACCAAACCTTGAATCAGCATCTCGTACGGACCATCCCTTCGGGCGTAACCAAACTGTCTCAAAGTTAAGCGGGGGTTGTAGGTGATACCTCCCCTAATGCCAAGTAAAGGGACATTAGGAAATTCCCCACAACGATCGACAATAGTAACATTCTCTATGGATTGGGAGCATCAATGAATGTCTGAATGTTTGAGCGTCATCAAACTTTGTGACCACCTTGAACCTTGCTCATTCTTTAATACAGATTGGGGAAGATGCGAAATAAACCATCTTGCCAAGAGAGGAGTGCAACACATAAGGACACCTCTTTTCCTCATTGTGCGAGTGTGAAAAGAGTGTAGGATATCCCCTAGAAATATAGGCACCGGGTTGCGAGATATGAAGATTTTGACGGTGTTTACATCTATGAGTTGGTCATGATTTGGAAACAAAACCATCCCATAGATGAGGAGAGCCATAATTTCCTCAAAGGCTTGCAAATCCAAGGAATTCCAACAGTTCTGGGCTTTCTCGAACAAGAACTTTGCTAAGAAACCTTTGACACCACTCCTTGTTTCCCAATGAATTGTGACATCAGAGGAGTGCAAGTGTAGAGCTTGAGCAATCTCTTCTGGATTTGGGTCTCTTTCTGTACCGTTGAAAGGAGGTTCATTGAGAATGGTAATTCTCAAGAGTCGGGAGAATTCTTCCAAAGTAGGCACAAGTTGATAGTCGAGAATGTGAAGCAATGGTGTAAAGGATCAAAGAACTGAAAAAGCACCTTCGTCATGTCCTCATCTGTGTTGGAGGTGACCAAGTTGAGTAGGTGACCATGTCTCTCGGTGAATGAATAGTTTTCTGGAATCCTTGAAGCTAGCTCCTTAAGTTATGGAGGGATCTTTACAAGATTGACTTGAATAGTTTTCCTGCAAAGTGAATCCATATCCTACAAAACAAGAACAAAGATAAATCCCAAAAATCCTTGAAATGGTTAGTGAATGTATATGATGTTCATGATGTTATGTACAAGTATGTATATACAAACAAAACAAACAAATCCTTAGGTTTAGTCTTACATGGAGTTTTATAGGTAAGTACCCTCTTGAAGTTTAGTTGGCTTAAACTTGTCCTAGTAATAGTAACCGGATTCTAAGGAGCTCAATATCACTGGTTTGTTTCCTTGGTTATTGTTTCAGCACAAGCGTCTTTAATGGCGACCGAAATATCCTAAGAAACTAAACCTTAATGAGTGTAGTATCGAGTATCTACCAACTTCAGACTGCACCAAAGTCAATCATCTCACTACGTCCTAAAGGCCAAATTTGGTCAAGTAAAGGTTCTAGAAGTTCGTTAGTGCCTTATGACATCACTCAGCGGCCCTATATTCTCTTTGATTAACTCAAAGGCTACCTGTACCCACAAATATGTTGCATTAACATAGATATTACTTAGACCATGTTGGTATACCCCACACAGTTTCCACAACGTATTGCTACTTACTTATAATGTACCCCAAATTTGGGTAGAGGATTCGAACCCAAACAAAGAACCATAATGTAAAGCATACAAGTCAAACAAAGAAAGCAAGTAAATGTGATCTAACCCTAAGGTAACCCCACTTTTAGAATTCTCCCCAGCAGAGACTCCAGTTCTGTGATACGGTGGGAGAACTGACTTATAGGTTTTGCGTTTGATCGCAAATATTGCGGTTAGCAAGAGTCGCCACCGACTTTTCTTTTATCCAAAAGGAAAGGTGAAAAAGCACATGAAAGACCTTTGATATTATTTCTTGAGTTCGGGGGGTAGATTATGAAAAGGGAATGTATTAGAACCCTTTTCATCCATGGTTTTCCATGGGCTCTTAGTTACTTGCTAGATCACTTGCTTTTGTTTGAAAATGTGATTTTTGTGGTTTTTTGAAAGTATTTTGTAAAGATGCCATTGTTTAGGCAATCTTTATAATGATTCTTGTTTGTAAGAATGTATACAAAGATGTCAATCTTTTGAAAATGTCTTTAATGTTTGTAAGATATTTGGTGTTTGTTTTGAAAATAGCGAGGATATTTGTTTTGAAATGGAGTAAGTAATTAGGAGCATTCTACCTACTCAAAAGTCTTTCTTGTTCATTTTCTTTTCCTTTGACATTGTTATCTTACCATTGATTTGGTAAGAAACCCTATCTTTGGATGTAAACGGGACGGGCGTGGGTTATCGTATAGCCATGATTAGCAATATTGCAAGGTATCTTAGCATTCTTTTTGAGGGACTAAGATCATTTGAAAGGCAACTTAGATAGCGTCATCGAGGGACTATGATCTTGTATTTGCTTATTTTTTGCTAAGACACCTCACATGCATAATATGGCTATTTTATATAATGCAACCAAGTGGACTAACCCTAGGGGTGCTTGTGTGCAAAATGCATTTTTTTCATGCTTGATTTAGTCTTGAATTAGGGTTTGCTATTTATTGGTTTTAAGTCTTTCCATATAAACCCTAATTACTAGCAATTGTATATAAAGAGATAAATTGTGGAATTTAAAGTTACTACGCTATTACAACATTTGTGGGAAAGGGGGTATACAATTTGTAAATGGGGATTGCAAGAATTTAAACATAATTAGTCTATTACATCCATATTGAATTTATACAAGAATCGAAATAAATAATGTACAAGATGAATTAAATATGCAAGAAGGTAAATGTGGAGAAAATGGATATTTTATTTGATGTTTTATGAAAAAGGAATTTTACCTTAACCTAATAAAATAAAAATAATAATTTATTAAGTTTGAAATTGTTGAGAAAAGATTTTAGATGAAAACCCTAATTCTATTAATTAATCAAAAGAAAGTAAAGCTTAAGAAAAGTATTTTTTTTTTTGGCATTTTTTATCTTGAAAATATTTATAGTATTATGGAATATTTTTAGTCTTTTTCATATTAAAATAATGTATTTTAAATGGTGTGAAGAAAAATAAATAAATAATATTAATTAAGTTTGTAAGGTTTACTTGGTATAATAAATAAATAAATAAAATTTTGTGAGAAAAATAAAATAAACCAAGTCAAAATATAAATACATCATTTTCTTTGTTTTTTATGATTTTTTAGTATTTAAAAAATATATTTAAGAAAATAAATAAAATAAAAAATGAAGAAATAAAATAAAATTGGGCCAGGGTGCAAATATGAAACAGGGGGGAGGAATATTAGAAAAAAAGTCAGGCCCATGAGGGGAAGGCCCATGCGCGCTGGAAGGATAAAAAATGTACAAAAATGAGAGAAAAAGCAAAAGGCAGCGCGCTGGGGCTCGAACCCATGACCTCCTGATTACCAGCGCGCTGCCTTACCACTGGGGTGGCTATACATCCGTTAATATAACTGAAACAATAATTACATAACATAAAACGCGCCCTGATTATACTTCATCTTCAACCTCCAGCCAAAGGACCTGTATCTTCTTCATCTCTCAACAAAAATGAAAAGTTCAAACATGAAAGTTGTGACATTTTCCCCCACGAATCTAACCATAAAAACAACTTAAGCTAACAATCAAAGATGAATGAGAATTTTTCTAGCCCTAATTCAAAACCTAAAAATTTCAGAAAACTTCAACCCTAAAATTCTCTAAGCTCAGGCCATATAAATGTAAACTATGGATATGTACAGCTTCGTGGCAATGGTATCTACATTTTATTTTCACAAATCAAACTCAAATGATGCTAGTATGAAGATATAGAAGTTTGAAAACTTACCTCTTGCAGATGGAATCGTGTATGGAGTTTGAGCAACCTTGGAGGTGTAAGGATGATCTGGTTAGCTTGCCAGGACCTCCCTGAGTGTGTTGCAAGCCTTACTTTGTTTTGAAACCAGCTAGAACTCTCTACTCAAGTCCAACTGTAATAAAGGTTTTTAAAAATGGTGGATGATGAAGATGAAGTTATAGAAGTTTAACAGGTGTTCAGATGAGTTCTATATGATGTATGTGAAGTGTTTAGATAGTTAAAAGAGAAAACGCACGAGTGAAAATGGAGATCGGTGTTTGAAGTTCAAAAATGGAGTTTTTGGCCAGTTTTGACCTATGAATGCTTGAGAGTCTTTGAGGGCTTATAAAAACGTGTCTTGTGTTGCAATTGACTTGTTAATATGTATGGAAAAGATTAGAGCATAAAATCACTCCAAGTTTCTGAGTTATAGGGTTATGGCTCTATAACTTGCTTTTTAAGAAAAGTGAAGTGACAAATCTCAAGTATTGTACAAGCATGTTCTGAGCTTCTTGAGACCTTAGACACATTGCTTTTGGTTTATAGCGGTTGTGTGTGCATAAAGAACAAGTTAGAAGCTCAAGATAAGTTGACTTTGTGATTAAAGCAACTTTTCAAGAATGAAATGGTAGCTTTCTTCCTAAAATGGCAAATTGGCTTGGACAATGCTTGGAACACTTGGATAATAGCTCGAAAGTAAGTGTAATCTTCTGATTATGGATAGATATTGAGGTTTAGAGGCCTCAAAAACAATATTGTGCAGCATAGGTTTGAAATTGACTTCTTGTTCATCACAAAAATGGCTTATAAATTAAGTGACAAAATCCTAACTTCATCTCTTCGATTCTCCCTACTCAAGAATGATCTCAAGGAGTTATTGGACATTTTGGAAAGCTTGTAACATTCTCTACAACCCCTCTTTCAATTTATTTTGAATATTCCCCTTGGAACTATGTGAAAACGTGTCATGAAGTTAGGTCAAAATCCTGTCCAAATTAGGGCAAAATTTCACTAAGTGTTTTGTTTCATGACCCTATGTTCATAAAATTGTAACTTGATATCCAAGAATTTTTGGAATAAGTTGTGTGAATGAAAGTTGTATATTTCATGGATATCTACAACTTTCATGTTTGAAGTTTCTCTTGAATCATCTTGCATCATGGTGAAAATTTGGCTCAAAGTTATGAAAAAATAAGAAATTTTCCATACTTAGAAAAATTTCTAAGTTAAGAAATTTTAACATTTCAAGATGAAATCTTGAATTCTTGATTTCTTGATGAACAAGTTCATATTTTTACATGTTTTGATGAGTTGTGATCTTTGGCACTTGAATTTGACCAAAAAGTCAAAGTTTAACTTTTCAGTAATAATTGACTTTTGATCAGTTGACTGAAAAATTTATCTGTCAATCAAATGGACTTGAGATGTTTTGAACCATTTCATTAGGTCAAAATGATGCAATTGGAATCTTGAGATCATGCCTAAAACCAATTGACCATTTTCTAGGTCAAAAATCAGAAATTGCCCCTTCTCAGTCAAAACCCTAATTTTGACCATTTTGCCTTTTTGGAGATTTGATCAAATTTCTTGAGGAGTTATGGTCCAAACTTGATCAAATGATACATGTAAGTTTAAATGTTGATATGGATAAAAAATTAAGAAGTTTGACTGTAAATTGGCCATAGTTGACTTTTCCCTAATACAATTGATTTTTAGGTCAACTGCTCAATTGACTGAGCAAAAATGTGATCCAAGGCTTGAAACTTGACATGAGTAATATTGGGGGTACATAATGATCCATGAAAATAATATGGGGCATTTGAAGTTCAAAAATCCTTGTGCAATCTCAAACCCTAATTTTGTTCATTAGTGCTTAAGGAGATGTCTTGAGCTGATCCACCCTAGTGCAGTCTTGAGTCAAAGGAGATCTTGTGAGAAAATTCTTGATAAGATAGAGGTAAAATTTTGGGGTACAACAATCTTATATACTTCAATTGAACCAATGGATTTGATCACTCTCTTCCAGTTTTACGACAAAGAATTGCGGTGTTTTAATTTCCAAGATTACCAACTGGTTCCTACACTAGAAGAATACTATCTTCTTAACACCAAGTTGTCCAATGAAGTTCATTTTACCCAAGTTCCGGAGAAGTTGAAGTTCGAAGTTATTGCTGAAACCCTTCATTTGAGTTGGAAAGAGGTGAAGGACAATTGGAAATCAAGGGAAGATGCTACGGGGTTTTATTTGGATTTCTTAGTGAAGAAAGCTGAAGACTGGGCAAAGAAAGGGAATTGGGGTGACTTTAGCCTCTTGTTTTCTCTCATGATGTATGGTATCATTCTCTTTTCTCACAAAAGAAACTTTTTAGATTTGGCGGCTATTTGTTTTATTAGAAATAAGAACCCGGTACCGACGCTTTTGGCAGATACTCTTTACACTATTCATTTCATACATGGAAAGCCAGGTAATGTTAGCTTGTGTCATTCAATGTTGTATCAGTGGTTTAAGTTGCACTTACCAATAAATGGCCCTTTCATGGACACAAAGCATTCTCTCCAATGGTCGTCAAGGCTTGTCAACCTCACTTCATTCGATATCTGGTGGAATTATGTCATGGGAGAGGTACGAAGTATCATCATTAACTGCAAAGGTTTTCCTAATGTCCCCCTAATGGGAACGAATGGGTGTATTAACTATAACCCTGTGCTCACTTACCGCCAGTTGGGATATGCAATAGATGGACCACCGAAAGATGAAGAAGTGTTTGAATCAATGTATTTTGTTAGAGGAAGTGATCCTGAGATGTTAAGGAAAGTGACAAGTGCTTGGAAGGGAATTCACAAGAAGGATAGAACTACTTTGAGCAAGAAGGTTCCTATTGCTAGGGTTCCTTACATGGATTGGATTAATGACGAGGTTAAGATTCTACAGTTGCCATTTGCAAGGTTGACTCCTTTATGTGAGCAACCTCCTGTTGTTTTGAGTGACACCGTGCCTACCGAAATTTTCACCCAAGTTCATGTTAAGAACATTCAACTTCATGCAAAGGACTGTGAGGCGGGGATGAAATTCTATTGGGTAGATCAAGAGAGGGCTAACTTAGCCTGCAAACTAAAAGAAGCCCAGGGAGAAACTTCTGACGTAACTAGGTTTAGAAAGAGGTCTCATGTTGAAATGGAAGAAGAGTTGAATAGGAAGCAGCGGGAGTACCAGAAACTTTGGGCCTCTGAAAGTAGCTACAAGAAGAAGATTTAGAACCTGGAAAGACATCTCAAAGACAAAGATGCTCAGATTGAAATGGTGGTAGCCCAGAGACGTGTTGTGGAGGACCAGTTCCAAAAGGAAGCAAAGTGCTTACATCACAACTTTTAAAGGAAAAAGCCAGGCTTGAAGAGTATTGTCAGCATATTTAAGCATGCCTTGTTCCGGAGATTTAGTCACATTATTTACCTTTGATGTTTTGGTCACCCCCAGGATTGTTGGAGGGGACCATTTTTATCTTTTGTACTTAGTTTTTATTGTTACTTCTATTTTGAAATGCGTGTTTTGTCATGCTCTTAGCTGTATGAAATCACCTGGACATCATCTTTTGTGTATGAATGGATGGAGTATTTTGTTTTGGTAATTTTCCTTTTTCTTTAATTGTACAGTTGTGTTTACATATGGTGGAACGCCACAGTTGATGGTTAAAAGGACTCCTAAATACCTGGAAATGACAAACATATCATGCATATCGTACATCTCATAACATGACAGGTTATCTCAAGACGGTTTTCTTATTACTCTGATTTTCTTATTCAGAATTCAAGACGACTACTCACCGGTATCCCCCCAGAAACAATTTTCCAAGACAGATGGAGAAAGTCCAAGCTGAACTCACTGAAATGAGAGCCCAGATGGCTACTCAAATGACCCAGTTTATGGAGGTCATCACCAATGTGAATCATCGGCAGGAGGAATTGGCTGCCATTGTCAACAATCAACGCCGCTATCTAGTGGATGGTGGGAATCAAGGGCTTTACCAGGACATTTATGTGGTACTGGGGGATATGCAAGATCATCCCATTGGGAATTTTCATGGGCTTCCTGGCAACCCTTTCGTGTGCAATATAGGGAAGTTTCCCCCGTCTCTAGGACCTCGTCTTGTGGGGAACAAAAGAGATAATCAGGGCAGCTTAAGAAACTATCAAGAGTAGGATTATGACTATGATCATGATGAAGATCAGCTCTCTGTTCGGCATTCTGAGCCAGAGGTTCAAGTTAAGGATAAGAGGTACCGGTTGTTAGAAGAACGATTGAAGGTTGTGGAAGGGCAAGGAGTCCTTGGTATGTATGCTAATGATCTTGGGCTAGTATCTGGGGTGAAAGTTCCTCCAAAGTTTAAACCACCTGCATTTGAAAAGTACAACGGTTCATCATGTCCTGTTACTGCAACTGCTTATTTCTGAAAGATGTCAGTGCATACCGAGGATCAAGGGCTTTTGATTCATTTCTTCCAGGATAGCCTATTTGGGGCAACCCTGGAGTGGTACATGAAGTTGGAGAAAATCATATTAGTTGCTGGAACGATCTTGCTCGGGCTTTTTTCAAACATTATCAATACAATGTGGATATGGTGCCTAATCGCACTCAGTTACAGAATTTGTCACAAGGACCAAAAGAATCTTTCAAGCAATATGCTCCGAAATGGCGTGAGCTGGCTGCGAGGGTTCAACCTCCGCTAATGGAGCGAGAATTTATTGATATGTTTATGAGTACCTTGCAAGGGCCGTTTTACGAGCACATGTTAGGGAGTGCTTCATCCAGATTCGCAGAGTTGGTTATGGATGGTGAAAGAATTGAGATGGGTTTGAAATTAGGGGAAATTCAGATTGGAGGCTCCAGTGGCTCATCATAGGGTGGTAAGAAACCATTCAATACTTACCCTAAGAAAAGGGAAGGCGACACAAGTGCAGTTTATTCTCATGGAAGAAGAAGATAAGATCGTCAACACCAACAAATCAATGCTGTTTCTATTCCTGTTAATTCTCCTCCGCTGCAGAGACAAAATTCGGCACCTCAACAAAAAAGACATCAAGATGTTCCCTGGCAGTATAATAATCAACAATAAAGACAGCCGCAAAATTTTTATCCCTTGCCAATATCTTTCATCGAAGCACTCCACCATTTGCTTGATTTGAAATTGATCAGTTTGAGAAATATGCCACCACACACCGGAAGACTTCCTCATAACTATGATGCTAATGCAAGATGTGAATTCCATTCTCGAGGAGTTGGTCATTCTACCAATGATTGTTTTGCATTAAAATGCAAAGTACAAGACTTGTTGGATGGCAAGGCAATTGAGTTTACTCCAGCGACTGGTCTGAATGTAGTCCTGAACCTAATGCCTAGACATGGAAGGGGTGTTGTTAATATGATTGACAATAATGGAGAAATGTTGAACCTAGTTGTGAATGTGGAACAGGTGACTACTCTGTTATGGTATATTAAAAGGTATCTTCTTGACAATTCTATTTTCCCGGGTTGTGCTTCAGACTGTGCCAAGTGTAGAGAGCAACCAAAGGTATGAGAAAACTTAAAATTTGGTATCCAAGTCATGATGGATGAGGGTTCCTTACAATTCGATAGAAAGCCAAGTTACCGAAAGATTACCGAAGAAGACATCGTTGTGATATCTATTCCTTACACCCCTACACGCATTCCTACTCCATCTAGGGCGCCTCCTTTAATGATTACGGTACCTGGTCCCATGCCATATAGTGAGAAGGCCATCCCATGGCATTATGGTGCTGATGTTTATTACCATGGGGTGAAGCAGGAGGAAAATCCTGGTCCTTCCAAGAAAGAATATGCTGAAGACAAAGAAGGGGATGTTCATAATTTCTCTCGTGTAGGTCGAGTAACTAGAAGCGGGAGAGTGTTTAGTCCTTCCAATGTACAATATGTGGCAGATGCCTCTGCAAGAGAAAAAGGAAATCAACAGGTAGAGATTGGAAATTCGAGAGTCACATCATCCAATGTGGCTCAACCAATTCCAGTTCCAGAAGCTTCTTCAGTTCCCAATGAAGTTGAGGAGTTGATGCGAATTATCAGGAAGAGTGATTATAGCATAATTGACCAGTTAAGTCACACCCCTTCTAAGATGTATATCTTGTCTTTGTTGATTTATTAAGAACCTCACATAAATGCTTTGATGAAATTGTTAAAGAATGCATTCGTGTTGCACGAGATAACAGTCAATTAGTTCGAGAATGTTTGTGCCAACATATCTGCTGGGAAAGGTTTGGGCTTTACAGATTTCGATCTTCCTCCAGAAGAGCAAGATCATAACAAAGCGTTACATATTTCTATGGAGTGCAGGGGAACTACCCTATCTCGAGTTTTAGTGGATACATGGTCGTCTTTGAATGTACTACCCAAGTCAGTATTAATGAAAATTGATTATTCCGGTCTGAAGTTACGTCCTAGCAATTTGATGGTAAAAGCCTTTGATGGGTCTCGAAGAGCAGTATTTTGGGAGGTGGGATTACCTATCAAGGTCAGGCCCCGCACTTTCAATGCTACCTTCTTTGTGATGGACATACAGTCAGCATATTGTTGTTTGTTGGGGCGTCTGTGGATTCACAAGGCAGGAGCAGTCATCTCTACTCTTCACCAGAATCTAAAATATCCTACAGAGGGGAAAGTAACAACTGTATGCGGCAAGGAAGAATACATCGTAAGTCATTTGACATCATTCCGCTATGTTGAAGTTGAAGGTGAAATACATGAGACTCTGTTTCAGGCGTTTGAGACAGTTCACGCAGTCAATTTTCCGCCCCCAGAGTAGAAAAAGAAGCCGAAAATTGTTATGTCTTCTCTCAGAGATGCTAGAGTGGTGGTAGAGAGCGGCAACCCTGAAGGTTAGGGTCGAGTGCTGGATGTTACCCCAAAATTCAACAAATTCAGTCTTGGTTACATCCCGGGTCAACAAAATGCAGTTTTTAGAGCTTTTGGTTTATCTACTCCTGTGATATTCTCCCGTCCTAATGCTACTCAAGAAGGATGCACCAATGCAATTGGTGATGATAGGGCTGATGGATACAATATTGAAGATTGGATCCGTCCAAGTGTTCCAGGCCAAGCGCTCAACAACTGGACTTTTGTGGATGTTATCCAAGTTTCAAGTGTTGAGGAGTAATTTTTCGTGTTTGCTTTTATTATCATATCATAATTCCTACGCTCTTCCCAAGGCGTAGTGGATTATTTGTGTAGAGCCACCATGTTTATTTTCAAAAAGTTTGTCATAAATAAAGGACGTTTTTGCATCCAAAAATTTTATCCCATTCTTTTTAGTTTATTTTCTTTTAAATGGAAATGTTCCCTTTTTCACACACCGTCACTAAAACACCAAAATACCATTTATGCAGATGCACTGCCATCATAGATTATCTTGATAACAACTCTGCTATCATGCACTATGACTTTGACAATCCGATTTATCAACCTGAAGAAGAGGCATATGAGGATTGTGATCTCCCTGAGGAATTAGCAAGATTGTTAAAGCAATAAGAGAAGGTTATCTAGCCGAATAAAGAGTCAACTGAGGTGGTGAATATTGGTACAGAAGAGGTGAAAAGAGAGGTTAAGATAGGGGCAAATCTCGAGGAAAGTATGAAGGTTAGATTGGTTGAACTACTCCGTGAGTATTCTGATATCTTCACTTGGTCATATGAGGATATGCCAGGGTTAGATACAAATATCGTGGTGCATCGGCTACCGCTCAAAGAAGGATACCCTCCTGTCAAGCAAAAGCTCTGAAGAACTCATCCTGAGATGTCCAAGAAGATCAAAGAAGAGGTTCAGAAACAGTTGGATGTAAATTTCTTAAAAGTCGTCAATTATCCGCCTTGGATTGCGAATATTGTGCTTGTTCCTAAGAAAGATGGTAAAGTCAGAATGTGCATAGATTATAGAGATTTGAACAGATCCATCCCTAAGGATAATTTTCCTCTTCCTTATATTGATGTGTTGGTCGATAATACTTCTCACTCTAGAGTGTTTTCATTCATGGTCGTTTTTTCGGGTTACAATCAAATTAAAATGGCTCCGGAGGATATGGAGAAGACAACATTTATCACGCCTTACGGAACCTTTTTCTACAAGGTGATTTCGTTTGGTTTGAAAAATGTTGGGGCAACGTATCAGCGTGCCATAGTTACTCTCTTTCATGATATGATTCACAAGGAGGTTGAGGTATATGTGGACGATATGATTGCTAAGTCTAACACGGAAGAGGAGCATCTGGTCCATCTGGAAAAATTGGTTGAGAGACTGAGGAAATTTATTAAACGTCAAATCCTAATAAATGCACCTTCGGGGTGAGGTCCGACAAGTTGTTGGGATTTATTGTAAGTGAAAAAGGCATCGAAGTTGACCCAACTAAAGTGAAAGAGATACAAGAAAAGCCCGAACTAAAAACAGAGAAGGAAGTCTGTGGTTTCTTGGGGAGGTTAAACTACATTTCTAGATTTATTTCTCATCTCACGGCCACATGTGAACCTTTATTCAGATTATTGAAGAAGAATCAGACAGTAAGTTGGAATGAAGATTGTCAGAAGGCGTTTGACAAAATAAAGGAGTATTTGTAGGAACCTCAGATACTCATGCCGCCGGTGGAAGGAAAGTTGTTAATCATGTATTTAAATGTGTTGGAAAACTCTATGGGTTGTGTCCTTGGTCATCATGACGAGACATGGAAGAAAGAACAAGCCATTTATTACTTGAGTAAGAAGTTTACAGAGTGCGAGTCAAGGTACTCCTTGCTGGAAAAAACTTATTGTGTACTTGCTTGGGCTGTCAGACGCTTAAGACAATACATGTTAACTCACACCACCTACTCGATATCCAAAATGGATCCAATCAAGTACATTTTTTAGAAGCCGACACTTACAATAAGGGTGGCCCATTGGTAAATGATACTCACTGAATATGATATCCAATACACTATGCAAAAGGAGATCAAAGGTAGTATATTGGCCGATCATCTTGCTCATCAGCCCGTAGATGATTATTAACCAATGAAGTTTGACTTTCTAGATGAGGAAATAATGTAAGTTCGGGATTGTAATATACCAAGCCAATACGAAGGACCCGAACCTGGATCATGTTGGACACTTGTGTTCGATGGTGCCTCTAACGCCACGGGCAACAACGTCGGGGCTGTTATTACTTCCCCTGAAGGATTCCACATTCCTTTCACAACTCGTATTTTCTTCGATTATACTAACAATATGGCCAAATATAAAGCTTGCATTTATGGCATTGAAGCAGCAATCGACCTGTGGATCAAATATTTGAAAGTTTACGGGGATTCCAATCTTGTTATCAGCCAGATTAATGGAGATTGGGAGACTCATCATCAGAACCTGATTCCCTATTGCGAGCATGTTATGAGGTTGATTCCGTACTTCGAAGAGATCACGTTCGAACACATTTCCATAGAAGAGAACAATCTAGCTGATGCACTGGCAACTTTGTCTTCCATGTTCAAAGTTAAGTGGGCTAACGAAGCACTTTCTACTACCATCAGAAGGTTGGATGAGCCAGCTTTTTACTTTGAAGCCTATTTGGAATTAGATGTTAAACCTTGGTTTTATGATATCAAAAGATATCTCGAAACGCAAGAGTACCCAGAAGAGGCGTCTGTCACAGATAAGAAGTTCTTGAGAAGAATTTAGGCAAAGTTCTTTCTCAATGGTGGTCTGTTGTATAAGAGGCATCATGATGGTTTACTGCTTAGATGTGTTGACAAAAGAGAAGCATCTAGAATCATTGAGGAGATACATGAGGGTGACTTTGAGACTCACTCCAGTGGACATACCATGGCAAAAAAGATTTTGCGAGCTGGTTATTATTGGTCCACCATGGAAACAGACTGTTACAATCATGCGCAAATTTGCCACAAATGTCAAGTCTATGTTGATAAGGTGCATGTGTCGCTCGTACCACTGAATGTCTTAACCTCCCCTTGGCCGTTTGCAATGTGGGGAATCGATATGATCGGTAAGATCGAGCCGACTGTATCCAATGGACATCGTTTCATTCTGGTTGCCATAGACTATTTTACTAAATTGGTTGAAGTTGCATCCTATGCCAATGTCACCAAGCAGGTGGTAACTCGGTTCATTAAGCACAATATTATCCGTCATTACGGAGTGCCTGAAAAGATTATTACCGATAACAGGTCCAATTTGAATAACAAGATGATGAAGGAGCTTTGTGAGTCCTTCAAAATCAAGCATCATAATTCTTCCCCGTATCGACCGAAGATGAATGGCGTTGTTGAAGCGGCGAGTAAGAACATCAAGAAGATTGTAAATAATATGGTAATAACCTATAAAGATTGGAACAAGATGCTTCCCTTTGCTCTACATGGTTATCGTACCACTATGCGTACTTCGACTAGGGCAACCCCATTTTCTCTGGTTTACGGTATGGAAGCAGTGTTGCCTATAGAAGTTAATATTCCTTCTCTTAGGATCATGAAGGATGTTGGGCTTGATGAAAGTGAGTGCATACATAGTCAGTTGGGTCAGTTAGAACTCATCGATAAGAAGAGGTTGACAGTTGTGTGTCATGGTCAGGTATATCAACAAAGGATGAGGAAAGCTTTTGACAAAAAGGTGTGACCCCAGTATTAGAAGCCAGGTGACCTTGTGCTCAAGAGGATAATTCTTCCCCAAGGGGATCCCAGAGGCAAGTGGGCTCCGACTTATGAAGGACCATTCGTGGTCAGAAAAGTTTTCTCTGGTGGAGCGATGATGCTTGCAACCATGGATGGAGAATACTTCCATCTTCCTGTAAATGCTAACATAGTTAAAAAATACTTTGCTTAAGAAAAAGGAAAGAGAACCCCGCTAAGTTGAAAACTCGAAAGGGCAGCTTAGGCAAAAAATGGTGTCCTGGTGAATCGAAAACCCGAAAGGGCGATTCAGGCAAAAGTTAGGGACTTAAAGCAAATGAATGCGCTCAACATGATTTCCTTTGTTTCTCTCTTTCGGTCACCTGACAGAGGTTCAGAGCCAATCCAAGACGATTGTGTCAAAAGTAGGAAGACGAAGGCGTTAAAGTCATAAGAGTTATAGCAGAGTCGAAACTTGATGGACATTCGTATTCGCATTGCCATTTGTAAACACTTATTTGTTTTGATTTTTGCATTTAGCTACTCCCAATTGTAACTGCCTTTTTCACAGGCTGATTTCTCAAAATCAATAAAAGATCCTCTCTTATATGTTCACATAAACTCCTTTTTACTGTTTTGTTTGCAAAAACATCCAATATTTTGATAAACATGTGCATATGAACATTGTTGGCCCTACATGAACATGATAATCTAAGTTATGGTTGCTTGAAATACGGATAATAGGTACAACTGTCATGTTATGCAAGGGACATGTTATTTTTTCTTCTTGTTGATACTCAACCACTTTTCTTGTGGATGTTTTGCTAAGTCGTTTCGTGACCCTGTACTTGGGGAAAAGGCTTATCTCTCCCCTTTTGAATGCTCAATTCTTCAGAAAGACGCAAAGAAAACCATTCACAACTTCCCTTCATTTTAAAGTAATCATGTGTCAGAATAGTGGCAGGTTTTCGGTACATTGACAAGTCCCAATAGAGATGATTCTCTTCCAGGGTGGCATTTCTTTTCTCTTCTGTACTTTCATGTGTATTTTGATTGACTGATTTAACATGTCTGTGTGCAGGAACTTGTTTGTTTTTGAATGTCAACTCTGATGCGCTGAATATTTTTGCCTTGAAGTGTTTCTTTTGTTTTAAACCATTCAGTATCACTCTTTAAATGATTTTTTGGCGTTCTGATACCAACTGTGCCAACTCTTTTGCTTTGTCAAAATATTGGAGGAAGGGTGATATCTGTGATTGTATGCTTTTGAGTAGAACCTTGTTGACGATGTACATGCCTTGTTTCAATCCCCAAACATCGGAGATATAAGGGAGATAGACCCTCGTTAACCCCTCTGAGCCTTCGAAGTAGGAGTTTCTTTTCTGTTCGAAAAAAAACTTATTTTTAAACCCGGGGCAGGGTAGATGTTCATATAATTTGATCGGGCATTCAAATTTCAGAAGGAGCGTCCCATTTAAGGATCACCACCTTTTATCCCTCGCATTATGAGGTCGAAAAATGTCAAAACAACAATAGTTATTTCCCTAGTACAAAAAAAACACACAACAAAAATCCCGAGGTCGAGATAGAATCAATACAATAATGGTTATCTCTCGCCGACCAAGGAATGAGGCGGTGACTTTCCTCCTAAATTTCTAAGATCTAGGGTCACACGACTGGTTCGAAGAAGAAAGAAACAAAAAAATCCCCACTAAGTCAAAACTTAAAAACAAGTCGCTTAGGCAAAAGTTAGGGCATCCCGCTGGACTTCCAAATTGAAATTCAAAAGAATTGGTCCGGGAAAAAGATACGGAAAGTGGAAAAGAATTTGAAAATCCTGAAAGGAAGAAAAGGATTATCCAATGAAAATACTCATCAAAAGAAACATCATGAGATCGAACACCCAAAAAACCAAAAGTTAAAGTGATTGTCGTGTCAAAGTAACTGTTGAGATTCCTCAATCATTATAGCCTCTTTTGAGAGATGAGTACTCGCATCAAGTTAACTGAGCGTAGGACTGAAGAACATCATGGAGAATGGGTGGGCACCAAATAATTTTGAGTCTTAAAAATCTTTTTTTCAAAAATCCGAGAACCAGGCCACGTTACAACCCTCAAAAGTCCTAACTGAAACACGGGTTTAGCTCGAAAGCATACTACAAAAGGATAGTGCTTCCTAAACATGTGTTATATGTATTATGTTGGTATCTTATCGCCTGCATCATATTTGTTTTTAAAAAAAAAAGAGAAAAGAGAAGTTTTTGAAATTATGGACTCTAACTAGTGATTCACTCACGACAGGGGTGCAACATCATTTTCATTCAAGGTTTTCAATTTCAAGGTTTACGTAATTGTCGCATCAAGGGTAGTCATTCCTATAATAAACATCCTTTTGCATACAAAACAATTGTTTAACATCAAAAAGAGCTTACACAATGAACATCAGTAAAGAACTTAATGTTGTCAGGAGGGGAAGATTTGGCTTTTCTGTTGGACAGAGGCCATTCGTGGCGTGGAAAGGAGGTTTCCCTATCCCCAGTGAAGTTTCACTTCCTCAGCAGAGTTTTATTGCCCCAGAAATCTTTTTCAAGAAAGAGGCTTCATTCTTAGATTCCAAGTTTGAAGATGTCGCATATCCTCAGTGTAGTTTGTTTAAATGGGAACTCACGTTCTGAAGAAGTTTCAATTCTTTAGCGGAGTTGCCAATTAGAGATTTATCGTCCTGACCCCTCATTTCTCGGCTAATCTGTTTCTTGGCGCATCCCCATGATAGGATCTTTCCTTATCCCTAGTAAAGTCGATATTGTGCGACCATCTGCATGATCCATCCAATGGTTGCATCCTAAAATTTCAAAAGTCTCAAACAAAATGTTCCTCGACAGAGTTTTGTTTTCCCGGTGAAATACCGTTTCTCCATCAGATCTTTGTTCCCCTGCAAAGTTTTTTACCCCTCATGTCTGGTTTGTTATATCGGTGGCATCCTCAACGCGGTTGCGCGCTTTCATTTCCAGAGATTACAGTCTCTCTCTGATCTTCTCCTGCAACGCCGAATCTTCATTCAGCATTCCTTCTTGAAGTTGATCAGTTTCTACCCGGTCTTCTCCAGCAGAGTTTGCAGTTTATTTTTGCAACTCCTCTCGGTGTTCGCGGCCTGCTTCTACTGGTTGCTCAGTTATTATTCCCCATGAAGTTTCAGCTCTTCAAGGGTTCCTCCTCAGCGGTTTCTTATATCTTCTTTTCTGCAGTAGATTTTGCAATTTATTTTTGCAAGTATTGTCAGATTCTGACTTCTTGATTGTTGGCTTCTCGTTTGGCCATTCCCTAGTGAAATATTTAAACAAACATGCATCATTACATTTCACCTACCAAAACGCATAGCATTTCCATTATTTGGAGCATTACGCTATATACATAAAAAATTCAAACATGCATCTGAACATAAGCCATTATTGTTTCTGTTTATCCCCAGCGATTTGCTAATTCTGCAAGTTAATTTCTAGTGAGGTCTTCTTCCGCATTATCTTAAGTTTCACCCCATACAAATATCCTTTTGATGTTAATCATTTGACTGTTTGAGTGTCAACTCTTGATCGTAGTTCAGTTTTGCCCTGGCATAGTCTTCTCAGGTTTAGTCTTCACTACCTGCACCGATTCATTCCGATGCCTATTGATCTAGCTTTCGAATACTAGTTTCATCCTGATATTCGCTTTCAGTAGGTTTTTAGGTGTACACCCTAATCTCATTGCTTTAGGTCAAGCTCAGAGTTTCGACTCCTCACCTTGTGCATGAAACCCAGTTTCGTCATAGTACTCATCTAGTTTAGTTTTGTCTGACTAGTTATAATGAGTCGAGTTTCATCTCGTTTTTTTTCATACGTTTGACTTTTTCAGTTATCGTTTACTAAACCCTTTCGGTTATCATTTAGTGAGTCTCTTTGCGGTGTTCGTGCTGCATCCCTGGTTGAATTTAGTCTCTTGTGTTCCTTGGATTCTTCTTTTAGTTTTCGTCATTATTTATCCAATGATCTGAGACCAGCAGGTGCTCTGAGAAACATGCGCTCTCATCACTTTTCTTTGGGTCAAGTATCGATCTCGTCGCCTGTGCATGAAATCCAGTTTCATTATGGTACTCATCTAGGTTAGTTTCGTCTAACTGGTTATTTGGGTCGAGATTTGTCTCGCTTTTGTTCCTCACTCCTAGATTTCTTCAGTTCCTTCATACTGGCTATCTTAGTTTGAGATTAGCAGGTGCTCTTAGAATCATACACTCTAGCCACTTCGCTTTGGGTCGAGCTCAGAGTTTCATCTCCTCACTCGCGTACTTTTTCTTTTCCAGAGTTTAGTTTCACCTATTCTCTTTGGTTTGAGTCTTATCTCACCCTTTTGTGGTCCGGTTTTGTCTTGACACATTCTTTTTTTGTAGAGGCTTAGTTTCGTCTATTCTTATAAGCTTTGGTTTTGTCTCATTTTTATTAAAATCTGCATTACAACTTCTTTCTGGCGCATGTCTTGGGGTTTCTTTTGTTTTCTCATCAAGAGTGTAAATTTTCGGGTTCTTTTATATTCAATAATCTTCAACTTTGAACACTCAAAAGATGTCGCTTTTCTCACTTATCCAGTTAAATATAATTGAATAGAGGCAGCTGTTGCACCCTAAAATTTACCCTCTTGATTTAAGCTTATGTTCCATCATAAACATCATATTGCGTTGCATTCATACATTGTGACGGGATCAAAGTATTCTGGTCATCAAGTTTTCCTCAATATTTTGAAGATTGATTGTGTTGACAAGTTACTCAAGTAGAGCCTTATCATATAAACCTCTGGATCTTTCAAGTTCAAAGGTATCACATATCTCAAGATATCTTATGCATCTCATTAGGTCATCAGAAGAATGAAGATTGTGTTGATTATAAGGAGGATCACATCTTTTTGGTTCATCAGTCAAAATTAGGGTTTTGGTTGATCAATACTATTAATGAATGTGCAAGTCTTGACTTTAAAGCTACAACACCTCATTAACATTTGAAATATCTTTATACAAGGAATTGGCTAAGATATCCAGAGGATTTGAAGTTTTGAAAGATGATTCATCATTCTCCTAAGGTGTTGGCCAAAACTAGGGTTTGGGATTCCATCATGATTTCTTAAGAATTTTGAGATGAAAATTTGTACATGTCCTCTATATATTTGGAAGATCATATGTTTGAAGTCTTGATCATCAATTTTGAAGAGAAGTGGATCAATTGATTCAAAGGGGAAAATTTGTCATTTTAGCCAGAATCAGTCAAAGTCAAAGTTGACCAAGTGAAATTTTGGTCAACCATCAATTCAAGGGTGTAATTTTCATTTTTCAAGTCCATTTAATCATTGGATCAAGAATATTGAGGTTTAGATTGAAACTTGTTCATGAAGAAATCCGAAAAGTTTCTAAATTTGGAAAATGAGTATCAAACTTTGAAAATTCATATTTTATTCATCTTTGATCAAAAAAATGCAAATGAAGTATGCTTGGAAATCTAAGAGGGGGCTCTTTCACATGATTCCATTTTTGGGAACAATGCGTGAAGGGGTGGTAAGTTATGAAGCCTGGAAGTCACAAAATTATGGGTCATTTCTCAAAATTTGTGATTTTCATACCATATTTTGAAGGACTCAATGGAATCAAATGTGAGGCCAATTTCCACAGGGTTGAAGATCATTGCAAGACCTCTCCAAAGAGTGCTTATTTGTGTCAAAATTCAAAAATATGAGCAAGTTATGGGCTTTGAAAATTTGAGGCATTTTATTGAATTTTGGCTAAGCAAGCAAATGCAATTTCTTGAGAACTCGAGTTTCAACCATTCCTTTTGGTTCTAATCAAGCCCATGACCAATTTGTGACATGCTGAGGCCCATTACACTCACCATTTCATGCCTCATTTGGTATGGTACTTATTTGATTGAAAAAATCACAAACATGCTTGATTTGGAAAATTCATCCATACTCTCTCATTTCAAATAATCATGACCTGGTCCTTTGAGGTTTTGTTTCTGAGGTCATTTGGCTCATGGAATGCAAAGGAAAGGAGAGAACGCACGATCAAATTGCTGAGGCCCATGTGCAACCTCACTTTTGGCCTAAACCACCAAACTTGCCCTCCAACTGCTTTGAGTGCCAAATACCACTTTTATCCTCTCCCTCTCGTGCTATATAACAAGAATTAAGGCTCAGTTATGAAGGAGGAAGCTCATAATCGCTACATTCTAGATTTGAAAATTTTCAAGTATCTCTGTAAATTGCTTCGAATCTCTCTTCTCCTTGGATCATTCTTCAAAATTCTTGGTGGTTCAGCTTCATTGAAGTAAGAAGATCAAGCTTGCACCATTGGATTGCTTCTGGAGTGAAGGAATTGAGCTTCTAGTTTTCACATCCATGTGAGTTTTCTTGAACTTTGATTTATGTGTTTCAGTTTGAATTGATGATGTAGATCATGTCCATTGAGTTGCTAGCTAGCCAATCATTAGGATTGATGTATATTTGAGCTTTGATTCAAGCAGAATGGATGAAATCGTGTTCCTGGTTTTTGGTGTTTAAAGTGAGTTTTTTCAGTTTTGTAGACTTGATTTCTTGATCCATGTTTGATCTCTGAGATTGATTCAAATTGCATAATGTAGTATGATATGTTAGCTTTGATTTGCGCTTAATTTGATGAATTTTAGTTGAGAGTTGAGATAGAACGAAGGATCAGAACATGAGGTGTTGGATCTATTTTTGCGCACGTTTTGCCCTATGCTGGAGGTTGAAAATGAAGTGAGGTGGCGCGTCCTGATTGGATGATTTGAATTCTTAAGGCATTTTATATTATTTGATATTTATTGATTTCTTTTGATTTTATTTTGTGATCAAAACACCTTTAAAAATTATAAAAAAATTACCATAGACTGATATTAATTTCTAGTATTTAACTTAATTTTCCTAGAATTTTTAAAAATCGTTTTGATTGGTTTAAGAATTAGTAAATTGAAATGATTGTTTATTTGATGTTTATTTTTTTTAATATCTTCTTTGATCTAAAAATTCCACAAAAAATGTTTTGGACTCCTAAAATTATTTAGAATTTGATTCTGAAATTTGTTTTGTATTTTTCCTATTTTTTATTAGAAATTTAATTTGAGAGTTTTATTTGATCCCTTGTTTCACAATTTTTGTTTTAATATTTTCCTTGATCAAAAAATTACTAAAAAAATCATAGAAGTTTGTTTTTAATCATAGTATTTGAAAATAATTTTGTTCTCTTCTTCTTCTGATTTTTGGTTAGGGTTTACATTTTGTAATCTAAATATTGGTTTAATGGTCTATTTATTGGTATTTGATTTTATTTTAATATTTTCCTTAATCAAAAAAATCTACAAAAAAATCAGAGATGTTTGCTTTTAATTCTAATATTTGAATCTTAATTTTGGGTCTAATTTTCTACTGACTTTTGATTGGAATTTTATTTTGAAATGTACGTGATTTGTTTAATTGATAAATTGTTTGAATTTGTTTTTTTGACTTTTCTTTAATTGTAAAAAATTGGAAAAAAACAGGTATTCTGATCTCTTGAGTTTTCTCATGATTGGTTTATATATATATTTTGAATTATTTGAATTTTGATCTTACATAATTAATATTTAGGATTAAAAGTCAAACAATTAGGTTTTTGTTGTTTATTATGCAAGTTTCAATTTTAAAATCACTTCGCCTTGGTTTTTCCAATGGAATTTGGATCTTGTTTGAGGTTCATGGATGGGTTGAGGATCTAAATCTAATTTTTCTTGGATTGTTGGAATTGGTTTGATATTTTTCCACAAAATATTTTGAGAACTTGTCTAGTTTGCTAGTTTGACCAACTAATGTTGAACTTTGAGCCTTATTTGATCCCTCCTCAGCTATTCATGAACTTAAGACTTTTTTTCTAACTTCTATACACTTCAAAGATGTTAATATTTTTTTTGTGTGATTTGTTGATCCTTGTTTCTACTTTTGATGTATTCTTGAAGTGAAGGTGACCAATTGAGTTTGCATTCTATATTGCAACTTGTTCATTGGCCAATGAACTTATGTGAGGCCTGTAATTTGGACATTTAATGATCATGTTGTTTTTGTTTATTCATATAAACTCAAGTCAATTCATTTAATTTCCTCATAATTTAATGTTGATCCTTTTGATGCATGCTTTGTAACTTTGGTTTTCTTATTGATTTTTACTTTGAAACTTGAGCTTTTAACTTGAGTTTGAGGTCATTAAGTGGCCAATGATAATATGTAGAGAAATGACACTTCAATGATAGTCCCATAAGGACTTGAGAATAATTGATCTCTAGTGCTTGAACCATTTTCATTCATATAAGAATTTGATGTTCCTTCCTTTTCTCATTGTGAATCTTTGAGGTATATTGAATGCACTTGTGCAACATGTATTAGAATCAACATTATAACATTTTAATCATATCCTCATGATATTTTAGAAGCTTGATTTCAAATCTTTGAATGGTTTAAGCTCTCTAACTTTGTTTTGTTTAACTTTCTTTCAGTGCTAACTTGTGATCCAACTTTGTGGTACATTTTTGTAGAATCCCTCTTCTAGTATTCTTGTGAATCATAATGAAATATGTATGCATGACTAAGTAGTATTTGCTACTGACTTTCAAGGTATTTAATTGTATTCTTCTCCAGCTCCTTTGATCCTTGATTGATATTTACTTGTCAATTCAACATGGTGATTAATAGGAGCAACAATCTTTTAGCTTTGACCAAATTGTTGTTTATGCCTACTTGGTGTTTCTCATGTCTATTTCTATGATATTTGATATCATGTTTTCCCATTTCCTTTATTGATTCATCATCTATCCCTTATGTGATTCATCATCTATCCCTTATGTGATTCATCATTTTATATGTGAGAACACTAATTTGTCTATTGAATGTGCGAGGTACTCTGAGAAATTTTTTCCATTATTGACTTGAGGCTGCAGCGTTCCACTTTATATGTGGAGCACAATTTGCTGTGCTTGCACCATTCTTGTACTTGGCATATTTGATAGTCTTTGCAGGATATATATATATATATATATATATATATATATATATATATATATATATATATATATATATATATATATATATATATATATATATATATATATATATATATATATATATATATATATATATATATATATATATATATATATATATATATATATATATATATATCTGTGTGTGTGTGTGTGTGTATGATTATGATTGCTCTACATCACTTGAGGGATATGCTCATGTTTGAAAGCCTATGTGCTTGAAATTTTGATGGCATAATTTCTGACTTAATTTATCTACTGATGCTACCTTGCTTGAAGTTCTATGGGTTTCTTTTTTATTCTTGCTCAGTTGCTACAGATAGTTATTCGTTTGGTATTGCACTATTTCCTTTTTACTATTTCCCTTCTTTATTTCTTTCTATTGCATGATGGGACCTTTGTTTCTGATATATGTCAGGAGGCCCTCTGATTTATTTAGAGACCTGTAACAGACATTCTCCATTTTGTTTGTTATATGTGTTGTGTTTGTGTCTACTTCTTTAATTATTGATCGATGAGTCACTCAATTTAGAAATTGAGATCACGACCTCGCTCTCAGTGCATGTTCCATATAGGATTGTTATTACTTTCTTGAATTTTTGATCGATGAGTCACTCAATTTAGAAATTAGGATCACGACTTCACTCTTAGTGCATGTTCCCTATAGGATTGTCATTTTTTTCTTTAATTATTGATCAATGAATCACTTAATTTAGAAATTGAGATCACGACTTCGCTCTCATTGCCTGTTCCCCATAGGATAGTTTTGTTAGACTTTCTTAGGTATGCTAACTTAGATAGGATCTCTAGGTTTTCTCTTTTAAGCTTTCTGGTTTGTTTGCTTGATTTCATCTTTGTGTGTATATTTGTAGTTGCACCATGCTCCCTTAGGATTGCTCGTGTAGGGTTAGTCCTCGAGCTAGAACTTAGGATAGGAATCCATGCATGCTAACATAGTGTTATACCCCAAAATTTTCCCTCTCATTTTTACTCAATACATACTTCTAGAGATCCTCAATTTTCTCAAGTTTGCTCAAGAGTTGGCCAGACAAACTCTCTCCTAAGGCAGTGTGTCTCAAATTAGGGTTTCCATTTTCATCAAGATAGGTGGACTCCAAAGACCTCATATGCTCTTCATGGTATTAATATATTCTCAAGACCCTACATGTCAAGTTTCATTCCTTGCACAAGAAGTTTGCTCAGTCAACTGCTCAGATGCTTGAGAATCGACTATATTAGGTCAGAAGTCAACTATGGCCCACATACAGTAAAACTTCAAGATTTTTAGTCAACATCAAAATTCTGAAGTTAATTTAATCATTTTATCAAGGGTTGATCATGATTCCTCAAGGAATGCTCCAAATTCATCAAAACCCAAAAGTTGCTAAATTAGGGTATCTTAGGAAAAGTCAACCAAACTTTGACCAAGCATAACTTCCACATACTTTATCATAAATTTACCATCCAAGGCTAATTTGGAATAGGATGAAATTACCTACAACTCATATTCATCCATCAAGTTCAAGATATGCACTCACAAAAAGATATGAATTTCTACATTATGGGTCCTTTTGAAAAGTCAACAAAAACACCTTTTGGGTCAAAGCTTCTTACATGAACATGGAAGACTCAATTGAGATGAGACAAAAAAGTTTGCTTATGGAACATCCTAAGATTTATAAAAAGTCCAAGAACAAATCCCTAGGGTTAAAATTGGAGGAGATATGCCTTGTCAAAGTTGACCTTTTTTGAAAAATTGCCAAAAGTCAAATGGGCTCAAAATTACATTTTTTGTCAAATGGGCCTAACTTCTTATGCTTGCACCTCACTTATAATATGGTCCACGGCCCAAATATTCACCCACACCTTATCTGCTTGATTTTTAAATTTATTTTGATTTTTTATTAATTAAAAATTTAATTAAATCAAATAATTGGTGAATAATAGAAAAGATATGTTTTGATCTGATTTTTGGACAGGTTTGTAATCAAATTATGCAGAGGTATCAAGACCAAAACGAATCAAGGCTAATTGGTACAAGAAAGGAATGATTTGGCTCAATTTAGAAAAATTACATATGGCATGGAAATCAAATCAAATCTTCCATAATTGCAAAGATATAAGCCAATTTTATAACCCTAATTCATTCTAACATATATAGGGAACATGTACAAGGCATGAGACGAAGGGTGAGCAGGCATGAAAGTCAGAGAATAAATTCCAAATTTCTTGCAAAAAAAGTGTGATTCTATTTTCATTCTAGAGGACCTTTCAAAACAATTGAAGGCTAACAATCGCATCCTAAGACGTTTCTGAAGCTAACTAGATCAATTGCAAGTCCCTTCACGCCCAGAAACACCTGGTATGAACATCACGGTTTACAACATTTTTGAAATTCTATTTCCATGACTTATGCATTGTAAACATATTTTGATCGTCTATTGATGTTTGTCATCATGTTTGCAATGTGTTTGTATCATTTAATTTGAGTTTGAGCGCATGAATTGAAAGACGCCGTTACTAGGGTTTTCGTGGTGTTTTTGGGGTTTTCACATACAGGAAAAATTAGGCCACGAACTAGATACTAGGATGACCATGACATTATCACCAGTTGAACCCTGGTCTTCAATTCCATTTATATTGCGTTTTGTGAATTTTTGAGTTGCACAGGTTTCTAGCTATGGAAGTTTGTCCGTGGGTATAGGTCTTAACCTAAAAAAATGGATTCCTAGAGAAGACGATGGTGTGGCCATCAACCATTGGGCCACTTGAATCTCGCGCGCTTTCTTTTCAGTTAACCACATTTTTATATATTGTATTTTATTCTTATATTATTAACAAACAAGCCAGTTGGCCCAATGGCGAGGCGTGTTGTTGGTGAACATAAGGATCTGGGTTCGATCCCAGGTCCCAGCAAAATTATTTTCAATTTTTCCATTTGCAGATCTTGTGCATCACCGACCCAGATGTCTACCATATGCCATCACCATTCAACCACTTGATGCATCACTCAGCCAGATCCAATGCTTGCAAGTAAAGGACCATGATACACCCTCAAGTCAACGCCCCATGGGATCAGGCACGTTGACTGGGCTCAGCATTATTGGGCCAGGGAAATTCAACAATACACCCCCTCCTTCAGCAATGCAAACAGGCCCATTCTTAATTCTTTTTTTTTATTTCTTTTATTTTAATTCATTTTCACCAAAAATTAATTACTTTTTTTTATTAATCATAAAATCAATAAATCACAAGAACTACAAAAATCTTTTTTAAATAAAAATATTTTATTTCTTAATTAATTTAGTTTAATTAACTTAGGGCAATTTAGTTTTTTTCTTTAATTAACTTAATTAGAAACTAGGTTAATTTAATTAATTTTCACCAAAAATTAATTACTTTTTTTTATTAATCATAAAATCAATAAATCACAAGAACTACAAAAATCTTTTTTAAATAAAAATATTTTATTTCTTAATTAATTTAGTTTAATTAACTTAGGGCAATTTAGTTTTTTTCTTTAATTAACTTAATTAGAAACTAGGTTAATTAAATTAATTTTTTGTAAATAAAACTAATTAGAAATTAGGTCTTAAATTTGTAATTAAATTTCTTTCCTCAAATAGAAATCACAAAAACATAAAAAATCTTTTATAAAATATTTTACTTTCTTGAATTATTTAATTTAGTTTAAATTAGGTTAATTTCAATTTCTTCTTATAATTATGAATAATTAGAATTAGGGTTTTAGTTGCATATAATCTAATTAAGTCTTTTCTCAAGAATAACCCAAATATTTTCATCAATTAGATTTTTAGGGTTTTTAATCATTCTCGCATTTAAGTTGTCGCGCGCATTTTATTTCTTTTTTATTATAATTGTAACTGCTCCGGTATTGTAATAATAATTAGGGTTTTAAACTTCCGCATTTTTTATTTTTGGTCAAGATAATTATGTAACTGTCAAAGCCTTGTAATAGCTAGGTTTATTTTTCACACTTTAAATTCCTGCAAATATTTAATTGTCTAAATGTATGCTAATAGGATTGTATGGGAAGATTACTTGAAATTAAAACGGTAGATCACCTAATGTGCAAAGACTAATTAACTGAAACAATTCACATGCACATATTCACCCCTAGGGTTTACCTCACTTCGGTTGCCTTCGGTAAAACAGTCATTAAGCATAGGATATTTTAGTGGTTGCCCTCTAGTCTAAAAGATCAAAATGTCTCATTCGAATGGTGCCTTAGAAATGTTGCCTCGGAAAGATCTTAAGACTCTAGGGTTACTACTAAAGTTTTCTAACTGTTGCTTTAGTGATTGTACTTGCCCCTTTCGAATGTCCCTTACAAACTCCAACGATGGTGCTACCTAATCCTTAATAGTAGGATAATGCTGTCTAAAGGAAACGAGAACGGACAATCTTTTTTCGAGTAGGTAGGATCTTAAGTACTTGCTCAACAAAACTTTTCACACAAACACCTTTCAAAACAAGTTTTCAAGACAAACTCCGTCACAAGGGTTATCACGAAGTAAAACATTTTCAAAACGAGCACACACAAGCAATTTTAAAAAAGATGAGCAAGTACCTAAGAGCCCATGGAAAACCATGGATAGAAAGGGTGCTAACACCTTCCCTTTCTATAATCTACCCCCCATACTCAGAAATCTCGAAAAAAAGGTTTTTTCTATTCTTTTTCCTTTTCCATGATTGGATGAAATAAAAGTCGGTGGCGACTCTTGCTTACCGTGACATTTTGAAAACAAAAAACGCAAACCAGTAAAATCAGTCGGTTCTGCCACCGTATCACAGAACTAGCGACTCTGTTGGGGATTTAAATAAAGTGGGATTTACCTTAGGATATAGGTCATTTCAAATTTCTTTCTTGTTTGTTTGCTTTATTCTTAAATGGTTATTGCTTGGGTTATTGTAGATCCTATACCCGGATCTGGGGGCACTTATTAGGTAAACAATAATAGATCGTGGAGACTGTATGGCATAGACCGATATGGTTTAAGCAATGGCTGTGTTGGTGTGCCACTTTGGTTGGTGCCGGTATCCCTCGTAGGGAAACGAGGAGAAACGGGGCCGCCGCATGGTGTCATGAAGCACTAACGGACCTTAGAACTTTAGTTGAACTAACTTGGCCATTAGAAAGTAGTGAGATAGCCGGCCTCGGTGTAGAGTTGAGGATTGGTTGATACTCGATGCTACACTCATTAAGATTAGACTTTCGGGATATTTTGGTCGCAAGAAAAGATTGCTTGAGCTGAGACAATGCCTGATAAAGGATGGTCAGTGATATTGAGATCCCTTAGAACCCAATTACTTTTTATGACAGGTTTGAAACCAACTAAACTTCAAGAGGGTATGACCTTTAACCTCATGCAGGCCTTAAACCTAAGGACTTTGTGTGATTTGACTGTGTTTGCTATACTTGTGGTTTATCATGACATCATGCATCATAACATAACATCCATTCTTATTGCACTAACCATTTCAAAGACCAAGGGAATTTATCTTTGTTCTGTTTTGCAGATCATGGCTTCCGTTCATAGAAACACTATACGAATAAGCTTTGTGAAGATACCTTCCCAACTCAAAGAGCTAGTATCAAGGGTTTCTGAAACTTCTGCGTTCACCAAGAGACATGGTCAACTTCTCAACCTGGTTACTTCAAACTTTGATGAAAATATGATGAGTGTACTCTTTCAGTTCTTTGATCCCAAGCACCACTGCTTCACCTTTCCAGACTATCAGTTGGTTCCTACCTTGGAAGAATTCTCCCAACTGTTGGATATACCCATTCTTGAATAGTTGCCTTTCACAGGTCTAGAGGAAGTTCCTAAGCCAGAAGTCATTGCCTTATATTTGCATCTGAAACGGGCCAACGTGGTATCCAATTGGGAAACAAGAAGCAGAGTCAAGGGTTTTCTAGCCAAGTTTCTGATAGACAAGGCCCAGCTGTTTTGGGATGATATGGATTTTCAGGCTTTTCAGGAGGTTTTGGCTCTTCTAATCTATGCGTTAGTTCTATTCCCTAATCCGGACTCATTCATAAATGTGAATGCTATCAATATCTTCCTCTCCTGCAACCCTGTTCCCACCTTGCTCGGAGATATTTTGCACACTCTCCATACTCGTACCCTGAAGAGAAGAGGGGTTCTTATGTGTTGCATGCCATTGCTGTCGAGGTGGTTTATTTCTCACCTCCCTAAGTCCGTACTGAAGAATGAAGAAGGTCTGGGTTGGTCACAAAAGATAATGTCACTCTCTCACATGGATATTCTTTGGTGTTCCCGAGCTATGGAAAACACTTCTATTATTGACCGCTGCGAGGAGTACCCTAATGTCCCGTTACTTGGCATCAGAGGGGGTATAACCTACACTCCTTGTTTAGCTCTGTGACAATTTGGTTACGCTTGAAGAGATGATTCCCACGAGTTACTTATAGAGGGCATTATATTCAACTATGAGGATGGTGTTCACGAGTATCATCGGAGGTTCATACGAGCTTGGGGCATGGTAAACAGATCTGGCATCAAGGCTTTAGGGCCAAAGGCTTCCATTCCTATGGAACCTTACCTCCAATGGGTACGAGCTCGTGCCTAGAAGCTTATGATTCCCTATGTGGAAATTTTACCGGTGATTGTGGAACCCACTACTGAAGGGGGTATTCCTTATACGGTTATATATCCTTATATGCCTACTGATCTTGGGGAATTACAGAGGTCTTGGATTCATTTGATGAAGGAGCGGGATACTTACAGGGATCAGTTCCATGCTCAGGAGAGGAGAGTTTTAGAGCTCACAAAGCAGCTCCAAGAAGAAAAAGGCTCAATGATTATCTCGGCACAAAGAGGAAGCATCCATGGAGGTTTTGATGTCTTTTATAATTTTAGATTTATTTTAATTGTAACGCCTAAAAGGCATTCGAACTTTGAATTCAACTAACAAAATCTTTGTTTATTTTGGTTTGCAAATTTAAATTTCCCAAAGTCTTTGAAATCATTGCATGAGCATCCCATTCATAACATTGCATGTACATGTACCATTACAGGTTTATCATCTTCTTCGTTGTTTTTGTACCCCAAAATTTGCCCTCCCATTTCTCAAAGGATTAACCTGGACCCTCAGGTTTGCTTCCATCCAATCGCAAATTTTGAATTACAAATTTTCCAAGAAAATCATTCACAAGGGAAAAATAGTCATTTGCACACCAAAGGAGTCAAACTATGACTTTTGAGTCAAAATCAAGTTCCAAGAATCATATTTCATTGAGGCATGAAATTGGTTCATCAAAAATTAGAAGTCAGAAGTTACTTTGAAAAAAATCAAATTTTTAAACATTTGGAAAATTTTCTAAGTGTTAAGAGAATATGATACTTCAAAACTTCTGAGCCAGCCTCTATGCAAGTGCAGTCAGAAGTTGCAAACATGGTCCATAACATGACGCTTCAATCAGAACATGCAAAAGCGTTGCTCTTTGGTCAGAACTTCTGGGCAAGTTTTCATAAAAGCTTCAGTCAGAGTTTGCCAGGGTAATTCAAAGAAGGTTAAGAAGAGTGCTGCAAGCTTCCTAGAAAGTCTAAGAGCTCCTTCAGAACATGCTGGAGCCAGAAGATACAAAGATCAGAGGTTGGATGCTACGTTGAAGCAGAACTTCTGATTCATAACTAAGCCATGGTGTAGAATCTCACGTTGCAGGATTTCTGATTTGATAAATCTCATCATCATTTAATGCTCATTTAATGCTCACAACCACTTTTGAGTTTTTGTCCAAAGGATTTCCCCACGTGTGGCATAAAAGTACCATTACTGTCTTGGAAAAGCAAACTCTTGTACAAGAGTATGCTGGGCCCATGCGTTACTTTTGCTTTGGAAGTTACTTTCCTTAATTCCTGCTTACAAATCCAGCATAGGCACGACTAAAAGTTGTTAACCACCTTACTTTGTGCCTTAAAGCATACTTGTTTGAACTTGCTTCAAGAATACGTAAACACCTAGCATATGATGGCTATATTTTTTTGATTTCTCCAAGCTACAAGATTTTTGCCTATAAATTGGGAGCCATTGGCAACGGTAAGTGTGTGGACAAATTTGAGAAAGAAAAGCCTTGAACCCCTGCCAAAATTCTAAGAGTTCCAAAAACTGTAAACACAACATACAAAACCTGTTAACTTTTGATTCCTTGCATTCATACTCCATTTGTTCTCAAGTATTTCTTAACTAAAACCATCCATACAGTTGCTGATTCACATATTAGAAACTTCCCTAACTTATGTATTCATACTACTATACACTCTCTATCCACCTCCACCTCGAAGAAGTCAGAACATCATCAGAGTTGAGGTTAAATCCGGTTCACAGAATCTCTTCCAGCTGCAAGGTAAGCTTCTGCTGACTCTTGCCACATTACTTAAGCATTACCAGATTTGCATGTTCAAAAATATAATGTAGATATCATGTTTCTGATGTTGTACATATTCTGAAATTTCATGTATCTGCCTGCCTAAGTAGGGAGTAACTCAGTTCAAAACTTCTTGAAGAAATTAGAACTTAGAATTAGGATTAGCAAATTCATACTTGCCTCTGATTTATAGTTCTGATATTTCTTGTTTCTGAAACACTATGACACCTGCTATAACTATCATAAGCACATCTTCTGTTTTGTTGAGAAATGACCAAGTTGCAGATGTTCTGACTAGCATGGAGAGGGAGACCAAGTTCTGCCAGTGGTATCAGAACTTCTGAAATCTACTTTATTGTCGGTGGTATCAAAACTTCTGAAAACTACCTCGTTCCCAGCGGACCCAGAACTTCCGACTTCACCCATTTTTTTCACTAACAGGATATTTGTTTTGCAGCAGGCCAGAGTCAGAACTTCTGACCTCCTTTAGTCAGCAATACGCTGATTCTATTTTTATTTTTCTCACTATTTTTGCTATTACTTTCTTTTTTAATAATCAAAAAGACACCAAAAAACATTTTTTTATTTTTTACATGCTTTACTTTATTTCTTAAAACAAAAGATCAAAAATATTTTCTTAAAATAAAATAATTCCATTTTACATCTTTTGTACATTCTTATCCATTCGATATGGTTGTAATAATAATTTAGGATTTAATTTTATTTGCAATCCCCATTCGTAAATATGTATCCATATCCCCCAAATATTGTAATAGCGTAGGACTTTACATTTCTGCAACTTATCGCTTTCAAATGTAAATGCTAGTAATTAGGGTGTGTATGGCAAGATACGAAAATCAACAAATAGATCACCCTAATCAAGACTAAATGCATGTAATAAAACACACTTTCACACTATCACCCTTAAGGTTAACTCCACTTGTTGCCTAAAAATGGCCATGTTACGCATGTGGGGTGTCTTAGCAAAACCAATCGAAATACAAGATCATAGTCCCTCGATGACGCTATTCAAAGTTGCCTTACAAATGATCTTAGTCCCTAAAAAATGATAAGATACCTCACAACATTTCTATCATGGTTATACGATGACCCGCGCCCGTCCCTTCACATCCCACGATGAGGCTTCTTACCAAAACAACGGTAAGATAGCAACATCTAAATGAGGAGGAAAAGAACATCTAAGAAATTTCGAGTAGGTAGATTCGCTTTTAGTTACTCGCTTTCTCATAACAAAAACATATAATGCACCAACACTCTCACTTTGAAACATTTTCAAAAGACAAACACTTTGTACGCGTTCTTATAGAAACGAGAACCATTACAAAGAATACACCTTTTCAAAATCACTTTCAAAAACACATTTCATAAACACCTCTTTGAACTATTTTTGAAACAAACACTTTGTATGCATTCTTATAGAAATGAGAATCATTACAAAGTTACATTTTCAAAATACTTTCAAAAACCACACCACAAGCACATTTTTAAACAAGAGCAAGTGATCTAGCAAGTAACTAAGAGCCCATGGAAAACCATGGATGAAAAGGGTGCTAATACCTTCCCTTTTCATAATCTACCCCCCGAACTCAAGAAAACATCTCTAAAGGTCTTTCCTGTGCTTTTTCACCTTTCCTTTTGGATAAAAGAAATGTCGGTGGCGACTCTTGCTAAAATGCAACATTTGCAAACACAAACGCAAAACACTCAAGTCAGTTATCTCACCGTATCACAGAACTGGCGACACTGCTAGGGAATTCATTTTAAAAAAGTGGGGTTACCTTATGTTTAGATCACATTTAATTGCTTTCTTTGTTTTACTTGTATGCTTTACATTATGGTTCTTTGTTTGGGTTTGAATCCTCTACCCGGATTTAGGATACCTTATAGGTAAGTAGCAATACGTTGTGGAAACTGTGCGGGGTATACCGACACGGTCTAAGCAATAGCTACGTTAGTGCGGCATATTTATGGGTACCGGTAGCCCTTGAGTTAATTAAGGAGAATACAGGGCCGCTGAGTGATGTCATAAAGCACTAATGAAATTTTGGAACCTTTACTTGACCAACTTGGCCTTTAGGACATAGTGAGATGACCAGCTTTGGTACAGTCCGAAGTTGGTAGATACTCGATACTACACTCATTGAGGTTTGGTTTTTTGGGATATTTCGGTCGCCATTAAAGAGGCTTGTGCTGAAACAATTCCCGAGAAAACGAACCCGTGATATTGAGCTCTTTAGAACCTTGTTACTATTACTAGGACAGGTTTAAGCCAACTAAACTTCAAGAGGGTACTTACATATAAAACCCCATGCAAGCCTAAACCTAGGACTTATTTTCTTTGCTTGTATATGCATATTTATACATAACATCATGGACATCATGAACATCATATGCATCCACTAACCATTTCAAGGATTTTGGGATTCATCTTTGTCCTTGTTTTGTAGGATATGGACTCACTTCGCAGGAAAACTATTCAAGTCAACCTTGTGAGAATCCCCCCACAACTAAAGGAGCTAGCTTCAATGATTCCTGAAAAGTCACCATTCACCGAGAGACATGGTCAGATACTGAACTTGGTCACCTCTAACACAGATGAGGATATGATAAAGGTGCTCTTTCAGTTCTTTGATCCTTTGCACCATTGCTTCACATTTCCCGACTATCAACTTGTGCCTACTTTGGAAGAATTCTCCCAACTCTTGAGGATTCCCATTCTCAATCAACTACCTTTCAACGGTACGGAAAGAGATCCAAATCCAGAAGAGATTGCTCAAGCTCTACACTTGCACTCGTCTGATGTCACAACTCATTAGGAAACAAGGAGTGGTGTCAAAGGCTTCCTAGCAAAGTTTTTGTTTGAGAAAGCCCAAAGTTGTTGGAATTCCTTAGACTTTCAAGACTTTGAGGAAATTGTGGCTCTCCTCATCTATGGGATGGTTTTGTTTCCAAATCCTGATCAACTCATAGATGTCAACCCCGTCAAAATCTTCATATCACACAACCCAATGCCTACATTGCTAGGGGATATCCTACACTCTTTTAACACTCGCACAATGAGGAAAAGAGGTGTCCTTATGTGTTGCACTCCTCTCTTGGAAATATGGTTTATTTCTCATCTCCCCCAATCAGTCTTAAAGAATGAATAAGGTTCGAGGTGGTCGCAAAGGTTGATGACGCTCAAGCATTCAGACATTCATTGGTGCTCCCGTTATAAAGAGAATGTTATCATTGTCGACCGATGTGGAGAATTCCTTAATGTCCCTTTACTTGGCATTAGGGGAGGTATCACCTACAACCCATGTTTATCCTTAAGACAGTTCGGTTATGCCCGAAGGGATGGCCCGCACGAGATACTGATTCAAGGTTTGGTATTTAACTACGACAACGACGATCAAGGTCTTCACCAGAGATTCATCCGAGCTTGGAGGATGCTAAACAAGGTGGATAGCAAGACTTCGGGGAACAAGATTTCCATCCCTCTTGAGCCTTACCTCAAATGGGTACGAACTCGTGCTCAGAGTCTTATGATGCCTTACCCCTCCATTCTCCCGGTAATCATTGAGCCTGTCATGGAGGGAGACGTTCAATACGCTATCCTACATCCTGACATGCCCACATCTCTTGAAGACCTCCAAAGGGATTGGATACAACTCAAAGGGGAGCGAGATACTTTCGAAGCCCAATTTTATGCCAGTGAGAAGAAAGTTCTGGAACTCACCAAGCAGCTTCATGAAGAACAGAATCTGAACACCTACATTGCGCCAAAGAGGATGCGTTCAACCTTTTTGTCTTAGGAGTTTTGCTGTACTTTTGTTTCTCTCATTGTAAGCCCAAAAAGGCATAATGTACTCAAGTTTGGATTTATTAATTGGCGTGTGTTCTTCTTTTGGTCTGAACAAATTTAAATCTCTAAATTCCTTGAAATCATTGCATATGCATACCATCCATGACATTGCATAAGTAGATCATGTTACAGGTTTCTCATCTCCTCCGCTGTTTGTTTCAAGCAGATATGACTTCTGAATAAAGCATCAAAGATCTTCAGGCACAAAATTCCCAATTTCAACAGATGTTCGTAACTCTGGCAAAAGGGAAGGAGGATCTGAAGGCCTTCGTCCTAAAAGAGAAAGAGAAGAAGAAGAAGAAGAAGAAGTGCGTCGGTGCCCTCAATATGGGCAGAAGATTCGGGGGACCATTAAAGCAATCAATTGATGTGACTTCCTCATCCAAATAGGGGGAAAATCAAGAAGGGGGCGACAAGGGGAGAAGACCCCAGTCCTGAAATTTCTGACAATGATACCGACTACAATGATGAGAAGTATCCTCCCACTGAGGATAGGTACAAGCAGTTAGAGGATCGTTTAAGTGCCATGGAGATCCAGAGAATACCAGGGTTGGATTTCGAAGAACTGGGATTGGTATCAGGAGTGGTCATCCCGCATAAATTTAAGGCTCCGGTTTTCGCAAAGTATGATGGGGTGTCTTTCCCGAAGCTTCATCTTTGTTCCTATGTGAGGAAGATCCAGCCCGACACCGCTGATAGAAATTTGTGGGTCCACTTCTTTCAAGACAGTCTGTCGGGGACTCAGCTTGAATGGTTCTACCAATTGGAGGGAATCAATGTCCGAAACTGGAAGGATTTGGCTGTCGCTTTTTACAAGAAGTACCAATACAATGCCGACCTAGACCCTACTCGTACTCAACTCTAGAGCATGTCCATGGGTGCAGGTGAAGGCTTTAAGGACTATGCACAAAAATGGAGAGACTCGGCTGGGAGAGTTCAACCCCCATTATCTGACCGGGAGTTGGTTAACATGTTTCTTGGGACGTTGTCTGGTCCATTCTTCAACCATTTGATTGGTAGCTCATCAGATGGTTTCACTGAGCTTCTATTAACTGGAGAAAGGGTGGAAGCTGGAATTCAGAGCGACAAAATACATAAAGATGTCTCTTCAAGCTCAGTAAAGAAGCCATTTGCTGGTAAGAAGGAAGCCAGTGCCACCTATAGCCCGAGGGGCCAAAAGGGCTGAACATCGTCAGATAGTAAGTGCCTTAATGATATCTAGACCTGCAGTTGCTCCACAACGCAACAATCAACAAAGAGTGGAAAGACCACAAAGGCAGTTTACCCGCATCAACATGACATTGGCTGAAGTTATACCTCACCTGCTGAGATCCGACTTGGAAACCTTGAGAGAGGCCCCCAAGAATCCTAATACCTCATCTCCTCGGTACAATCCTAACGCTCGGTGTGCCTACCATTTTGAGAGTCCTGGTCACGATACAAATGATTGTTGGGCTCTGAGAAGTAAAGTATAAGATCTGATTGAAGCCAAGGAGATTGAATTCGACGCTCCGGAGAAGCCCAATGTCATAATTGCTCCCATGCCTAAGCACAACCATGGAGTTAACGCCATGGACACCAATCTGTTTATGACCTTAGTTGACGAAATTTCTACTCCTCTTGTGACTGTTAAGAAGAATTTGTTGTTGGCCGGTTTATTTCCGGGTTGTGGTGAAGGTTGCCACATATGTTCATTTCTACCTTCCGGTTGCCATTTGTTGAAGACAGGTGTCCAACGCTTGATGGACAAAAGAGAAATTTTGTTCGAAAAAACTTTGATTCCAACTGTTCCGTGTAAAGATATTGCTATTATAACCATTTCCGCCAGTCCTTCCAAGGTTTCCTCGAGAAACCCTATTAGGATTACATCCGCCACGAGAGTCACTTCGTTGATAATCACATGTTCTTGTCCTGTCCCGTATATCTCGGATAAAGTTGTCCCTTGGTGTTGTACCCCAAAATTTTCCCTCTCATTTATCAAGAATTTTCTCACAAGATCTCTTTGACTCAAGACTGGATTAGGGTTTGATCAGCTCAAGACAACTCATCATGCCCTAATGACCCAGAATTAGGGTTTAAGTCTGCACAAGGATTCTTGGACTATCAATGCTTCATATGACTTTCAAACATCATTATGGACCCCTAAGATCACTCATGACAAGTTTCAAGCCTTGAACCATATTTTTGATCAGTCAATTGGACAGTTGATCTAAAAATCAGCTGTATTGGGGAAAAAGTCAACCATGGACAATTTACAGTCAAAATTCATAATTTTTTATCCACATCAACATTCTAGACTCATATGTATCATTTGATCAAGTTTGGATTACAATTCCTCAAGAAATTTGATCAAATCATCAAAAGGGCAAAATGGTGAAAATTAGGGTTTTGACTGAGGAAGGGCAATTTCTGATTTTTAACCTATCAAATGACCAATTGATTTGAAGCATGGTTTCAAGGGTTCAATTGCATCATCTTTACCTAATTACATGGTTCAAAACATTTCAATTTCATTGATAGACAGATGAAATTTGCAGTCAATTGATCAAAAGTCAATTGTATACTGAAAAGTTAAACTTTGACTTTTTGGTCAAAATCAAGTGCCAAGGATCATAATTCATCAAAACATGTCAAAATGTGAAACTTGTTCATCAAGGAATCAAGGATTGAAGATTAGGTTTTAAAATTGGAAATTTTCTTAACTTAGAAATTTTTCTAAGTATAGAAAATTTCTTATTTTTTCTCAACTTTAAGCCATTTTTTCACCATGATACAAGATGATTCAAAGAAAGTTCCCAACATGAAAGTTGTAGATCTCCATGAAATACACAACTTTTCTTCACACACTTTTCCTTAAGGATTCTTGGATCTCAAGATATAATTTTATGAATACATGCTCATGAACCAAATAACTTAGTGAAATTTTGCCCTAATTTAGGCAGGTTTTGGACCCAACTTCATGGAAATTTTTCACCTAGTTCCAAGATGAGTCTTGAAATGCATTTTAAAGATGAGTTACAGGGAACATTTCAAGATTTACAAAATGTCCAAGAACTCCTCAAGATCATTTTTGAGTAGAGAGAATTGAAGAGAGGAAGTTGGCAATATCTCACTTTGTATTCAAGCCATTTCATGAAGAACAAATTTCAAATCAGTACCTATGCTGCCTAATCCATGCTTTACAGGTCCCAAACTTGTTTCTTACTCCATAATTTAATGCTTACTCAGTTTACAAAGCTTTAATACAAGCCCTAGAATCTTTATCCAAGTTGTAATTCCATAAATGGCATAAAGTGGCCATTGCCATTTTGGAAAAGGTCCACTTTTGCAACTTTCCAATTCTTGAGCATTGAACCTGTCTCCTTTGCACATACAAGTACTAAAAATCTAAGGCAACTTGTATGGAACTTATACCAACCCTAAGAAAGCCAGTACAAGCATGTGAAGACTTGTCTCTTCACTTTGCTTCAAAAGAAAGAAAGTGTGCCAAAAGGCTAAGACTCACAAATCTGCTGGAGAGCTGATTTAAAACCTATCCCATACTAATACACAAAGACATTACAACAGAAAACACGATTGCTAGAGGCCTGAAACATTCAAACACTCCATATCACCAAAAAATTGTCAAAACTTGTAGTTTTTTCATAAGCATAGCAATCCATCATTTGGCTCGTACGTTTAACGTTTTAACCATCAAAACACTTTACCTACTTGATATCTAAGTGATCCAGACCCTCATCCCTGCACTGTAACTCCTTCTCCATCATCTGCCATTTTTGTTTTCAAAGCTTGCAGGTTGACTTGGATAGAGAGTTCCAGGCACTTCTAAAGCAAGGCAAGGCTTGGAACACACTCAGGGAGGTTCAAGCAAGCTCAAGCAATCATCAGGCCTCCATAAAACTCACTCAAAATCCATTCACGATTTCAACTAAAAGAGGTAAAAATCTCAACTTCTATCTCTTCATACAGGCATCCATTGGCCACGATTTGTGAATAAACAATGTAGAATATATATATATATATATATATATATATATATATATATATATATATATATATATATATATATATATATATATATATATATATATATATATATATATATATATATATATATATATATATATATATATATATATATATATATATATATATATATATATATATATATATATATCTTGCATTTATTTGGCATGAGTTGAGAGAATTTTGAACTTTAAGTTCCTGAAAAAATTAGGTTTAAATTTAGGGCTTTTAAAATTTATTTTGATCTTTGATTGTTAGCTTACATAATGTACATGATTAGAATCGTGAGACAAAATGCTACAACATTCATGTTATCAGTTTTCATTTTTATTGAGAGATGAGAAAGTTACAGAGCTTCTGGCCAGCTTGGGGAAGAAGATGAAGTACAGGGCAAGGACCTTGTTCATGTTATGTTATTTTTGTTTCATATAAATCAACAGATGTATAGCCACCCCAGTGGCAAGGTAGCGCGTTGGTGAGACCCATGTCCTTGGTTCGAACCTTGGCCGCTACCTTTTGTTTTTTCCATATTTTTCCTTTTTCATTTTTTGGCTGTTTTTGCAGGATTGGCTTGATTCTTTGGGCCTAGTGTTTTTTGCTTAACATAGTACTCCCAGTTTCCTTACAGCACCCCTGGCCCAACTATTTCCATATATTTTTATTTATTTATTTTATTTTTGTTTTTGTTTATTAAATATTTTTCTTTAATACATAAAAAATCATAAAAAAATATAAATACGATAATATTGAATTTTTTATTTTTTATTATTTTATTTTCACATAAAAAAATATTTTTATTAAACTATATATTAATTATTTTTCTTAAATAAACTTGTAAACATAAATAAAATAGGTTTAGTTTAATTTATTTTATTTCCTTTTCATCCCATACTTGTAAATATTTATTTTTGCATATATAAAAAATTTATATTTTTATACAATATTATTTATTATTTTAATACAAAGAATACACCAAAAAATAATACATAAGAACCTTATTTTCTTTCAAACTAGAAATTAGGGTTAACCCCCTTTTTAAGAATTAATTTCTCTTATATTTTTAGGATTAGGTTAAATTTCCTTTTCACATAAAAAAATAAAACAACATCTTTTCTTGCATGTACATATTATTGTATATTTTAATATTGTATTTGTTTATTCCAATATTCGTGCAAATTCGATTTGGTTGTAATAGCTTATTTAGATTTACATTCTTGCAAATCCCCATTCAAATTTGTATTTCCCCCTCCCATAAATTGTTGTAATAGCTTAGTAATTTTTACATTACGCAATTTACCGTTTTACATGCCATGTTAGTAAATAGGGTTTGTATGGTAAGATCAAAACAAATCAAATATAAAACCCTAAATACAAGACAAAATCAAACCATGAAAATAACACATTAACACACAAGCACCCTTAGGGTTTCTCCACTTGGTTGCCTTACAAAATAGCTATATTACGCATGCGAAGTATCTTGGCAAAACAAACAAGTATAAGATCATAGTCCCTCGATGACACTATTCTAATTTGCATTACAAAATGATCTTGGTCCCTCAAAAATGCTAAGATAGTTTGCAACATTGCTAATCATGGTTATACGATGACCCACACCCATCCCGTTTACATCCAAAGATAGGGTTGCTTACCAAATCAATGGTAAGACAACAATGTCAAAGAAATAGAAAATGTATAAGAAATACATTTGAGTAGGTAGATTACTTCTAGTTACTTGCTCTATTTTCAAACAACTATCCTTGCTATTTTCAAAGCAAACACACACATTTCAAAAACATCTTACAAACATTGAAAACATTTTCAAAAGACAAACATCTTTGTATACATTCTTATGAACGAGAATCATTACAAAGATTGCCTAAACAATGGCCACTTTTACAAAATACTTTCAAAATCACACCAAACACATTTTCAAACAACAAAAGCAAGTGATCTAGCAAGTAACTAAGAGCCCATGGAAAATCATGGATGAAAAGGGTGCTAATACCTTCCCTTTTCATAATCTACCCCCCGAACTCAAGAAACAATCTCAAAGGTCTTTCCTGTGCTTTTTCACATTTCCTTTTGGATAAAAGAAAAGTGGGTGGTGACTCTTGCTAACCGCAACATTTGCAATCAATTGAAAAACCCTCAAGTCAGTTCTCCCACCGTATCACAGAACTGGCGACTCTGCTGGGGAACTTAATAAAAAGTGGGGTTACCTTAGGGTTAGATCACATTTATTTGCTTACATTATTTTACTTGTATGCTTTACATTTTGGTTCTTTATTTGGGTTTGAACCCTCCACCCGGATTTGGGAAACATTATAGGTAAATAGCAATACGTTGTGGAAACTGTGCAGGGTATACCAATATGGTCTAAGCAATAACTATGTTAGTGTGACATATTTGTGGGTACCGGTAGCCTTTGAGTCAATCAAAGAGAATACGGGGCCGCTGAGTGATGTCATAAAGCACTAATGAACTTCTAGAACCCTTTACTTGACAAACATGGAATTTAGGATGTAGTGAGATGACCGGCTTTGGTGCAGTCCGAAGTTGGTAGATACTCGATACTACACTCATTGAGGGTTGGTTTCTTGGGATATTTCGGTCGCCATTAAAGAGGCTTGAGCTGAAAAATTGACCAAGGAAATAATCCGGTGATATTGAGCTCCTTAGAACCCGATTACTATTACTAGGACAGATTTAAGCCAACTAAACTTCAAGAGGGTACTTACCTATAAAACCCCATGCAAGCCTAAACTAAGAACTTGTTTGTTTTTCTTGTATATACATACTTGTGCATAACATCATGGACATCATGAGCATCATATACATCCACTAACCATTTCAAGGATTTTGGAGATTCATCTTTGTTCTTGTTTTGTAGGATATGGATTCACTTCGTAGGAAAACTATCCAAATCAACCTTGTAAGAATTCCTCCACAACTCAAGGAGCTAGCTTCAAGGATCCCTGAGAACTCTCTATTCACCGAGAGGCATGGTCGTCTACTCAACTTGGTCACCTCCAACACAGAGGAGGATGAGATGAAGGTGCTCTTCCAATTCTTTGATCCTTTGCACCATTGCTTCACATTTACCGACTATCAGCTTGTGCCTACTTTGGAAGAATTCTCTCAACTCTTGAGGATTCCCATTCTAAATCAACTACCTTTCAATGGTACGGAAAGAGACCCAAAGCCAGAAGAGATTGCTCAAGCTCTGCACTTGCACTCATCTGTTGTCACAACTCATTGGGAAACTAGAAGTGGTGTCAAAGGCTTCTTAGTAAAGTTTCTGTTTGAGAAGGCCCAAAGCTGCTGGAATTCCTTAGACTTGCAAGCTTTTGAGGAAATTGTGGCTCTTCTTATCTATGGGATGGTCTTGTTCCCCAATCATGACCAACTCATAGATGTGAGTGCCGTCAAAATCTTCATGTCACGGAATCCGGTGCCCACATTGCTAGGGGATATCCTACACTCTTTTCACACTCGTACAATGAGGAAAAGAGGTGTACTTATGTGTTGCACTCCTCTCCTGGCAAGATGGTTTATTTCTCATCTTCCCCAATCAGTCTTAAGGAATGAGCAAGGTTTAAGGTGGTCACAAATGTTAATGACGCTTAAACATTCAGATATTCATTGGTGTTCTCGATCCAAAGAGAATGTTATCATTATTGACCGTTGTGGGGAATTCCCTAATGTCCTACTACTTGGAATTAGGGGAGGCATCATCTACAACCCATTCTTAGCTCTAAGACAGTTTGGTTATGCCCGAAGGGATGGCCCGCACAAGATGCTGATTCAAGGCTTAGTATTCGACTACGACAACGAAAATCAAGGTCTTAACCAGAGATTCATCCGAGCATGGAGGATGCTAAACAAGGTGGATAGCAAGACTTTGGGACACAAGAATTCCATCCCTCTTGAGCCTTACCTCAAGTGGGTACGAACCCGCCCTCAAAGTCTTATGATGCCTTATCCTTCCATTCTCCCGGTGATCATTGAGCCTTTTAAGGAAAGAGAAGTTCCCTACACTATCCTACATCCTGACATGCCCACATCCCTTGAAGACCTACAAAGGGATTGGATACAGCTTAAAGGGGAGCGAGATACTTTCGAAGCCCAATTCTACGCAAGCGAGAAGAAGGTTTCGGAACTCACTAGGCTACTTCGTGAAGAGAAGAATCTAAATGCCTACATTGCACCGAAGAGGATGCACACCACTTTTTCATCTTAGAGAGTATATTATTTTTCCCAAGGGGCATTGTTGTATTCAAACTCTATCTTATTAATATAACATGTGTTTCTTTTTGTCTAAAATGAACTTGAATCATTGAAATCCTTGAAAACATTGCATATTCACGTATCATTCATCATAACATAAACAGGTCTTTTGCAACAAGTTTCCTCATCCCTCTACTGTTTATTTCAGTAAGATAGATCTCGAACAGACAGTCAAAGATCTTCAAGCTCAAAACACGCAGTTTCAACAGTTACTCATGACCCTAGCTAAAGGACAAGAGGAACTAAAAACTTTGTTGGCCAAATAGAAGAAGAAGAAAGAGAAGAAACCAACCGGTGTTGTAATCATGGGGAGAAGGTTCCAAGGACAGACTAGAAGAACCTTGAATTTCGCAACAACCTCCGATGAAGGAAAAGGAATGGAAACAACGGTTCCGTCAGAATTTGAAGAAGAGGAAGAAGAGGAAGACTACTCCGAAGAACAGTATCCTCCGGCAGATGATAAGTACAGACATCTTGAAGAACACCTGAACGCTATGGAAATACAAAGGGTACCAGGTCTAGACTTTGAAGAATTGGGACTAGTGTCGGGAATTATGATCCCACCGAAGTTCAAAGTGTCATTGTTTGCAAAGTATAATGGGGTGTCATGTCCTAAGATGCACCTCCGATCATATGTAAGAAAGATCCAGCCGCACTCCACCGATAAAGACTTGTGGGTGCATTTTTTCCAAGATAGCCTATCGAGAACACAACTCGATTGGTTTTACCAACTGGAAAGGGCAGACGTACACAACTGGGAAGATCTTTCCGCAACTTTCTATAAGAAATACCAATATAATGCAGATTTGGCGCCTACCCGTACCCAACTTCAGAGTATGGCTATGGCTTCAAATGAGGGTTTCAAGGATTACGCACAGAAATGGAGAGATATAGCTGGGAGAGTTCAACCCCCTATATCTGAAATGGAATTGGTGGATATGTTCTTAGGCACTCTATCGGGCCCTTTCTTCAACCATCTGATTAGAAGCTCATCTGCTGGATTTACTGAGTTAATACTAACCGGAGAGAGGGTGGAAGCTGGCATAAAAAGTGGAAATATTCAGAAGGATTCATCTGCCTCTACAGCTGTGAGAAAGCCTTTCACTGGGAAGAAGGAGGTATCTGCTGTTTACCCACAAAGGAACCAAAGGAGAGCTGAACGCCGACCAATGGTAGGAGTTGTTATGATCCCAAAGCCTACATTGGATCAACCAAGAAGTAATCAACCAAGGGTGGAGAGGCCAGTCCGGCAATTCACCAAAATCAATATCACTCTAGCCCAAGTTTTACCCCATCTTCTGAAATCCAATTTGGCAACTTTAAAAGAAGCTCAAAAAAACCCAACACTGCGTCCCCTCATTATCACCCAAATGCCAAATGTGCATATCATTCCGAAAGTCCGGTTCATGACACCAACAACTGTTGGGCCTTGAAAAACAAAATTCAAGACCTTATAGATGCAAAAGAGATTGAGTTTGATGCACCCGAGAAACCAAACGTCATTTCTGCTCCTATGCCTAGGCATGGTCACAACACCAATGCAATAGAAGAAGATTTGTTTGTTACCACAGTTAACGAACTCTTGACTCCACTCCTAATCATTAAGATAAACTTGTTGAAAGCCGGTATATTCCCAGGTTGTAATGAAAACTTCCATCTTTGCTTATCCTCACCAACTGTTTGCCCTTTGTTGAAGACATGCATTCAATGCTTGATAGACAACCAAGAGATTCTGTTTGAAAGTGCTCTTGTTTCACATGTTCCTGTTGAAGACGTTTCAATCATAACCATCTCCGCCAATCCTTCCAGGGTCCCCAAAAGACCCGTTAGGATTACATTAGTTCTGAAAACTACTCCTCTTATAATCACAATGCCCGGTCCGGTCCCGTATGAATCAGACAAAACAGTGTTGTGGAATCACGGTGGAGACATCTATTACCATGGTATCAAACAAGATGGGCTGGACTCCGAAGAGATAAACTCCGAAGAAGAAGACTCTGACATTAGCAATATTGCCGGAACCAGTAAGATTACTCGTAGCGGTAGAATCTTCTCTCCAGAAATTGCCCCTCCAAAGGCAGTTTTTGGACTCGTGGCTGTTCCAAAGGTTACCTCCATACCAATAATCATATCTACAAGTGCTCCTATCAAAAAAGACGATACAAGCCCTGCTATCATTCCTATCAATACTCCTACTGCTGAAACCCGAGGAAAAGGTATTCAAGAAGACCCTGTCCGAACGAAGGCTCAACCACTGACTATTCCCGAAGCTTCCAAGAAGGAAATGGAGGAGATCTTGAGAATAATAAAGAAGAGTGACTATGACGTAGTTGAACAGTTGGGGAAAACTCCCTCCAAAGTATCCATGCTAGCATTGTTACTGTGCTCCGAGGCACATGCAAAAGCTCTGGTGAAGTTTCTAAAGACAACCCATGTGCCTCAAGAGACATATGATGATAAATTTCAAGATTGTGTGGCCAGCTTGACAGCAGATAACGGCCTAGGCTTCTCGGATGCTGATCTGACACCAAAGGGAAGAAAGCACAATGAGGCATTGCATTTCTCTGTGGAATGTAAAGGAACAACTTTGGCCCATGTCTTGGGGGACACTGGTTCATCTTTGAATGTTTTACCAAAGAAAGCTCTCGACAGACTAGACTGTGAAGGACTGATATTGAAACCCAGTAACATAGTGGTAAGAGAATTTGATGGCTCAAGGAGGATGATCCACGGGGAAGTGGACATCCCCATAAAGGTTGGGACTCAAACTTTCAACTCAACCTTCTATGTAATGGACATCCGCCCCTCTTATTCCTGTTTGCTAGGACGGTCGTGGATCCATAATGTCGGTGTTGTCACTTCCATACTACACCAGATGCTGACATATCCGGTCCATGGAAAGATTATCACTGTCCATGGAGAGGAAGAGTATATGATTAGCCACCTTAATTCTTTCCGGTATATGGAGTTGGACGGAGAATTCATTGAAACTCCTTTTCAACATTTTGAAGAAGTCTCTCAAGAGGTAGCAGTGACCAAGAAGGTATCCCAGAGCCCCAAGATCCCAAGACCTCCGCTCCGAATGTCATCTCTGAAGGACGCCAAAGCTGTAGTTGAGCATGGAGGATCCACCATCTGGGGGAAACTTCCAGACATCCCGTATAAATCTGACAAGTTTGGTTTAGGGTTCACTTCAAGTGCTCAGAAGACGATGCGTCGTGCCCGTGCGGGATTGCCACCTTTGAAGATTAGAAACCGAGAGGTCAATGCGGTGGAATATGGTGAAGAGGATTGCAGCTTGTAGGATTAGATCTTTCCTACTATCAACGAAGGACTTCGCAATTGGGAAGCCAAAGACTTTGTTCCGATAACTTTCGTCCCTCAGTAATTTATCTTCTACATTTCTGTTGGACTTGTAATATTCATAAACAATTCGCACATTTTAAATCTTGTGTCTTGCCCAAGGCACAATGGTCCATTTGTAAGGGTTGTCATTTCATCTTCATATGACATTCAATGAATCACGGACGTTTTACATACAAACTTTTATGCTCATTGTTCTTCTTTTACATTTATTTTCCTTTTAAAAGATGGCCATACCCTTACACACACCCACACTCACAAATGCAGGTACCCATCCACTCTGGATCCCATGGGTCATGATACTGCTATGGCCTTTCATGACTCTGAGGATCTAATCTACCATGCCAAAGACGAAGGTGAAGAAGATTGTGAAGTACCAGGGGAATTGGCCAGACTACTACAGCAAGAGAAAAGAGCTATTCAGTCTCATGAGGAACCAGTGGATACAATCAATATGGGTACCGAGGAGGATAAAAAAGAAATCAAGGTAGGTGCCAATCTAGAGCCGAGTGTCAAGGAACGTCTGATTCAGCTGTTGCGGGAATATGTTGAGATCTTTGCCTGGTCATATGAAGACATGTCGGGACTTGATACAAACATCGTGGTGCATCGTCTGCCAACAAGAGAAGATTGTCCACTAGTGAAACAAAAAGTCTGCCGCATGAGACCTGATATGTCTGAGAAGATCAAAGCGGAAGTCATGAAACAATTCAATGCTGGATTCTTGGCTGTCACTTCCTATCCCCAATGGGTTTCCAACATTGTTCTCGTGCCTAAAAAGGACGGCAAAGTACGAATGTGCATGGACTATAGGGATTTGAATAGGGCCAGCCCTAAAGATGATTTTCCACTTCCCCACATCGATATCCTGGTTGACAATACGGCCCAGCATAAAGTTTTTTGCTTCATGGATGGATTCTCAGGTTACAACCAAATCAAAATGGCACTTGAGGACATGGAGAAAACTACATTTGTCATACAGTGGGGCACATTCTGCTACAAAGTGATGCCATTCGGACTGAAGAATGCTGGGGCAACCTATCAGCGCGCCATGGTAGAATTATTTCACGACATGATACATCATGAAATAGAGGTCGACGTAGACGATATAATAGCCCAATCACAAATAGAAGAAGAACACCTCGATCACTTGCAAAAGTTGTTTGAAAGGTTGAAGAAGTATAAACTAAGGTTGAACCAGAACAAATGCACATTCGGAGTACGGTCTGGTAGACTCCTAGGCTTTGTCGTCAGCAACAAAGGTATTGAGGTCGATCCCGCCAAGGTTAAAGCAATACAATAAATGACTGCTCCTCGTACTGAGAAGGAAGTCAGAGAATTCTTGGGACGCCTGAACTATATTGCCAGATTCATTTCTCACCTAACAGCTACTTGTGAGCCAATCTTCAAACTATTGAAGAAAGATCAAGTAGTCAAGTGGAATGATGAATGTCAGACTGCTTTCGACAAAATCAAAGAGTATTTACAAGAGCCTCCTGTTTTGATGCCACCAGTCGAGGGAAGACCATTGATCATGTATCTGACTATTTTAGAAAACTCAATGGGGTGTGTATTGGGGCAGCATGACGAGTCTGGCCGAAAAGAGCACGCTATTTATTACCTGAGCAAAACGTTTACCAACTGTGAAACCAGATATTCACTACTCGAGAAAACTTGCTGCGCTCTGGCATGGGCTGCTCGCCGGCTAAGACAGTATATGCTGACTCATACTACTTTGTTGATATCTAAGATGGATCCGATAAAATACATCTTTGAAAAGCCTGCTCTGTCTGGGAGGATAGCTAGATGGCAGATGATCCTAAATGAATATGACATACAGTATACTATCCAGAAAGCTATAAAGGGAAGTATATTGGATGATCACCTTGCTCACCAAGCTATAGAAGATTATTAGCCCATGAAGTTTGAATTCCCGGATGAAGACATCATGACCTTAGACAACTGTGGAGGAATCAGACCGTATGACGGACCTTAACAAGGATCCCAATAGACCCTGTTCATTGATGGGGCATCCAATGCACAGGGTAATGGTATCAGCGATGTACTAATATCGCCGGAAGGGTGTCATACTTCGTTTACTGCCAGACTTTGCTTCAACTGTACGAACAACATGGAGGAATATGAAGCATGCATTTTGGTCTCAAGGCTGCCATAGATTTGGGAATTAAGTCTTTAGATGTGTTTGGAGATTCAGCTTTGGTCATCAGTCAGATCAAAGGAGAATGGGACACTAAGCACCCAAACCTTATCCCTTACAAGGAACATGTTTTGACATTGCTACCACACTTTGAGGAGATTACCTTCGAGCACTTCCCGTGAGAAGAAAATCAGCTAGCAGACGCTCTAGCTATAATGTCATCTATGTTTAAACTTAATTGGGATAACAAGGCTCCCCAGATCACCATCGAACGAATGGATGAACCAGCACACTATCACGAGATCAATACTGAAGAAGTAATGGACCAGCCTTGGTTTCATGAAGTCAAGAGGTATCTCGAGGATCAAGAGTACCCAGAAGGAGCTTCAATCAATGATAAGAAGTTATTAAGGAGGTTCTCTGCTAAGTTCTTCCTTAGTAATGGTATCCTGTACAAATGCAATCATGACTCCATTCTGCTTCAGTGTATGGATAAGGTTGAAGCAGAAAAGATCATGGCTGAATTACATGAAGGGACTTTTGGCACTCACTCTAGTGGGCATATGATGGTCAAGAAAATCCTACGGGCAGACTATTATTGGTCTACCATGGAAGCAGATTGCTATCAACACTCTTGGACCTGCCATAAGTGTCAAATTTATGCTGACAAGGTGCACGTGTCTCCGGTTCCTCTAAATGTCTTGACGGCTCCTTGTCCCTTTGCTATGTGGGGAATTGATATGATTGTAGAGATCAAGCCGACAAACTCCAATGGACACCGCTTCATCCTAGTGGCCATTGACTATTTTACAAAATGGGTCGAAGAAGCTTCCTTCGCCTCCGTTACCAAGAATGTTGTTGCCCGTTTCATCAAGCAAAATCTCATTTTCCAGTACGGTACCCCGGAAAGGATCATCACTGATAATGGTACAAACCTTAACAACATTATGATCACTGCCTTGTGTGAGCAATTCAAGATTCAGGATCACAATTCTTCCCCTTACCGGCCTAAGATGAATGGTGTTGTTGAAGCTGCAAATAAAAACATTAAAAAGATCATACAAAAGATGACAGTCACATACAAAGACTGGCATGAGATGCTACCATTCGCTCTCCACGGGTACCGTACCACGGCTCGCACATCAACTGGGGAAACACCCTATTCTTTGGTATATGGCATGGAAGCTGTTTTGCCTATTGAGGTTCAGATCCCCTCTCTAAGGATTATGAAGGATGCGGGTTTGAGTGAAGACGATTGGATCCAAACTCGACTTGATCAACTGAACTTAATTGATGAAAAGAGACTTATTGTTATCTGCCATGGTCAAATGTATCAAAAACAGATGATCAAGGCTTTCAACAAGAAAGTCAGACGCCAAATATATCAAGTTGGGGATCTAGTGATCAAACGTATCATCTTGCCACAAAGTGATCCCATGGGAAAATGGACTCCTACCTATGAAGGACCATTTGTAATCAAAAACATATTCTCTGGTGGGGAAATGATCTTAACCACCATGGACGGTGACGACCTGCCACACCCTGTGAAGGCAGACATAGTCAAAAGGTACTACGCATAAGAGACCCACTAGGTTGACATACCTAGGCAAAACAAGGGCATCCCAACGAACCAAAAGGGTTCAGGAAAAAATTAGGGATAAAATCAAAAAATTTGTACACCCGGCAAGTTGAAAACCCGAAAGGACAACTTGGGCAAAAAGGGGTTTCCCGGTGGACTGAAAACCCGAAAGTGCGGTCCAGGAAAAAGTTAAGGAATTAAAGCATATGACTATGTCCCGTCGGGTCACTTACCAGACAACGTTTGACTTCCACTGACAAAATCGAAGTTTCTGATCAATTCAATTATCTTCGGACAAGGAAAATAGACAAGATACTCGGAGATACGAAGGCTATAGCAGAATGGGAACCCCATGGGATTATTGCACATAGCTATCTTTATTTCTCTAAATTCTTCTTGTTTATGACGACATTCTCTTACTAGAATGTTTGTCTCCTTTGTACAAAATACTTACTCAAAGTCAAATACAAAATATTCCTTTGAAAGTGCAAAAACTATTTGTCTTAACTCTTGTGTTTTGTTTGGAAAAACGTCCAATGATTCATTAATGAACATATGAATTTGAACATGATTACCGTTAAAACAGAACAAGGAAGAGACAATTACTGATAGGTCGAAAGGATAGGAAAATATCTCGAGGCCATTCCGTAAACATTCTCCCCACGGAGTTTTCAATAATCCCCAGCAGAACAAAACCCCCAACTACCCAGCAAAACGAAGCTTCTAGTTTATCAATCCCTGGTAGAAATCTCCCAATTTCTCCAAATTCCCCAGCAGTTTATTGTGAAGCCTGGAATTCGACCAGATAGCAGCTAACTTTTGATTCTATCCAACCAAGGATAACTCCCCAGTAGAGCGGCAGACAACCGAGACACCTAAACTTTTTCAAACAGAATTCAACTTTTTCCCCATAGAGTTTTCAATGCTTCCCATCGGAAAAAAAAACTCCCATTGGTTAATCCCCAGTAGAAGTCGTCAAGATTCTCAGGTTTCCTTAAACAGATCTTACGAGCAATACATGGCATTTCCCTTACAACAAGAGTTTATTTCTCTCACCAGAAATTTGTCAACTCTTCGACTTCAAGACATGGAAATTCACATATCCCCCAACAAACTACATATTCCTTAGTTTGAGTTTGCCTCTCTGACTACTACAAATCAAAGGACCACAACTCCTCTTCCCCAGTAGACTACTCTACATCAAGTTACTGCAAAGCCTGGAATCCGACCAGATAACAGTAAACTTCCTTATCCCCAACAAGTCATTGTGAAGCCTGGAATCCAACCAGATAACAACTAACTTTTGATTCTCTCCAGCCAAAGATAATCCCCCAGTTGAGCAACGAGCAACCGAGACTCCTGAACTCTTTTCCCCAAGCAAGAATCAACACTCTCCATAGAGTTTCAATATCCCCCAGCGGAACAAAATTTCAAGTTTTAATCCCCAGTAGAAATCATCCAATTTCTCAGGATTCCTCAAACAAATTTTACAAGCAGTACATGGCATTGCTCTTACAACGAAATTTACTCCTCTCAACAAGAGTTCGTCAGTACTTCAACTTCAAGACATGGAAATTCAACATATCCTCAGCAGCATTCAGGGATTTATTTTCCTCAATCAAACAGCAATACAGCAAATCAGCTCACATATGCATCCATCGCATACATTTATCAAACAAATACATTGCATCATACATTTCATGCAACATAAATTTGTGTTTCAGCTAACATTTTATCCTTTTCAGGATAAGATTAACAGCTACCATTAACAATATGCAATCTTGATATAGTTTAGATACGCTCCAAACACGGAAGCCATTCTGATACTCATTCAGATTCAATCTCCTGATACAGTTTAGATACACTCCAGACACGAAAGCCATTCTGATACTCATTCAGATTCAATCTCCTGATGCAGTTTAGATACGCTCCATACACGGAAGCCATTCTGATACTCATTCAGATTCAAAGACATCTTATAATACAGTCCAGATACGCTCCAAGACACAGAAGCCATTTTGATACTCATTCAGATTCAATCATCTGATATAGTTTAGATACGCTCCAGACATGGAAGCCATTCTGATACTCATTCAGATTCAATCTCCTGATACATTTTAGATATGCTCCAGACACGAAAGCTATTCTGATACTCATTCAGATTCAAAGACATCTCCTGATACAGTCCAGATACGCTCCAAGACACAGAAGCCATTCTGATACTCATTCAGATTCAATCTCCTGATACAGTTCAGATACGCTCCAGACACAGAAGCCATTCTGATACTCATTCAAGATTTAACTCCTGATATAGTTTAGATACGCTCCTGTGATCGGTGGATCTGGAACTGACTGTTTAACGCTGGTTCGCGAAATGTCGCGGAAGCAAGAGTCGCCACCGTCTTTTATTTTCTCCAAATGGAAAGGACAAAAGCACAGAAAAATTCCTTAAAGAGATTGCTCTCGGTTCGAGAGGTAGATTATAGAAAGGGAAGGTGTTAGCACCCTTTCTATCCATGGTTATCCATGGGCTCTTAGATACTTGCTCACTTGTGTTTTCAAAAATGGTTTGTTTGCTTTTCAACTATGGGTTTTAAAAAAGTTTCTTTGAAAATTCCAGTTCGACTCTTGTATCGGTCCTCAAGAGTGTTTGAAAAATTGCTTTCGAAAGCTTTTTGAAAAGGTGTCGGTGTGAAAAGTATTTTTGAATTTTGTTTTGAAATTAGAGCAAGTATCTACGAGAACCTACCTACCCTAAGGAATTCGTCTGTGTAGATGTCCTTAAAAGTAGTGCCATCCCACCATTGAGAGGTAGGTAGCACCACCGTTGGAGGTGTTCGGGTCAATTCGAAGTTCGGGACATGGTGATCACCAGAGCAATGGGAAGACACCTTAGAAGCTACCCTCATGCCAGGTTCCCGGATCATGAGGACTTACTAAGACATCCTCTACTCGACGATCACCTTTCGAGGCAAGGCAACAGTGAGGCGTACCCTAGGGGTGATGTGTGATTCGTGTGTCATGTTCGTTTATTTTTGTCTTGTTCATGTCAAAGGTGATCTACGCGTTTGTTTTTATTTTTCGTCATTCATTCTTGCATGCCATTATTAACAATTAAAAAAAGATGCAGAAATTAAAAGTTCTAAACTATTACAAAGGCGCGGGTCCACATCGCCAAAATTTCTCGAACCCGATTTGACGGAAAAATAAAGAAAATAAAGAAAATTAAGAATTAAAAATACGGGAAATTAATTACAAGGCCTTGGGAGAGATACATAAATATTAAACGAAATAGAATAAATATGCGAATAAGAATTAAAAAAAACGAGGGCGTTGGACCCTTTTTTGCAAAATTAAATTAAATGATTAATTAATTAAGAAAAGAATTGTTTTTTTGGTATTTTTTGGTATTTTAATGGGAAAAGAATTAATTAAAATTAAACCTAATTCTAGTTGTTTTTAATTTATTAAGAAAAGATTAAAGTTTAACCTAAAATTAACCCTAATTAATTTACATGCAATTTAATTATAAAAATAAATATTTAATATTTAATTATTATGGAATAAAAATAAAAAGGAATAAAAATTATCAAAAAAACCTAATTCTATATTTTTTTAGATTTTTATTAAAAGAGTTAAAATTAAAACCTAAATTTAAAACTAATCAATTAAAGTTATTTATTTACAAAATACTATTAAATAAAATATTTATTATTTTGTTTTTATCTTTTCTGATCTTTTTTATTGTTTTGTGTTTTTATGGAAAAAAATAATTAAAAGAAAGAACAATAATTAAAAGAAAGAAAAAAACAAAAAAAGAAAGAATGTAAAAAATGCAAACCTAGGGGGGTTGTTGTCCCCAAAGTGGAGGTGTTTCCTTTAGCAATCTGGCCCATCAACCTTTAGGCCTAGTAGACTTTTCAGGACACGTGTGAGATCTTTGACTAGGGTCCACCATGCTCTCCAAATCTGTGCCCTTGGATTGATGAAATTGGACGCGTGGACGGCTGGATAGAGGGACGTACGATGATCCACAACGTTGGAATTGCATGTGAATATCAAATGAAAAATAACCTGGAAAGAGTGAAGACCTGGGGCTCGAACCCAGGTCATGAACGTTACCAGCATATGCGTATACCACTGAGCCATGTTACGCGTCTTGTATATATAATAATGAATGAATAATAAAAATAAGAATTGGTTAGTGGCCTAAAAAATATGAAAAGCGCGCGCTGATTTTAAAAGGACCAATCATTGCTGGCCACCACATCATCTTCTTCATGATTTTGTTTTTCCTGAAAATACAAAAGAAACAGGCAACGGTTTTTACACCGTTCTTTTAGGCAACATATCAGAAAATAGCGAATAGCCCTAGGGGCTCCATAAATTAGGCACGAGGGTAGCCTTGTGATCGTCTGAGCATGCTGGATTCAATGGTCTAAGTCTTGAGGGCCAATTTTTCCTTAAACGAAAACCCCTAATTCCAAGCTTCACAAACCCTAAATATTATTAATGGCAAATCTTCATATAGGGCACGAAAACAAAATTAAATCATTGGGTTAGCATTAGAATCAAACGATAAACATGAATCAAGCGTTAAAATTCACAAAAAATGCATGAATTGAGATGCACGACTATGAAATTTTTTGTGTACAGGTCCTGTTCGTTTTACCAATTCTTGAAGTTATGATGGATGATTTTGATTAGAAACCCTTCCTTGAAGCATCAGGAAGGTGATGGGATAAAAATCTCGCCTTGAATCGCCCTGCAAAATTGTTTTCAGAATTGAGATTTTTAAGAAAAAGTGTGAGTTTTATCTTCAGATTCTTGCGCAGCTTAGTTGTTAGTAGGATTAGGGTTGTGTTCTATACTTATGTAAGAGTGAATTAGGTCAAAGAAAACAATCCAAATCCTTGGCATTCATGGTTTTTGAGATTTGATTTTCAAAGATCTTTTTCAATCTTTTTTCATGCTATTTTTGTACAAATCATGTCCAATCAATTCCAATTCTTCCATGTCTGATCATGCACGAATTTTTGAAGATATTATAGGCACAAAAAGATTTGAAATAGTTGGTTTAGTATTTTTTCATGTATTTAATTAATTTAAATGAATTATTATTAATAAAAATTCAAATAAATAAATAAAAAATGAAGAAAAACTTCCCTTTGGGCCAAGTGGTCGTGCAAATGCCTTGGATGATGAATTGTGGAAGAAAAATAGGCCCATTAGCAATTTTAGGTCATTTGAATCAATGTTGACTTTTCAAAATATCCAAAAATTTCCCAACTTCCACAAGGCATAACTTGCTCAATTTTTAAGCTTTGCTCATGTTCTTGGACATTTTGGAAAGGTATTTGAGTCCTCTAACCAATGTCTTTGGTCCCATGTCATTTTGATTTGCCAATCTCAAGTTATGGCCTTTGACTTAATGTCCCTTTTTGTTGACTTTTGAAAATGACCTATAATGTTGAAATTGATAACTTTTTGTGAGAGCATTTCTTGGACTTGAAGTATGAAGATGAGTTGTAGGAAATGTCTTTCTCTTCAAAATGAGCTTTGGATGGAATTTATCTGATAATCCATGTGAAAGTTATGTCCTGGTCAATTTACAGTTGACTTTTTTAGCTGTCCAAATAAGGAAACTTTTGCATCTTGATGATTTTTGAGCCAAGCTTTGAGAATCATGATCAAGCATTGATCAAATGATGTTTGTGGCTTCAAAATGAGATGTTGACCAAAAATTTGAACTTTTGACTGTCAAATGACCATTTTACCCCTACAGTTGACTGTAGTGCAATTAGGGTTTTGACTGTGCAATTTTGTGCTGAAAGTCTTGAAACTTTGTATGAGGATGCTTGACCATATTTTTAGGCATGTGGGACTTGATTGGGCCTTTGGAAACTTCATTTTCTTGATCAGAATCAAAACCCTAATTTTGACTGTTCAGGAGACCCTTGCACTGTGCAACCCTTGGGGAGATTTTGAAGCTTGACTTGGCAATTTCTTGAAGAATATGGGAGGGAAAATTTTGGGGTACAACAGTTGCCCCTGTTCAATCTTCTTAGACCTGAGGATGCAGATTGGCTGACGTGCCTTTCGTAATCCGAGGGTAGAAGATGATTGAACACTAGAGTGCCCAGAAATTTGCGCTCACATAGTAGCAGTGATGATGAAATGGGCTTATAGATGCCATTTAGAGGTTGATGAATAGGATGATGGGCTTATAGATGCCATCTGGATGTTGATCGCGTAAGAGATTCCTTAGCGAGAACTTGCGTACCTGCAAAAGAAAAATGAGTACCTGACATGTTGCAGGAGCTGGTATTCAGATGCTTTGTGTAGATATGTCCTGACTGGTTACAGGAACTGAGTCTGGATCTTCAGACATGCCCTGGCGAGATACAGGAATCGGATCTGGTATTCAGAAAGGTTGGTGAGTTGTCTCTACTGACAGGTTATTTCCATGGACGGGTGGTCTTTAACGACGAGTGTCTATAACGACGAGTGTCTATAATGACGAGTGTCTATAATGACGAGTGTCTATAACGACGAGTGTCTATGACGACGAGTGTCTATGACAACGAGTGTCTATGACGACGAGTATCTATAACAACGAGTGTCTATGACAACGAGTGTCTATGACGACGAGTGTCTATGACAACGAGTGTCTATGACGACGAGTGTCTATGACGACGAGTGTCTATGACGACGAGTGTCTATGACGACGAGTGTCTATGACGACGAGTGTCTATGACGACGAGTGTCTATAACGACGAGTGTCTATGACGACGAGTGTCTATGACGACGAGTGTCTATAACGACGAGTGTCTATGACAACGAGTGTCTATGACGACGAGTGTCTATGACGACGAGTGTCTATGACGACGAGTGTCTATGACGACGAGTGTCTATGACGACGAGTGTCTATGACGACGAGTGTCTATAACGACGAGTGTCTATGACGACGAGTGTCTATAACGACGAGTGTCTATGACAACGAGTGTCTATGACGACGAGTGTCTATGACGACGAGTGTCTATAACGACGAGTGACTATGACGACGAGTGTCTATAACGACGAGTGTCTATAACGACGAGTGTCTATGACGACGAGTGTCTATGACGACGAGTGTCTATGACGACGAGTGTCTATAACGACGAGTGTCTATAACGACGAGTGTCTATGACGACGAGTGTCTATGACGACGAGTGTCTATAACGACGAGTGTCTATGACGACGAGTGTCTATAACGACGAGTGTCTATCACGACGAGTGTCTATAACGACGAGTGTCTATAACAACGAGTGTCTATAACGACGGGTATGTATTTAGAAAGATCTTTAAGAATTGATTCAACTGGATTTGTCTTCTTTGATGGGGTTTGCATCAGAAAAACCTTTGGGATTTAACTGTACTTGTCTTTTTTGACTGGGTTGGTCTCTTTTGACTGTATTCGTCTACATAGTTGATCTTTTAACTGTATCCTTCCTGAAAGGTAAAGGTCAGTCATATGCAATGCATGATATGGATCAAGCAATAATATTTTTCAACACATGAGATTGTATGATATGATGCGTATATGCAGGTATCACGATGTATATCAATGTGATGTTTATCAATGTATCTTCGTCTAGGAAAATAGATCCTTGACGGGTGCCAGGAAGTCACTCCTGGGCTGATGTTGAAGAATAAGCTTTTTGCTTCTGCTAGGGATGATAGTTGCAAGAATACCGGTAGGAGAAGATGACTCCGTTGGGGAATAAACTTGGCGAATGGAATATCTCTTGCAGGGAGAAAAGATACTCTAGCAATCTTGCTGGGAAGCAATACTCTGTGGGGAGAGAGGTACTTTATTGAGTTGTTGATAATAACTTGCTGGGGATACCATCGTTATATTGGAAGTGTTAATGGACTTCGCTGGGGATAAGAAAGAACCGTGTCGAGGACGCTCTTTCCGTGGCTTTTGGCTGAGGATAACCCAGTTATATCCTGGTAAGGAAATAACTCTTTGAATAAAGCCGGGGGACGCGTTCGTGTTCTGCGAGGGATAAGCTTCCAGAATCTACTGGGGATAAGCTTATTGCTTGGGGAGATGAATTCCAACTTTCTTGGGGAACTGGATTGGACTCTCTTGGAGAAGTTTTGAATTGCGGGGGAAGTGATTCCTTTGAATATTGGTATGCCGCCGGGGAACAATCTTTAGATCAAGACTGCCGGGGATTCTTGTCAAGAATATGTATATTGCTGCTGGAGAATGTTGAGATCTGTTGGAGGATACTCAACTTCCTTAAGATTTGATAATATAGCTTGGAGAGAGGAGAGTATACTGCTTGCTGGCTCACTCTCTGGGGAATTGGGATGTACTGGTTATGTTCTTTAGCTGACCCTACCTTGGTGCCTTTGGAGGACAGAACAATTAGATTGCTCAGACAACTCTTTATTGCCCCCTGTTTCTGAGGTGGGAGAGGAAGACCTGTGAGGCGCTGATAGTGGTTGATGTACAAACCTTCTTCTGGTAGGCAGGTGACAAGATGACAGGACATAGTCGTACGCTTTGATCCCTAACTTTTGCCTGGACCGCCCTTTCGGGTTTTCAGTCCACCGGGATACCCATTTTTGCCCAAGCCGCCTTTTCAGGTTTTCGACTTGCCGGGTGTACAGATTTTTTTATTTCATCCCTTATTTTTGCCCGAACCCTTTTGGTTCGCCGGGAAGCCCTTATTTTTGCCTAGGCCAGTCGACCTAGCGGGTCTTTGATTTTGCGTAGTATTTTTTTTCCGACTATGTCCATGCTTTCAGAACGTAGGGAGTTGTCCCTGTTATAAGTGTTTAGTCATGTCACCAGAAAGTGTTTGATCAGGCGAGATTCGTTGTTGGACTGCCCCAAGTGACTCAGGCGGAGATTTGCCCCAGGCTGTTTGGCCCTGAGAGATTCCCTGAATCTTGATTGGATTGCCCCAGATGATGGACCATGGTCATGTCGTGCCCCCTGATTGGAAGTACTTCTGTTCATTAGGCATTCGTCGTGCGAATTTCCCCGCTGTTCAAACAAAAAGTCCTATGCAAACAAAGTTATGTTAAAAATGCAAAGCTCATGTCTGTCTTGAAGATTTTGAAAATGCATTCTTTTTCATAAAACAAATGAATGTTTATAAAATGTGATGTCAACTCCGTATTTTACCGTAGGCCTTAAGGAGTCAGGATACCTTTCGTAACAGTATGCTTTCGAACTAACCCATGCTTCAGCTAGGACTTTTAAGGGTTATAACGTGGCCTGGTTCACGGTTTTAAGAAACAAAGGATAAAGGCTCAAATTATTTGTACCCACCCATTCTTCGTGATGTTCTTCAAACCTAAACTCAGTTGATCATACGTTAGACCTTGTTGAGTCTTTGCTTTGATGTTCCAGTGATGGTTCGGATATTGATGATTTATTTTGAATAGGCAGTCATTTCCTTTTTTGTTAAGGGTTTGTATGACCTCTTTTTCTTTCTTGATTTTGTTGTCCCTGTTTTTTGCCTGAGCTGTTTCCTTTTTGGAATTACCGTCAGCGGGATGCCCCAGTTTTGTAAGTCTCCTTCATAGGTTTTGACTTAACGGGTTTTTATTTTGAGAAGTAATGACTGCCTGTCTTTATTGATTATTCGGAACCATCACTGTCTTTCTTTGTTTTGTAAGGACCTTTTTGGTGCCATTTGTTATGCACTTGGATCAACTGAGACAACTACCCTGCCCCAGGTTATGATTAAGGGTTTTAAATTTCGAAAAGAAAAACTCCTACTTCTTTGGCTCAGAGGGGTTGACGAGGGATTATCATCCTTATAACTCCAGTGTTTAGGGATTGAAACAATGCCTGTACCTCATCAGTGGGGTCTGTTCAAAAGCATACTGTAATGATTGCGGTATCGTTTTCGTCATCCTCCCTCAAGAGGCTTTAGAATTTTAGATCAAGGGTTGACATCAGAAAAAATATGAAAACAGTTCGCATATAGTGAATGCGAATATATTGCTTCAAAACAGACATATGTGATGCATTAATGAAATAACAATGTTTAACATGAGTAAATGTTTGAACAATCAAAAGAAAATTACAACTTGAATTCAAATGAACAAAAAAAGTGCTTTCTATCCTAGCCATGTTTTGGCATGGAAGCAGTGATCACGTTGGGAGCCTCTGGAGAGTCGAGCTGGACTTCCTTCGCGTCGATCAGATCTTGAACCTTGTTTCTCAAAGTCCAACAGTCATCTGTAGCATGCCCCGGGCTGTCGGAATGATAGGCGCAGCGAGCACTGGGATTGTACCTTGAGGGTGTCCTGTTAGGATTCTTCGGGGGATCCATGAGAGTTACCAACCTGGTTTCCAGCAGCTGTGGCAATATCTGTGACAAGTTCATGCCGAGGGGAGTAAATTGCCTCTTAGGTCTTTCTTCCCTTTGTTGACTGCGATGCTGAGGAGCACCGGCCGGCTTTGCAATAGCTACCGCGTTGACAGCACTAGATTCTCTCTTGGATGGTTTCTTCTCAATGTTCGAGGAGTCACCATTATGTATTTTCCCTGACTTGATACCAGCTTCTATTCTTTCCCCGGTCAAGACTAAATCTGTAAATCCAACAGCAGAATTCCCAATCAGGTGGTTGAAGAATGGACCGGACAGGGTCCCTAAGAACATATCGACGAGCTCGCGGTCGGTTAGAGGTGGCTGTACCCTTCCAGCAAGGTCCCTCCACTTTTGGGCATATTCTTTGAAACCTTCGCTTGCACCCATAGACATTCCTTGAAGTTGAGTGCGCGTGGGAGCAAGGTCGGCGTTGTACTGGTACTGCTTGTAGAAAGCAGTGGCCAAGTCCTCCCAGCTGCGGATGCTGGCTCCATTCAGTTGATAGAACCAGTCAAGCTGAGTCCCTGAAAGACTCTCCTGAAAAAAGTGGATCCATAAGTTCCTGTCGGCTGTGTAGGGCTGGATCCTCCTCATGTATGACCTGATATGCAGCTTTGGACAGGATGCCCCGTCGTACTTTGCAAAGGCAGGTGCCTTGAATTTGTGTGGGATCACTACCCCAGAAGACAGACCTAGATCCTCGAAGTCCAGGCCAAGCACTTTTTGTATCTCCATAGCACTTAGCCGGTCTTCCAACTGTTTGTACCTATCCTCAGCCGGAGGGTACTGTTCGTCATTGAAATCTGTCTCATTGTCAGAGACCACTGGACTGGGAACCCTTTCCTCTTGATGACTGCCTTCCCCCACAGATGGCGTTGTCCTCTCAGCTTCATCCTGCAGTGTGTTCCCAGATCTGCGTCTAGGGCTGAACAAAACAGTCCTCTTCTTCTTCTTTTTCGAGAACAGGGTCTTCAGATCTTGTTGCCCCTGGGTCAAATTCATGATCAGCTCTTGGAACTGGGCGTTCTGAGCCTGGAGGGCCTTGATAGTGTGCTCGGTTGAGGATTCAGGATTCATGACGAGACTGCTGAAATAAACAGCGAAGAAGGTAAGCAATCTGCAGAGAATGGGTACCTGTTATGCAATGATATGTATGATATGTATGCAATGATTTCAAGGACCTCGCGGGATAAACAAGAAAATTTGTTAGAGCTTGGGTCCGGTGTTTTGATTGAAGGAACTCCACGTTGCTGAGAATCCTTCTTCAAGGGTCAAAGGCTCACCATATCAAGTGGGTCATAGCCCCTGACCTTAGTCATCATGTCTGGTTTTGATTTCCAAACAACCTTGGTTAAGGGAACCTTCTTCAAGAGTCAGAGCTCACCATATCAAGTGGGTCATAGCCCCTGACAACTTTAGCTAGAGGAAAATAAATCCTCTTTGCCCCTTGCTAGATGTTTGATTTATCATGACCTGCATCACAAGCCCTTGAGCTCCTTGAAATGGGTTAGGATGCATGCAATGGTATGATGTCATGCTATGCATGGGGTAATGTAGGTAACCCTGTTATGAGTCCCAATTAAGGACTGCCAACAAAACCTGCAAGAAACTAGTCTGCAAGAAACTCAGTACACTCTGTTATGAGCCCTAATTAAGGACTATAAACAAAACCTGCAAGAAGTTCATGTGTCAGATAAAGCATGCAAGTAGTCAAGTACGAAGGCACACAAGTCACACAAGAGAAAGCCCTTAGAGTTTAGGCCAGCATGGGGTCTGGGTAGTACCCTCTTGAAGTTGGTGGGCTCAACCTGTCCTATTAGAAGTAACCGGGTTCTAAGGGTCCCAATATCACGGGATTGCTTTCATTGTTCATCGTTTCGATTTAGCCACTGAACTAGCGACCGAAATATTCCAGGAAAGCAACCCTCAATTGAGTGTAGTATCGAGTATCAACCAACCTCGGACTGCACCAAAGTCAGTTATCTCACTACCCTAAAAAGGCCAAGATAGTTCAATTAAGGTTCCTAAGGTCTGTTGATGCTTTACGACACCACGCAGAGGCCCCGTACTCTCCTTGACTGAACTCAAGGGTTACCGGTACACACCAAAGTGCCACATCAACATAGCAGACTGTTTCAACCATGTCGGTATACCCCGCACAGTTCCCTCACAGCCTTGTTGCTACTTTCTAAGAAGGTATCCCCAGATCCGGGTTAGGATCTATAGAACTCCCAAGACAGTCCCACAATTTAAAGCAAACAAGGAAAGCAATTGAAAACACATTTATGAACTAACCCTAAGGTACACCTCACTTTAAAGTTTAATCCCCAGCAGAGTCGCCAGTTCTGTGATCGGTGGATCTGGAACTGACTGTTTAACGCTGGTTCGCGAAATGTCACGGAAGCAAGAGTCGCCACCGTCTTTTATTTTCTCCAAATGGAAAGGACAAAAGCACAGAAAAATTCCTTAAAGAGATTGCTCTCGGTTCGGGAGGTAGATTATAGAAAGGGAAGGTGTTAGCACCCTTTCTATCCATGGTTATCCATGGGCTCTTAGATACTTGCTCACTTGTGTTTTCAAAAATGGTTTGTTTGCTTTTCAACTATGGGTTTTAAAAAAAGTTTCTTTGAAAATTCCAGTTCGACTCTTGTATCGGTCCTCAAGAGTGTTTGAAAAATTGCTTTTGAAAGCTTTTTGAAAAGGTGTCGGTGTGAAAAGTATTTTTGAATTTTGTTTTGAAATTAGAGCAAGTATCTACGAGAACCTACCTACCCTAAGGAATTCGTCTGTGTAGATGTCCTTAAAAGTAGTGCCATCCCACCATTGAGAGGTAGGTAGCACCACCGTTGGAGGTGTTCGGGTCAATTCGAAGTTCGGGACATGGTGATCACCAGAGCAATGGGAAGACACCTTAGAAGCTACCCTCATGCCAGGTTCCCGGATCATGAGGACTTACTAAGACATCCTCTACTCGACGATCACCTTTCGAGGCAAGGCAACAGTGAGGCGTACCCTAGGGGTGATGTGTGATTCGTGTGTCATGTTCGTTTATTTTTGTCTTGTTCATGTCAAAGGTGATCTACGCGTTTGTTTTTATTTTTCGTCATTCATTCTTGCATGCCATTATTAACAATTAAAAAAATATGTAGAAATTAAAAGTTCTAAACTATTACAAAGGCGCGGGTCCACATCGCCAAAATTTCTCGAACCCGATTTGACAGAAAAATAAAGAAAGTAAAGAAAATTAAGAATTAAAAATACGGGAAATTAATTACAAGGCCTTGGGAGAGATACATAAATATTAAACGAAATAGAATAAATATGCGAATAAGAATTAAAAAAAACGAGGGCGTTGGACCCTTTTTTGCAAAATTAAATTAAATGATTAATTAATTAAGAAAAGAATTGTTTTTTTGGTATTTTTTGGTATTTTAATGGGAAAAGAATTAATTAAAATTAAACCTAATTCTAGTTGTTTTTAATTTATTAAGAAAAGATTAAAGTTTAACCTAAAATTAACCCTAATTAATTTACATGCAATTTAATTATAAAAATAAATATTTAATATTTAATTATTATGGAATAAAAATAAAAAGGAATAAAAATTATCAAAAAAACCTAATTCTATATTTTTTTAGATTTTTATTAAAAGAGTTAAAATTAAAACCTAAATTTAAAAATTAATCAATTAAAGTTATTTATTTACAAAATACTATTAAATAAAATATTTATTATTTTGTTTTTATCTTTTCTGATCTTTTTTATTGTTTTGTGTTTTTATGGAAAAAAATAATTAAAAGAAAGAACAATAATTAAAAGAAAGAAAAAAACAAAAAAAGAAAGAATGTAAAAAATGCAAACCTAGGGGGGTTGTTGTCCCCAAAGTGGAGGTGTTTCCTTTAGCAATCTGGCCCATCAACCTTTAGGCCTAGTAGACTTTTCAGGACACGTGTGAGATCTTTGACTAGGGTCCACCATGCTCTCCAAATCTGTGCCCTTGGATTGATGAAATTGGACGCGTGGACGGCTGGATAGAGGGACGTACGATGATCCACAATGTTGGAATTGCATGTGAATATCAAATGAAAAATAACCGGAAAGAGTGAAGACCTGGGGCTCGAACCCAGGTCATGAACGTTACCAGCATATGCGTATACCACTGAGCCATGTTACGCGTCTTGTATATATAATAATGAATGAATAATAAAAATAAGAATTGGTTAGTGGCCTAAAAAATATGAAAAGCGCGCGCTGATTTTAAAAGGACCAATCATTGCTGGCCACCACATCATCTTCTTCATGATTTTGTTTTTCCTGAAAATACAAAAGAAACAGGCAACGGTTTTTACACCGTTCTTTTAGGCAACATATCAGAAAATAGCGAATAGCCCCAGGGGCTCCATAAATTAGGCGCGAGGGTAGCCTTGTGATCGTCTGAGCATGCTGGATTCAATGATCTAAGTCTTGAGGGCCAATTTTTCCTTAAACGAAAACCCCTAATTCCAAGCTTCACAAACCCTAAATATTATTAATGGCAAATCTTCATATAGGGCACGAAAACAAAATTAAATCATTGGGTTAGCATTAGAATCAAACGATAAACATGAATCAAGCGTTAAAATTCACAAAAAATGCATGAATTGAGATGCACGACTATGAAATTTTTTGTGTACAGGTCTTGTTCGTTTTACCAATTCTTGAAGTTATGATGGATGATTTTGATTAGAAACCCTTCCTTGAAGCTTCAGGAAGGTGATGGGATAAAAATCTCGCCTTGAATCGCCCTGCAAAAGTGTTTTCAGAATTGAGATTTTTAAGAAAAAGTGTGAGTTTTATCTTCATATTCTTGCGCAGCTTAGTTGTTAGTAGGATTAGGGTTGTGTTCTATACTTATGTAAGAGTGAATTAGGTCAAAGAAAACAATCCAAATCCTTGGCATTCATGGTTTTTGAGATTTGATTTTCAAAGATCTTTTTCAATCTTTTTTCATGCTATTTTTGTACAAATCATGTCCAATCAATTCCAATTCTTCCATATCTGATCATGCACGAATTTTTGAAGATATTATAGGCACAAAAAGATTTGAAATAGTTGGTTTAGTATTTTTTCATGTATTTAATTAATTTAAATGAATTATTATTAATAAAAATTCAAATAAATAAATAAAAAATGAAGAAAAACTTCCCTTTGGGACAAGTGGTCGTGCACATGCCTTGGATGATGAATTGTGGAAGAAAAATAGGCCCATTAGCAATTTTAGGTCATTTGAATCAATGTTGACTTTTCAAAATATCCAAAAATTTCCCAACTTCCACAAGGCATAACTTGCTCAATTTTTAAGCTTTGCTCATGTTCTTGGACATTTTGGAAAGGTCTTTGAGTCCTCTAACCAATGTCTTTTGTCCCATGTCATTTTGATTTGCCAATCTCAAGTTATGGCCTTTGACTTAAAGTCCCTTTTTGTTGACTTTTGAAAATGACCTATAATGTTGAAATTGATAACTTTTTGTGAGAGCATTTCTTGGACTTGAAGTATGAAGATGAGTTGTAGGAAATGTCTTTCTCTTCAAAATGAGCTTTGGATGGAATTTATCTGATAATCCATGTGAAAGTTATGCCCTGGTCAATTTACAGTTGACTTTTTCAACTGTCCAAATAAGGAAACTTTTGCATCTTGATGATTTTTGAGCCAAGCTTTGAGAATCATGATCAAGCATTGATCAAATGATGTTTGTGGCTTCAAAATGAGATGTTGACCAAAAATTTGAACTTTTGACTGTCAAATGACCATTTTACCCCTACAGTTGACTGTAGTGCAATTAGGGTTTTGACTGTGCAATTTTATGCTGAAAGTCTTGAAACTTTGTATGAGGATGCTTGACCATATTTGTAGGCATGTGGGACTTGATTGGGCCTTTGGAAACTTCATTTTCTTGATCAGAATCAAAACCCTAATTTTGACTATTCAGGAGACCCTTGCACTGTGCAACCCTTGGGGAGATTTTGAAGCTTGACTTGGCAATTTCTTGAAGAATATGGGAGGGCAAATTTTGGGGTACAACAGCTCCAAACCCAGAAGCCATTTTGATACTCATTCAAAAGACGCCTTCAGGTACGCTCCAGACACGGACGCCATTCTGAGGTTCGACTTACAGATTACACCTCAGCAAGCATTCTTGGATGGCATCTATAAGCCCATCCCCAACAGGATTTTATTACCTCTCCAAATGGCATCTTTAAGCCTATTCCTCCTATCATCGCCGAGTGCAAATTTCTGGGCACTCTAGTGTCCAATTATCTTCCACCTTCGAGTCACGAATGGCAAATTTCGCCAATCTAACTCTTCATGTTAAAAAAGATTGAACATGGGCAGCTGTTGTACCTCAAAATTTTCCCTCTCATATCTCAAGGAAAATCATATTTCATCAAGACATGTTGGAATATGAAGTTTGTTTCGTCAAGAAGTTCAAAAGTCAAATTTTACCTTGGAAAAGTCAAAATTCTAAATACTTAGAATTTTTCTAAAGTATTTAAGAAAAATGACACTTCAGAACTTCTAAGACAGCCTCCAGGCAGGAGCAGTCAGAAGTTGTAAACGTGGTTCAACACATAACCTTCAGTCAGAACATGGCTTTTTCAGCAGTTACGCAAGTTCAGTCAGAGTTTGCTAGAGTAATGCAAAGAAAGCAACGAAGCCTGAAAGCTCCTTCAGAACATGCTGGAGTCAGAAGGAAAGAGGATCAGAAGATTGGATGCTACACTGAAGCAGAATCTCTAAGTTCATAGTTTTAGAGGCAAATCAAAGAAATTTACTGGAAGGCCTGAGGATCCCTCAGAACTTGCTAAGGCAACAAGGTATCAAGATCAGAACCTGGGTGCGTTGTTTTAGACTATGCTGAAATGGAACTGCTGGCTCAGATTTAAGTAATGATGCAAATCTCATATTTCAAGATTTCTGATTTTGACAAATCTCATCACTATTTAATGCTCATTAATGCTCACAACCACTTTTGAGTCTTTTTCCAAAGGATCTCTCCACGTGTAGGGTAGAAATACTGTTATACAGATTTAGGTATGGGTCTATGCGCTACTTTTTGCTTATGGGTGTCACTTTTTCTTAATCCTTGCTTACTAATCCAGCCTAGGCTAAAAGCTGTCAATCATCACAACCTTTTTTGAATTTTCTTCAAGAGTAAGTCAACATCTAGTGCATGATATTGGCGCCACTTGACATTTTAAAACCCACAAAGCTTTGCCTATAAATAGAACATCATTAGTCACTGAGAAGAGGTCCATAAAAATTGCTAAAAAGAGACAGAAAGTTTGAGCAAGAAAAAAACCTTGAATCTCTGCCCAAAATTCCTAGAGTTTCAAAAACTGTAAACACAACATACAAACCATTAACTTTGGATCCTTTGCTTTCAAACTCCATTTGTTCTCAAAATATTTCTTGACTAAAAAACACCCATACAGTTTCTGACCCACACGTTGGAAACTTCCATAACTTCTGTATTCATACTACTATATACCCTCCATCCATCCATTCAAAGAAGCTGTTCAGAACATCATCAGAGTTGAGGCTAACTCCAGTTCACAGAATTTATTACAGCTGCAAGGTAAGCACTTGTTGACTCTCACCATATTGCTTAAGCATTACCAGATTTGCATGCTAAAAAACACAATGTAGATATCATGCTTCTGATGTTGTACATGTTATGAGGTTTTCACTCATCTGTATGCTTAAGTAGAGAACGAATCAGTTCAGAACTTTCTTGAAGAAACTAAAACTCAGAGTTAGGATTATCAAAGGCGTGCTTGCCTATGATTTATGGTTCTAATTCTCTTTATTTATGAAGTGCTATGACACCTGCTGAAATTGTCCTAGACATGTCTTCTATTTTATGGAGAAATAACCAAATTGCAGATGTTCTGACTATCATAGAGGGAGACCAAGTTCTGACATTGGCACCGGCACTTCTGGATCCTGTTTTATTATCAGTAATATCAAAACTTCTGAAAATTATTGTGTTCCCAGTAGGGTCAGAATCTCTGACCTCATACATTTTCACTAACAGGTTTCTATTTTGCAGCGTGCCAGGGTCAGAACCTCTGACCTATACATTTTCACTAACAAGTTTTTGTTCTGTAGCATGTCAGGGTCAGAACCTCTAACTTCCTTTTAGTAGCACGCTGGTCCTCCTTTTTTCTTCCCCTTGTTATTTTCTTTTTTTTCTCGCTGGCACTCTCCATTCCATTAATCAGCAAAACACCAAAAATATTTAGTTCACATTTTATTTTATTTCTTAAAACAAAAGACAAAGATATTTTCTTAAAACAAAACAAATTCATTTAATATTTTCTTGTATGTATTTCAATATGGTTGTAATAGTAATTTAGGGCTTTATTTTCATTTACAATCCCCATTCATAAATTTGTACCCCCACCCCCTAAATATTATAATAGCGTAGGACTTTACATTTCTGCAATTTATCGCTTTCAAATATAAATGCTAGTGAAAGATCAATCAAATAGAAGACCATAATTCAAGAAAAAAATCAAGCATGCAATCAAACACACTTGCACACAAACACCCTTATGGTTTCTCCATTTGGTTGCCTTATACGAAAATAGTCATATTATGCATGCAAAGTATCTTGGTAAAACAAGCAAAATCAAAAGATCATAGTCCCTCGACGATGCTATTCTAAGTTGCCTTATAAAATGATCTTAGTCCATCAAAAATACTAAGATACTTTGCAACATTTCTAATTAATGTTATACGATGACCCACGCCCGTCCCGTTTACATCCAAAGATATGGTTGTTTACCAAATCAATGGTAAGACAACAATGTCCAAGGAATAGAAAATGCATAAGAAAGGCATTTGAGTAGGTAGATTGCTTCTAGTTACTTGCTCTATTTTCAAACAACTATCCTTGTTATTTTCAAAAACAAACACACACATTTTCAAACAACTTACAAACATTGAAAACATTTTCAAAAAGACAAACATCTTTGTATACATTCTTACGAACGAGAATCATTACAAAGATTTCCTAAACAATGGCCTCTTTTGCAAAATACTTTCAAAACCACACAAAAAACAATTTCAAAACAAAAAGCAAGTGATCTAGCAAAGTAACTAAGAGCCCATGGAAAACCATGGATGAAAAGGGTGCTAATACCTTCCCTTTTCATAATCTACCCCCCCGAACTCAAGAAACAATCTCAAAGGTCTTTCTTGTGCTTTTTCACCTTTCCTTTTGGATAAAAGAAAATCCGGTGTCGAATCTTGCTAACCGCAACATTTGCAAACACAAACGCAAAACCTCAAGTCAGTTCTCCCACCGTATCACATTATCCATCTCATTGGGTCACCAGAAGAATGAAGATTATGTTGATTATAAGGAGGATCACATCTTTTTGGTTCATCAGTCAAAATTAGGGTTTTAGTTGATCAAGACTATTAATGAATGTGCAAGTCTTGACTTTAAAGATACAACACCTCATTAACATTTGAAATATCTTTGTACAAGGAATTGGCTAAGATATCCAGAGGATTTGAAGTTTTGAAAGATGATTCATCATTCTCCTAAGGTGTTGGCCAAGACTAGGGTTTGGGATTCCATCAGGATTTCTTGAGAATTTTGAGATGAAACTTTGTACATGGCCTCTATATATTTGGAAGATCATATGTTTAAAGTCTTGATCATCAATTTTGAAGAGAAGTGGATCAATTGATTCAAAGGGGCAAAATTGTCATTTTAGCCAGAATCAGTCAAAGTCAAAGTTGACCAAGTGAAATTTTGGTCAACCATCAATTCAATGGTTTAATTTTCATTTTTCAAGTCCATTTTAATCATTGGATCAAGAATATTGAGGTTTGGATTGAAACTTGTTCATGAAGAGATCTGAAAAGTTTCTAAATTTGGAAAATGAGTATCAAACTTTGAAAATTCATATTTTATTCATCTTTGATCAAAAAATGCAAATGAAGTATGCTTGGAAATCTAAGAGGGAGCTCTTTCACATGATTCCATTTTTTGGGAACAATGCATGAAGGGGTGGTAAGTTATGAAGCTTGGAAGTCACAAAATTATGGGTCATTTCTCAAAATTTATGATTTTCATACCATATTTTGAAGGACTCAATGGAATCAAATGTGAGGCTAATTGCCACAGGGTTGAAGATAATTTCAAGAAATTTCCAAAGAGTGCTTATTTGTGTAAAAATTCAAAAATATGAGCAAGTTATAGGCTTTGAAATTTTGAGGCATTTTATTGAATTTTGGCTAAGCAAGCAAATGCAATTTATTGAGAACTCAAGTTTCAGCCATTCCTTTTGGTTCTAATCAAGCCCATGACCAATTTGTAACATGCTGAGGCCCATTACACTCACCATTTCGTGCCTCATGTGGTATGGTACTTGTTTGATTGAAAAAATCACAAACATGCTCGATTTGGAAAATTCATCCATACTCTCTCATTTCAAATAATCATGACCTGGCCCTTTGAGGTTTTGTTTCTGAGGTCATTTGGCTCATGGAATGCAAAGGAAATGAGAGAATGCATGATCAAATTGCTGAGGCCCATGTGCAACCTCACTTTTGGCCTAAACTATAAAACTTGCCCTCCAACTGCTTTGAGTGCCAAATACCACTTCTATCCTCTCCCTCTCGTGCTATATAACAATAATTAAGGCTCAGTTGTGAAGGAGGAAGCTCATAATCGCTACATTCCAGATTTGAAAATTTTCAAGTATCTCTGCAAATTGCTTCGAATCTCTCTTCTCCTTGGATCATTCTTCAAAATTCTTGGTGGTTCAGCTTCAGTGAAGTAAGGAGATCAAGCTTGCACCATTGGATTACTTCTGGAGTGAAGGAATTGAGTTTCCAATTTTCACATCCATGTGAGTTTTCTTGAACTTTGATTTATGTGTTTCAGTTTGAATTGATGATGTAGATCATGTCCATTAAGTTGCTAGCTAGCCAATCATTAGGATTGATCTACATTTGAGCTTTGATTCAAGCAGAATGTATGAAATCGTGTTCCTGGTTTTTGATGTTTACAGTGAGTTTTTTCAATTTTGTAGACTTGATTTCTTGATCCATGTTTGATCTATGAGATTGATTCAAATTGCAAAATATAGTATGATATGTTAGCTTTGATTTGCGCTTAATTTGATGAATTTTGGTTGAGAGTTGAGATAGAATGAAGGATCAGAACATGAGGTGTTGGATCTATTTTTGCGCGCGTTTTGCCCTATGCTGGAAGTTGAAGATGAAGTGAGGTGGCGCGCCCTGATTGGATGATTTGAATTCTTAAGGCACTTTATATTATTTGATATTTATTGATTTCTTTTGATTTTATTTTGTGATTAAAACACCTTTAAAAATTATAAAAAAATTACCATAGGCTGATATCAATTTCTAGTATTTGTCTTAATTTTCCTAGAATTTTTAAAAATCGTTTTGATTGGTTTAAGAATTAGTAAATTTAAATAATTGTTTATTTGATGTTTTTTTTAATACCTTCTTTGATCTAAAAATTCCACAAAAAATGTTTTACTCCTAAAATTATTTAGAATTTGATTCTGAAATTTGTTTAGTATTTTTCCTATTTTTTATTAGAAATTTAATTTGAGAGTTTTATTTGATCCTTTGTTTCACAATTTTTGTTTTAATATTTTTCTTGATCAAAAAATTCCTAAAAAAATCATAGAAGTTTGTTTTTAATCATAATATTTGAATATAATTTTGTTTTGTGCTTCTTCTGATTTTTGGTTAGGGTTTACATTTTGTAATCTAAATATTGGTTTAATGGTCTATTTATTGGTATTTGATTTTATTTTAATATTTTCCTTAATCAAAAAAATCTACAAAAAAATCAGAGATGTTTGCTTTTAATTCTAATATTTGAATCTTAATTTTGGGTCTAATTTTCTTCTGACCTTTGATTGGAATTTTATTTTGAAATGTAGGTGATTTGTTTAATTGATAAATTATTTGAATTTGTTTTTTTGACTTTTCTTTAATTGTGAAAAATTGGGGAAAAAATAGGTATTCTGATCTCTTGAGTTTTCTCATGATTGGTTTATATTTTTTTCCAATTATTTGAATTTTGATATTACATAATTAATATTTAGGATTAAAAGTCAAACAATTAGGGTTTTGTTGTTTATTGTGCAAGTTTCAATTTTAAAATCACTTTGCCTTGGTTTTTCCAATGGGATTTTGATCTTGTTTGAGGTTCATGGATGGGTTGAGGATCTAAATCTAATTTTTCTGGGATTTTTGGAATTGGTTTGATATTTTTCCACAAAATATTTTGAGAACTTGTCTAGTTTGCTAGTTTGACCAACTAATGTTGAACTTTGAGCCTTATTTGATCCCCTCCTCATCTATTCATGAACTTAAGACTTTTTTTCTGACTTCTATACACTTCAAAGATGTTAATGTTTTTTTCTGTGATTTTTTTATTCTTGTTTCTACTTTTGATGTATTCTTGAAGTGAAGGTGACCAATTGAGTTTGCATTCTTTATTGCAACTTGTTCATTGGCCAATGAACTTATGTGAGGCATGTAATTTGGACATCTAATGATCATGTTGTTTCTGTTTATTCACATAAACTCAAGTCAATTCATTTAATTTCCTCATAATTTAATGTTGAGCCTTTTGATGCATGCTTTGTAACTTTGGTTTTCTTATTGATTTTTACTTTGAAACTTGAGCTTTTAACTTGAGTTTGAGGTCATTAAGTGGCCAATGATAATATGTAGAGAAATGAAACTTAAATGATAGTATCATAAGGACTTGAGAATAATTGATCTCTAGTGCTTGAACCATTTTCATTCATATATGAATTTGATGTTCCTTCCTTTTCTCATTGTGAATCTTTGAGGTATATTGAATGCACTTGTGCAACATGTATTAGAATCAACATTCTAACATTTTGGTCATATCCTCATAATATTTTAGAAGCTTGATTTCAAATCTTTGAATGGTTTAAGCTCTCTAACTTTGTTTTGTTTAACTTTCTTTCAGTGCTAACTTGTGATCCAACTTTGTGGTACATTTTTGTAGAATCCATCTTCTAGTATGCTTGTGAATCATAATGAAATATGTATGCATGACTAAGTAGTATTTTGTACTGACTTTCAAGGTCTTTAATTGTATTCTTCTCCAGCTCCTTTGATCCTCGATTGATATTTACTTGTCAATTCAACATGGTGATTAAAAGGAGCAACAATCTTTTAGCTTTGACCAAATTATTGTTTAGGCCTACTTGGTGTTTCTCATGTCTAATTCTATGATATTTGCTATCATGTTTTACCATTTCCTTTATTGTTTCATCATCTATCCCTTATGTGATTCATCATTTTATATGTGAGAACACTAATTTGTCTGTTGAATGTGCGAGGTACTATGAGAAAAGTTTTCCATTATTGACTTGAGGCTGCAGTGTTCCACTTTATTTTTGGAGCACAATTCACTGTGCTTGCACCATTCTTGTACTTGGCATATATGTGTGTGTGTGTGTGTGTGTGTGTGTGTGTGTGTGTGTGTGTGTGTGTATGTGTGTGTGTGTGTGTGTGTGTGTGATTGCTCTACATCACTTGTGGGATATGCTCATGTTTGAAAGCCTATGTGCTTACAATTTTGATGGCGTAATTTTTGACTTGATTTATCTACTGATGCTAGCTTGCTTGAAGTTCTCTGGGTTTCTTTTTTCTTCTTGCTCAGTTGCTACGGATAGTTATCTATTTGGTATTACACTGTTTCCTTTTTACTATTTCCCTTCTTTATTGCTTTCTATTGCGTGATGGGACCTTTGTTGCTGATATATCTCAGGAGGCCCTCTGATTTCTTTAGAGACCTGTAAGAGACATTCTGCATTTTGTTTGTTATATGTGTTGTGTTTGTGTCTACTTCTTTAATTATTGATCGATGAGTCACTCAATTTAGAAATTGAGATCACGACCTCGCTCTCAGTGCATGTTCCATATAGGATTGTTATTACTTTCCTGAATTTTTGATCGATGAGTCACTCAATTTAGAAATTGAGATCACGACTTCGCTCTTAGTGCATATTCCCTATAGGATTGTCATTGTTTTCTTTAATTATTGATCAATGAATCACTTAATTTAGGAATTGAGATCACGACTTCACTCTCATGTCTTGTTCCCCATAGGATAGTTTTTTTTAGACTTTCTTAGGCATGCTAACTTAGACAGGATCTCTAGGTTTGCTCTTTTGAGCTTTTTGGTTTGTTTGCTTGATTTCATCTTTGTGTGTATATTTTGAGTTGGAACCCTCACCATGCTCCCTTAGGATTGCTCGTGTAGGTTTAGTCCTCGAGCTAGACCTTAGGATAGGAATCCATGCATGCTAACATAGTGTTGTACCCCAAAATTTTCCCTCTCATTTTTACTCAATACATACTTCTAGAGATCCTCAATTTGCTCAAGTTTGCTCAAGAGTTGACCAGACAAACTCTCTCCTAAGGCAGTGTGTCTCAAATTAGGGTTTCCATTTTCATCAAAATAGGTGGACTCCAAATACCTCATATGCTCTCCATGGTATTAATATATTCTCAAGACCCTACATGTCAAGTTTCATGCCTTGCACAAGAAGTTTGCTCAGTCAACTGCTCAGATGCTTGAGAATCGACTGTATTAGTTCAAAAGTCAATTATGGCCCACATACAGTCCAACTTCAAGATTTTTAGTCAACATCAACATTTTGAAGTTACTTTCATCATTTTATCAAGGGTTGATCATGATTCCTCAAGGAATGCTCCAAATTCATCAAAACCCAAAAGTTGCTAAATTAGGGTTTCTCAGGAAAAGTCAACCAAACTTTGACCAAGCATAACTTCCACATACTTTATCATAAATTCCCATCCAAGGCTCATTTTGAATAGGATGCAATTCCCTAAAACTCATCTTCATCCATCAAGTTCAAGATATGCACTCACAAAAAGATATGAATTTCTACATTATGGATCCTTTTGAAAAGTCAACAAAAACACCTTTTGGGTCAAAGCTTCTTACATGAACATGGAAGACTCAATTGAGATGAGACCAAAAAGGTTGCTTATGGGACATCCTAAGCTTTCTAAAAAGTCCAAGAACACCACCTTAGGGTTAAAATTGGAGGAGACATTCCTTGTCAAAGTTGACCTTTTTTGCAAAATTGCAAAAAGTCAAATTGGCTCAAAATTACATTTGTTTGCCAAACGGGCCTAACTTATTATGCTTGCACCTCACTTATAATATGGTCCACAGCCCAAATATTCACCCACACCTTATCTACTTCATTTTTCAATTTATTTTGATTTATTATTAATTAAAAATTGAATTAAATCAAATAATTGGTGAATAATAGCAAATATATGTTTTGATCTGATTTTTGGACAGGTTTGCAATCAAATTATGCAGAGATATCGAGACCAAAATGAATCAAGCCTGATTGGTACAAGAAAGGAATTATTTGGCTCAATTTAGAAAGATTACATATGGCATGTAAATCAAATCAAATCTTCCATAATTGCAAAGATATAAGCCAATTTTATAACCCTATTTCATTCTAACATATATAGGGAACATGTACAAGGCATGAGACGAAGGGTGAGCAGGTGTGAAAGTCAGAGAACAAATTCTAAATTTCTTGCAAAAAAGTGTGATTCAATTTTCATTCTAGAGGACCTTTCAAAACAATTGAAGGCCACTAATCGCATCCTAAGACGTTTCTAAAGCTAACTGGATCAATTGCAAGTCCCTTCACGCCCAGAAACACCTGGTATGAACATCACGGTTTGCAACATTTTTGAGATTCGATTTTTATGATTTATGCATTGTAAACATATTTTGATCATGTATTTATGTTTGTCATCATGTTTGCAATGTGTTCGTATCATTTAATTTGAGTTTGAGCGCAGGAATTGAAAGACGCCATTATTAGTGTTTTCGTGGTGTTTTTGGGGTTTTCACATACAGAAAAAATTAGGCCAAGAACTGGATACTGGGATGACCGTGACATCATGACCAGTTGAACCCTGGTCTTCAATTCCATTTATATTGCATTTTGTGAATTTTTGAGTTGCACAGGTTTCTATCCATGGAAGTTTGTCCGTGGGTATAGGTATTAACCTAAAACAACGAATTCCTAGAGAAGATGATGGCGTGGCCATCAACCATTGGGCCATTTGAATCTCCCGCACTTTCTTTTCAGTTATCCACGTTTTTGTATATTATATTTTATTCTTATATTATTAACAAACAAGCCAGTTGGCCCAGTGGTGAGGCGTGTTGTTGGTGAACCTAAGGACCTGGGTTCGATCCCAGGTCCCAGCAAAATTATTTTCAATTTTTCCATTTGCAGATCCTGTGCATCACTGGCCCAGATGTCTACCATATGCCATCACCATTCAACCACTTAATGCATCACTCAGCCATATCCAATGCTTGCCAGTAAAGGACCATGATACATCCTCAAGTCAACGCCCCATGGGATCAGGCACGTTGACTGGGCTCAACATTATTGGGCCAGGGAAATTCAATAATACTCCCCCTCCTTCAGCAATGCAAACAGGCCCATTCTTAATTCTTTTTTTATTTCTTTTATTTTAATTAATTTGTTTAATTATTTTTCACCAAAAATTAATTACTTTTTTTTTATTAAATCATAAAATCAATAAATCACAAAAACTACAAAAATCTTTTTTTAATAAAAATATTTTATTTCTTAATTAATTTAGTTTAATTAACTTAGGACAATTTAATTTTTTTTCTTTAATTAATTTAATTAGAAACTAGGTTAATTTAATTCTTTTTTTATAAATAAAACTAATTAGAAATTAGGTCTTAAATTTGTAATTAAATTGCTTTCCTCAAATAGAAATCACAAAAACATAAAAAATCTTTTATAAAATATTTTACTTTCTTGAATTATTTAATTTAGTTTAAATTAGGTTAATTTCAATTTCTTCTTATAATTATGAATAATTAGAATTAGGGCTTTAGTTGTATATAACCTAATTAAGTCTTTTCTCAAGAATAACCCAAATATTTTCATCAATTAGATTTTTAGGGTTTTTAACCATTCTCGCATTTAAGTTGCCGCACGCATTTTATTTATTTTTTATTATAATTGTAACTGCTCTGGTATTGTAATAGTAATTAGGGTTTTAAACTTCCGCATTTTTTATTTCCGGTCAAGATAATTATGTAACTGTCAAAGCCTTGTAATAGCTAGGTTTATTTTTTGCATTTTAAATTCCTACAAATATTTAATTGTCTAGATGTATGCTAATAGGATTGTATGGGAAGATTACTTGAAATTAAAACGGTAGATCACCTAATGTGCAAAGACTAATTAACTGAAACAATTCACATGCACATATTCACCCCTAGGGTTTACCTCACTTCGGTTGCCTTCGGTAAAACAGTCATTAAGCATAGGAGATTTTAGTGGTTGCCCTCCAGTATAAAAGATCAAAATGTCCCATTCGAATGGTGCCTCGGAAATGTTGCCTGAGAAAGATCTTAAGACTCTAGGGTTACTACTAAAGTTTTCTAATTGTTTCTTTAGTGATTGTACTTGCCCCTTCCGAATGTCCCTTACAAACTCCAACGACGGTGCTACCTACTCTTTAATAGTAGGATAGCGTTGTCTAAAGAAAACGAGAACGAACAATCTTTTTTCGAGTAGGTAGGATCTTAAGTACTTGCTCAACAAAACTTTTCACACAAACACCTCTCAAAACAAGTTTTCAAGACAAACTTCGTCACACCCTTGAGGACTGATACAAGGGTTATCACGAAGTAAAACATTTTCAAAAAGAGCACACACTAGCAATTTTAAAAAAGATGAGCAAGTACCTAAGAGACAATTGAAAACCATGGATAGAAAGGGTGCTAACACCTTCCCTTTCTATAATCTACCCCTCGTACTCAGAAATCTCGAAAAAAGGTTTTTTCTGTTCTTTTTCTTTTTCCATGATTGGATGAAATAAAAGTCGGTGACGACTCTTGCTTACTGCGACATTTTGCGAACAAAAAACGTAAACCAGTAAAAATAGTCGATTATGCCACCGTATCACACATAGGGTAGAAGATCCCCTTTTTCATCCTTAACCTTAAGGCCAACCACCGTATGATAACATTAGGGCTAGAGATTAGGATAGTCTCCCTTAGTTGTTTTCTTTTTCTTTGCATATTTCATCTTAAAACTAAAACTTCTTTTTCTTGGAAAATCAAAAAACCGCCCCAATAAACTTAAATCCTTCTTCAAGGTAAAAAAATACAAACCAATCTTAATTGCTTGTGCGCCTTCCTGTTTTATCTTAAACTTTGTCAGATTGATGTTTTGCCATCCTTACCATGACATGTTGTTATCTGTTAGCCGATGCTTCGCCATCTCATATTTGTTTGAAGCCGATGTTTCTCCATCGCATATGTTTGTTATCCTGCTTTGGTTCTCAATATCATTTTTAGGTGTGATGTTTTACCATTTGGTTTATTAATGTTTTTCCATCTTTTCCATGATACCTTTCTATCTTCTAGTCGATGCTTCGCCATCACATATTTGTTTGAAGCCGATGTCTCGCTGTCGCACATGTTTGTTATCCTGCTTTGATTCTCAATATCATTGTTAGGTTTGATATTTTATCATTTGATTCATTGATGCCTCGCCATATTTGCCATGATACCTTGCTATCTTCTAGCTGATGCTTCACCATCGCATATTTGTTTGAAGCCGATGTCTCGCCATCGCATATGTTTGTTATCCTACTTTGATTTTCAATATCATTGTTAGGTGTAATGTTTCATCGTCTTGTCTGATATTTTTCTATCATGCTAGCGTTTTACCGCCTTGTTTGAGTTTGTGTTGCCATGCGATGTCTTATCGTCTCTTTTTGCTATTTTATCACCATTGTTGACATTTTTGTTGTTCTATCTGATTGTTTTGCCATCTTGTCTGTTGCTTTTATTTCCATGACTAAAAAACACAAACCAACCAAAATATATGAGCCGAACTACAGCTACTCTGATTCCTTAAAAGGGATACGTAGGCACTGGGGTAGGGCCCAAGCGAGCACAACTTTTATTTTCCCTACATTATTTTCTATTTTCTTTTGCATGTGTTCCCTCTTTGCATTTTCTTTTAGCTATTAAGCTTTAGATATAGATTTACACACCCTTAGATTAGAATAAACAAGAGTGGATACCGTAGAGTACTACGGGCGTGTGGGGTGCTAATACCTTCCCCTCGCGTAACAGGCTTCCTTACCTGATCTCTCAGTCGCAAGACTGTGATTTCACCTTCTCAGGTTTTCTCAATGTTTACCTTTCCTTTTCGGCGGGATAAAAGACGTTCCCTGGCGACTTCATTGATTTTATCATCAGATGACGGTTAGGCCATGTTGTTTTAGATTACATGGACATTGTTTTAATTGTGTATGTATAATGAAGAATGAGAGTCATCCATATGATTACATGGACTCACAACCTGAGATAAATGATAAAATAAGAGTTATACTCATTGATTGACTTATAGATGTTCACACAAAATTTAAGCTTTCATTAAAGAGGATTCAGTATCGTTACCTCCTTACGACCAAGATGCATTTGAGAACATGGCTCATTTTATTTCTTAGTTGGGAATACAACATTATGCTACAGCAGTAGAGGGAGTTATGCCACAGCAGTTGGAAATAGGTTTTTCGTGTAATTTCTGATGATTTATCTGGGTTTTTTTTTGTGACAGATGAAGGATTCATTGTGCAAGTTTGGTGCAGCCATCATGGTAAAAACTCTATAGTAGGATGATGCAGGTCTGCTAATTTCTCATTACCATAATAGGTTCTTATCGTTATCCTTTAAGATTAATTATGCCATTTGTAACATGGTTTTGTTAGACGATGTGATCGATCTAGAAGGGGGTTGAATAGATTGTTTAAAATAATTTTCACTTTTTAAAATTGTTTTCAGAAAAATATGTGAAAGCTTCCTGGAACCTCCAATTGTCTAAATGATTCTCTATTGAAAAGATCGGATATGCATAGCCTATGGGATATAATGACAAAATAAGAATCAATATGTCTTACTCAATTGATCAATCTCTTATACACCCTCAATTATTATTAATTACTTCCAGTGAGTTGAATGAGATAAGGATAAGCACAATGAATAATTTGTGTATTAGTCAATTTGTCAAACACCTTGTGAGCAAAGCACCTTAGGTTTGATTTTACTAAATTGTAGTGGTAAGTTTTCTTAGGTATCAATCAAAAGGATTGTTACCAATGTTTTGAAATGAACTCAACACACTACAATTTAAATAAATGCATATTTGACAAATTAATTTTTGCACAGTATAGTAATCAAGTATAGAGATAAAGAAAAAGCAGAAGAACACACGATTTGTTAAGGCAGTTCCCCTTGTCGTCCTCGCGTAGGGTACGTCTGCCCCTAATTCTAGAATCTAGAATTGAGATATTTGATATTAAATTGCAATTGATACAAGAGAAGAGATACTTCACAATACAAACAAACCAATGTTGCTGATGTAACCGTCTTCTTCCCTTTCCTTGGTTTGAGCAAAACCAAGTGCCAATTTCTTCGAACAAACCTCTGGTTACCACTACTTGATTAGGTAAACCCACTATTTCTTAATCCTTTCACTCGGTTGATTTTGATCGCAAGAAATTTGACCCCAAATCAATCTTCACAGTCCTGCGGTTACCGCTACTTGATTAAGCAAACCCATGTTTCTTAATACTTTCACTCGGGTGAATTCAATGAAGCAAAGACTTGTGCAAAAAACCCCACACCAATAGGAATCTTAGAGGAGAAAATCCAAATGATTTTATTTAAGAAAAGCCCACAATTGCTCAACCCAAATCTGAATTGAATCCTTGATTTGAACGTTATCACCACATCAATTTTCTTGAATCAACAACCATGATTATGTGTAGATGTTGATTTTTGAGAAGAGAGGATGATGATGATGAGCACTATGTGTATCTTTCACTAGTTATAGTTAAATTCAAATAATGATGCATAATGAATATATATATATATATATATATATATATATATATATATATATATATATATATATATATATATATATATATATATATATATATATATATATATATATATATATATATATATATGTTACCTAATAGCCAAGACCCACAAACATAGCAGAAAATTAGATGAGGCCAGCGAGCGGTCGACTCAACCAGAAGTAGGGGTCGACACGACACAACCCGCACCCAGAGAGAAAATTGTTTTGAAGTGCAATGCGTCGACCACTTCAGGACTTGCATTGATGCAAACTTTGAATATTCTGATTCCCAGGTTGAGTCGACCGGAAGGGTCGACGTGATACATCTAGCTGTCAGAGAGAACTCCATTTTAAAGTGTCGTGCGCCGACCGCTTTAGGGCTTGCGTCGATGCAAACTTTGAATGTTTTGATTTCCAGTTTGAGTTGACCAGAAGGGTCGACTTGACACGTCCAAGGCTTGATTGAAGATGATGAGTCGGCTACACATATCTTTGAGTCGAAGCACAGATTGAATTTTCTCAAAAATAAGTGTTTCTGGAGATCTTCATTCCAATCATTCCATTGCAAGATTGTTCATAGGACTAACCCAAATAGAGAGATATTAATAATCATTTTGAAATCATTAAAATACATATAGAGGGACTTTTCCCTCTGTGATACGGTGGGAGAACTGACTTTTTGTTTTGCGTTTGTGTTTGCAAAAGTTGCGGTTTAGCAAGAGTCGCCACCGACTTTTCTTTTATCCAATAAGGAAAGGTGAAAAAGCACAGGAAAGACCTTTAGAGATGTTTTCTTGAGTTCGGGGGGTAGATTATGAAAAGGGAAGGTATTAGCACCCTTTTCATCCATGATTTTCCATGGGCTCTTAGTTACTTGCTAGATCAACTTACTTTTGTTTGAATGTGTGCTTGTGTGTGGGTTTTGAAAGTATTTTGAAAATGTGACTTTGTAATGATTCCCGTCTCTATAAGAATGCATACAAAGTGTTGTTTTGAAAATAGTTCAAAGAGGTGTTTGTGAAATGTGTTTTTGAAAGTGATTTTGAAAAGGGTTTTCTTTGTAATGATTCTCGTCTCTATAAGAACGCATACAAAGTGTTGTCTTTCGAAAATGTTTCAAAATGAGAGCGTTGGTGTATAAATTTTTTTTGTTGTTGTTGTGAACAAGCGAGCAACTAGGAGCGAATCAACCTACTCAAAAGGTCTTAATTGTTCTTTTCCTCCTCCTTTAGATGTTGCTATCTTACCATTGTTTTGGTAAAAAGCCCCATCGTTGGATGTGAAGGGACAGCCGTTGGGACGTTTGGATAGTCATAGAAGGAAACCCATGGAACGTTTTAACAATGTCATTTTAGGGACTAGATCGTTTATCGAAGGCAACATCGAGGGTCATCGAGGGACTACGATCTTTTATCGAGGGTCTTTTGCTAAAACGCCCATGTTCGAGGGACATGACTATTTTTCCGATAGGCCACAAAGTGAGATTAACCTAAAGGTGCTAGTGTGCAAATTGTGTTTGTTTGCATGCATTTTAGTCTTTATTAGGGTGATCTATTTGTCAATTTCATGTCTTGCCATACACACCCTAATTACTAGCATTTACATTCAAAAGCGATAAATTGCAGAAATGTAAAGTCCTACGCTATTACAATATTTTAGGGATGGGGGTACATATTTATGAATGGGGGTTGCAAATAAAATTAAATCCTAATTAAGCTATTACAACCAAATTGAACATGTACAAATATTGGAATAAATAATATACAAAAATGAATTAAATATGCCAAGGTATGTAAATGCAAATAAGATTTTGTTTGTTTTTTCATGTGAAAAAGGTTTTAACCTAATATATAAATCAAGATTAATCTTAAATCAATTAAGAAAAGAAAATATTTTTGATCCTTTTGTTTTAAGAAATAAAATAAAACATTTAAAATGAAAAATGTTTTTTGTGTTTTTTATTATTGAAAAATAAAAGTGATGGTAAAAAAATAACAAAGAGAAAGAAGACAAGATCAGCGCAAATGCTGAAATAGAAGAGGTCAGAAGTTCTGACTCTGACGTACTGCACAAACAGAAACAACGTTAATAGAAATAGGGAAGGTCAGAAGTTCTGGATCCGCTGGGAACAAAGAAGTTTTCAGAAGTTCTGATGCCACTGATAGAACTTCGTCTCCCTCTCCATGGTAGTCAGAACATCTTCAACTTAGTCATTTCTTAACAGAACAGAAGTTACGCATATAACAGTAATGACAAGTTTCATAATGTTTCAGAAGAAAGAGATATCAACAATATAGCTCAGAAGCAAACGTGAATTTGCTAATCCTAATTTTGAGTCCTAATTTCTTCATGAAGCTATGAACTGGAATTCCCTCTACTTAGGCAGGCAGATGCATGAAATCTCAAAATATGTACATCATCAAAATCAGAATATCTACATTATATTGTAAACATGAAAAATCTGATAATGCCTAAGTAATATGATGAGAGTTAGCAGAAACTTACCTTACAGTTGGAAAAGACTTTGTGAACTGGAGTTTGGTCCTGAACTCTATTGATGTTCTGAGCAACTTCTTCACGTGCTCAGCAGGACGGAAGTTTTCAACTTCTGGAACAGCCAAGGGATAATGTTCTGACTTCTTTGAGATTGAAGTGGATAGAGAGTGTATTGCAGTATGAATACAGAAGTTAGGATAGCTTCTAATATGTGAATCAGAAACTGTGTGGATGGTTTTAGTCAAGAAACACTTGAGAACAAATGGCGTTTGAATGCAAGGAATCAAAAGTTACAGGTTTTGTATGTTGTGTTTACAGTTTTTTGGACTCTTGGAATTTTAGCAGGGGTTCAGGGCTTTTTCTTTCTCAAATTTCCGACCCTCTCACAGTTGTAAATGTAGTTCAATTTATAGGTAGGGATTTGGCAGCTTTGAGAAATCAAAGGTACAACCATCATATGCTAGGCGCTGACTTGTTCTTGAAGCAAATTCAAACAAGTATGGCTCAAAGCACAAAGTAAGGTGGTTAGCAGCTTTTAGTCGTGCCTAAGCTAGAATTGTAAGCAGGAATTAAGGAAAAGTAACCTCCAAAGCAAAAGTAACGCATGGGCCTAACACACTTTTGTACAAGAGTTTGCTTTTCCAAGACAGTAAAGGTACTTTTATGCCACACGTGGGGAAATCCTTTGGATAAAGACTCAAAAGTGGTTGTGAGCATTAAATGAGCATTAAATGAGCATTAAATGAGCATTAAATGATGATTAGATTTATCAAATCAGAAATCCTGCCATGTGAAACTCTGCCTCATTATTTGATTATGGGTCAGAAGTTCAGCTTTAGCATAATCTAGAGTGAACATCCAACTTCTGATCTTTGTATCTACTTGCTCCAGGAAGCTTGTAGCACACTATGTAACCTTCTTGGAATTACCATTGTAAACTCTGACCGAACCTTTATGAAAACTGGCTCAGAAGTTCTGACCCAACTCTGTCTTAAAAGTGGCCAGAGTTTGCTGAGCGCTTCAATTTCATAGCCGTATCTTTGAACATTCATAACTTGAAATTCTAGCATTTCCAGGAGAAGTTCTGTTCTGCAATGTTTTAGATCTTATTGAAATCTATAACTTTTGTGCCAGAAGTTCTTACAGAATCAGCTTGCATCAGGGTGATAATCTGATCAGAAGTTCTGAGCTTGTCATATTTCTTAAACACTTAGAAAAATACTAAGTATTTAGAATTTTTACTTTTTGGATTTCTTGATGAAACAAACTTTATATTTCAATGTGTCTTGATGAAATATGATTCTTGAAGCTTGATTTTGATCCAAAAGTCAAAGTTTGACTTTTTATTATGCAAATGACCATTTTGCCCTTGTGAATGACCTTCTTGGAAAATTTGTAATTCAAGGCTTAAAATCGAAGGGGAGCAAACCTGAGGATTCAGGGTGGTCCTTTGAGAAATGAGAGGGAAAATTTTGGGGTACAACAGCTGCCCATGTTCAATCTTCTTAAGCCTAAGGATGTAGATTGGTTGGCCTGCCTTTCGTGATCTGAAGATGGAAGATGATTGAACACTAGAGTGCCCAGAAATTTGTACTCGATGATGTTGTGGTTGATTGTGTAGGGAATGGGCTTACAGATTCCATTTGGAAGGAGACGGGGAATCGTCGGAGATGGGCTTAAAGATGCCATCTAGAAAGGATCGGTTGCATAAGAGATTCCTTGGTGAGAATTCATGTACCTGCTGTTGAGGAGGACTCTGCCGAGGAATGTTGATTTACGCCTTGGGAAGTAAGATCTAGGAGATTCGATTGTCTATTACTCTACTGGGGAATTATGAAACTGACCGTATCTGGTCGGGTCTGGGCCTTTCAGTGTTGTAAACTGTTGTTTGGAGATAAGGGAGAAGGAACCTGGATGGTTACTTCGAGATGAATGCCTGGATAGCAGGGTTTGTCAGATTTTCCATTCGGAGAAATGATGGATAGTTGTTGGAGATGGGCTTAAAAGATGCCATCCAAAAGTGATTATTGGTTTTGTAATTTGTGAGCTGTAAGAATGAATATTAGAATGCCATCCGTGTCTGGAGCGTATCTGAAACTGTATCTGAAGTTTTCTTTGAATAAGTATCAGGATGGCATCCGTGTCTGGAGCGTATCTGAAACTATATCTGAAGTTGACTTTGAATGAGTATCAGGATGGCATCTGTGTCTGGAGCGTATCTGAAACGGTATCTGAAGTTGAATTTAAATGAGTATCAGGATGGCATCCGTGTCTGGAGCATATCTAAACTGTATCAAAAGTTGTCTTTGAATGAGTATCAGGATGGCATCTGTGTCTGGAGCGTATCTGAAACTGTATCTGATAGTTGAGTCTGAATGAGTATCAGAATGGCATCCGTGTCTGGAGCGTATCTGAACTATATCTGAAAGTGATCTTTGAATGAGTATCAGGATGGCATCCGTGTCTGGAGCGTATCTGAACTGTATCAAAAGTTGAGTCTGAATGAGTATCAGAATGGCTTCCATGTCTGGAGTGTATCTGAACTGTATCTGAAAGCGGTCTTTGAATGAGTATCAGGATGGCATCAGTGTCTGGAGCATATCTGAACTGTATCAATAGTTGTCTTTAAATGAGTATCAGGATGGCATCCGTGTCTGGAGCGTATCTGAACTGTATCAAAAGTTGTCTTTGAATGAGTATCAGGATGGCATCTGTGTCTGGAGCGTATCTGAAACTGTGTCTGAAAGTTGAGTCTGAATGAGTATCAGAATGAGATCCGTGTCTGGAGCGTATCTGAACCGTATCTGAAAGCGGTCTTTGAATGAGTATCAGGATGGCATCCGTGTCTGGAGCGTATCTGAATTGTATCAAAAGTTGAGTCTGAATGAGTATCATGATGGCTTCCGTGTCTGGAGTGTATCTGAACTGTATCTGAAAGCGGTCTTTGAATGAGTATCAGGATGGAATCCGTGTCTGGAGCGTTTATGAACTGTATCAAAAGTTGTCTTTGAATGAGTATCAGGATGGCATCCGTATCTGCAGCGTATCTGAACTGTATCAAAAGTTGTCTTTGAATGAGTATCAGGATGGCGTCCATGTCTGGAGCGTATCTGAACTGTATCAAAAGTTGTCTTTGAATGAGTATCAGGATGGCATCCGCATCTGGAGTGTATCTGAATTGTATCAAAAGTTGTCTTTGAATGAGTATCAGGATGGCATCCGTGTCTGGAGCGTATCTGAACTGTATCAAAAGTTGTCTTTGAATGAGTATCAGGATGGCATCTGTGTCTAGAGTGTATCTGAATTGTATCAAAAGTTGTCTTTGAATGAGTATCAGGATGGCATTCGTGTCTGGAGCGTATCTGAAAATGTATCTAGTTTTGAATATTGTTAATGGTAGCGGTTAATCTTATCCTGAAAAGGGTAAAATGTTAGATGAAATGCAAAGTCATGTTGCATGAAATGTATGATGTGATGCATTTTCTTTATCAATGTTTATGATATAAGGATGTGATATATGCGTATGTGAGCTGATTTGTTGTTTGTAGTTGGATTGGGGAAAATAAATCCCTGACTGTTGTTGAGGATATGTGAGTCTTCATGCTTTGAAGTCGAAGTATTGATGAATTTCCGTTTTGAGAAATAAACTCTGCTGTAAGGGAAATGCCATGTGCTGCTTGTAAAATCCTATTGGGGAATCCTGAGAAGTTTGACGACTTCTACTAAGGATTCACAATTTTAAACCTTGTTCTGCTGGGGATTTAAACGACGTACTGCGGGGAACTACCTATGGAATAGTCTAGAGACATTTCTCTATCCTTTCAACTTATCAGTAATTGTCTTTCCTATTTTATTTTATTTGTAAACATTAATTATGTTCAAATGCATATGCTCAACAATGAATCATTGGATGTTTTTGTAAACAAAACACAAGTGTAAAGAAAAGACAAATAGTTTTTGCACTTTCAAAGAAATATTTTGTATTGACTTTGAATAAGTATTTTTGTACAAGGAGACAAACATTCTAGTAAGAAAATGCTGTCGTAAAAAATGAAAATTTTGATACAAAGTAAAGATAGCTATGTGTACAAAAATCCCATGGAGTTTCCATTCTGTTATAGCCTTCGTATCTCCGAGCGTCTTGTCTATTCGTTGCCTTGTCCGAAGATGATTGAATTGATCAGAACCTCTGAGTTTGTCAATGGAAGTCAAAGGTTGTCCGTATAGTGATCCAACGGAACATAGTCATACGCTTTAATTCCCTAACTTTTTCCTGGACCGCCCTTTCGGGTTTTCAGTCCACTGGGAAACCCCTTTTTGCCCAAGTTGCCCTTTCGGGTTTTCAAATTGCCAGGTGTACAAATTTTTTTTGTTTTATCCCTAATTATTGCCCGAACCTTTTTGGTTCACCGGGATGCCCTTGTTTTGCCTAGGTGTGTCAACCTAGCGGGTTTCTTTATGCGTAGTATCTTTTGACTATGTCTACATTCACAGGGTGTGGCAGATCGTCGCCATCCATGGTAGTTAAGATCATTTCCCCTCCAGAGAATATGTTTTTGATTACAAATGGTCCTTCATAGGTAGGAGTCCATTTTCCCCTGGGATCACCTTGTGGTAAGATGATGCGTTTGATCACTAGATTTCCAACTTGATACACTTGGCGTCTGACCTTCTTGTTGAAAGCCTTGATCATCTGTTTTTGATACATTTGACCATGGCAAACAGCAGTAAGTCTCTTCTCATCAATCAAGTTCAATTGATCAAGTTGAGTCTGGATCCAGTCGTCTTCGGTCAACCCTGCATCCTTCACAATCCTCAGAGAGGGGATCTGAACCTCGATAGGCAAGACAACTTCCATGCTGTAAACCAAAGAATAAGGTGTTTCCCCGGTTGATGTGTGAGTCGTGGTACGATATCCGTAGAGAGCGAATGGCAACATCTGATGCCAGTCTTTGTATGTGACCGTCATTTTCTCTATGATATTTTTAATGTTTTTATTTGCAGCTTTTACAGCACCATTCATCTTCGGCCGATAGGGAGAATAATTGTGATGTTGAATCTTGAATTGCTCGCACAATGTGGTGATCATAGTGTTATTGAGATTAGTTCCATTGTTAGTGATGATTCTTTCTGGGATACCGTATCGGCAGATGAGATTTTGCTTGATGAAGCGGGCAACAACGTTCTTGGTGACGGAAGCAAAGGAAGCTGCCTTCACCCATTTTGTAAATTAGTCAATGGCCACTAGGATAAACAGGTGTCCATTGGAGGCTGTCGGCTTGATTTCCCCAATCATATCAATTCCCCACATAGCAAAGGGCCAAGGAGCTGTTAATACATTCAAAGGAACCAGAGGTACATGCACCTTGTCAGCATAAATTTGACACTTATGGTAGGTTCGAGAGTGTTGATAATAATCTGCTTCCATGGTAGACTAGTAATAGCCTTCCCGTAGGATTTTCTTTGCCATCGTATGTCTGCTGGAATGGGTGCCAAAAGTACCTTCATGTAATTCAGTCATGATCCTTTCGGCTTCAACCTTATCCATGCACCGAAGTAACACAGAGTCATGATTGCGTTTATACAGGATGCCATTACTAAGGAAGAATTTATCAGAGAATCTCCTTAAGAACTTCTTATCATTTATTGAAGCTCCTTTTGGATATTCTTGAGCCTCGAGATACCTCTTAACTTCGTGAAACCAAGGTTGGTCCACTACTTCTTCAGTATTAATCTTGTGACAGTGTGCTGGTTCATCCATTCGCTTGATGGTTATTTGGGGAGCCTCGTTATCCCAATTAAGTTTAAACATAGATGACATTGTGGCTAGAGCGTTTGCTAGCTGATTTTCTTCTCGCGGGAAATGCTCGAAGGTAATCTTCTCAAAATGTGGTAGCAATGTCAAAACATGTTCTTTGTAAGGGATAAGGTTTGGGTGTTTGGTGTCCCATTCCCCTTTGATCTGGATGATAACCAAAGATGAATCTCCAAACACCTATAAGTATTTAATCCTCAAATCTATGGCAACTCTGAGATCGAAGATGCACGCTTCGTATTCCGCCATGCTATTTGTACAGTTGAAGCAGAGTCTGGTAGTAAAGGGAGTATGGCACCCTTCCGGAGATATGACTACAACACTGATACCATTGTCGAGTGCATTGGAGGCTCCATCAAAGAACAAGGTCCATCGGGGTCCTTGTTCAGGTCCGTCATATGGCCTGAATTCTTCGCAGTTATCTAAGGTCATGATGTATTCATCCGTAAAATTGAACTTCATGGACTGGTAGTCTTCTACATCTTGGTGAGCAAGGTGATCATCTAGTACATTGCCCTTTATAGCTTTCTGGGGTAGTATATTGTATGTCGTACTCCGTTAGGATCATCTGCCATCTCGCTATTCTCCCAGAAAGAGCAGGCTTCTCGAAGATGTATTTTATCGGATCCATCTTAGATATCAACAAGGTAGTATGAGTCAGCATATACTGTCTTAGCCGGCGAGCAGCCCATGCCAGAGCGCAACAAGTTTTCTCGAGCATTGAATATCTGGTTTCACAGTCGGTAAACTTTTTGCTCAGATAGTAAATAGCGTGCTCTTTTCGGCCAGACTCATCATGCTGCCCCAATACACACCCCATTGAGTTTTTTAAAACAGTCAGATACATAATCAATGGTCTTCCCTCGACTGGTGGGCATCAACACAGGAGGCTCTTGTAAGTATTCTTTGATTTTGTCAAAAGCAACTTGGCACTCATCATTCCATTTGACTACTTGATCTTTTTTTAATAGCTTGAAGATTGGCTCACAAGTAGCTGTTAGGTGAGAAATGAATCTGGCAATATAGTTCAAATGTCCCAAGAACCCCCTGACTTCCTTCTTAGTACGAGGAGCAGGCATCTCTTGTATTGCTTTAACTTTGGCAGGATCGACCTCGATACCCTTGTTGCTAACAATAAAGCCTAGGAGTTTACCAGACTGTACCCCGAATGTGCACTTGTTTGGATTCAACCTTAGCTTGTACTTCTTCAGTCTCTCAAACAGCTTTTGTAAGTGATCAAGATGCTCTTCTTCTGTTTGAGATCTGGCTATCATATTGTCTACGTAGACCTCTATTTCGTGATGTATCATGTCATGAAATAAAGCTACCATGGCGTGTTGATAGGTTTCCCCAGCATTCTTTAATCTGAATGGCATCACCTTGTAGCATAATGTGCCCCACTGTGTGACAAATGTTGTTTTCTCCTGTCCTCAGGCGCCATTTTGATTTGGTTATAACCTGAGAATCCGTCCATGAGGGAAAACACTTTGTGTTGTGTCGTATTGTCAACTAGGATATCAATGTGGGGGAGTGGAAAGTCATCCTTAGGGATTGCCCTATTCAAATCTCTGTAGTCCACACACATTTTCACTTTGCCGTCTTTTTTGGGCATGGGAACAATGTTGGCAACCCATTTGGGATAAGAGGTGACAGCCAAGAATCCAGCGTTGAATTGCTTCATGACCTCTACTTTAATCTTTTCTGACATATCCGGCCTCATTCGATGAACCTTTTGCTTTACTGGCGGACAATCCTCTCTTGTAGGAAGACGATGTACCACGATATCTTCATCAAGTCCTGGCATGTCTTCATACGACCAGGAAAAGACTTCGACATAATCATGCAACAACTGAATCAGGCGCTTCTTGACACTGGGTTCCATATTGGCACCCACTTTGACCTCTTTTTTATCCTCTTCAGTGCCTAGGTTGATTGTATCTATGGGTTCCTCGTGAGGCTGAATGGTTCTTTCTTCTTGTTGTAGCAGTTTGGCAAGTTCCCTTGGTACTTCACAATCTTCCTCACCTTCGTCTTCGGCTTGGTAGATTTGATTCTCAGAGTCAAAAAAGGCCATAGCAGTATCGTTACCCATGGGATCCAGAATGGATGGATACCTGCATTGTGAGTGTGGGTGTGTGTAAGGGTATAGCTATCTTTAATAGAATGTAAAAGAAAAAACAATGAGCACAAAAGTTTGTATGCGAAAAACGTCCATGATTCATTGATTTCATATGAAGATGAAATAATAACCCTTAGAAATGGACCATTGTGCCTCGGGTAAGACACAAGGTTTTAAGAGTGCGAATTGTTTTTGAATATTATAGATCCAACAAAATGTAAAGATAAATTACTATGGGATAAAAATGATTGGGACAAAGTCTCTAACCTCCAGTTTGCTGAGCCCTCCATTGACAGTCGGGAAGATCCAATCCTCCAGGTCGCAATCATCTTCACCATCTTCTGCCGCATTGACCTCACGGTTGCTAATCTTCAAGGGTGGCCCTCCAACACGGGCACGGCATACAACTTTTTGAGCACTTGAAGTGAAACCTAGGCCAAACTTATCAGACTTATATGGGATATCTGGGAGTTGTCCCCAGATAGTGCATCCCCCTTCTTCCACCACTGCTTTGGCATCTTTTAGAGATGACATCCGGAGTGGGGGCCTTGTAATCCTGGGAGCAGCCTTAGTCACTGACACCTCTTGAGGGACCTCTTTGAAGTGTTGAAATGGAGTTTCAATGAATTCTCCGTCCAATTCCACATGAAGGAATTGAGATGGCTGATCATGTATTCTTCCTCTCCATGGACAGTGATAATCTTCCCTTGAACCAGATACTTCAGCATCTAGTGCAATATAGAGGTAACAACGCCAGCATTATGGATCCATGGTCGGCCTAGCAGGCAGGAATATGAAGGGCGGATGTCCATCACATAAAAAGTTGAATTGAAATTTTGGATTCCCACTTTTATGGGAATGTCTACCTCCCCATTTACCATCCTCTTTGAACCGTCAAAAGCCCTTACCACTATATTGCTTGGCTTCAAAGTCAACCCCTCACAATCAAGTCTGTCAAGATATTTTTTGGGTAATACATTCAGGGATGAGCCAGTTTCCACCAAAACATGCGCCAGAGTGGTGCCCCTACATTCCACTGAGACATGTAATGCCTCATTATGCTTTCTTCCCCTTGGCGTCAGATCTGCATCTGAAAAACCTAAACCATTGTCCGCAGTTAGGCAGGCCACGCAGTCTTGAAATTGATCAGCAGATGTCTCTTGTGGTACATGGGTTGTTTTTAAGAACTTCACCAAGGATTTTGCATGCGCCTCGGAACACAGTAGTAATGCCAGCGTGGAGATCTTAGAGGAAGTTTGCCCCAATTATTCAACTACATTGTAGTCGCTCCTCTTTATAATTTTTAATATCTCCTCCAATTCCTTCTTGGAGGTCTCAGGGATAGTCAATGACTGAGCCTTCGTCTGGACAGGCTCAACCATAACACCTTTTCCTCGAGCCTCGGTTAACTCGGCAGCAGGAGTGTTGGTAGGAATGATAACAGGAGTTGTGACAGCTTTGTCAATTGGAGCACTTTCAGAGATGATTATGGGTGTAGGAGCAACCTTTGGAGCAGCTACAAGGATAATTACGGGTCCAGAAACTACTTTTGGGGGAGCAATTTCTGGAGAAAAGATCCTACCACTTTGGGTAATTTTGCTAGTTACGGTAATATTACTGATGTCAGAGTCTTCTTTTTCAGAATTTATCTCTTCGGCGGCCGGCCAGTCTTGCTTGACGCCATGTTAGTAAATGTCCCTTCTGTAATTCCACGGAACGGTCTTGTCTGATTCATATGGGACTGGCCCAGGAATCATGATTATTAAAGGAGCTGATTTCAGAACCGATGTAATTCTAACGGGTCTTTTGGTGGAGACCCTGGAAGAATTGGCGGAAATGGTAATGATTGAAACATCTTCAAAAGGAACAGGTGTAACAGGAGTCTTTTCAAACAAAATCTCTTTGTCATCTATCAGACACTGAATGCCTGCCTTCAATAAAGGACATCCAATTGGTGAGGATAAGCAGAGATGGCAAACTTTATTACAGCCCAGGAACACACCGACTTTCAACAGGTTTATCTTAATAGTCGGAAGTGGGGTCATGAGCTCGTCGACTGAGGTAAAAAATAAATCTTCTTCAATGGAATTGGTATTGTGGCCATGTGTGGGCATATGAGCAGAAATGACATTTGGCTTCTCGGGCGCATCAAACTCAATTTATTTTGCTTCAATGAGGTCTTGTATTTTGTTCTTTAAGGCCCAACAGTTATTAGTATCGTGACCAGGACTGTTAGAGTGATATGCACAACGGGCATTGGGATGATAATGAGGGGATGTTGTATTGGGGTTTTTCAGAGCTTCTTTCAAAGTTACCAAATTGGATCTTAGAAGATGAGGTAATACTTGAGACAGAGTCATGTTAGTTCTGGTGAACTGCCTGATTGGCCTTTCTACCCTTGGTTGATTATTTCTTTGCTGATCAGATGCAGGCTTAGGAATCATAACAGCTCCCACCATTGGTCGGTGTTCGGCCCTACCTTGGTTCCTTTACGGGTATATGGCAGCCACCTCTTTCTTTCCGATGAAAAGCTTCCTTACAGCTGTAGAAGAAGATGTGTCTTTCTGGATTTTTCCATTCTTAATATCGGCTTCTATCCTCTCTCTGGTCAGTATTAGTTTAGTAAAACCTACAGATGAACTTCCAATTAAATGATTGAAGAAGGGACCAGACAAGGTGCCCAAGAACATGTCCACAAATTCTCTCTCAGATAGAGGGGGTTAAACTTTTCCAGCCAAATCTCTCCATTTTTGTGCATAGTCCTTGAAACCTTCATTGGACACCATGGCCATACTCTGGAGTTGAGTATGAGTAGGTGCCAAATCAGCATTGTACTGGTATTGCTTGTAGAAATCTGTGGCAAGATCTTCCCAATTGTGAATGTTGGCTCTTTCTAATTGGTAAAACCAGTCAAGTTGAGTCCCAGACAGACTGTCTTTGAAGAAGTGCACCCATAAGTTTTTGTCAGTGGTATGGGGTTGAATTTTCCTCACATATGATCGGAGATGCATTTTAGGGCATGACACTCCATCATATTTGGCAAATACAGGTGCTTTGAATTTCAGAGGAATCACAATCCCCGATACTAGTCCCAATTCCTCAAAGTCCAAGCCTGTAACCTTTTGGATTTCCATCGCGCACAACCGCTCTTCAAGATGTTTATACTTATCATCAGCTGGAGGGTACTGTTCCTCAGAGTAGTCTTCTTCTTCTTCCTCTTCTTCCGATTCTGACGGGACAACTATTTCCTTACCTTTACCAACTTGGTTTTCTCTTTCACCGGATGTTGTTGCAAAGTCTAAAGTCCTTTTCGTCTATCCATGAAATCTTCTCCCCATGTTTAAGAATCTGGTTGCCTTCTTTGTTTTCTTTTTCCTCTCTTCAACTAGTGGAGTCTTCAACTCTTCTTTCCCCTTGGCTAGGGTCATGAGCAATTATTGAAACTGTGTATTCTGAGTTTGGAGATCCTTCACTGTTTGCTCGAGATCCATCTTACTAAAATAAACAGTAGAGAGATGAGGAGACTTGTTGCAAAAGACCTATTTATGTTATGATGAATGATATGTGCATATGCAATGTTTTCAAGGATTTCAAAGATTCAAATTTGCTTTAGACATAAAAGGAAACACACATTATATTAATAAGATAAAGTTTGAGTACATCAATGCCCCTTGGGAAAATTAATACAAAACTCTAAGATAGAAAAGTAATGCGCATCCTCTTCGTTGCAATGTAGGCATTCAGAGTCTGCTCCTTATGAAGTAGCCTAGTGAGTTCTAAAACCTTCTTCTCACTTGCGTAGAATTGGGAATCGAAAGTATCTCGCTCTCCTTTGAGTTGTATCTGATCCCTTTGGAGGTCTTCAAGAGATGTGGGCATGTCAGGATGTAGGATATTGTATGGAACGTCTCCTTCCATGACAGGCTCAATGATTATCGGGAGAATGGAGGGGTAAGGCATCATAAGACTCTGAGCGCGAGTTCGTACCCATTTGAGGTAAGGCTCAAGAGGGATGGAATTATTGTGCCCCAAAGTCTTGCTATCCACCTTGTTTATCATCCTCCAAGCTCGGATGAATCTCTGGCGAAGACCTTGATTGTCGTTGTCGTAGTCGAATACCAAACCTTGAATCAGCATCTCATGCGGGCCATCCCTTCGGGCATAACCAAACTATCTTAAAGTTAAGCATGGGTTGTAGGTGATTCCTCCCCTAATGCCAAGTAAAGGGACATTAGGAAACTCTCCATAACGGTCGACAATGATAACATTCTCTTTGGAACGGGAGCACCAATGAATGTTTGAATGTTTGAGTGTCATCAACCTTTGTGACCACCTTAAACCTTGCTCATTCTTTAAGACTGATTGGGGAAGATGAGAAATAAAACATCTTTCCAAGAGAGGAGTGCAACACATAAGTACACCTCTTTTCCTCATTGCGCGAGTGTGAAAAGAGTGTAGGATATCCCCTAGCAATGTAGGAACTGGGTTGCGTGATATGAAGATTTTGACGGTGTTCACATCTATGAGCTGGTCAGGATTTGGAAACAAAACCATCCCATAGATGAGGAGAGCCACGATTTCCTCAAAGGCTTGTAAGTCTAGGGAATTCCAACAGCTTTGGGCTTTCTCAAACAGGAACTTTGCTAAGAAACCTTTGACACCACTCCTTGTTTCCCAATGAGTTGTGACATCAGATGAGTGCAGGTGTAGAGCTTGAGCAATCTCTTCTGGCTTTGGATCTCTTTCCGTACCGTTGAAAGGTAGTTGATTGAGAACAGGAATCCTCAAGAGTTGGGAGAATTCTTCCAAAGTAGGCACAAGTTGATAGTCGGGAAATGTGAAGAAATGGTGCAAAGGATCAAAGAACTGAAAAAGCACCTTCATCATATCCTCATATGTGTTGGAGGTGACCAAGTTGAGTAGACGACCATGTCTTTTGGTGAATAGAGAGTTTTCGGGAATCCTTGATGCTAACTCTTTAAGTTGAGGAGGGGTCCCAAAGATGAATCCCAAAATCCTTGAAATGGTTAGTGGATGTATATGATGTCCATGATGTTATGTACAAGTATGAATATACAAGCAAAGCAAACAAATTCTTAGTTTAGGCTTGCATGGAGTTTTATAGGTAAGTACCCTCTTTAAGTTTAGTTGGCTCAAACTTGTCCTAGTAATAGTAATCAGGCTCTAAGGAGCTCAATATCACTGGATTGTTTCCTTGGTCATTGTTTCGGTCAAGCCTCTTTAATGGCGGTCGAAATATCCCAAGAAACCAAACCTTAATGAGTGTAGTATCGAGTATCTACCAACTTCGGACTGCACCAAAGCCGATCATCTCACTACATCCTAAAAGGCCAAGTTGGTCAAGTAAAGGTTCTAGAAGTTCATTAGTGCTTCATGACATCACTCAACGGCCCCGTATTCTCTTTAATTAACTCAAAGGCTACCGGTACCCACAAATATGTCGCACTAATGTAGCTATTGCTTAGACCATGTTAGTATACCCCGCACAGTTTCCACAATGTATTGCTACTTATGTATAATGTATCCCAAATCCGGGTAGAGGATTCAAACCCAAACAAAGAACCATAATGTAAAGCATACAAGTCAAACAATGTAAGCAAGTAAATGTGATCTAAACCCTAAGGTAACCCCACTTTTAGAAGACAATCCCTAGCAGAGTTGCTAGTTCTGTGATACGGTGGGAGAACTGACTTTTTGTTTTGCGTTTGTGTTCATAAATGTTGCGGTTTAGCAAGAGTTGCCACCGACTTTTCTTTTATCCAATAAGGAAAGGTGAAAAAGCACAGGAAAGACCTTTAGAGATGTTTTCTTGAGTTCGGGGGGTAGATTATGAAAAGGGAAGGTATTAGCACCCTTTTCATCCATGGTTTTCTATGGGCTCTTAGTTACTTGCTAGACCAACTTGCTTTTGTTTGAACGTGTGCTTGTGATGTGGGTTTTGAAAGTATTTTGAAAATGTGACTTTGTAATGATTCTCGTCTCTATAAGAATGCATCCAAAGTGTTGTTTTGAAAATAGTTCAAAGAGGTGTTTGTGAAATGTGTTTTTGAAAGTGATTTTGAAAAAGGTTTTCTTTGTAATGATTCTCGTCTCTATAAGAACGCATACAAAGTGTTGTCTTTCGAAAATGTTTCAAAATGAGAGTGTTGGTGTATAAAAATGTTTTTTTGTTGTTGTGAGCAAGTGAGCAACTAAGAGCGAATCTACCTACTCAAAAGGTCTTAATTGTTCTTTTCCTCCTCCTTTAGATGTTGCTATCTTACCATTGTTTTGGTAAAAAGCCCCATCGTTGGATGTGAAGGGACAGACGTTGGGACGTTTGGATAGTCATAGAAGGCAACCCATGGAACATTTTACTAATGTCGTTTTAGGGACTATATCATTTATCGAAGGTAACATCGAGGGTCATCGAGGGACTACGATCTTTTATCGAGGGTCTTTTGCTAAAATGCCCATGTTCGAAGGACATGACTATTTTTTCGATAGGACACAAAGTGAGATTACCCTAAAGGTTCTAGTGTGCAAAGGGTGTTTGTTTGCATGCATTTTAGTCTTTATTAGGGTGATCTATTTTTCAATTTCATGTCTTGCCATACACACCCTAATTACTAGCATTTACATTCAAAAGCAATAAATTGCAGAAATGTAAAGTCCTACGCTATTACAATATTTTAGGGATGGGGGTACATATTTATGAATGGGGGTTGCAAATAAAATTAAATCCTAATTAAGCTATTACAACCAAATTGAACATGTACAAATATTGGAATAAATAATATACAAAAATGAATTAAATATGACAAGGCATGTAAATGCAAATAAGATTTTGTTTGTTTTTTCATGTGAAAAAGGTTTTAACCTAATAAATAAATCAAGATTAATCTTAAATCAATTAAGAAAAGAAAATATTTTTGATCCTTTTGTTTTAAGAAATAAAATAAAACATGTAAAATGAAAAAAAAATTGTGTTTTTGATTAATGAAAAATAAAAGTGATGGTAAAAAAATAACAAAGAGAAAGAAGACAAGATCAGCGCAAATGCTTAAATAGAAGAGGTCAGAAGTTCTGACTCTGACGTACTGCACAAACAGAAACAACGTTATTAGAAATAGGGAAGGTCAGAAGTTCTGGATCCGCTGGGAACAAAGAAGTTTTCAGAAGTTCGGATGCCACCGATATAACTTCGTCTCCCTCTCTATGCTAGTCAGAACATCTGCAACTTAGTCATTTCTTAACAGAACAGAAGTTACGCATATAATAGTTATGACAAGTTTCATAATGTTTCAGAAGCAAGAGATATCAACAATATAGCTCAGAAACAAACGTGAATTTGCTAATCCTAATTCTGAGTCCTAATTTCTTCATGAAGCTCTGAACTGGAATTCCCTCTACTTAGGCAGGCAGATGCATGAAACTCAGAATATGTACATCATCAGAATCAGAATATCTACATTGTATTTTAAACATGCAAAATCTGACAATGCCTAAGTAATATGATGAGAGTTAGCATAAACTTACCTTGCAGCTAGAAAAGACTTTGTGAACTGGAGTTTGGTCCTGAACTCTATTGATGTTCTGAGCAACTTCTTCACGTGCTCAGCAGGCTGGAAATTTTTAACTTCTGGAACAACCAAGGGATAATGTTCTGACTTCTTTGAGATTGAGGTGGATAGAGAGTGTATTGCAGTATGAATACAAAATTTATGATAGCTTTTAATATGTGAATCAGAAACTATGTGGATGGTTTTAGTCAAGAAACACTCGAGAATAAATGACGTTTGAATGCAAGGAATCAAAAGTTAACAGGTTTTGTATGTTGTGTTTACAGTTTTTTGGACTCTTGGAATTTTAGCAGGGGTTCAGGGCTTTTTCTTTCTCAAATTTCCGACCCTCTCACAGTTGTAAATGTAGTCAAATTATAGGCAGGGATTTGGTAGCTTGGAGAAATCAAAGGTACAACCATCATATGCTAGGCGCTGACTTGTTCTTGAAGCAAATTCAAACAAGTATAGCTTAAAGCACAAAGTAAGGTGGTTAGCAGCTTTTAGTCGTACCTAAGCTGGAATTGTAAGCAGGAATTAAGGAAAAGTAACCTCCAAAGAAAAAGTAACGCATGGTCCCAGCACACTTTTGTACAAGAGTCTGCTTTTCCAAGACAATAAAGGTACTTTTATGCCACACGTGGGGAAATCCTTTGGATAAAGACTCAAAAGTGGTTGTGAGCATTAAATGAGCATTAAATGATGATGAGATTTATAAAATCAGAAATCCTGCCATGTGAAACTCTGCCTCATTGTTTGATTCTGGGTTAGAAGTTCAGCTTTAGCATAATCTAGAGTGAACATCCAACTTCTGATCTTTGTATCTCCTTGCTCCAGCATGTTCTGAAGGAGCTCTCAGACTTTCCAGGAAGCTTGTAGCACACTATGTAACCTTCTTGGAATTACCCTTGTAAACTCTGACCAAACCTTTATGAAAATTGGCCCAGAAATTCTGACCCAACTTTGTCTTAAAAGTGCCCAGAGTTTGTTGAGCGCTTCAGTTTCATGGACGTATCTTTGAACATTTATAACTTGATATTCTAGCATTTCCAGGAGAAGTTATGTTCTGCAATGTTTTAGATCTTATTGAAATCTATAACTTTTGTGCCATAAGTTCTTACAGAATCATCTTGCATCAGGGTGATAATCTGATCAGAAGTTCTGAGCTTGTCATATTTCTTAAACACTTAGAAAAATTCTAAGTATTTAGAATTTTGGCTTTTTGGATTTCTTGATGAAACAAACTTCATATTTTAACGTGTCTTGATGAAATATGATTCTTGAAGCTTGATTTTGATCCAAAAGTCAAAGTTTGACTTTTTAGTATGCAAATGACCATTTTGCCCTTATGAATGACCTTCTTGGAAAATTTGTAATTCAAGGCTTGAAATCGGAGGGGAGCAAACCTGAGTATTTAGGGTGGTCCTTTGAGAAATGAGAGGGCAAATTTTCGGATACAACACCCTCACATACTCCCCCTTTTTTATTATGGGAAAACAATGCTCAAATATGCTCCCCTTGAGTTTGTGTGTTCCGCTTGCAAGCTTATAGTCTTCTATGTTCACTTCTCCCCCTTTGACAACGTCAAAAAGAGAAAAAGCACAAGTCAAGAGTAACAAAATATACAAATGCAACATTATTTTCCATTTGCAACTAAAACACCAACACTCATTCACATAAAATGAAATTAGTGCTGATCATAAAAGGCAACAATTAGACAAATGTATGTAGAATATTACAAACCAGTTAATAAGGATAAGTGCATGAGGTTATCAAAACAAGGGTAACTATAACGCGGTGGGAGAACTGTTTTGGTTGTTTTGCGTTTGATCGCAAATGTTGCGGTTAGCAAGAGTCGCCACCGACTTTTGTTTTATCCAAAAGGAAAGGCTGAAAAGAACAGGAAAGTCCTTTGAGATATTTTCTTGAGTTTGGGGGGTAGATTATGAAAAGGGAAGGTATTAGAACCCTTTTCATCCATGGTTTTCCATGGGCTCTTAGTTACTTGCTAGATCACTTTCTTTTTGTTTGAAAATGTGCTTTGTGTGGTTTTGGAAAGTATTTTGAAAAGGTGACATCGTTTAGGAAAACTTTGTAATGATTCTCATTTGTAAGAATGTGTACAAAGTGTTGATCATTTGAAAATATTTTCAAGTTTGAAAGATGTTTGTTGAAAGTGTTGGTGTTTGTTTTGAAAATAGCAAGGATGTTTTGATTTTGAAACTGAGCAAGCAAATAGGAACAATCTACCTACTCAAAAGTCTTTCATGTTTATTTCCTCTTTCCTTTGAAATTGTTATCTTACCATTTATTTGATAAGTAACCCTATCTTTGGATGTAAAAGGGACAGGCAAGGGTCATTGTATAGCCATGATTAGCAATGTTGTAAGATATCTTAACATTTTCTTTAGGGACTAAGATCATTTAGAAAGGAAACATGGATAGTGTCATCGAGGGACTGTGATCTTGTATTTTGTTTGTTTTTTTTGTTAAGATACCTCACATGAATAATATGGTCTTTTTTGTAAGGAAACAAAGTGGATTTACCCTAGGGTTGTATGTGTGCAAGTGTATTGATTTACATGTTTGATTTGTCTTGATTAGGGTTTGCTACTTGTTGGTTTTAATCTTTCCATACAAAACCCTAATTACTAGCATTTGTATATAAAGCAATAAATTGCCAAAATTAAAATTACTACGCTATTACATCATTTAGGGGAGGGGTGTACAAATTACAAATGGGGAATTGCAAGAAATTAAAACCCGAATTATCTACTACAACTATATTGAATTTGAATAAATGTACAAAATCAAAGATAAAAATGCAAGAATATAAAATGTAAAAAGAAAATGATTTTTTGGTTGGTTTTTTGTGAAAAGGGTTTTTTGACCTAATTAACAAAAAATAAAATAATTAACTAAAAAAAAGAAAATTAAGGTTAAGTTAATGAAATAAATTAATTTAAAGAAAACAAGTTTTTTAGGGTTTTTGTGAATTTAATTAGTAAATAAAATTAATCAAATAAAAGTCCTAAGTTCTAAATTGATTTTATTCACAAGACAATAATATAATAGTTAAACCCTAGTCTAAATATTTATTGAATAAAAAAAGAAATTAATTTATTAAATAAAAAAATGTTTTTGTTATTTTAGTTTTCATGAAGAAAATAAACTAAATAAATATAAATAATAAAATATAAATATTTTTGGTTTTTTTTTATTAGTAGCAAAAAAAATGATATTAATAATAATAATAATTATTATTATTATTATAATAAAGAAAATAAATAAAAAATGAAAATAAAATATAAAGAAAAGTTAGGGGGTTTGGAAATGATTAAAGGGGTTAGAAAGTTAAAAAAAGAAACAAAGGCCCAAAGTTGTTGGCCCAGGCGCTGCAAAAACAAAAAAAAATGTCAAAAAGTGTGGAAAAAAATGCAAAAGGCAACGCGCTGGGTGTTGAACCCACGCCCTCTTGGTTACCAGCGTGTTGCCTTACCACTGGGGTAGCTATACATCCGTTAATTTAAATGAAATGATAAATATATAATACAAAATGAGTCATCAATACACTTCATCTTCAACCTCCAGGCAGACCACCTGTAACTCATTCATTTCTCAACAAAAATGGAAAATGCAAACATGAAAGTTGCTCCATTTTTCCATACGAATCCAACCATATAAATATCATAAGCTATAAATCAAAGATGAATGAGAATTTTTGAAAGTACCAAATTCTGACCTAATTATTTTCAGAGGTTCAATCCTGAAATTCTCCTAGCTCAATCAATATAAATAAAAGTTCAAGCCTAACAATGCCTAAGTAATGAGATAGAAGTTCAAGAAAAATACCTCAAAACTGGAAATCGTGAAATGCAAATGAGCTTGATTCAAGGTGCTACAATGATCGGGTTAGCTTCCTCAAGTTCCCAAGAAGCTAGTGCGATGGTTAGCTTGAGTTGAGAGTGGCTGAAATGGATTGGAGAAGTCAATGTGCAGTGCTCTATTTTTGGCTATGGAGGAAGATGGAAATGGAGTTACAATTGTGTAACAGGGACAAGGATGCGTTGTATTTTATGTTTAGAAGCTTTAGAAACCAAAAGGCTTGAAAACGCACGAGGGAGATGTGAGTTTCATGTTTTGGTCAGAATGTGCAACAATGGTGATTTTTGATTCAGTTCTGAGTTCTTGTGTGTTTTAGGGCTTGTGTAAGTGTGTGTTTTCTTGCAAATGACTTGCATATATATAAGAAAAAGGTTAGAGATCTTTTGCACAAGGGGTTTCTGAGTTATAGGGTTATGGCTAAGTTGCTTGATTTTGAAGAAAAGTGAGAAATGTAGTTTCAAGGTAGAAAGTACAAGCATGTAGAGTGGTTAGGCACTTTAAACATGTTTGCTTCTGACCCTTTATCTTGAGTGTGGACAGAGACAACAAGTTAGGAGCTCAAGGAGAGTTGACATTTGCAAAAGCAATGCTTTATCAAAATAGCAATGGTAACTTTGTTCCATAAATGGAAAACCAACTTGGACAAAGCTTCAAACACTTGGATAAGGGATTAATAAATTGTGTAAACCATTAATTATAGAGTGAAACACAAGTTTGAGGCCTGCAAATTAAAGATTATGCAGCATGGCTATGGATTTGGTTCATGTTGCATCACAAATTTTGCCTTGCAAAACAACTTGAAACTCCAACTTCAGGCCTTCGATTCTCCCTGCTCACAAATGATATCAAGGAGTTCTTAGACATTTTGGAAAGCTTGTAATGTTCTCTAAAACCCCTATTTGAATCAAGTTTTCAAAATCCAAATGGAACTATGTGAAACTTGGGTCAGAAGTTAGGTCAAAATCCTGACCTAAAATGCTCAAAATTTCACTAAGTGTTTTAGTTTCATGACCATGAATTCATGGATTAATAACTTGAGATCCAATAATTTATAAGAGAAGTTGTGTAATGAAATGTTTTAGATCTCATGGAGATCTACAACTTTCATGTTGAAAGTTTATTTTGAATCATCTTGTATCATGGTGAAAAATTGGCTCAAAGTTGTGAAAAAATATGAAGTTTTCAACACTTAGAAAATTTCTAAGTTTGAAAACTCTGACTTTTCAAAATGAAATCTTGAGTTTTTGATTTCTTGATGAACAAGTTTCATATTTTGACATGTTTTAATGAATTGTGATCTTTGACACTTGATTTTGACCAAAAAGTCAAAGTTTGACTTTTCAGTGTACAATTGACTTTTGATCACTTGATTGAAAATCAACTATCAATCAAATGACCTTGAGAAATGTTTTGAGTCATGCAATTAGTTTAAAATGATGCAATTGAACTCTCGAGATCATGCCTCAAACCAATTAACCATTTTCTAGGTCAAAAATCAGAAATTGCCCTTTCTCAATCAAAACCCTAATTTTGATCATTTTGCCCTTTTGATGATCTGATCAAATTTCTTGAGGAATTATGGTCCAAACTTGATAAAATGATACATGTGAGTTCATAATGTTGATATGGATCAAAAACTATGAAGTTTGACTGTAAATTGTCCACAGTTGACTTTTTCCCCAATATAGCTGATTTTTTAAGTCAACTGCTCAATTGACTGAGCAAAAATGTGATCCAAGACTTGAAACTTGACATGAGAAATCTTGAGGGTCCATAATGATCCATTAAAGTCATATGAGGCATTAAAAGTTCAATTATCCTTGTGCAATCTCAAACCCTAATTTCAGTCATCGGTGCTTAAGGAGGTGTCTTGAGCTGATCAGTCCTTGTGTAGTCTTGAACCAAAGGAGATCATGTGAGAAAATATTTGATAAATGAGAGGGCAAATTTTGGGGTACAACAACTTCCCTTGTTCAATCTTCTTAAACCTGAAGAGTTAGATTGGCGGATCCGCCATTCGTGACTTGAAGGTGGAAGATGATTGGACACTAGAGTGCCCAGAAATTTGCACTCGAAGATGAAATGGGAATGGGCTTATAGATTCCATTTGGAGGAATGATGGAGATTTATCGGAGATGGTCTTGTAGATGCCATCAAAGGGTGAATGTTGACAGAGAATGGACTAAGCCTGAACTTGAGTTCAACTGGAAAATAATCAGAATAAATCTTTGGGAGCGATTTATCTGAACCAGGAGAAGTCTTGTATGTTGTTTGACTGGGAAGAATCAGAATAAATCTTGGTGCGATTTATCTGAACAAGAAGTGTTCCTTTGGAAAGTATCAGGATAAACTGTTGAGGGGTTTAAACTGAACCAAAAGAGGTCCTGAAAATTCTTTAACTGGAAAGAATCAGAGTAAATCTCTGTGTGATTTATCTGAACCAGAGAAAGTGTCTATGGGAAAGGATCAGAATAAATCGTTGAGAGATTTATCTAAACCCGAAGTGTTCCTTTGGAAATGTATCAGGATAAACTGTTTAAGGGTTTAAACTGAACCAAAAGAGATCTTAAATATTCTTTAACTGGAAAGAATCAGAGTAAATCTTTGTGCGGTTTATCTGAACCAGAGAAAGCGTCTACGGGAAAGAATCGGAATAAAATGTTGAGAGGTTTAAACTGAACCGGCAGGGATCTGGAGAAGAATTAGAATAAATCATTGAGAGATTTATCTGAACCAGAGAAGAAGTCTACGGGAAAGTATCAGAATAAACTGTTGAGAGGTTTAAACTGAACCGACAGGGGCCTGAAAGAAATATCAGTTATGTAGATGATTGATCAATCCCTTCTTGAGAATTGATCTATAATTGACTTATTGAAAATTTGACGATAATTTTATATTGATTGATCTTCCTAAAAAAGATGAAAGGTTATTTGTATGAAATGTCATGATGTATGAAATGAATGGTACAATGATGTTCTCAAAATAAATGAGATTGTGTTGTATGTATCTATGTTGTCAATGTTATGACGTATGGATGTAATGTATGGACACATCAATTGTTATGCTGCAGTATTGCTGGAGTCAGGGAAAATAAATCCATGAGCATTGCTGAGAATGAGGAGTGCAAGTCTTCATGTCTTGAAATTGAAGTATTTATGAGCTTCCATTTGTCAGAGAAATTAACTCTGTTGTGAAGGGGAAACGACGTGTATCGCTTGTAGACCTCGTGAAATCTTGCTGGTGAATCTTGAGAAACTGGGCGACTTACACTGAGGAATCTTAGGAGAGGTAACTGGAAGCTTTGTTCTGTTTGGGATGTGAGAGAGCTTGATATCATTAAGCTACATACTGGGGATACGTTAGCGATCCTATAGTGGGATGTCATGTTTTCCGCTTTTGCTGGAAAAGGTACATGCGGGGGATTTTATAGAATAGTCTGAAGATATTATCCTATTTCTTAAAGCCATTAGTGATTGTCTTTCTGTTCCACTTTTTTGTTCATTTGTAAACAGTAGTCATGTTCAAATGCATATGTTCAAAAATAAATAATTGGACGTTTTTGTATACAAAACACAGAAAAAGAAAAATAGATAGTTTTGCACTTTCAAAGGGATATCTTTGTATTAACTTGAATAAGTATTTTTGTACAATGAGATGAACATTCTAGAAAGATAATATCGTCGTGAAAAATGAAAATTTGATACAAAGAAAAGATAGATATGTGAAATAATCCCACGGGGTTCCCATTCTGTTATAGCCTTCGTGTCTCTGAGCGTCTTGTCCACTTGTTGCCTTGTCCGAAGCTGATTGGATTGATCAGAACTGTTTGAGCTTGTCAGTCGAGGCTAAAGGTTGTCTGTAAGGGGATCCAATAGGACATAGTCATACGCTTTAATTCCCTAACTTTTTCCTGGACCGCCCTTTTCGGGTTTTCAGTCCATCGAGATACCCTTTTTTGCCCAAGCCGCCCTTTCAGGTTTTCAGCTTGCCGGGTGTACAGATTTTTTGTTTTATCCCTAAATTTTGCCTGAACCTTTGTGGTTCGCGGGATGCCCTTGTTTTTCCAAGGTGTGTCAACCTAGAGAGTCTCTTATGTGTAGTATCTTTTGACTATGTTCGTGTTCACAGGGTGCAGAAGGTCGTCGCCATCCATAGTGGTTAAGATCATTGCTCCATCAGAGAATATGCTTTTGATCACAAATGGTCCTTCTATGTAGGAGTCCATTTACCCCTGGGATCACCTTGTGGTAATATGATACGCTTGATTACCAAGTCACCAACCTGATATACCTGACGTCTGACCTTTTTGTTAAAATCTTTGATCATACGTTTTTGGTACATCTGGCTGTGACAGACAACCGTACGCCTCTTCTCATCAATTAAATTCAACTGGTCAAGCCGAGTTTGAATCCAATCCTCTTCATTCAGCCCTGCATCCTTTATGATTCTCAGAGAAGGTATTTAGACTTCAATTTGTAGGACAACTTCCATACCGTATACCAAGGAGAAGGGAGTTACCCCTGTTGATGTGCGCGCTGTGGTACGGTAACCGTGGAGAGCGAATGGTAGCATCTCATGCCAGTCTTTGTATGTTACTTTCCTTTTTTGTATGATCTTCTTGTTGTTATTATTTGCGGCTTCGACAACGCCATTCATCTTTGGCCGGTAAGGGGAAGAATTATGGTGCTAGATTTTGAATTGCGCGCATAGTGCAGTTATCATAGTATTGTTGAGATTCGTACCAGTGTCTGTGATGATTCTCTTGGGGATACCGTACCGACAGATGAGATTCTATTTGATGAACCGGGCCACAAAATTCTTAGTAACGGAAGCGAAAGAAGTTGTCTCAACCCACTTCGTGAAATAGTCAATGGCCACTAAGACGAAGCGGTGTCCATTAGAAGCTGTGAGTTTTATTTCTCCGATCATATTGATGCCCCACATCGCGAATGGCCAGGGAGAAGTCAAGACGTTTAAAGGAACCAAAGGCACATGCACTTTGTCAGTGTAGATCTGACACTTGTGGCAGGTTCGTGAATGCTGATAGCAATCTGCTTCCATGGTAGACCAGTAATACCCTGCCCGTAGGATCTTTTTAGCCATCGTATGCCCACTAGAATGGGTTCCAAAAGTGCTTTCATGTAGATCAGCCATGATCTTTTCTGCCTCACCCTTGTCTACCCAACGAAGCAAAATAGAGTCATGGTTGAGCTTGTAGAGAATTCCATTACTAAGGAAGAACTTAGCAAAGAATCTTCTCAAGAACTTTTATCATTGACTGAAGCTCCTCCCCGATATTCTTGAGCCTCGAGATACCTCTTAACTGCATGGAACCAAGGCTGGTCCACTACTTCTTCAGTATGGATCTCGTGACAGTAAGTTGGTTCATCCATCCGTTCAATGGTGATCTGGGGAGCCTCGTTATCCCACTTGAGTTCAAACATGGATGGCATAGTGGCTAGCGTGTCTGCTAGTTGATGTTCCTCTTGTGGAAAATGCTCAAAGGTGATTTCCTCGAAATGTGGGATTAATATCAACACATGTTCTTTGTATGGGATGAGGTTAGGGTGTTTCGTATCCCATTCTCCTTTGATCTGACTGATGACTAAGGTTGAATCTCCAAATACACTTAAGGGCTTGATTCCCAAATCTATGGCAGCTTTGAGGCCAAAAATACACGCTCCGCACTCTGCCATGTTATTGGTATAGTTGAAGAAAAGTCTTGTAGTGAAGGTAGTATGACATCCTTCAGGGGATATGATTACAACACCTATGCCATTGTCGAGTGCGTTGGAGGCTCCGTCAAAAACCAAGGTCCATCGGGATCCTTGTTCGGGTCCGTCATATGGTCTAAGTTCTTTGCAATTGTTTACCATCATAATGTCTTCATCTGTGAATTTGAATTTCATGGATTGATAGTCATCAACAACTTGATGAGCAAGGTGATCGGCTAGTACACTGCCCTTTATTGCTTTTTGGGTAGTGTACTGAATGTCGTATTTAGTCAGAATCATATGCCATCTTGCTATTCTCCCAGAGAGGGCAGGCTTCTCAAATATGTATTTAATTGGATCCATCTTGGATATCAATAAGGTAGTATGGGTCAACATATATTCTCTCAGTCGGCGAGCATCCCATGCCAGAGCGCAACAAGTTTTCTCGAGCAGTGAATATCTTGTTTCACAGCCGGTAAACTTTTTGCTCAGGTAGTAAATAACATGCTCTTATCGGCCAGACTCGTCATGCTTCCCCAGCACACACCCCATTGAATTTTCCAAAATAGTTAGATACATGATCAAAGGTCTTCCCTCGACTGGAGGCATCAAAACAGGAGGCTCTTGAATGTATTCCTTGATCTTGTCGAAGGCATCTTAGCACTCATCATTCCATTTGACTATTTGATCTTTCTTCAGTAATTTGAAGATTGGTTCACAAGTAGCGGTCAAGTGAGAAATGAATCTGGAAATGTAGTTTAGTCATCCTAAGAACCCCCTAACTTCCTTCTCGGTGCGAGGAGCAGGCATTTCTTGTATTACTTTCACCTTGGTAGGGTCCACTTCGATACCTTTATCATTGACAACGAAGCCTAGGAGTTTACCGGACCTCACCCCAAATGTGCATTTATTCGGGTTCAACCTCAGCTTATATTTCTTTAGTCTCTCAAACAGTTTCTGCAAATGATCAAGATGTTCTTCTTCAGTTTGAGATTTGGCTATCATGTCGTCCACATAGACCTCTATTTCGTGATGGATCATGTCGTGAAATAGAGCTACCATGGCGCACTGATAAGTTTCCCCAGTGTTCTTTAACTCAAATGGCATAACCTTGTAACAGAAAATGCCCCACTGTGTGACGAATGTCATTTTCTCCATGTCCTCAGGTGCCATTTTGATTTGATTGTAGCCTGAGAAACCATCCATGAATGAGAACACTTTATTTGTGTGGTATTATCAACTAGAAGATCGATATGGGGGAGTGGGAAATCATCCTTAGGGCTTGCCCTATTCAAATCTCGGTAATCCACACACATTCGTACTTTGCCATCCTTTTTAGGAACTTGAACAACATTGGCGACCCATTGTGGATATGAGGTAACGGCTAAGAATCTGGTGTTGAATTGTTTCATGACTTCAGTCTTGATCTGCTCTGACATGTCTGGCCGCATGCGACAGACTTTCTGTTTTACCGGAGGACAGTCTTCTTTTATTGGTAGACAATGGACCACGATATCAGCGTCGAGTCCTGGCATGTCTTCATACGACCAGGAAAAGACCTCAACATAGTCATGTAGTAACTGAATTAAGTGCTTCTTGACACTAGATTCCAGATTGGCACCCACCTTGACTTCTTTCTTGTCCTCTTAGGTACCTAGGTTAACTGTGTCCATTGGTTCTTCGTGGGGCTGTATGGTCCTTTCTTCCTGTTGTAGTAACCTGGCTAGTTCCCCTGGCACTTCACAATCTTCCCCGCCTTCATCTTAGGCTTGGTAGATTAGATTTTCAAAGTCACAATAGGCCATAGCAGAATTGTTACTCATGGGATCCTGAGTGGATGTAGATCTGCATTTTGAATGTGAGTGTGTGTAAGAGTATAGCTATCTTTGAAAAAAATGTAGAAAAAGAAAGACAAATAGCACAAATTTTGTATGCAAAAATGTCCATGATTCATTGATGACATATGAAAATGAAGTAACAACCTTTATAGATGGACCGTTGCGCCTGGGGTAAGACACAAGGTTTTAAGAGTCAGAATTGTTTAATTATTACAGGTCCGACTAAAATTTAAAGACAATTACTGTTGGATAAAACTAATTGGGACAAAATCTTTAGCTTCCCAATTTCTGAGTCCTCTGTTGATAGTTGGGAAAATCCAAACTTCCAGGTCACAACTGTTATCACTATCCTCCACTGCGTTGACTCTGTGGTTGTTGATCTTCAAAGGTGGTCCCCCGGCCCGAGCATGACGAACAGCTTTTTGGGCTCCTGAAGTGAAACCAAACCAAATTTGTTATATTTGTAAGGGATATCCGGGAGTTGGCCCCAAATAGTACACCCACCTTCTTTGATTACGACCTTGGAATCTTTCAGTGAAGACATCTTTAGAGGAGTTCTGGTAATATTCGGGACTTGGGAAACAGTCTTGGTTGCTACCACTGTTTGTGGGACTTCCTCGAAATGCTAAAATGGAGTTTCAACGAATTCACCATCCATTTCCACGTATCTGAAGGAGTTCAGGTGATTGACCATATATTCCTCTTCTCCATGGACAGTAATGATTTTCCCTTTGGTTGGGTATTTCAACATCTGATGTAATGTAGAGGTGACGGCACCAGCATCATGAATCCATGGTCGGCCCAATAAACAGGAATAGGAATGGCGAATGTCCATCACGTAAAAAGTTGAATCAAAGGTTTGAGTTCAAACTTTAATGGGGATGTTCACCTCTCCATGCATCATCCTCTTTGATCCGTCGAAGGCCCTTACCACTATGTTGCTGGGTTTTAAGGTCAAACCTTCACAATCGAGTCTACCCAAAGCCTTCTTAGGCATCACATTCAAAGATGAACCGGTGTCAACCAGGACATGGGCCAAAGTTGTGCCCCTGCATTCGACAGAGACATGCAATGCCTCGTTGTGTTTCCTCCCTCTAGGTCTTAGGTCAGCATCAGAAAAGCCTAAATTGTTATCCGCGGTTAAGCTGGCCACACAGTCTTGGAACCGATTAGTAGAGGTTTCTTGTGGTACGTGGGCAGTTTTAAGAAATTTTACCAAGGCCTTCGCATGAGCCTCGGAGAACAACAATAAAGCCAGCATGGAAATCTTTGATGGAGTCTGCCCTAACTGTTTGACTATGTTGTAGTAGCTTCTCTTTATAATTTTCAAAATTTCTTCCATATCCTTTTTGGAGGCTTCTGGGATAGATACTGATTGTGCCTTCATCCGTACAGGCTCAACCAAAATTCCTTTGCCCTGAGTCTCGGTCGACTCAGTGGTAGGGGTGTCAGTAGGAGTAACCATAGGAATTGTAGTAGTGGTGTCAACAGGAAAAAAAGCGGGGATGATCACCGGTAACAGTTTTCAGAGGAGCGATCTAGGGAGAGAACATTCTTCCACTTCGGGTTATCTTGCTGGTTCCCGCAATGTTACTGATGTCGGGGTCAGCCTTCTCAAAAATCGAGTCTTCATCAGCCAGCCAATCTTGCTTGACGCTGTGATAGTAGACATCACACCCATAATTCCATGGACAGTTTTATCTGAGGAGTACGGGATCGACCCTGGCATAGTAATTACCAGCGGAGTCACTTTAGAAACTGATGTAATCCTAACGGGTCATTTGGTGGAGACCCTAGAAGGATTGGAGGAAATGGTTACTATTTAAACATCTTTGTAAGAAATGGCGGGAACAGAAGTCTTTTCAAACAAAATATCTTTGTCATCCATTAGGCGCTGGACACCTGATTTCAATAAATGACAACCAGTTGGTAGGGATAAACAGAGGTGACAATCTTCGCCATAGCCTGGAAATAAACCAACCTTCAACAAGTTCCTCTTGACAGTCAGGAGAGGAGTAATAAGTTTATCAACCACGGTAACAAACATATCATCTTCAATAGCGTTAACATCACGGCCATGCTTGGGCATAGGAGCGGTGATAACATTTGGGATCTTAGGAGCATCAAATTCAATTTCTTTTTCCTCGAGAAGGTCTTGCACCTTGTTTTTCAAAGCCCAACAGTTGTTAGTATCATGGCCTGGACTTTCTGAATGGTAAGCACAACGAGCATTAGGGTGGTAATGACGAGAGGCGGTGTTGGGATTCTTTAGGGCTTCTTTTAAAGTTACCAGATTAGATCTCAACAAATGTGGCAGGACTTGAGACATCATCATATTTATCTGGGTAAATTGTCTTACTGGTATTTCTGTTCTAGGCTGGTTGCTCCTTTGTTGAGTTGGTGCAGGCTTTGGGATCATGATGGCCCCTACTGTTGGACGGTGTTCAGTTCTATCCTGATTCCTTTGAGGATACACAGCACCAACTTCTTTCTTCCCAATAAATGGTTTTCTCACGGCACTGAAGGATGCGTCCTTTTGGATCTTCCCACTCTTAATCCCGACTTCCACTATTTCCCCGGTCAAGATTAATTCAGTGAAGCCTGAAGAGCTTCCAATTAGATGATTGAAGAAAGGATCGGACAGGGTACCCAAAAATATGTCTACTAGTTCCCTGTCAGACAGGGGAAGTTGGACTCTTCCTGCTAAGTCCCTCCACTTCTGAGCGTAGTCTTTGAAACCTTCGCTTGAAACCATAGCCATACTCTAGAGTTGAGTGTGAGTGGGAGCAAGGTATGTGTTATACTGATACTGTTTATAAAAAGCAGCGGCAAGGTCTTCCCAATTATGGATATTGGCCCTCTCTAGTTGATAGAACCAATCTAGTTGAGTCCCAGATAGACTATCTTAAAAGAAGTGGACCCACAAATCTCTGTCGGCAGTGTGAGGCTGTATCTTCCTCACATAAGATCGGAGGTGCATCTTGGGACACGAAACCCCATCGTACTTAGAAAACACTGGTGCCTTGAATTTTGGTGGAATAAAAATCCCAGACACCAAACCTAATTCTTCAAAGTCCAACCTGGGCATTTTCTGAATCTCCATTGCACTTAGACGCTCTTCCAGATGTTTGTATTTGTCGTCCGCCGGAGGATACTTCTCTTCAGAGTAATCTTCTTCTTCTTCCTCTTCAGATTCTAGATGGGCAGTCACTTCCTTGCCTTTCCCTTCTTGATTATCCTTTTCACCAGATGATGTTGTGAAGTCTAGGGTTCGTCTGGCTGGCCCTGGGAACCTTCTTCCTAGATTCAGAACACTGGTTGCTTTCTTTGCTTTCTTATTATTTTCTTTGATCAGCCAATTTTTCAAATCCTCTTGTCCTTTGGCTAGAGTCAAGAACATCTGTTGAAACTGAGCATTCTGGGCCTGGAGATCTCTTAATGTCTGCTCAAGATCCATCTTACTGAAATAAATAGTAGAAAGATAAGGAGACTTGTGGTAAGAAACCTGCTTATGTTATGATGAATGAAGATGCATATGCAATGATTTCAAGGAAATTAGAGATTTAAATTTGCTTTAGACAAAAAAGGAACACACGTCATATTAATAAATCAAAGTTTGAGTACATCATGCCTCTTTTGGGCTTACAGATAAATGCAAAAACTCTAAGATAAAAAAGTTGTACGCGTCCTCTTTGGTGCGATGTAGGCGTTTAGACTCCGCTCCTCATGAAGTTTCTTGGTGAGTTCCAGAACCTTCTTCTCGCTGACGTAGAATTGGGCCTCGAAATTGTATCGCTCCCCCTTAAGTTGTATCTAATCCCTTTGCAAGTCTTTGATAGAGGTGGGCATGTCAGGATGCAGGATAGTGTATGGAACATCTCCTTCCGCAATAGGCTCTATAATAACCGGGAGAATGGAGGGGTAAGGCATCATAAGATTTTGAGCACGAGCTCGTACCCATTTGAGGTAAGGCTCAAGAGGGATGGAATTCTTATGCCCCCAATGTCTTGCTATCTACCTTGTTCAACATCCTCCAAGCTCGGATAAACCTCTGGCGATGACCTTGATCATCATTCTCGTAGTCAAACACCAACCCTTAAATAAGCATCTCATGTGGGCCATCCTTTCCGGCGTAACCAAAGTGTCTTAAGGATAAGCAGGGGTTTTAGGTGATACCTCCTCTAATTTCAAGTAAGGGGACATTAGGGAATTCTCCATAACGGTCAACAATAGTAATATTCTCCACAGATTGGGAACACCAATGAATGTCTAAATGTTTGAGTGTCATCAACCTATGTGACCACCTTAAACCTTGCTCGTTCTTCAATACAGATTGGGGAAGATGCGAAATAAACCATCTTGCCAAGATAGGATTAAAACACATAAGGATACCTCTTTTCCTCATAGTGCGAGTGTGAAAAGAATGCAGGATGTCTCCTAACAAAGTAGGCACCGGGTTACAAGACATGAAGATTTTGATGGTGTTTACATCTATGAGTTGGTCAGGATTTGGAAACAAAACCATCCCATAGATGAGGAGAGCCACAATTTCCTTAAAATCTTGTAAGTCCAAGGAGTTCCAACAGTTTTGAGCTTTCTCAAACAAGAACTTGGCTAAGAAACCTTTAACACCACTCCTTGTTTCCCAATTAGTTGTGACATCAGATGGTTGCAAGTGTAGGGCTTGATCAATTTCTTCTAGTTTTGATCTCTTTTCGTACCATTGAAAGGTAGTTGATTGAAAATAGGAATCCCCAAGAGTTGGGAGAATTCTTCCAAAGTAGGCACAAGTTGATAATCGAGAAATGTGAAGCAATGGTGTAGAGGATCAAAGAACTAGAAGAGCACCTTCATCATGTCCTCATCAGTGTTGGAGGTAACCAAGTTTAGGAGGAGACTGTGTATTTCGGTAAATGGAGAATTTTTGGGAACCCTTGATGCTAACTCTTTAATTTGAGGAGGGATCCTTACAAGATTGACTTGAATGGTTTTCTTGCAAATAGAATCCATGTCCTACAAAACAGAACAAAGATAAATCCCAAAAATCCTTGAAATGGTTAGTGAGTATGAGTATGATGTTATGATGTTTATGATGTTTTGTACAAGTAGATATATACAAACAAAACAAACAAGTCCTTAGGTTTAGGCTTGCATGGAGTCTCATAGGTAAGTACCCTCTTGAAGTTCAGTTGGCTCAAACTTGTCCTAGCAATAGTAACTGGGTTCTAAGGGAGCTCAATGTCACTGGTTTGTTTTCTCGGGCATTGTTTCAGCACAAGCATCTTTAATGGCGATCAAAAAACCAAACCTCAACTTCGGACTGCAACAAAGCTGGTCATCTCACTGTGTCCTAATGGGCAAGTTGGTCAAGTAAAGGTTCTAGAAGTCAGTTAGTGCTTCATGACATCACTCAGCGGCCCTGTATTCTCCTTGACTACTCAAGGGCTACCGGTACCCACAAATATGTCATACTAACGTAGCTATTTCTTAGACCATGTCGGTATACCTCGTACAGTTTCCACAACGTATTGCTACTTACCTATAAGGTATCCCAAATCTGGGTAAAGGATTCAAACCCAAGCAAAGAACCAAAATGTAAACCGTACAAATCAAACAATGAGAGCAAATAAATGTGATCTAGCCCTAAGGTAACCCCACTTTTAAAATTTTCCCCAACAGAGTCGTCAGTTCTGTAACGCGGTGGGAGAACTGACTTGGTTGTTTTGCGTTTGATCGCAAATGTTGCAGTTAGCAAGAGTCGCCATCGACTTTTCTTTTATCCAAAAGGAAAGACTGAAAAAAACAGGAAAGACCTTTGAGATGTTTTCTTGAGTTCGGGGGGTAGATTATGAAAAGGGAAGGTATTAGCACCCTTTTCATCCATGGTTTTCCATGGGCTCTTAGTTACTTGCTAGATCACTTGTTTTTTGTTTGAAAATGTGCTTTGTGTGGTTTTGGAAAGTATTTTGAAAAGGTGCCATCGTTTAGGCAAACTTTGTAATGATTCTCGTTCGTAAGAATGTATACAAAGTGTTGATCTTTTGAAAATGTTTTCAAGTTTGAAATATGTTTGTTGAAAGTATTGGTGTTTGTTTTGAAAATAGCAAGGATGTTTTGGTTTTTAAATTGAGCAAGAAACTAAGAACAATCTACCTACTCAAAAGTATTTCATGTTTATCTCCTCTTTCCTTTGGCATTGCTATCTTACCATTGATTTGGTAAGTAACCCTATCTTTAGATGTAAAAGGGACAGGCAAGGGTCATCGTATAGCCATGATTATCAATGTTGTAAGATATCTTAGCATTTTCTTTAGGGACTAAGATCATTTTGAAAGGCAACATGGATAGCGTCATCGAGGGACTATGATCTTGTATTTTGTTTGTTTTTTTTGCTAAGATACCTCACATGCATAATATGGCCATTTTTGTAAGGCAACAAAGTGAATTTACGCTAGGAGTGTATGCGTGCAAGTGTATTGATTTACATGCTTGATTTGTCTTGATTAGGGTTTGCTACTTGTTGGTTTTAATCTTTCCATACAAAATCCTAATTACTAGCATTTGTATATAAAACAATAAATTGCGGAAATTAAAATTACTACGCTATTACATCATTTAGGGGAGGGTGTGTACAAATTACAAATAGGGAATTGCAAGAAATTAAAACCCTAATTATCTATTACAATCATATTGAATTTGAATAAATGTACAAAATCAAAGATAAAAATGCAAGAATATAAAATGTAAAAGAAAATGATTTTTTGTTTGGTTTTTTGTGAAAAGGGTTTTTTGACCTAATTAACAAAAAATAAAATAATTAACTAAAAAAAAGAAAATTAAGGTTAAGTTAATGAAATAAATTAATTTAAAGAAAATAAGTTTTTTAGGGTTTTTGTGAATTTAATTAGTAAATAAAATTAACCAAATAAAAGTCCTAAGTTCTAAATTGATTTTATTCACAAGACAACAATATAATAGTTAAACCCTAGTCTAAATATTTATTGAATAAAAAAAGAAATTAATTTATTAAATGAAAAAATGTTTTTCTTTTATTTTAGTTTTTATGAAGAAAATAAACTAAATAAATATAAATAATAAAATATAAATATTTTGGTTTTTGTTTTATTTAGTAGCAAAAAAATTATATTAATAATAATAATAATAATAATTATTATTATTATTATTATTATAATAAAGAAAATTAAAAAAAATGAAATTAAAATATAAAGAAAAGTCAGGGGGTTTGGAAATGATTAAAGGGGTTAGAAGGTTAAAAAAAAGAAACAAAGGCCCAAAATTGTTGGCCCAGGCGCTGCAAAAAGAAAAAAATGTCAAAAAATGTGAAAAAAATGCAAAGGGCATCGCGCTGGGTGTTGAACCCACGCCCTCTTGTTTACCAGCGCGCTGCCTTACCACTGGGGTGGTTATACATCTGTTAATTTAAATGAAATGATAAATATATAATACAAAATGAGTCATGAATACACTTCATCTTCAACCTCCAGCCAGACCACCTGTAACTCATTCATTTCTCAATAAAAATGGAAAATGCAAACATGAAAGTTGCTCCATTTTTCCATACAAATCCAACCATATAAATATCATAAGCTATAAATCAAAGATGAATGAGAATTTTTGAAAATACCAAATTCTGACCTAATTATTTTCAGAGGTTCAATCCTAAAATTCTCCTCGCTCAATCAATATAAATAAAATCTATGGACATGTACAGCTTCAGGGCAATGATGTCTACATTTTATCTTCATAAATGCAAGCCTAACAATTCCTAAGTAATGAGATAGAAGTTCAAGAAAAATACCTCAAAACTGGAAATCGTGAAATGCAAATGAGCTTGATTCAAGGTGCTATAATGATCAGGTTAGCTTCCTCAAGTTCCTAGGAAACAAGTGCAATGGTTAGCTTGAGTTAAGAGTGGCTGAAATGGCTTGGAGAAGTCAATGTGCAGTTCTCTATTTTTGGATATGGAGGAAGATGGAAATGGAGTTACGGTTGTGTAACATGGACAAGGATGAGTTGTATTTGATGTTTAGAAGCTTTAGAAACCAAAAGGCTTGAAAACGCACGAGGGAGATGTGAGTTTCAAGTTTTTGGTGAGAATGTGCAACAATGGTGATTTTTGATTCAATTCTAAGTTCTTGTGTGTTTTAGGGCTTGTGTATGCGTGTGTTTTATTGCAAATAACTTGTGTATCTATAAGCAAAAGGTCAAAGATCTTTTGCACAAGGGGTTTCTGAGTTATAGGGTTATGGCTAAGTTGCTTGATTTTGAAGAAAAGTGAGAAATGTAGTTTCAAGGTAGAAAGTACAAGCATGTAGAGTGGTTAGGCACTTTAAACATGTTTTATTCTAACCCTTTATCTTGAGTGTGGACAGAGACAACAAGTTAGGAGCTCAAGGAGAGTTGACATTTGCAAAAGCAATGCTTTATCAAAATAGCAATGGTAACTTTGTTCCATAAATGGAAAACCAACTTGGACCAAGCTTCAAACACTTGGATAAGGGCTTAATCAATTGTGTAAAACATTAATTATAGAGTGAAACACAAGTTTGAGGCCTGCAAAGTGAAGATTATGCAGCATGGCTATGGATTTGGTTCATGTTGCATCACAAATTTTGCCTTGCAAAACAACTTGAAACCCCAACTTCTGGCCTTCGATTCTCCCTGCTCACAAATGATATCAAGGAGTTCTTGGACATTTTGGAAAGCTTGTAATATTCTCTACAACCCCTCTTTGAATCACTTTTGCAAAATCCAAATGGAACTATGTGAAACTTGGGTCAGAAGTTAGGTCAAAATCCTGACCTAAAATGCTCAAAATTTTACTAAGTGTTTTAGTTTCATGACCATGACTTCATGGATTAAAACTTTGAGATCCAAGAATTTATAGGAGAAGTTGTGTAAAGCAATGTTTTAGATCTCATGGAGATCTACAACTTTCATGTTGAAAGTTTCTTTTGAATCATCTTGTATCATGGTGAAAAATTGGCTCAAAGTTGTGAAAAATATGAAGTTCTCAACACTTAGAAAAATTTCTAAGTTTGAAAACTTTGACTTTTCAAAATGAAATCTTGAGTTTTTGATTTCTTGACGAAAATTTTTCATATTTTGACATGTTTTGATGAATTTTGATCTTTGACACTTGATTTTGACCTAAAAGTCAAAATTTGACTTTTCAGTATACAATTGACTTTTGATCAGTTGACTGAAAATCAACTATCAATCAAATGACCTTGAGCAATATTTTGAGTCATGCCATTAGGTCAAAATGATGCAATTGAACTCTTGAGATTATGCCTCAAACCAATTAACCATTGTCTAGGTCAAAAATCAGAAATTGCCCTTTCTCAGTCAAAACCCTAATTTTGACCATTTCGCCCTTTTGATGATCTGATCAAATTTATTGAGGAATTATGGTCCAAACTTGATCAAATGATACATGTGAGTTAATAATGTTGATATGGATAAAAAATTATGAAGTTTGACTGTAAATTGGCCACAATTGACTTTTTCCCCAATACAATTGATTTTTTGAGTCAACTGCTCAATTGATTGAGCAAAAATGTGTTCCAAGACTTGAAACTTGACATGAGAAATCTTGAGGGTCCATAATGATCCATAAAAGTAATATGAGGCATTAAAAGCTCAATTATCCTTGTGCAATCTCAAACCCTAATTTCAGTCATCAGTGCTTAACGAGGTGTCTTGGGCTGATCAATCCTTGTGTAGTCTTGAACCAAAGGAGATCCTGTGAGAAAATATTTGATAAATGAGAGGGAAAATTTTGGGGTACAACAGTAACATAAGAACTTAAACAGAATTACATATATATAAACATGAACCAATTCTCTAGGTTGTTGGTATCATTGTTTTCTGGAGCATCGAGTGGAAGGTTTGGAAAATGTTGAAGGAATGTGGAATGAAGGGAGGCAAGGTTCTCAACTTGTGATTGAAGTATGCCTTCCAACATGGAGTACCGTTGATCTTGAATATTTGAATAGTTTTAGAGCATTTTGTTTTGGACTTTGACAAGGTTGTAGAGGTTCGAAATCCTCTCATTTTGAAGGAATGCGTCTTCCTTTTGTTGGATCTGCATTTTTCTCCAAAAGAGCTATCACATTTGCATTGTTTTCTTGAGGAATCGGGGCATCCTCGTTCGTATTTACTTAATTTTCTTCTTCCTCAGACTCTTCTTCTTCTTCATTATCAGCTTCTTCACCATCACTATTTTGGAACGAAACAGATGTACTTCTCACAACATAACAGTATCTTTGTTCCTTGTGATCCCATTGGAAGCCCATCAAAGTAAGTGATTTCTTTTTAAATTCAAGATCATAAGTCATACAACCATAAGGAATTCCTGGAACTTTAATCATTTCTTGATTGAGAACTTTTTGAATGAAAGAGGGATAACATAGTGTAGTTCCTCTTCTAGAGTTATGCAGATCAAACATTCGGCTAGCAAAATAATGTGGCCAACAAACCTTTATTTTATGTTTTAAAACATAAAGCAGTTGAACTTCAACTTTATACACACGAGAAAGACCTCCCTTCTTGGGTCGAATAATGTGGCAAACGATCCAAAAGAGAATTATGTCAAATGGGGCTAGGGCACCAGTCGTTACAGATCTTCGAAATGAATCACTGTTTACAATTTTGTTACTGTAAGGAGCAAGTGAATTCATAGTCAATTGGCCACATACCAAATAGGTCTTTCCATACATACGAGCTAACCATATATTATTTGTTGTTGATTCTATATTTAAATTCAAAACCCTAAAACTTTCCTTGCATGCCAACATAGAACATTTTGACTAAATCCTCATTATAAGGTGTATCACATTCAAGAAATAAGTGGAAGTTCTGAAATCTTAACAATTCAATAATTTCAGGAAGATGCATATGACCCAAGGTTTTCAGATATAAATTCGATTGTCTAACTATGTTTCTCTTACCAAAAGTGTCTGCAAAAGTACCAACAATGTCATCAGAGAGAAGGGCGAGAGCAGTTACTGGAATATCCGACGGAACATTGGAGGAGCTGCCTCTAAAGGTTCTCTTCGTAGCTACCCTTGAATCCATTATGGAAATTTCTTGATAAAAATGGGTATATGAGGAATATTTTAACAGAGATGGGTTTTGAGAGATTTTAGGTTTTTAAGAGAAGTGAGTGAATATAGAAAACAAAAGAACAAAATGATAAATAAAGATAAATCAGACATTTTCGCGATGTGTCGACTGCTTATAAAGTGTTGTGTCGATGCAAGAATTATTCTAATTGATGTTGAGTGAGATATAAGGTACGCGTCGACGCATGTAAGCTATGAGTCGACTCAAAAGTAAATAATTTTGATTTTATGCAGCTTTTTCAATTGATTTCATGCAATTTATATAACTCTTAGAATCCCTATGTACTTTAACAATAAAGATAAAGAAGAACAAATTTACCATTTACACATGGTTAAGAGTAGAGAATAAATGAGAACGATATTACCTTCATGAGAGTTTATAAGAGCGTTAACCAAGGCTAACCATAAGTGCATCAATCATTAAGAGAATATGTTTAATAAAATAAAAGGTATGCAACTTACTTAAGTTACAACCTATCCGAGATATCGAAAACACCAAGTTTCTTATGGAAGTGATGGAAGGGATCTGTAGCGAGTGGTTTAGTAAAAATGTCAGCAAGTTGATTTTTTGGCTGCAACGTATTCCTCTTAGGCAGTTAATAATGCAATTGAAACTTGCTTTTTGCTATGCCAACTTACCAAAGAATTTGAAAAGAAATGTCAAGTACCACTAGTGCTTTTCCTATCTGATTTGCAACTGGAAAAGTCAGGATTGGAATAGCCAACCAAAGAATAATCACTACCCTTGGAGTACCAAAGTCCATACTTAGTTGTACCACTAAGGTACATAAGTATGCACTTTACGACTTTTAAATGTGACTCTTTAGGACATGATTGAAACCGAGCACACATGCAAACACTAAACAATAATATCTGGACGAGAGGCCATAAGATAAAGAAGGGAACCAATCATACCTCTATATCTTTCTATATCTACGGGCTTACCATTTTCATCACGGTCCAAGTTCACGGTTGTAGGCATAGGAGTATCGATTGCTTTAGAGTTTTTCGTGTCAAATTGTTTGAGTAGGTCAAAACAATATTTGGTTTGAGTCACGAATGTTCCATCATTTAATTGCTTAATTTGAAGTCCAAGGAAGTAGTTTAACTCTTTCATCATGCTCATCTCAAATTCTCATTGCATCATCTTAGAGAATTTCTTGACCAAAGATGTGTTAGAAGAACCAAAAATAATGTCATCTACATAAACTGGAACTAAAATAAAATGCTTTCCTTCATGCTTAATAAAAAGGGTTGTGTCAACCTTTCCTCTTGAGAATCCTTGATTTAATAGGAATTTTCTAAGACGTTTGTGATACGGTGGGAGAACTGACTATGAGTTTTGCGTTTGTATTCGCACTTGTTCGGTTGAGCAAGAGTCGCCACCGACTTTTTATTTTATCCTAAAGGAAAGTTTAAAAAAGCACAGCAAAAACCTTTTGAGATATTTCGTGGGTCCGGGGGGTAGATTATGAAAAGGGAAGGTATTAGCACCCTTTTCATCCATGGTTATCCATGGGCTCTTAGTTACTTGGTTTTTTAGATCACTTTGCCTTGATTTTCGATTGCTTGAAAATGGTGTGTGTGTGTGTGTGTGTCTTTGAAAATGTTTTGGAAGAAGATGCCTTGTCTTAGGCTACCCTTGTAACAATTCTTTACTCGAATATTTTACAAAAGTGTGTATCTTTTCGAAAAGATATTTCAAAGTGTTTTTGAGAGTTTGTTTTGAAGGTGTTTGTGGAATGTGGTTTTTGAAAAGAAGGCAAGTGTTTTCGCAAGTTGATCTCAAGTAACTAAGAGTTTTGTCTACCCTATTGTACTCAAAGGTTTTCTCTATGTTTTCAAACCTTTTTAACAATTTTGTTCCACCATTGAATTTGGTGGACAATCTTGCGTTTAGGAAGTTTGTTCGGGACGGGCGTGGGTCATCGTATGGACCATGAATGCAATGGTGCCAAGTGTCTTTGGCAATTTACTTTGAAGGGACTATGATCATTCCATTTAGGCAACATTCGAAAGCGTCATCGAGGGACTTATGATCGTTTGAATTTGTTTTGCCAAAGATACTCAACGTGCAAGCATGGCCCATTTTGGAAGGCAACATGTGGGATTACCCTAGAGGGTGTAAGTGTGATTGTGTATTGATTTCATGTATTTGTCTTGTATTAGGTTATCTAACGTTTGATTTTATGTACATGAAAACCCTAGGTCTAACCATGGTATAATTGAAAGCGGTAAATTGCAAGAATGTAAAATCTACGCTATTACAAAATAGGTATCCGGGAGTGGGGGTACAAATTTACGAATGGGGATGAGACTTTAGGAATGTAATGTCCAATAAGTTACAACCAAATCGAATTTGCGATCAAATGTAAATGTAACAAATATATAAATATAAGTAAATGTACAATGTATCAAATGCAAGTATATTGTGTAAGTGTACGCGCATATGTGTATTTGTATATTTACAGGTGCGACAATGTGAATTTAAGAGGGTATTATTAAGTATTGTTTTGAAAAAAATTAAATGTTTATTTACTTAATCTTTTGTATTTTTTAATATGTACAAAAAGGATGTTTTAAGAAAAGAAAATATTTCTAAGTTTGAAAATTATCATTTAAATTGTGTATATAAATTTGCATCCTTATATCCTTGTGTTTAAAATGTACAAAGAGTATTTAAATTAAATGTTTTAAATTAATTAAAAATATATTTTTATGTATGTACAAATTAAGTATTAATCCTATGAACAATTATATTTATGTATAAATATTCATGTTATTTAAAAGAAAAGGAAAATGCTATCAATTTTAATTACATTGTTGTATAAAAGATATATTTCATTTATTATGTACAAATAAAAGTATTTTAAGTTAGAGAGAAAGATATTGTGTTTAAAAATATAAAAAAAGGTTTGGTGTTAATTTATTAACAAAATAACTTGTTCTATATAAAAAAAGATGGTTAAGTTGATTAATTAACAAAAGTAATATAACGTTTGTTTTATAAAAAGGGGTAAACGTTTTTTGAATGGGCCTTAGGCGTTCAGAAATGGGCAAGGCCCATGTTGACACAAAAATGTTTTAGGGTTCTATTGTGTTTTCATTTGGATTCTTAGGGCTTTGAGAGCGGCGCCGTCTTGGGGGTTTCGTTCATTACTTCATCTTCTCCGATCGTTCCTGAGTGCAATCTCCTCCGCCTAGCCACCAGCGCCACCTTTCGTCCTTCCCCTCGCGTTCGTTCAAGCAACGGTAAAACAAGGTAACGAAATGTCTCAAACTTGTTAGACGTTTTAGATTTGCATGTTATGATTCTTTGATTGTTGAATCCGATTCTGTGTTTTATTGATTAATGCGTTTTGGTTTGCCTTGTGTGAGGTATGAAAGGGAAGGGGAAAAAGAGAACTACCTTGACTGGAGAGGGGAAGGAACGGTGGAGGCGCTTAGGAGGCTCGACGGTGAAGACGCTTGCTTGGATGACACTTGGTATTTCTGTACTACTTTTTAGGCTTTGTGATGTTGGTCTGAAAGCTTAACTTGATGTCCTCTTTTCTTCTTCTCTTTTACTGCATGCTTCTGCTTATTGCCTTGAGACATCTTTGCCTTTTGTGCTTGTTGAAATGTGATGCTTGATGATTTGTTCTTCTTCTGCTTCTCTTGTTAGCTTGTCTAGCTTGATGATTTGTTCTTCCTTGCCCAATGATGAGCCTAGGGTTCTGAGGGTCCTGAATATGTGCTTGAAATGCTATTGTTGAGCCACTTTGTATGCTTGTTAAGGTTGCCTCGATACTTTGCTTCTGTTGCCCATTTGATTGCCTTTTGATTGCCCTTTGATTGCCCTATGATGATCCTTCTGAGGGCTTGGATTTACCACTGAGTGCTTGAGTAGGCTTGCATATGCTTGAATAGCTTCAACCGTCTTGTTGCCTTTTTGAATGCTGGTTGAAATATGATGCTTTGAATATGCTGAGATTGATGTTGGTATGCCCTTTTTTACGCCCAATGATGAAGAAATTCTGAGGGTCTTTGTTTGGATGTATTTGGATTAGGCTTGTATGTGAGTTGAATGGTACAGGTTTTTGGTTATGGCCTCTTGAGGTTTTGTGCAGGTTAACTGGTCTATGGCTTTAACAGGTTTTTTCTTGAGGTTTGATGCCTTTCAGGCAGGTTTAAGGCCTTTTGTGATTTCATCTGGTTTGTGGGCATATGCTGGTATGGCTTGGACTTGGTTCAGATTTCACAGGTTTTAGGTATATGCTGGTATGGCTTGGACCTGGTTCAATGCTTAGGCAGGTTGGATGCTCAGGCAGGTTTTTGCTTAAGGTTTGATGCTTTAGGTTGATGGCTTAGGCAACTGGTTTTTGTATTACCGGCCTTTTGCTTTGACAGTGGTTTTTGGTTTTTGAATCGCTTACAGGTTATGTGTTTTTTTCAGATTGTTGGTCTCCTCTTTTGAGACTTGAAGGCTTATGCTTTTTGTATATCTTTAGTGTATTGGTTTGTGAGATCTCAGCAGGCTTGTGTTTGATGGATATTAGCAGGTTGTGAGGCTTTTTGAGGCTCATGCTTCATGTTAGGCCTTTGACAGGTTATGGCCTTGACAGGTTCAGCAGGTTTTTGCCTCTTGTTTTTGGTGTATTGGTTTACCTCCTTTTATCCACTGTGTTCAGCTTTTGTATATGTTTCTATCTTCCTGCCTAAAGCCTAAGCCTGCTTTCTTTTCCTTCTTTTCTTCTCTCTCAGTACAGTTTGCATTAAATATTGTTTATGCTTTTGTACTTTCTGAAAGGGCCACATCTTTGGGAAATGATGAAAAGAAAATGTGTTTTGCTTGCATAACAATTTTTCTCTGCATTCTTGTCTCTTCTTTTGACAGCTTTTGTACTTTGTATCTTTTCCAAATCTTCTTCTTTGGTAGCCTTGAATAGCTTTGTGACATTTTGACAGCAAGTTTGAATTTTTCAGTTTGGTTTGAACTTGGAGTTTTGAGATTTGAACTTATGCAGTTTGACACTTTTTGAATTGTGCAATTTTGACTTTTGTGCATTCATTTTTAGCAAATAAACATTCGTCCCTCTTTGTGAACCGGGAGAAATCCCGTGATTTGTAGAGAGGGTTAACTGATCCCAATCAGTGGCCCTTAATGATGAATTTTATATCTGTCATCATTTATTTATCTGCTATTTGACTTTTCTTTTTTCCTTTTGCAGATGAATAATTGAATGGAGAGGAGCAAAGGATAGCAGATGAAGAATTGAAGAATAGAAAATGTTTAGGATAGTTTTCTTTTTATTTAAATTTAAATTAATGTAAAATCATTGCTTGTAAATAAATTATAAACAATAATTGTACGAATAATTTAAAAATAAATAAAGGTTTTTATTATCCAATTAATTCTATTTCCTTTATTGTTTATTTATTATTTAAAATTCTTTGAATTAAAATAATTGAAAAATAAATTCCAATCACTTAATCTCAGAATAATAAATAATTTAAATAAACAATGCTTTAGCAATTTGAGCAGTTAAACCTGGCATTTCCAATATCCAAAGCAAAGCAATAGTTAATCAAAACACTGATCAGGCGCATTCCCTTTTCACTGATTTTTACCAAACACTGTAAATCCAAACTGCATGGATCTTTTGACTGGTTCAATCAAACGAACGTGAATTCAAACCAAATGCCTTCTTTTACTGATTAAATCAAACAATGCGAATTCAACCCAAATCTAGGAATAACTTGCAAAGCATCACAGATTTTGAATCCTTCTGAGAACGTGCCCACAAAAACCCTAATTCCTGATTAAATTCCAAAGAGCGTTCGCCTGATCAAAGTTGAGCCAAAATCAACCAAAACCCTAAGCCAACTGTGTGGAACATTCCAGAGCCCTGAGAATCAGTAAAAACCCTAATTGTGTCTGACTGACGAGAAAAGTCTGTTTGACCGATTCTTGAGCCAATCTGAAAAATCAGGAAACGCCTGAAGCTGTGATTTCTTGTGGAAAAATGCGAGGGCAAAATTTGGGGTACAACAGTTGCCCCTGTTCAACCTTCTTGAACCTGAAGAGTTAGATTGGCAAGTTTGCCTTTCGCGACTTGAGGGTAAAAGAAGATTGGACACTAAAGTGCCCAGAAAATTTGCACTCGGTGATGTGATGGTAGAGGTGAATGGGCTTAAAGATGCCATTTGGTGATGGGCTTAAAGATGCCATCTGATGCGATAGAGTCTTGTCGAGGGATGGGCTTAGAGATGCCATCTGGAATGAGTGTCAGGGAGGTGTCCATGCTTGGGACCATCTCTGAACTGGGGATCTGAATAAGAAATAGATTGACATCCGTTGTTGGGAGGAATCCGTAAACTGTTTTCAAAAATTGCATCTGAACAAGCTGATAGATTAACATCCATTGTTGGGAAGAATCCATAAACTGTTTTCAGAAGTCTTGAGAAGAAACTGAACAAGCGATAGGTTAACATCCGTTACTTGGAGAACCCGTGAACTGTTTTCAGAAATCTTGAAGTTGAATAAGCAATAGAGCAGCATCCGTTGTCGGGAAGCGTCCGTAAACTGTTTTCAAAGGTTGCATTTGAACAAGTGATAGATTAACATCCGTTGTTGGGAAGAATCCATAAACTGTTTTCAGAAGTCTTGAGAAGAAACTGAACAAGCGATAGGTTAACATCCGTTACTTGGAGAACCCGTGAACTGTTTTCAGAAATCTTGAAGTTGAATAAGCAATAGAGCAACATCCGTTGTTGGGAAGCGTCCGTAAACTGTTTTCAAAGGTTGCATCTGAACAAGTGATAGATTAACATCCGTTGTTGGGAAGAATCCATAAACTGTTTTCAGAGGTTGCATCTGAACAAGTGATAGATTAACATCCGTTGTTGGGAAGAATCCATAAACTGTTTTCATAAGTCTTGAGAAGAAACTGAACAAGCGATAGGTTAACATCCGTTACTTGGAGAACCCGTGAACTGTTTTCAGAAATCTTGAAGTTGAATAAGCAATAGAGCAGCATCCGTTGTTGGGAAGCGTCCATAAACTGTCTTCAAAAAAAGCATCTGAACAAGCTGATAGATTAACATCCGTTGTTGGGAAGAATCCATAAACAGTTTTCAGAAGTCTTGAGAAGAATCTGAACAAGTGATAGGTTAGCATCCGTTATTGGAGAACCCGTGAACTGTTTTCAGAAGTCGTGAAGTTGAAAAAGCAATAGAGCAGCGTCCGTTGTTGGGAAGCGTCCGTAAACTGTTTTCAAAAGTTGCATCTGAACAAGTGATAGATTAACATCCGTTGTTGGGAAGAATCCATAAACTGTTTTCAGAAGTCTTGAGAAGAATCTGAACAAGTGATAGGTCAACATCCGTTACTTGGAGAACCCGTAAACTGTTTTCAGAAATCTTGAATTTGGAGGAAGAACCGGTGTAGGGTTCCCTGATGATGAGCTCGTGTAAAACTGCATCTGGATAAGTCTGGAATAAGTGTCAGAATGTCGCCGTGTCTGGATCACATCTGAACTATTTCTGAAAGTCTGAATGAGTTATAGAATGTCGCCATCTCTGGGTCACATCTTGAACTACATCTTGTCTTTTGAGGTGATAAGGAAATTGTTGAACACTTTTGACATTCGAATGCCCCAAGTGGTGATGAAGGAGTCTTGGGTCAGATTACTCTACATATTGAGAGATTTCTTGAAATCTTGACTGGACTGCCCCAGGTTAATTGGACTTTGAAAGATCTGTTGGACCTCGACTGGACTGCCCCGGGTTAATTGGATGGTGACATGTCATGCCCCCTGCTGATAGGAGATTTGAAATGGAAGTGTTATCCTCTTGAAGTGATTTTTACTTACTGAGAGAGTTTTCGTTCCTCCGAACATTCGCTGTATGAATTTCTTCGCTGTCAAACAAAAAGGCAAATGCAGACAGTGATATTCAAGCAATGCAAAGTTTATGTTTGTCTCGAAGTTTTGAAAAATGCGTTTTTAGCAGAAAACTTTTCACCAGACAAGTCAACACAAGATTTAGAGTAAAGCCCTACAGGAGTCAGGATACCTTTTGTAACAGTATGCTTTCGAACTAACCCATGCTTCAATTAGGACTTTTGAAGGGTTGTAACATGGCTTGGTTCGCGGTTTGAGAAACAAAGGATAAAGGCTCAAAATATATTTGTACCCACCCGCTCTTCGTGATGTCCTTCATACCTAAGCTCAGTTAATTGTGCGTCTCACTCTGTTTTGAGTTTGGAACGACTTTTGGGCGATGGTTCACCAGTTGAATTTGGGGAGACAATCATCATCTCCTTTTTCTTTTTCAACATTTTTCATTTTGTTGAGGATTTTGTAATGACCTCACTATTTTGATTTTGATTTGTTATCCCTAACTTTTGCCTGACTGTTCCCATTTTCGCGATTACAGTCAGCGGGATGCCCCATCTTTCTTAAGCCTCCTTTATAGGTTTTGGCTTGGTGGGCTTTTCTCTTTTGAGAGATTGACTGTCTATGTGATAGGGAACCACCCTTGCCTTTTGATTCCAAAGGAATGCTTTCTTTTTTTTTGACGTCGTTCCTTGTGTTACGAACTGAGAGTTTGCGACTTTAATGCACATTTTCTTTTGAATTAAACTGAGAGACTACCCTGCCCCAGGTTTATATCAAAGGTTTTGATTGTTTAGAACAGAAAACTCCTACTTCTTTTGCTCGAAGGGGTTGACTAGGGATTAACTTCCTTATAACTCCAGTGTTTGGGAATTGAAAGAAATGCCTGTACATCATCAGCAAGGTCTGTTCAAAAGCATACTGTATGAGATTATGGTATTGTTTCGTCATCCTCCCTCTAAAGGCTTACAGCTTTTTATCAAGAGTCAAATATCACAAAGAAAAGCATAAGAGTAGTGAAACGAATGGATGAATTCAAGACAAACATATGCAATGCATTAATGAAAACAGAGTTTAACATCAACAGATAATTGTTTGACAGCAAAAGAAATTACAACTTTGAAAATTCAAAAAGAAGCAAAAGTCTTTCAGCTTGAGCTTCGTCATTTCAGGTGGAGAACCCTTTAACGGAAGATTTTCATCTCGCCGTCTGGCATGAATTCCAGCACTCCAATGTCGACCAGATCTTGAATCTTGTTCTTCAAGGCCCAACAGTCGTTGGTGTCGTGTCCCGGGCTGTAGGAGTGGTAAACACAGAATGCGCCGGGACGATAGTTAGGAGAGGAGGTATTGAGCTTCTGAGGAGGATCCTTTAAGGTAAGCAGGTTGACCTCCAACAGACGCTTCAGTATGAAGAATGATGGTATTTCAGTCTCCGTGAACTGCCTTCCCGATGTTTCTTGCTTACGCCGATTACCCCGTTGACGCTGGCGAGGTTGTTGATGGGCTTGTGACCCTGAAGCAAGCAAAGGAGCTTTCCCCTTGTTTTCTTGAGTGGATGGAGGTTGGGCGGTGACTTGCTCTTCAACCTCAGCTATTTGCCCCAATTGGTTATTTGGAAGCAGTTGGCGGACAAGAACTCTGAGTTCCTCTTGTCTTTGAGATAGGTCTTGGATGAGAGCCATCTGGCCCACCAACTGTCCCATCACTTGGGTCCTCAACATTGTCAGGTCGAACTGTAGCTCCGCAAGCTGGTCACTCCTGGCATTGTTGGAAATCTCCAAGCCCTTTGTGAGGAGAGCTTTCATCTCTTCTTGCCCCAGAGACACGTTCAGGGACATCTCCTGCAGCTGAGCAGTCTGGTCTTGGATGTCTTTGACAGACCTTTCTAGAGCCATCTCTTACTGAAATAAACAGTATGAGAGTAAGGAAACCTGAAAAAGGAAAAAATTGTCGAAATGCAATGCACGATATGTGGATGCATGCTTTCAAGGATCTCTTGGGGTAAACACAAGAAAATGTTAGAGGTTGAACTTTGCTCTTGAATTGGAGAACTTCGCACCGGTGGATGTCTTTCCACGAGAATCAAGCTCACCATGTCGAGTGGGTCATCGCCACTGATTCAAGTTGTTGCACTTGGACTTTGATTGGAGAACTGTGCACTGGTGGATGTCTTTCCACGAGAATCAAGCTCACCATGTCGAGTGGGTCATAGCCACTGATTCAAGTTGTTGCACTTGAATTTTTGATGGCATTTGTTTAGAGGAGAAACCTCTTTCCCCTTGGTAGGTGTCTGGTTCAACGTAACACTGCATCAAAAGAACCCTCAAGATCCTTGAAATGGTTATTGAAAATGCTATGGTATGATGTTATGATGTTATGTACATGTATGCAAAAAGCCAGTGAGTGTATATACAGACAAACATATTCACACAAAGCAAACAAGTCCTTAGGTTTAGGCTTGCATGAGGTTTAGGTAAGTACCCTCTTGAAGTTAGTTGGCTCATCCTGTCCTAAAATAGAAACCGGGTTCTAAGGAGCTCAATATCATTGGATTGTTTTCTGTGTTCATTGTTTCGGTTTAGCCACTTACTGGCGACCAAAATATTCCAAGAAAACAACCCTCAAATGAGTGTAGTATCGAGTATCTACCAACTTCGGACTGCACCAAAGTCGGCCATCTCACTACCCCTAAAAAGGCTAAGATGGTCAATTAAGGTTCTAAGAGTTCGTTAGTGCTTCACGACATCACACAGCGGCCCCGTACTCTCCTTGACTACTCAAGGGTTACCGGTACTCACAAATATGTCACACTAACATAGCTTACTGCTTCAACCGTGTCGGTATACCCCGCATAGTTCCCTCGCAGTTTTTTGCTATTTACCTAAAAAGGTGCCCCAAATCCGGGTGTAGGATTTACAACAAACCCAAACAAGAACCCAAAAGATAAAGCAATCAAGTCAATCAAAGCAAGAAAGTAAAGGTGATCTAAACCCTAAGGTAACCCCTCTTTTAAGTTTCTCCCCAGCAGAGTCGCCAGTTCTGTGATACGGTGGGAGAACTGACTATGAGTTTTGCGTTTGTATTCGCACTTGTTCGGTTGAGCAAGAGTCGCCACCGACTTTTTATTTTATCCTAAAGGAAAGGTTAAAAAAGCACAGCAAAAACCTTTTGAGATATTTCGTGGGTCCGGGGGGTAGATTATGAAAAGGGAAGGTATTAGCACCCTTTTCATCCATGGTTATCCATGGGCTCTTAGTTACTTGGTTTTTTAGATCACTTTGCCTTGATTTTCGATTGCTTGAAAATGGTGTGTGTGTGTGTGTGTCTTTGAAAATGTTTTGGAAGAAGATGCCTTGTCTTAGGCTACCCTTGTAACAATTCTTTACTCGAATATTTTACAAAAGTGTGTATCTTTTCGAAAAGATATTTCAAAGTGTTTTTGAGAGTTTGTTTTGAACGTGTTTGTGGAATGTGGTTTTTGAAAAGAAGGCAAGTGTTTTCGCAAGTTGATCTCAAGTAACTAAGAGTTTTGTCTACCCTATTGTACTCAAAGGTTTTCTCTATGTTTTCAACCCTTTTTAACAATTTTGTTCCACCATTGAATTTGGTGGACAATCTTGCGTTTAGGAAGTTTGTTCGGGACGGGCGCGGGTCATCGTATGGACCATGAATGCAATGGTGCCAAGTGTCTTTGGAAATTTGCTTTGAAGGGACTATGATCATTCCATTTAGGCAACATTCGAAAGCGTCATCGAGGGACTTATGATCGTTTGAATTTGTTTTGCCAAAGATACTCAACGTGCAAGCATGGCCCATTTTGGAAGGCAACATGTGGGATTACCCTAGAGGGTGTAAGTGTGATTGTATATTGATTTCATGTATTTGTCTTGTATTAGGTTATCTAACATTTGATTTTATGTACATGCAAACCCTAGGTCTAACCATGGTATAATTGAAAGCGGTAAATTGCAAGAATGTAAAATCTACGCTATTACAAAATAGGTATCCGGGAGTGGGGGTACAAATTTACGAATGGGGATGAGACTTTAGGAATGTAATATCCAATAAGTTACAACCAAATCGAATTTGCGATCAAATGTAAATGTAACAAATATATAAATATAAGTAAATGTACAATGTATCAAATGCAAGTATATTGTGTAAGTGTACGCGCATATGTGTATTTGTATATTTACAGGTGCGACAATGTGAATTTAAGAGGGTATTATTAAGTATTGTTTTGAAAAAAATTAAATGTTTATTTACTTAATCTTTTGTATTTTTTAATATGTACAAAAAGGATGTTTTAAGAAAAGAAAAATATTTCTAAGTTTGAAAATTATCATTTAAATTGTGTATATAAATTTGCATCCTTATATCCATGTGTTTAAAATGTACAAAGAGTATTTAAATTAAATGTTTTAAATTAATTAAAAATATATTTTTATGTATGTACAAATTAAGTATTAATCCTATGAACAATTATATTTATGTATAAATATTCATGTTATTTAAAAGAAAAGGAAAATGCTATCAATTTTAATTACATTGTTGTATAAAAGATATATTTCATTTATTATGTACAAATAGAAGTATTTTAAGTTAGAGAGAAAGATATTGTGTTTAAAAATATAAAAAAAGGTTTGGTGTTAATTTATTAACAAAATAACTTGTTCTATATAAAAAAAGATGGTTAAGTTGATTAATTAACAAAAGTAATATAACGTTTGTTTTATAAAAAGGGGTAAACGTTTTTTGAATGGGCCTTAGGCGTTCAGAAATGGGCAAGGCCCATGTTGACACAAAAATGTTTTAGGGTTCTATTGTGTTTTCATTTGGATTCTTAGGGCTTTGAGAGCGGCGCCGTCTTGGGGGTTTCGTTCATTACTTCATCTTCTCCGATCGTTCCTGAGTGCAATCTCCTCCGCCTAGCCACCAGCGCCACCTCTCGTCCTTCCCCTCGCGTTCGTTCAAGCAACGGTAAAACAAGGTAACGAAATGTCTCAAACTTGTTAGACGTTTTAGATTTGCATGTTATGATTCTTTGATTGTTGAATTCGATTCTGTGTTTTATTGATTAATGCGTTTTGGTTTGCCTTGTGTGAGGAATGAAAGGGAAGGGGAAAAAAGAACTACCTTGACTGGAGAGGGGAAGGAACGGTGGAGGCGCTCAGGAGGCTCGACGGTGAAGACGCTTGCTTGGATGACACTTGGTATTTCTGTACTACTTTTTAGGCTTTGTGATGTTGGTCTGAAAGCTTAACTTGATGTCCTCTTTTCTTCTTCTCTTTTACTGCATGCTTCTGCTTATTGCCTTGAGACATCTTTGCCTTTAGTGCTTGTTGAAATGTGATGCTTGATGATTTGTTCTTCTTCTGCTTCTCTTGTTAGCTTGTCTAGCTTGATGATTTGTTCTTCCTTGCCCAATGATGAGCCTAGGGTTCTGAGGGTCCTGAATATGTGCTTGAAATGCTATTGTTGAGCCACTTTGTATGCTTGTTAAGGTTGCCTCGATACTTTGCTTCTGTTGCCCATTTGATTGCCTTTTGATTTCCCTTTGATTGCCCTATGATGATCCTTCTGAGGGCTTGGATTTACCACTGAGTGCTTGAGTAGGCTTGCATATGCTTGAATAGCTTCAACCGTCTTGTTGCCTTTTTGAATGCTGGTTGAAATATGATGCTTTGAATATGCTGAGATTGATGTTGGTATGCCCTTTTTTACGCCCAATGATGAAGAAATTCTGAGGGTCTTTGTTTGGATGTATTTGGATTAGGCTTGTATGTGAGTTGAATGGTACAGGTTTTTGGTTATGGCCTCTTGAGGTTTTTTGCAGGTTAACTGGTCTATGGCTTTAACAGGTTTTTTCTTGAGGTTTGATGCCTTTCAGGCAGGTTTAAGGCCTTTTGTGATTTCATCTGGTTTGTAGGCATATGCTGGTATGGCTTGGACTTGGTTCAGATTTCACAGGTTTTAGGTATATGCTGGTATGGCTTGGACCTGGTTCAATGCTTAGGCAGGTTGGATGCTCAGGCAGGTTTTTGCTTAAGGTTTGATGCTTTAGGTTGATGGCTTAGGCAACTGGTTTTTGTATTACCGGCCTTTTGCTTTGACAGTGGTTTTTGGTTTTTGAATCGCTTACAGGTTATGTGTTTTTTTCAGATTGTTGGTCTCCTCTTTTGAGACTTGAAGGCTTATGCTTTTTGTATATCTTTAGTGTATTGGTTTGTGAGATCTCAGCAGGCTTGTGTTTGATGGATATTAGCAGGTTGTGAGGCTTTTTGAGGCTCAGGCTTCATGTTAGGCCTTTGACAGGTTATGGCCTTGAAAGGTTCAGCAGGTTTTTGCCTCTTGTTTTTGGTGTATTGGTTTACCTCCTTTTATCCACTGTGTTCAGCTTTTGTATATGTTTCTATCTTCCTGCCTAAAGCCTAAGCCTGCTTTCTTTTCCTCCTTTTCTTCTCTCTCAGTACAGTTTGCATTAAATATTGTTTATGCTTTTGTACTTTCTGAAAGGGCCACATCTTTGGGAAATGATGAAAAGAAAATGTGTTTTGCTTGCATAACAATTTTTCTCTGCATTCTTGTCTCTTCTTTTGACAGCTTTTGTACTTTGTATCTTTTCCAAATCTTCTTCTTTGGTAGCCTTGAATAGCTTTGTGACATTTTGACAGCAAGTTTGAATTTTTCAGTTTGGTTTGAACTTGGAGTTTTGAGATTTGAACTTATGCAGTTTGACACTTTTTGAATTGTGCAATTTTGACTTTTGTGCATTCATTTTTAGCAAATAAACATTCGTCCCTCTTTGTGAACCGAGAGAAATCCCGTGATTTGCAGAGAGGGTTAACTGATCCCAATCACTGGCCCTTAATGATGAATTTTATATATGTCATCATTTATTTATCTGCTATTTGACTTTTCTTTTTTCCTTTTGCAGATGAATAATTGAATGGAGAGGAGCAAAGGATAACAGATGAAGAATTGAAGAATAGAAAATGTTTAGGATAGTTTTCTTTTTATTTAAATTTAAATTAATGTAAAATCATTGCTTGTAAATAAATTATAAACAATAATTGTACGAATAATTTAAAAATAAATAAAGGTTTTTATTATCCAATTAATTCTATTTCCTTTATTGTTTATTTATTATTTAAAATTCTTTGAATTAAAATAATTGAAAAATAAATTCCAATCACTTAATCTCAGAATAATAAATAATTTAAATAAACAATGCTTTAGCAATTTGAGCAGTTAAACCTGGCATTTCCAATATCCAAAGCAAAGCAACAGTTAATCAAAACACTGATCAGGCGCATTCCCTTTTCACTGATTTTTACCAAACACTGTAAATCCAAACTGCATGGATCTTTTGACTGGTTCAATCAAACGAACGTGAATTCAAACCAAATGCCTTCTTTTACTGATTAAATCAAACAATGCGAATTCAACCCAAATCTCGGAATAACTTGCAAAGCATCACAGATTTTGAATCCTTCTGAGAACGTGCCCACAAAAACCCTAATTCCTGATTAAATTCCAAAGAGCGTTCGCCTGATCAAAGTTGAGCCAAAATCAACCAAAACCCTAAGCCAACTGTGTGGAACATTCCAGAGCCCTGAGAATCAGTAAAAACCTAATTGTGTCTGACTGACGAGAAAAGTCTGTTTGACCGATTCTTGAGCCAATCTGAAAAATCAGGAAACGCCTGAAGCTGTGATTTCTTGTGGAAAAATGCGAGGGCAAATTTTGGGGTACAACAACGTTCATACCAAGCCCTAGGGGCTTGTTTAAGACCGTATAGCGCGCGCTTAACTTTGTAAACATAGTTAGGATTCTCAAAATTCTCAAAACCGGGAGGTTGAGACACATAAACATCTTCATTAATGTATCCATTTAAGAAGGCACTTTTTACATCCATTTGGAATAATTTGAAGTTTTGCGAGCATGCATATGCAAGAAAAAGGCGTATAGCCTCGAGTCGGGCCATTGGAGCATAAGCTTCCTCATAACTTATGCCTTCCTCTTAGTTATACCCTTGGGCAACAAGTCGAGCTTCGTTGCGAGTTATAATTCCGTTTTCGTCTAGTTTGTTCCTAAAAACCCATTTAGTTCTAATAACTCGATGATCTCGCGGAGGAGGGATAAGGTCTCAAACCTCATTTCTTTTAAAATGATTTAGTTCCTCTTGCATGGCTAAAAATCAATGTTCATGGAGTAAGGCATCTTTAAAGTTTTTGGGTTCAATTTGAGAGACGAAAGCAAAATGATAACAAAAGTTACTTAACTTAGAGCCAATTGTTACTCCCTTTGATATATCTCTTAGGATGTTGTCGATGGGATGATCCTTAGAGGTTTTCCATTCCAAAGGAAGATCATTTTTATTGCTTGGATGATCTTCCTCTCTTTATTCAGATACTTGATCCAACTTTTCTTCAATTTTAGTAGATTCCGAGTCCTTTTCTTTGGGATCTTGTAGTATGCTTTCTGAAGATACACCTGTACCATCGTAAACACTACCCTTTTCAACTAATTTCGGATCAGATTCATCAAAGGAAACATGTACAGACTCTTCAACTATATGTAATCTTTTATTAAATACTCTATAGGCTTTTCTTGATTGAGAGTATCCGAGAAAGATACCTTCACCAGCTTTTGAATCAAATTTACCTAAATTTTCTTTACCATTATTTAACACAAAGCATTTACATTTGAAGATGAGAAATATTTGGTTTTCTTCCTTTCAAAAGTTCATAGGAAGTTTTGTGTAGAATAAGACGTATTAAAACCCTATTCAAAACATAACATGTTGTGTTAATGGCATCATCCCAAAAGTATTTTGGAAGACGGTGTTCATTGATCATAGTTCTTCTAAAATACGGTTTTTACATTCCACCACTCCATTTTGTTGAGGAGTACATGGAGCAGAAAAATTATGATCAATGCCGTATTTTTCACAAAATTTATCAAAGAGATCATTCTCAAATTCACCACCATGATCGCTTCGAATAGTAACTATGCTAGTGTTCAATTTGTTTTGAGAAAACTTGGCAAATTCTTCAAACGCCAGAAATGTGTCACTTTTATTTGCCAAGAAAATTGTCCAACAAAATCTTGAGTAGTCATCTACAATAACGAATCCATAGTAGTTACCACCCAGACTTTTAATTCTAGATGGTCCAAAAAGATCCATATGAAGAAGTTTAAGAGGTCTCGTTGTAGAAACATTTTTTTTATATTTAAACGAGATTCTAGTTTGCTTCCCCATTTGGCAAGCATCACATAAGTGATCCTTGGAAAATTTTAGTTTTGGTAAACCGACTACTAAATCTTTAAGGACAACTTTATTTAACAAATCAAAATTCAAGTGAGCTAGACGTTTATGCCACAACCATGAATCCTCATTTAAAGTGACTAGACATTTAGTTTCGGTTAGAGATATATTATTCAAGTCAAGAATGTATACATTGTTTACCATCAAGCCTTTGAACACATCATCTTTCTTATCACTGTGTTCATTTATGCAACAGTCTTTTGAGAATGATACATTGTATCCTTTATCGCATAACTGACTAATGCTAATAAGATAATGTTTAAGACCATCAACTAATAGGACATATGAGATAGTAGTAGAAGAGGGATTACCTACACTACCTTTACCGAGTATTGATCCCTTGTTATTGTCGCCATAGGTAACAAATCCTTTCTTTTTCGCCACAAAGTCAAAAAATAGGGAGATGTCGATCGTCATATGTCTTGAACACCCACTATCGAGAAACTATCTTTTCTCCATAGTCTCAATACATTCCACCTATAAGTTTAAACAAGGGAAGTAGGTACCCAATTTTTATTGGGTCCTTGTATGTGAATGATACTTAAGTTGCATTTTGGCAACCATTTGAAAATTCCTTGAGGAACCAAAAATCTCCTAAATCGAAATTTGCTAATGGTGTGTCCCCTTTTACAACAATATAAACATGTTAGAGTTTTGGGCAAGTTACTTTTTCTTGGATGATCTCTTATTTCATAAGTGTATTTTTGATATGGATTTATCATACTACTTCTGAAATTTGATCTATCAATGCTAAAAGTAATTTTGGGTTGTAAAGCCTTGTCAAGTTTGGCTTTAAGAGTTTTTACTTCTTTTTGTCAAATGTAGCAAGTTTCACATCCATCTCAATCATGCCAAAAAAGCTTATCATCTTTGCTATTAGTTTTGATTTTCTCTACCATGGATGCCTTGAGAGCTTCCAATTCTTTTTGGGATTTGGACACTTTATGCTCAAGGTATGAAATTTTTTTCTTATTTGAGGCTAATAATTTAAAATCTTCCTTAGCCTCATTTTGTAGAGTATCAAAAGCTCTTTGCAATTCTATGTGAGACATTTTATCGACGTGATTATATTTAGAGTGACTTACATTGCTTTTCTTCTTTTGATGAGCCATGAGGTAAAGGTTGATCGTTTCTTCTTCGTCACTAGAGTCCCTTTTTCTTGAGGCTTCACTATCGCTATCCAAAGCAATGTATGATCTTCTAGCTTTGTTAGATCTCTTTTGAAAATTGTCTTTTCCTTTGTCTTTCTTAAGCAACGTGCATTCCGGTTTGTAGTGGTCGAGTTTTCCGCAGTTGAAACATGATCCTCTTGATTTAGATTTCTTACCTTCATCTTGTCTTGAAGGTTTTGATTGATTTTTATAATTTATAAGATTTTTGTCGGAGTGTTGGACTTCATTCTTTCAGAGATATCTGTGATATTGTCTCACAAACAGCCCCATGTCTTCACTTGAGCTTTCATATTCATCACTAGAATCACTCGCACAAGAGTTATTGGTGGAGGACTTTGAACTTGAAGCCTTTAATGTGACAGACTTCTTTTCAATGTCTTTTGGTTTTTCCTTCTTTTCCTTTTTCTCATGCTTATTGATATTGATGATCTCTTGCTCATGCTCTTGAAGCTTTCCAAATAGGGTATTTATATTAAGTGTAGCTAGATTGTTTGCTTCCTTGATTGTTGTAACTTTAGGCTGCCATTCCCAATTAAGACATCTTAAAATTTTTTTAGTAGCAACAACATTAGGAGTAACATGACCAAGAGTGTGTAAGCGATTGATTATATGAGAAAATATCTTTTGCATATCAGTAATGGTTTCACCATGCTTCATGTGAAAGAGATCAAACTCTTGAGTTAATGTACTGATTCTAGCAAGTTTAACATAATTTGTCTCTTCCTGGGTAATTTGTAGAGCATCCCATATTACTTTAGCAGTCGCAGAATGTGATACTCTAAAATATTCATCAACACCTAAAGAAGCAATAAGCATATTTCTACCTTTCCAATCATAGCTATACTTTTTCTCGTCTTCCTCATCCCATAGTGCTTCTGGTTTTGGTATGGTAATGTTATCCTCATTGGTCATGGTTATTTTCATAGGACCATCCTCGATAACTTTCCATGTCTTTCTATTAACAGAGTTAATATGCACACGCATACAATCTTTTTAATAGCTATAGTTTTCACCGGTGAAAATAGGAGCTCTCGTATAAGCCCCTTTAGGATCGTTCTCCATATTCTACAAAGTAATATGTGAAGCACCAGATGAACCGGTGCTCTGATACCACTTGTTAGATGATGTGATCGATCTAGAAAGGGGGTTGAATAGATCGTTTAAAATAATTTGCGCTTTTTAAAATTGTTTTTAGAAAAATATGTGAAAGCTTCCTGGAATCTTCAATCGTCTAAACGATCCTCTATTGAAAAGATCAGATATACGTAACTGTATGAGATATAATGACAAAATAAGAATCAATACGTTTTACTCAATTGATCAATCACTTATACACCCTCAATGATTATTAATTACTTCCAATGAGTTGAATGAGATAAGGATAAGCACAATGAATAATTTGTGTATTAGTCAATTTGTCAAACACCTTGTGAGCAAAGCACCTTAGGTTTGATTTTACTAAATTGTAGTTGTAAGTTTTCTTAGGTATCAATCAAAAGGATTGTTACCAATGTTTTGAAATGAACTCAACACACTACAATTTCAATAAATGTAGATTTGACTAATTAATTTTCTCACAGTATAGTAATCAAGTATAGAGATAAAGAAAAAGCAGAAGAACATAGGATTTGTTAAGGAAGTTCCCCTTGTCGTCCTCGCGTAGGGCACGTCTGCTCCCAATTCTAGAATCTAGAATTGAGATATTTGATATTAAGTTGCAAATGATACAAGAGAAGAGATAGTTCATAATAAAAACAAACCAATGTTTCTGATGTAACAGTCTTCTTCCCTTTCCTTAGTTTGAGCAAAACCAAGTGCCAAATTCTTCGAACAAACCTCCGGTTACCGCTACTTGATTAATCAAACCCACCGTTTCTTAATCCTTTCACTTGGTAGATTTCGATCACAAGCAATTTGACCCTAAATCAATCTTCACAATCCTCCGGTTACCGCTAATTGATTAAGAAAACCCACGTTTCTTAATCCTTTCACTCGGCTGAATTTAATGAAGCAAAGACTTATGCAAAAACCCTCGCACCAATAGGAATCTTGGAGGAGAAAATCCAAATGATTTTATTCAAGAACATCCCACAATTTCTCAACCCAGATCTGAATTGAATCCTTGATTTGAACGTGATTACCACAACAATTTTCTTGAATCAACAACCATGATTATGTGCAGATGTTGATTTTTGAGAAGAGAGGATGAAGATGTTGAGCACTATGTGTATCTTTCACTAGTTATTGTTAACTTAAAATAATGATGCATAATATATATATATATATATATATATATATATATATATATATATATATATATATATATATATATATATATGTTACCTAATAGTGAATACCCACAAACATAGTAGAAAATCATATGAGGCCAGTGAGCGGTCGACTCAACCAGAAGTAGGGGTCGGCGCGACACAACCTACACCAAGAGAGAAAACTATTTTGAAGTGAAATATGTCAACCTCTTCAGGACTTGCATCAATGCAAACTTTGAATATTCTGATTCCCAGGTTGATTCACCAGAAGGGTCGATGTGATACATCCAGCAGTCAAAGAGAATTCCATTTTGAAGTGCAGTGCGTCGACCGCTTCAGGGATTGCGTCGATGCAAACTTTGAATGTTTTGATTTCTAGTTTGAGTCGACCAGAAGGGTCGACCTGACACATCCAGGGCTTGATTGAAGATGATGAGTCAACCACACATATCTTTGTGTCGACGCACATAATGAATTTTCTCAAAAATAAGTGTTTATGGAGATCTTCATTCCAATCATTCCATTGCAAGATTATTCATATGACCATCCCAAATAGAGAGAGATTAATAATGATTTTGACATCATTAAAATAACTATAGAGGGACTTTTCCCTCACAGGTTTTTGAAATTTACTACCAAGAATTGTACTTTCAAGAATTGCATAGATGCCTTTTCCCTGGGTCATCAGTTTACACCACTTTTAGATCTTGTACAAATCCTTATTGTTATGAGCTTGACGGTATCAATTAAAGGGGTTTCTTATAGTATTACTCTCATTACTTCTTAATGTACCATACTGTTAGAACATATGTAAAATTCTTAGATCTATTATTGTAAATGGAGGAGTGACGTTGTTCGGGCCAAATTCAAGATTATCACGATCCTTTCTCTTGAAAATTGGAGGGTTGTAAATAATTACCTCTTGCATGATTGATTGTATATAGGTCACCTTACAACATATACATGGATGCATATGTGATCACCATCAGAATTTCATATCAGATGACAAGTTATTATATGTCTTCCATGAGGGAGTAAATATGTCATTGGCATTGGTCCCTGTGTTTATGATATTCACTCACCAAGAATACCACCCTCAGAAGAAATATGCCACTTCGGTTTCTTATCTCGAGTATAATTGATTATATGTTTATAATTTATTTGAAGTTGTTGATTCCTGAATTAATATTTAGAATCAATTTTATATTAATGTTTTAACAATAAAATAATAACTCTTATCTATTAAAAAATAAGAACTTTAAAAAACTTTGCAATGTCGCTTTTATTGATCCTCTTACTATCCTCGGGTGCACTTCTTTCTAGCTGAAGCTAGAATGGTATTTCTGCTCTGCAAGTTGATGTACTAAATGACTCTAGATGCATTGGCGAAGCCAAGACATTGGCTTTTATAGTTAAAGATCACCGGCTGGTCCTACTCCAAATTGGATATCTTGAATTGTACTAATGATAGAAGTTCTGGTAAAAGACTATGTGTAATACGGTGGGAGAACTGACTTGGTTTTGCGTTTCATCATAAATGTTACGGATAGCAAGAGTCGCCACCGACTTTTCTTTTATCTAATAAGGAAAGGGTGAAAATAACAGGAAAGACCTTGATAGATTTTGAGTTCGGGGTAGGTTATGAAAATGGAAGGTGTTAGCACCCTTTTCATCCATAGTTATCTACGGACTCTTAATCGCTTAGCTCACTTTTTCAAAAATTGCTTTGTGTGTATGTTTGAATATATTTGGAAAATTTGTCAATGTAAGGAGAAAACTTTGTAATAACTCTTGTATCAGTCCTCAAGAGTGTATACAAAGCGTTTTGAAAATATTTCATTTTGTTTTGAAAAAGTGTGTTTGTGGGAAATGTTTTGTGAGAAAGAGATTAAGAGTACCTACCCACTCAAGGTCGTTCTTGTACTTTTCATTCTACTCTAGATAGTTATATTCATACCATTAGTTAGTAGGAAGCCTTATCGTTGGATGTGAAGGGACAGGCGAAGGGTCATCGTACGGTCAAAGAAGGTAACTTGTAAGGATGCTTTAGCAATTTTGTAAGGTACTAGATCATTTATCAAAAGGAAGCGTTACAAGGGTCACCGAGGGACTATGATCTTTGATTCAAGGAACTTTTGTAAAGCATCCCTACTTTCGAGGGACATGACCGTTTTGTTCCCAAGGAAGCAAGGGAGGTTACCCTAGAGGTGAAAGTGTGCGAGTATGTTGTATTCAGTTATTTTATCTTTGCAGTTAGGGTTTTCTAACATTTGTTTTTATCTTTCCATGCAAACCCTAATTAATAAGCAGTAATATATAAAAAGACAGTAAAGGTGCGGAAAGTAAAGGCAGAAAATATAAACCTAAACTATTACATCACTTTGGGGCAGATACATAATAGTGAAAGCAAAAAAGAGATCCTAAGCTATTACATCCAGGAGCAGTTACATAATAATAAAAAATAAAGTGATAAATAAAGATTATGTTTCGGTACATACTGTTGTACACCAAAATTTTCCCTCCCATATTCCTCAAGACATGTCAAGAATAATCTCCAAGTTGCTCAAGATGGCTCAAGAGTTGGACAGTCAAATCATCTCCTAAGGCAGTCAATTCAAAATTAGGGTTTTTTGTTGCATCAAGGTCCTTACATACAAATGACCTCAAGTGCTTCCCAATGTCCTAATATGTTCTCAAGTTCATCCATGTTAAATTTCAAGCCTTGCAGAGGAAGTTTGGTCAGTCAATTGCTCAAGAGGTCCAAAAATCGATTATGTTAGTGCAAAAGTCAACTGTGACCTATGAACAATCAAACCTCAAGATTTTTTGTCAACATTATCATTTTGAAGGATAATTCATCATTTGATCAAGGGTTTATCAGATTCATCAAGGATTGCTCAAAATTCATCAAGATTCAAAAGTTGCTAAATTAGGGTTTTGTAGGAAAAGTCAACTCAACTTTGACCAAGCATAACTTTCTCATACTTTATGAGAAATGACCCATCCCAATCTCATTTTTAATAGTATGAAATTTACTACAATCCATCTTCACACCCCAAGATCAAGAAATGCACTCACAAAAAGTTACCAATTTGGACATTATAGGTCATTTTTGAAAGTCAACAAAAACACCTTTTTTTTGCCAAAGCTTATAACTTGAGCATGGAACATCAAAATGAGATGAGACTAAAAGGGTTGGTTAGAGGACATATCAAGCTTTCTAAACAGTCAAATAACACCTCCAAAAGTTAAAAATTGAAGAAGTTATGCATTGTTGAAGTTGGGCATTTTTCCAAAATTGCCAAAAGACAACTATCCTCAAAACTTCAAATTTTATCAAATGGGCCCACTTTTTTCCACTTGATTTGATCTTGTCACACCACACACGTGTCCTAGATTCAATCTTGTGTCCAATTATTAATTTTTCTATTTTATTTGATTTTTATTGGATTAATTCATTTTAAATATCACCATGTCTTAAATAAATCATGTACACAATCAAACTCGTATAAAGCTATATCATGCACAAAATATTGGATTTGGAATGAAATTGATAACTTGGTATCTTTTTGATTGATACATGTCTTAAATATCATCATGTACACAATCAAACTCGTATAAAGCTATATCATGCACAAAATATTGGATTTGGAATGAAATTGGAAGCTTTTTAATGGAGGATCATATCACATCTTCAATCATCAATGCACAAAGATTTAAAGCCCAAAACCTGGCCTAATTCACTCCATGTTACTTATACAACACAAGGCATACGAGTTCAAGAACTAAGAGGCTGCACAATCAGAAAAACCAAAACTTGAAAAAGCTTGAAAAAACTTGAAACTGAAATCAGTATTGGAGACCAATTCAACACGAAATCTCAACGTAGACCTCTTGCTGGAGATCTACTGAAGCAGTTACAATCAAAAGCAAAGCCATTCTCCTCATAAATCGCGCTGTAAGTCTTCTTGAACACCTCCCTACAGTTGAAAACGTATCCCCTTATTCTTGCATCTTTTTTCCAAAATCTTTGCACAATCATGCTAAGCGGTCCATTTAGAGACTTTCTGCATTAACCAATTGAATTTTCATGGCATGTAATGTCAAACCTGAAACTAGGGTTTTTGTTTCTTGTTTTTAGGCATTTTTGCTACAGGTAAAATCAAGGCAAACCATGGATATAGATGGAATCAGGAGAGAAAGACGAACAGGACCATGGCTTTAGATTGAATTTTCATAGCCTAGAGAAGATTTTAGGATCGACCTATGGATTTTGCTGTGGATTCAAATCCGCAGGAAAAAGAACCAGGGTTTATTGGAGAATATGAAGACGTGTCCATGTCCAATTGGCCCATTCAAAAATCTGGCGCGCGTTTTTATAATTTCTGGCATATTAGTTTTGTTCTACATATATTAATTGTTGTTTATCATAATTACAAAAGAAGCGTAGTGGTTCAGTGGCTAGGGCGTGTGTTCATTGGCTAACAGGACCTGGGTTCGAATCCCAGGTCCACCATATTTGCCTATTATTGTTTTTCTTCAGGAGATCCAACGCGCCTCAGCAATTATGGTACATGATACACCATCACCTGATCACTTGCCAGATGGCCTCCAGGCCAAATCTGAGGGTCAAGATTGAACATCCACCATGGTGCCTAGTCAGAGTGCATACGTGGAATCCAGAAAAGTCAAAGCAGGCTAGCATAATTGGGCTTGGAAATTGCTCTTCTCACCATCAATTGGGCCCAAACCTCCCATTGGGTTATTTCTATTCTTTTTATATTTCATTTTTATTTATTTGTTTTGTTTAAATTATTATTATTATTATTTAAACTAACCAATTAATATTTTTCTTAATAAAATTAAAAAAAACCAAAAATATATTTTATTTATTAAAATTAAACTCATCAATTTTATTTTTGTAAATAAATGCTAATTAATTAACTTAGTTTTAATTAGGTATAATTTCAATATCTTTTGCAAATAATTAAAATTAATTTAGAATATTAGGTTTTACTAACTTTAAATCAATTTATTTTATTTCTTTAAATACTCAAAAATACAAAAACATTTTAATGAATTAATTTAATTGTTAATTTAGATTTAATTCCTTTTAATTCAAAAATAAACCAAAAAATGCTTTCTTTCAAAAAAGGGTCAAAACCCTAAAATACGTCCGATTTAATTTCTCGCACGCGATCCATTTGATTCCAATATTGTAATTGCTTCCGGAATGTAATAGCTTTTAATTAGGACTTTATTTTATCGCTTTATTTATTTTCCGCATTTTAAATTAAAGGGTTGCTTTTGGCGATGTAAATACCCGACGCCTTGTAATAGTTTAGATTTAATTTCTGCAATTTAAATTTCGCAACTATACACTGTTAGATGTTTGGTAATAGGGAATGCATGACAAGATCAAATGTATGAACTTAAAATCAACATAGCTCACCCATGACATGTACAAAGATAACATAACCGAAATAACACACTCGCACATGCGCACTCTTAGGGTACACCTCGCTTGGTTGCCTTTGAACGTGGTCATTGAGTATAGGAAGTTTTAGAGGTTGCCCTCTTGTCCAAAGATCATAGTTGCCTCGAAACGGTTGCCTCGGAAAAATGATCTAAGACATTATGGTTACCGCTAAGGCGTCCTAACATTGCTTTAGTGACCACACGTCCCTTAATCGAATTGACCCTTAAACTCCAACGACGGTGCTACCTACTCATTCATAGTGGGATAGCATTGTCTAAAGGACCTTGCATAGTTTGATTCCTTTTTCGAGCAGGTAGATGGTTCTTAAGTACTTGCTCATTCTAAAACAAAACAAAACTTTTCGCACTTACACATTTCAAACAAAAAAACTCTTTTCAAACCCACAAACACAAAGAAAAGAAAATTTTGAAAACACTTTGAGCAAGTACCTAAGAGCCCATGGATAACCACGGATAGAAAGGGTGCTAACACTTTCCCTTTCTATAATCTACCCCCCGGACCCGAGAAACATCTCGAAAAAGGAATTTTTCTGTGCTTTTTTCCTTTCCTTGTTGGATAAAATAAAAGACGGTGGCGACTCTTGCTTACCGCGACATTTTGCAAAAATAAACGCAAAACACAAACCAACATTCCAAAAACAGTCAGTTCTCTTCCCACCGTATCACAGAACTGGCGACTCTGCTGGGGATTATTTAATAAGTGAGGTGTACCTTAGGATTAGATCATTGTGTTTTCAATTGTTTGCTTTGTATGATTTATCTTTGTGGGCTTGTATCGGAGTTTCTATAGATCCTAACTCGGATCTGGGGAATACCCTTTAGGTAAGTAGCAATAAACTGTGAGGGAACTGTACGGCGTAGACCGATGCGGTTGAAGCAGTAGCTACGTTGGTGTGGCACTTTAGTGTGTACCGATATCCCTTTTGTTAGAACGAGGAGAATATGGGTCTTCTAAGGGGTCATTAAGCACCAACTGACCTTAGAACCTTAAATTGACCAACTTGGCCATAGAACAGTAGCAGTATGCTACACTCATTGAGACTAAACTCTCGCGATGATTCCGGCCGCAAGAAAAGGTTGCTAAACTGGAATTATGACTGATTGAGGGTAGTCAGTGATATTGAGATCCTCTAGAACCCGATTACTATTTTTAGGACAGGTTTAAACCAACTGAACTGAAAGAGGGTAATACCTAAGCTCCTTGCCAGCCTGAAATCTAAGGGCTCTCTGTGTGACTTGTGTGCCTTTACCATGTTTGCTGTTTGTGGTGTGCTTACTATCATGACATCATGACATCATAACATTGCATACATTTTGCATTGGACTAACCTATTTCAAAGACAGGAGGGATTCATCTTTGTTCTGTTTTGTAGGTCATCATGATTCCCATGCGTAGAAATACCATCCGGATCAACTTTGTCCAGGTTCCCACTGTGCTCAAAGAGTTGGTTGCAAAGATGCCTGATACTAGCTCTTTCATCAGAAGACATGGTTATCTTCTCAGTTTGGTCACCTCCAAATTGGACAAGCAGATGATGAGTGTTCTGGTCCAATTTTATGATCCGCTGTACCACTGCTTTACTTTTTAGGACTACCAGTTGGTCCCCACCTTAGAAGAATTCTCTGAGTTGCTTGGTATTCCTATCCGGGAGCAGACCCCGTTTACTGGTTGGGAGAAGGTTCTTAAGCCAGAAGAGATTGTTGCAACCCTTCATATGACAAAGGAAGAAGTAATGGCTCATTGGGAGACTAGAAGTGGAGCAAAGGGCTTTCTGACTAAGTTCTTGGTTGGCAAGGCTAACTATTTCTGGGATAGCCTAGACTTCAAGGCATTCGAGAATATTCTGGCTCTTCTGATATATGGCTTGGTATTGTTTCCAAAATGTGACTCCTTTGTTGATGTGAATGCGATAAAAATCTTCATCTCTCGCAATCCTGTACCCACTCTCTTGGCTGACATCCTTCATCAGCTTTATGCCTGTACTGCCCGAAAGCGGGGAACCTTGATGTGTTGTGCTCCTTTATTGGCGAGGTGGTTTATTTTGCACCTTCCCAAATTAGTGCTGAAGAACAAAGAAGGAATGGGCTGGGCTTATAGGGTTATGTCTCTCTCGCATAATGACATCATTTGGACTCTCAAGGGTATGGATGAGGTGACTATCATTGATCGATATGGGGAATACCCTAATGTCCCACTGATTGGAACTAATGGAGGAATTTCTTACAATCCGTGCTTAGCCTTACGTCAATTTGGGAGAGCCCGAAGAGAAGGACCTCATGAGTTGTTAATGCCTAGTATCATCTTTGATTTTCAAGGGGATAGCGACGAGCAACGTCGCAGATTCATAAGGGCTTGGGATAGAGTTCACCAATCTGATCCACATGAGCTGGGCCCAAAGACTTCTATTCCAATGGAGCCATATCTCAGATGGGTTCGTATCCGTGCCCAAAAGCTAGGTATGCCATATGAAGTTGTCCGGCCTATCATTGTTGAAGTTGCTAATGAATAAAGGGTTCTTCCGACCATCCTCCATCCTTACATGCCCACTAACATTGGGGCACTGAAAAGGTCTTGGATGCAACTGAGAGAGGAACGGGATGCTTACCGAGAGAAGTTCAACGAGAAAGAGCAGAAGATCCAGAGGTTGACTAGGCAATTAGAGAACGAGCGGATTCTCAATGACTATGTCCGCACCGACAATAAGAGACCATGGGAGCATTGATTGGCCTTTGATGATTTACTTTCTAGTTTTTATTTACTTTTCAGTATTTCCTTTCATGTAACGCCCTGAGGGCATCAGTTGAACAATTTGAATTCCAAAGTTTATCTAATAAAGTGTGTTTCCTTTCTTGTTTACAAATTTGAATCTCCCGATTGTCTTTGAAATCATGTCATACGCATTGCATCCCATGCACTTCATAACAGGTACCCGTTACAGGTCTCTTATCTTCTTCGCCGTTTATTTCAGCGCTTATCATGTCTGCTGAACCTTCAACTGAGCAAGCCATCAAGGCCCTCCAGGCCCAGAATGCCCAATTTCAAGAGTTGTTCATGAATCTAGCTAAGGGTCAGCAACATCTGAAGACCCTGATTCTGAAAGAGAAGAAGAAGAAGAAGAAGAAAAGGATAATCCTGTTTAACACAGGGCACAAGTTTCGGAACAGGCTACAGAATGAAGTTGATCTGACCACCTCATCTAGAGGGAAAGATAGTCAAGAGGAAAGGAGGGCTCCTAGCCCTGTGGTCTCCGACAACGAGACGAACTTTGATGAAGAATAGTATCCTCCTGCTGAGGATAGATACAAACAACTGGAAGACCGGTTGAGTGCTATGGAGGTTCAGAAAGTGCCTGGTCTGGACTTTGGTGATCTGAGTCTATCATCTAGGGTGGTGATTCCCCACAAATTCAAGGCACCAGCCTTTGCTAAGTATGACGGAGTTTCTTGTCTGAAGTTTCACCTCTGGTCATATGTAAGGAAGATTCAGCCTTACACCGCTGATAAGAACCTATGGATCCACTTCTTCCAAGAAAGTCTCTTAGGGACTCAGCTTGAGTGGTTTTATCAGTTAGACAGAGCCAGTATCCGCAGTTGGGAAGATTTGGCTACTGCTTTCTACAGGAAGTATCAGTACAATTCCGACCTCGCTCCTACGCGTACCCAACTCCAGGGTATGTCAATGGGAACGGGTGAAGGATTCAAATATTATGCTCAGAAGTGGAGGGTCCTTGCTGGAAGAGTACAACCACCCTTGGCTGATCGGAAGCTTGTGGGTATGTTTCTGGGGACCCTGTCTGGTCCATTTTTCAACCACTTGATTGGAAGCTCTTCATCTGGGTTTATAGAGCTAATTTTGAACGGTGAAAGGATTGAGGCTGGTATTAAGGTTGGGAAGATACAGAAGGGTGCCTCATCAAGCACCGAGAAGAATCCATTTAAGAAAGAGTCCAGTGGCGTCTACAGTTCAAGAAACCAGAATAGACCTGAACGCCGCCAAGCTGTTAATGCAGTTGTTATTTCAAAACCTGTTGGTGCTCCTCAGTACAATAATCAACAAAAGGATGAGAGACCTTAGAGGCAATTCACCTGTCTCAACATGATCTTATCTCAGATTCTGCCACAACTGCTGAAGACTAATCTGGTGATCCTAAAGGAAGCCCCAAAGAATCCAAATACAACATCACCAAGGTATAACCCTAATGCCCGCTATGCTTACCACTCTGATAGCCCGGGGCATAATACAGATGATTGTTGGACTTTGAAGAATAAGATACAGGACTTAATTGATGCAAAGGAGATTGAGTTCAAGGCGCCCGAAAGGCCTAATATTGTGACTGCTCCTATGCCCAAGCATGGAGTGAATGCTATAGATGAATACTCGTTTGTGGTTTCTGTGAATGACATTGTTACCCCTTTGATGACTGTGAAGAAGAACCTTTTGCTAGCCAGTTTATTTCCGGGCTGTAACGAAGATTGTTTTATGTGTTCTGTTCTGCCTACTGGTTGCCATCTTTTGAAGTCAGGTGTCCAACGCCTAATGGATAGTAAAGAGATTCTGTTTGAGAATACTGTTGTTCCCTCCGTTCCTGCTGAAGAAGTTGCCATTATCACCATTTTCGACAATTCTTCCAAGGTTCCCTCAAGGAAGCCTGTTAGAATTACATCTGTTCCAAGAATCGCACCTATGATCATCACTGTTCCGGGGCCCATCCCCTATACCTCTGATAAAGCTGTCCCTTGGCACTACGGGGATGATGTTTATTTTCATGGAGTTAAGTAAGAATTGGATGCTAATACTGACGTCAGCAATATTGTTGGACCTACTAAAGTCACCCGCAGCGGAAGACTTTTCTCTCCTGATATCTCTCCACCCACTACCCAAAGACCTGTTGTTATTACACCTTCCAGTGTACCTGCTACTATTCTTGTTCAAGTTCCTATTCTTACCCCTGTCGCCGAGTCATCTGACACTCGGGGCAAAGGGACCACCAGTGAGCCTTCCCAAACAGAGGCACCGAAGACAATTACTGTTGAAGCTTCCAAACAAGAGATGGAAGAGATTCTGAAGATCATCAAAAAGAGTGACTACAATGTAGTTGAACAGCTGGGGCAAACCCCGTCCAAGATTTCTATGTTGTCACTGTTGCTATGCTCAGAGGCCCATGCCAAGGCTCTGATTACCTTCTTGAAGACTGCCCACATACCGCAAGAGACATCAGCTGATCAGTTTACAAATTGTGTGGCCAATTTGACTGCTGACAATGGGTTGGGTTTCTCTGACGCCGACTTGACTGCTAAGGGGAAGAATCACAATGATGCCTTGCATGTCTCCATTGAATGCAGGGGCACTACTCTTGCTTATGTATTGGTGGATACTGGTTCCTCATTGAATGTTTTACCAAAGAAAGCTCTAGACCGGATGGACTGTGAAGGGTTGGAGTTGAAACTAAGCAACATTATCGTCAGGGCCTTTGATGGGTCTAAAAGAATGGTGCATGGAGAAGTTGATATCCCGATTAAGGTTGGTTCTCAAGTCTTCAATTCTACATTCTATGTGATGGACATTCAGCCATCTTATTCTTGTTTGTTGGGTCGTCCATGGATCCACAAAGTCGGGGCCGTAACCTCAACACTCCATCAGAAGCTGAAGTACCCGGTCAAAGGGAAGATTATGACAATACAAGGAGAGGAAGAGTACATGGTTAGCCACCTTAACTCTTTCCGATATGTAGAGATGGATGGAGAGTTCATTGAGACCCCATTTCAAGATTTTGAAGAGGTTCCCCAGACACTGGCGTCAGCTGAGACTGTTGTTGAAGATTCTCCTATGAAGATGGCTTCCCTCAAGGATGCCCGGGCTGTTATTGAGAAAGGTGGGTGTGAAAATTGGGGACGACTCCCAGATTTTACACAGAAGACTAACAAGTTTGGTTTGGGTTTCACTGCAGAAGCTCAAAGGTCCGTTCGGAATGCACGAATCGGAAGACCTCCCGTGTTCATTAGCAACTCGGGAGTGAATGCCATTGAAGACGATGTTGAAGAGTCTGAGTTCGAAAGCTGGATCTATCCTATGACCGACGGTGGACCAAGCAACTGGACAACAAAGGACTTCATCCCTATTACTTTTGTTACCCAGTAATGAAACTTTTTGTTTTGAATTTGTAACAGACAATGTTTTAAACTTTATGGCCCGATGTCTTACCCGGGGCACTGTGGCTTCATTTGTGAGGGCTTTTGTGTGTCATTTTCATATATCATTAATAAAAGCATTATACGTTCTTGCATTTCAAATTTTGCGCTCCTTGTTTTTCTTTATTATATATTGCAAAACAGCTATTTTACACACACTCACGTATACAGGTCTACATCCACTCTGGATCTCACTGGTAACGACTCTGCTACTGCAAATTATGACTTCGAAAATCCGATCAACTTAGCCGAAGACGAAGGTGAAGATGATTGTGAAGTGCCCGGTGAATTTGCAAGACTGTTACTTCAGGAAGAGAGGTCCATTCAGCCGCATGAAAAGCCGGTGGAATCAGTGAATCTGGGTACAGAGACAGATAAGAAAGAGGTTAAGATCGGTGCAAATCTGGAGCTTAGTGTGAAGCAACGGTTGATTCAGATGCTGCATGACTATGTTGAGATCTTTGCCTGGTCTTACGAAGATATGCCTGGTTTGGATACTGATATTGTGGTTCATCTCCTGCCTACCAAGGAAGATTGTCCTCCAGTAAAACAGAAGGTTCGCCGAATGCGTCCAGAGATGTATGAGAAAATCAAGGCTGAAGTGATGAAACAGTTTGACGCCGGTTTTCTAGCAGTTACTTCTTACCCTCAGTGGGTGACCAATGTGGTTCCTGTGCCGAAGAAGGATGGTAAGGTTCGAATGTGTGTTGACTATAGGGATTTGAACAGGGCGAGCCCCAAGGACGATTTCCCTCTACCTCATATCGACGTTCTGGTTGACAACACCGCACAACATAAAGTCTTCTCCTTTATGGATGGTTTCTCCGGTTATAATCAGATTAAAATGGCTCCCGAAGACATGGAGAAGACAACTTTTGTTACTCAGTGGGGTACCTTTTGCTACAAGGTCATGCCCTTTGGGTTGAAGAATGTTGGGGCAACGTATCAGCGTGCCATGGTTGCTTTGTTTCATGACATGATCCATCATGAGATCGAAGTATACGTCGACGATATGATTGCAAGGTCCCAAACTGAGGAAGAACACCTTGACCATCTGCAGAAGCTGTTTGACAGACTGAAATTGTACAAGCTGAGGTTAAACCCAAACAAATGCACCTTCGGGGTGAGGTCTGGCAAGCTACTGGGTTTCGTTGTAAGCGACAAAGGTATTCAAGTGGACCCGACCAAGGTAAAAGATATATAGGAGATGCCAGCTCCCAGAACAGAGAAAGAAGTCAGAGGTTTCCTTGGACGACTGAACTACATTGCCTGATTCATCTCACACCTGACTGCTACATGTGAGCCAATCTTCAAGTTGCTGAAGAAAGATCAAGTGGTACGCTGGAATGATGAATGCCAGGCCGCTTTCGAAAGGATCAAAGAGTATCTCCAAGAGCCACCCATTCTGATGCCACCAGTTGAAGGGAGACCTTTGATCTTATACTTGACAGTACTCGATAACTCAATGGGGTGTGTGATGGGTCAGCATGACGAGTCTGGCCGAAAAGAGCATGCTATTTATTACCTTAGCAAAAAGTTTACCGACTGTGAGACCCGATACTCACTGCTCGAGAAAACTTGATGTGCTTTGGCATGGGATGCTCGCTGGCTGAGACAGTATATGTTGACTCACACTACTCTATTGATATCAAAGATGGATCCAATCAAGTATATCTTCGAGAAGCCTGCCTTGTTCGGAAGAATAACAAGATGGAAAATGATCTTGACTGAGTATGACATCCAATATACGACCCAAAAGGAAATCAAGGGAAGTGTGTTGGCAGACCATTTGGCACATCAAGCAGTGGATGATTACCAGTCTAGGAACTTTGAATTCCCGGACGAGAATATCATGTTGATAACTGATTGTGAGACACCTGGACCGGATGAAGGACCTGAGGAGGGATCCCGATGGTCTATGTACTTTGATGGAGCTTCAAACTCTTTGGGTAACGACATTGGCGCCGTGATCATATCTCCTAAAGGCTCTCATACTCCGTTTACCGCCCGACTATGTTTCAACTGCACCAACAACATGGTGGAGTATGAAGCGTGCATTATGGGTCTTCGAGCAGCAATTGACCTAAGGATTAAGTTTCTAAGTGTCTTCGGAGATTCCGCTCTCGTGATTAGTCAGATCAAAGGCGAGTGGGATACTAAACACCCAAACGTTATTCCTTACAAGGAGTATGTATTGACGTTGCTTCCCCGTTTTGAGGAGACAACCTTTGAACACTTCCCTAGAGAGGAGAATCAGTTGGCGGATGTGCTGGCTACGATGTCTTCTATGTTCAAGGTCAATTGGGACAACAAAGCTCTCCGGATCATCATTGAAAGATTGGACGAACCTGCACATTGCTGTGATATTGAGACTGAAGAAGTAGCAGATAAACCCTGGTTTCATGAGGTGAAGAGATACCTTGAGGCTCAGGAATACCCCGAGGGTGAATCTGTTAATGATATGAAGTTTCTGAGAAGGTTCGCGGCAAAGTTCTTCATCAACAGTGGTATTCTTTACAAGCGTAACCATGATTCGACCTTACTGCGTTGTGTGGATAAGAATGAAGCAGAAAGGATCATGATAGAGTTACATGAAGGAACTTTCGGAACTCATTCCAATGGACATACCATGGCAAAGAAAATCCTACGGGCAGGATATTATTGGTCCACAATGGAAGCCGACTATTATCAGCATTCTCGGACGTGTCACAAGTGCCAAGTCTATGCTGATAAGGTGCACATACCTCTCGTTCCTCTGAACGTCTTGACGGAACCTTGGCCTTTTGCAATGTGGGGCATTGATATGATCGGCGAGATCAGACCTACGGTATCCAACGGGCATCGTTTCATCCTGGTGGCTATTGATTACTTTACGAAATGGGTTGAAGTAGTTTCCTTTGCTACTGTAACCAAGAACGTCGTAGCTCGGTTCATTCGACACAATCGGATCTGTCGATACGGTGTACCAGAGAGGATCATTACGGATAATGGTACCAATCTTAACAACAAGATGATCACCGAGCTCTGCGAGCAATTCAAGATACAACATCATAACTCTTCTCCCTACCGGCCGAAGATGAATGGGGATGTCGAAGCGGCTAATAAGAACATTAAGAAGATTGTGCAGAAGATGATAGTGACATACAAAGACTGGCACGAGATGTTACCATTTGCTCTTCATGGGTACCGTACCTCAGCGCTAACGTCAACAGGGGCAACACCTTATTCCTTAGTATATGGTATGGAGGCAGTCTTGCCCATTGAAGTTCAGATACCCTCTCTTCGGATTATGAAGGATGCAGGTTTGAGCGAAGATGACTGGATTCAGACTCGACTTGATCAACTGAACCTAATCGACAAAAAGAGACTTACTGCTATTTGTCATGGTCAGACGTGCCAAAAACGGATGATCAAGGCATTTAACAAGAAAGTCAGACGACAAGAGTATCAAGTTGGGGATCTGGTAATCAAGCGCATTATCTTACCTCAAGGTGATCCCAGGGGAAAGTGGACCCCTACTTATGAAGGGCCATTTGTGGTTAAGAACATTTTCTCAGGAGGAGACATGATTCTAACCACCATGGATGGTGACGACCTTCCTCACCCTGTCAATGCAGACATAGTGAAAAGATACTACGCATAATCAAAGACCCGCTAGGTTGAATGGCCTAGGAAAAAATAAGGGCTTCCCGGCGAACCAAAAGGGTTCGGGCAAAAATAAGGGATGAAAATAAAAATCTGTACACCCGGCAAGTCGAAAACCTGAAAAGGCGGCTTGGGCAAAAATGGGTATCCCGGTGGACTGAAAACCCGAAAGGGTAGTCCAGGAAAAAATTAGGGATTAAAGCGTAACACTATGTCTCATTGGATCACCTTTCATTCGGACTTTGGTATCAACTATCAAGCTCAGACGACACTAATCAATCTGATTCATCTTCAACCAGTAGCAAAGTAATGAGATGATCGAGGATATAAAGGCAATAGCAGAGTTAGAATCCAGTGGGATTATTCACATAGCTGTTTTGTTTTCTTTTTACAAATTGTATAAATTCTATTTGTTCGGCGGCGTTCTCTTACTAGGACGTCAGCCTCTTGTACAAAAACGCCTATTTACAGGACAAACTTCAAAATCAATACAATTCATCTTCAAAGAAATTTCAAACTGTTTTTCCTTTATCTGTTTTGTTTTGCAAAGGACGTCCAATGTTCATTTTTGATATATGCATTTGACATTAATTGCTGCTCATAAATATTTACATGCGAAACAAAAGATGAATTACTGGTAATAGCAGAAACAGGGGCAATAAGAATTGTCTGAAGCTGTATAGTTGCTTTTTCCACCAGGTACCAAGGTAGATTCATCTGAAGAATATGGCTAAGATACCTTCACTCCCCGCAGAGTAAGACAGTAATGGCAACTCTCTCCCAGCGGAGACTTGCAACCGTGAACGAATCAACAACACTCTCCCCAAGCAGAGTTGGTCTACCATCAGCACTAAAAAGGTCTTAATATTCCCCAGTGGAGTATAAGAATATTCCCCAGTAAGTATCAGAGTATCCCCGACAGTCTTAATATTCCCCAGTGAAGTATAAGAATGTTCCCCGGCGGAATACAAGATACCCCCAGTGGAGTCAATATTTCCCCAACATGGTCTGAAAAAAGCTTCCCCAACAGAGTTGAAGCATCATCCCCAGTAGACTCTGGAAATTTACCCCCAGCGGAGTACAAAAGTAAATCTCCCCAGCCAAGTTCAAAGGATCATTCCTAGCAGAACTCGGAGATTTATCCCCACAGAAGTCTAACAGGTTATCCCCAGCAAGTTGCAACTGAAAGATCATCCCCAACGAAGTTCTTTCTTTTCCCCAACAGGAATTCAACCCTCCACAAATTCAGTATCACCGATAACGGTAATCCATCCCCAGCGGAGTTTATCAGCAGAATCCCCAACGGAGTTTATCATTAAAATCCTCAGCAGAGCATCTCTTCCCCACAGAGTAATTCCCCTCAGAGTAATCTCCTCAACAGTTTATTCCTTAACGGAGTTCTCTTCTCCTGCATGTTTATTCTCGCAATTACCTTCGTTCACCATCCCCAACGAAAGAGAAGAATTCAACTCTACTCTCCAGCAGCTATCCAGGATTTATTTCCCCCAGCTAAAACATTACATTTCCATACATCATGATACATGCATATACGCATCATACCGTACAATCTCATTTATGTTGAGAACATCATTGCTTGATCCATATCATGCATTGCATATGACTAACCTTTACCTTTCAGGAAAGATGCAGTTAAATTCTCAACTAAATGTTTCAAGACCTTCTTTGGTCCAGTTAAATCGATTCCTAAAGATTTTTCTGATACCAATCCAGTAAAAGGAGACAAGACCAGTTAAATCGATTCCTAAAGATTTCTCTGATAACAATTCAGTCAAAAGAGACAAAACCAGTTAAATCGATTCCTAAAGATTTTTCTGAGGCCAACCCAGTCAAAGGAGACAAGACCAGTTAAATCGATTCCTAAAGATTTTTCTGATGCTAACCCAGTCAAAGGAGACAAGACCAGTTAAATCGATTCCTAAAGATTTTTCTGAGGCCAATCCAGTCAAAGGAGACAAGACCAGTTAAATCGATTCCTAAAGATTTTTCTGATAACAATTCAGTTAAATGAGACAAAACCAGTTAAATTGATTCCTAAAGATTTTTCTGATACCAATCCAGTCAAAGAAGACAAAAACAGTTAAATCGATTCCTAAAGATTTTTATGATGCCAATCCAGTCAAAGAAGACAATCCAGTCAAAGAAGACAATCCAGTCAAAGAAGACAATCTAGTCAAAGAAGACAATCCAGTCAAAGAAGACAAAACCCCCTCTAGACCAGTTAAATTGATTCCTAAAGATTTTCCTGATGCCCATCCAGTCAAAGAAGACAAGACCTCCTCTGGTTCAGTTAGATCGCCGACAAGATCTCCCTGATTCGTATTCCAGTTGAAGTTCAGACCACCTACCAACAGTCTCCAAATGGCATCTGTAAGCCCATTCCCGACATCACAATGTTGATACCACTTCATGCGAGTGCAAATTTCTGGGCACTCTAGTGTTCAATCATCTTCCACCTTCGGATCACGAAAGGCTCGAAAGCCAGTCTATATCCTCAGGTTTAATAAAATTGAACAGGGGCAACTGTTGTACCCCAAAATTTTCCCTCCCATATTCCTCAAGACATGTCAAGAATAATCTCCAAGTTGCTCAAGATGGCTCAAGAGTTGGACAGTCAAATCATCTCCTAAGGCAGTCAATTCAAAATTAGGGTTTTGTGTTGCATCAAAGTCCTTACATCCAAATGACCTAAAGTACTTCCCAATGTCCTAATATGTTCTCAAGTTCATCCATGTCAAATTTCAAGCCTTGCAGAGGAAGTTTGGTCAGTCAATTGCTCAAGAGGTCCAAAAATCGATTGTGCTAGGGAAAAAGTCAACTGTGACCTATGAACAGTCAAACTTCGAGATTTTTTGTCAACTTTCTCATTTTGAAGGATAATTCATCATTTTATCAAGGGTTGATCATGATTCATCAAGGATTGCTCAAAATTCATCAAGATTCAAAAGTTGCTAAATTAGGGTTTTGTAGGAAAAGTCAACTCAATTTTGACCAAGCATAACATTCTCATACTTTATGAGAAATGACCCTTCCAAAGATCATTTTGAAGAGGATGAAATTTACTACAATCCATCTTCACACCCCAAGATCAATAAATGTACTCACAAAAAGTTACAAATTTGGACATTATAGGTCATTTTTGAAAGTCATCAAAAACACCTTTTTTGCCAAAGCTTATAACTTGAGCATGGAACATCAAAATGAGATGAGACCAAAAGGGTTGGTTAGAGGACATCTCAAGATTTCTAAAAAGACCAAGAACACCTCCAAAAGTTAAAAATTGAAGAAGTTATGCATTGTTGAAGTTGGGTATTTTTCCAAAATTGCCAAAAGACAACTATCCTCAAAACTTCAAATTTTGTCAAATGGGCCCACTTTTTCCCACTTGATTTGATCTTGTCACACCACACACGTGTCCTAGCTTCAGTCTTGTGTCCAATTATTAATTTTTCTATTTTATTTGATTTTTATTGGATTAATTCATTTTAAATCAATTTAAATCTAAATAAAATCTAAAAATTGATAACTTGGTATCTTTTTGATTGATACATGTCTTAAATATCATCATGTACATAATCAAACTCGTATCAAGCTATATCATGCACAAAATATTGGATTTGGAATGAAATTGGAAGCTTTTTAATGGAGGATCATATCACATCTTCAATAATCAATGCACAAAGATTTAAAGCCCAAAACCTGACCTAATTCACTCCATGTTACTTATACAACACAAGGCATATGAGTTCAAGAACTAAGAGGCTGCACAATCGGAAAAACCAAAACTTGAAAAAGCTTGAAAAAACATGAAACTGAAATCAGTATTAGAGACCAATTCAACACAAAATCTCAACGTAGACCTCTTGCTGGAGATCCACTGAAGCAGTAACAATCAAAAGCAAAGCCATTCGCCTCATAAATCGCGTTGTAAGTCTTCTTGAACACCGCCCTACAGTTGAAAACGCATCCTCTTATTCTTGCATCTTTTTGCCAAAATCTTTGCACAATCATGTTAATCGGTCCATTTAGAGACTTTCTGCATTAACCAATTGGATTTTCATGGCCTGTAATGTCAAACCCGAAACTAGGGTTTTTGTTTCTTGTTTTTAGGCATTTTTGCTACAGGTAAAATCAAGGCAAACCATGGATATAGATGGAATCAGGAGAGAAAGACGAACAGGACCATGGCTTTAGATTGAATTTTCATAGCCTAGAGAAGATTTTAAGATCGACCTAGGGATTTTGTTGCAGATTCAAATCCGCGGGAAAAAGAACCAGGGTTTATTGGAGAAGATGAAGACGTGTCCATGTCCAATTGGCCCATTCATAAATCTGGCGCGCGTTTTTATAATTTCTGGCATATTAGTTGTGTTCTACATATATTAATTGTTGTTTATTATAATGACAAAAGAAGCGTAGTGGTTCAGTGGCTAGGGTGTGTGTTCATTGGCTAACAGGACCTGGGTTCGAATCCCATGTCCACCATATTTGCCTATTATTGTTTTTCTTCAGGAGATCCAACGCGCTTCAGCAATTATGGTACATGATACACCATCACCTGATCACTTGCCAGATGGCCTCTAGGCCAAATCTGAAGGTCAAGATTGAACATCCACCATGGTGCCTAGTCAGAGTGCATACGTGGAATCCAAAAAAGTCAAAGTAAGCTAGCATAATTGGGCTTGGAAATTGCTCTTCTCACCATCAATCTGGGCCCAAACCTCCCATTGGGTTATTTCTATTCTTTTTATATTTCATTTTTATTTATTTGTTTTGTTTAAATTATTATTATTATTATTTAAACTAACCAATTAATATTTTTCTTAATAAAATTAAAAAAACCAAAAATATATTTTATTTATTAAAATTAAACTCATCACTTTTATTTTTGTAAATAAATGCTAATTAATTAACTTAGTTTTAATTAGGTATAATTTCAATATCTTTTGCAAATAATTAAAATTAATTTAGAATATTAGGTTTTACTAACTTTAAATCAATTTATTTTATTTCTTTAAATACTCAAAAATCCAAAAATATTTTAATGAATTAATTTAATTGTTAATTTAGATTTAATTCCTTTTAATTCAAAAATAAATCAAAAAATGCTTTCTTTCAAAAAAGGGTCAAAACCCTAAAATACGCCCGATTTAATTTCTCGCACGCAATCCATTTGATTCCGATATTGTAATTGCTTCCGGAATGTAATAGATTTCAATTAGGACTTTATTTTATCGCTTTATTTATTTTCCGCATTTTAAATTAAAGGGTTGCTTTTGCCGATATAAATACCCGACGCCTTGTAATAGTTTAGATTTAATTTCCGCAATTTAAATTTCGCAACTATACACTGTTAGATGTTTGGTAATAGGGAATGCATGACAAGATCAAATGTATGAACTTAAAATCAACATATCTCACCTATGACATGTACAAAGATAACATTACTGAAATAACACACTCGCACATACGCACTCTTAGGGTACACCTTGCTTGGTTGCCTTCGAACGTGGTCATTGAGTATAGGAAGTTTTAGAGGCCGCCCTCTTGTCCAAAGATCATAGTTGCCTCAAAACGGTTACCTCGGAAAAATGATCTAAGACATTAGGGTTACCGCTAAGGCGTCCTAACATTGCTTTAGTGACCACACGTCCCTTAATCGAATTGACCCTTAAACTCCAACGACGGTGCTACCTACTCATTCATAGTGGGATAACATTGTCTAAAGGACATTTGCATAGTTTGATTCCTTTTTCGAGTAGGTAGATGGTTCTTAAGTACTTTCTCATTCTAAAACAAAACAAAACTTTTCGCATTTACACCTTTCAAACAAAAAAACTCTTTTCAAACCCACAAACACAAAGAAAAGCAAATTTTGAAAACACTTTGAGCAAGTACCTAAGAGCCTGTGGATAACCACAGATAGAAAGGGTGCTAACACCTTCCCTTTCTATAATCTACCCCCCGGACCCGAGAAATATCTCGAAAAAGGAATTTTTCTGTGCTTTTTTCCTTTCCTTGTTGGATAAAATAAAAGACGGTGGCGACTCTTGCTTACCGCGACATTTTGCGAAAATAAACGCAAACCAGCATTCCAAAAGCAGTCAGTTCTCTTCCTACCGTATCACACATACCAACTGAAAGAAGAGGCTGATGATTGGTGGGTGAGTATTCATCAGAGCCTGGATGGTGAAGGTGAGGAAATCATATGGGCTGTGTTCAACAAGGAATTTCTAAGGAAGTACTTTCCGGAAAATGACTGCGGTAAGAAACAAATTGAATTTTTGGAATTGAAACAGGGATATTTGTCAGTGAAGAAGTATGCTACTAAGTTTGTGTAGCTGGCAAAATTTGATTCGTACTACAATGAGGCGACTGCTAAATTCTCCAAATGCATTAAGTTTGAGAATGTATTGTGTATAGAAATCAAAAGGGAAATTGGATATTAGAAGATTCATAAGTTTTCAGATTTGGTGAATAGTTGTAGGATTTATGAGGAGGATAATAAGGCTCATTACAGGGCCATAAATGATTAGAGAGGCAAGAAACAACAGAATCGTGGGAAACCTTACAATGCTCCAGCTGATAAAAGTAAACAAAGAGTTGCTGATGGTAAGAAGCCAAGTGGGGGAGGTGCTCCCACTAACCTTGGATGTTTCAGATATGGTAATCCAGGTCATCGGAGTGATGAATGTACTGCTGAATTGAAGAGGTGTTTCTGTTATGGCAAAATTGGACAATTAGATAACTTACTTGAAAAGAAATTTGTGAGACAAAGTGTTGTTAGAACAAGATTTGGTTCTGAAACTTTATCTTCGAGTTTTGGTGATAACAATAGTATGTTTTTATGAACAATTTTGGTACTCTAATGTGTGTTACTTGTGAGTATTTAACAAACAGGTTCTACTTCTGATGAACTGCGTGGCCAAGACATTAGAAGAGACAAGTTCCACTTATACGCTACACAAGTTATGATGAACAGTAGCAAGACACTTCAGAAGACTCTGAAGTGTAGGCTCTGATATGAAGTCTAAAGAAATCAGTTAGAAGATCTGAAGATAGTAGTTCTACTGAAGTTCAGATGCTAAAGACTCATGTTTCTAAAGATAACGTGTTCTGAAGAAACCAATCAAAATATTTAAAGACAGAAATTTCTACTGAAGTCCAGATGCTGAAGACTCATGTTTCTGAAGACAAAGGGTTCTCAAAGACCAAGTGGTGAAGATTCTGAAGACGTGGTTCTGAAGACTCTGAAGACTTGAAGTTCTGAATACCCAAGGTTCTAGAAAAGGTTCTCAAAGACCAATTGCTGAAGATTTTGAAGACGTAGTTCTGAAGACTCTGAAGACTTGAAGTTTTAAAGACCCAAGGTTCTAGAAAAGGTTCTCAATACCAAGTGTTGAAAACTCTGAAGACGCAGTTTTGAAGACTCTGAAGACGCATTTTTGAAGACTCTGAAGACTTGAAGTTCTGATGACCTTAGTGTTATGTTCTCTCTTCTAAGCTCATGCTCACAGAAGACTCTAAAGTATAGAAGGAAATAAGATAACGTTAATGTGGTACAATAGCAGATGGTACAATCAAAATGTTTCATTCCACTATAGTGAAGGATGGATGTGTTGCACGATCTTGTCCCTCATGTGATTCAAGCCGCCAAAGATTCTGAAAATTCCAAGAGTACCCCTCAATGGATATATTATTTTATTGTCTATACAAAGGGCTTGAAGAATAAGAGAAAAAGTGGCTAATTCACGCCAATTCACGTTGATACACTTTCTATTAAGATTTCTCATATGCTTTCATATTTCTCTAGTCTATGTTCTAAAATTATTGTTTACATATTCATTTGTCTAGAAGCATAATTTCTTGTAAACAAACTGTGTTCAAACAATTGTTTGATTTTCCTTAAGGGACCAGTTAGGTCAGTATCCTTAAGAAGTCTAGGACTTGTGTGTCTTAGAGGTTGTTGTTAGTCACTTGCGGGTAGCTCGTGCATTGTAATAATCAGTTTGATTATTGGATTAAGTCCTTGTTTGATAAGGCTAAATCACCTTGGCGGGTGGACTAGACTAGCTTGATAGTTTTCAAGTGAACTAGTATAAACATACTATGTTCTTTACTTCTTGTTCTTAATTATTGTTATTATCAAGAGTGGGAAAACATATTTTATTTAAATGGGATTATTTTTAAAGAAAAGTTTTTTATTTAAAATCCAATTCAAACCCCCATTTCTTGTGTTTTTTACACCTTCAATTGGCATCAGAGCTCCGATTCTGAGGTAATAAATTTTTTTGCATTTTTATCAACACTTAACAGTGTTTAGTACCAATCCAGATTGTGTGAAAAACCAATGGCTACACCTGTTGTTACCACTGTTGATGATAGGGATAATGATAGAGACCATTATATTGTAAAACCTCTTATGTTTGATGGAGATAAGTTTGATTATTGGAAGGATAGAATAGAAAGTTACTTTCTGACATATGACTTGGATCTAGGGGATTTGATATTTGATGTCTACACTCACCCATTAGATGATAAGGGTCAGAAGATTGTAAGAAGTGATATGACATATTGTAATGCGGTGTTAGAACTGACTTTTTTGGTTTCATCAGAATATGCGGATAGCAAGAGTCGCCACCAACTTTTCTTTTATCCAATATTTAGGAAAGGTGAAAAGAACATGAAAGACCTTTGATAGATTTTGATTTCTGGGGGTAAGTTATAAAAAGGGAAGTTGTTAGCACTCTTTTCATCCGTAGTTATCTACGGGCTCTTAATTGTTTAACTCACTTTTGAAAAAAAAAACTTGCTTTGTGTGTGTGCGATTTGTTTAAAAATATTTTGAAAAGTCAATGTAAGGCTAACTTTTTAATGATTCTTGTATCAATCTTCAAGAATGTGTACAAAGAATTTTTTGAAAATATTTGTTTGAAAGTGTAGTGTGAGAAATGTTTTGTTAGTGGGAAAAGTTGTGAGCAAGCAATTAGGAGTTTCTTACCCACTAAAGTCTTACTTATTCTTTTCCTTCTCCTTTAGAGATAGTGTTATCCATACCATTAATTGGTAGGTAGCCTTATCTATTGGATGTGATGGGATAGGCGTAGGGTCATCGTATAGTCATCGAAGGCAACATGTAAGGATACTTTAGCAATTGTATCGAAGGTACTATAATTATTTTGCTCGTAGGGACTAGATCATTTTGTAGGAAACTTTGAAGGGTCATCGAGGGATCATGGTCTTTATTCGAAGGGGACTGTGATGATTTAATCGAGGGTCTTTTGATCAAGTATCCCCACTTTCGAGGGACGTGACCAATATTGTAAGGCAACAAGAGAGGTTACCTTAAAGGTGCACGTGTGTAAAGTGTGTTAATTCATTAATTTATCTTGAGAATTAGGGTTTTCTGTGTTTGTTTTAGTCTTTCCATACAAACTCTAGTTACTAGCAGTTAAAATATGTACTGAAAAGATAAAGTGCAGAATGTAAAGTGGGGAAATTTAAACCTAAGCTATTACATGGCTTTGGAAGAGAAATATAAGTATAAAAATTGCGAGAAATTAAACGTACACTATTACATCCTCGGAGCAGATACATAATTAGAAAAATACGAGAAGAGAATTCTACGCTATTACAATCGGTAGTGCGACCTATACATTTTGTCTAAGAAAATTAAATAGTAAAAGATAAATAGGAAAAGTGTTAGAAAAATGTTTTTGTTTTTGTGCTTTTTGTAGAAAAGAACTTAAATGATAATAGTAATTAAAAACCTAATTCTAATTAATTTTAATATTAAGAAAAAAAGTTAATTAATTAATAAAATAATTAGTAAATAAAAAGATATAAGAAAAATTTTAATTACTAATTAAAAAGACCTAACCCTAATTTTTTATAGTTTTGAAAAAAGATTAGGTTAGGTAATGATTAATTAAGAAGAAATTAATTAAGAAAATAAAAAATTAAATAGTAAAGAAATAAGAAAAAGAATGTTAAAATACTAAAATGTTTTTTTTAGAAAATAATTTAAGTGATAATAATTAATTAAAACCTAATTGTTTCTATTTAATTTTTATTATTAAAAAAAGGTTGATTAATTAACTAATTAATTAATAAAAATACATCAAGAGTTTAATTTACTAATTAAAAATCCTAATCCTAATTTTTTAAAGTGTTAGAAGAAGATTAGGTTAATTAATTGTTATTTATAAAGGAAATTAAGAAAATATGGTGAAAATAAATTACGGTTAGTAAAAATAGGTTAAAAAAACCAATTGCCTGGGGTGGTGTTAGTTTGGCCTGAAAACACTTGTAGCATGAGATTCGATGAAAATAACTCAAACTGCCTTAGTAATGGCAGATCCTTATTCATGCGTCAAAGCTTGCAAGCAATAATTCTAAGCAAGTCTAAACATCATTATAAACAGGTATATATGTATAGAATTAATCAACAATACATGAATTATGAGTTTGAATTTCAAGAATATTATCCAACCGGCGTGACTTGATGTGACTGTTGTGGACGTGGATTTTCTTTAAGGATGGTTGAGATGGACTCCTTGGATCTTCAAGAACACAATGTAATGCTTAGAATAGATTGAAAGTTATTGCAGACAATGTTTTTAGTTTTCCCTAGTTTTGAGAAAATAGAGATTTTTGAGAGTGTGTTCTTGAGGCATTTTCGTGTCCGTCTTGTTCTGAATACATTATGTATTTATAGGAGAAAAGATTAGGTCAACACTATTGAATCAAATCGTGTGCAATCATGGTATAATATTTCATGATTTTAATTTCATGATCAAATATTTCATGATCAAATATTGATGAAATTACAAAAGATTTGAATTTTATGATCAAATATTTGATTGAAGTTTTGCATGAAATCTTTTTTTATGCCAATCTCATACCAATCACGTTTTTTGCAAGTTGTCACCAGCTTTTTATACTTATGATTTGATTCAAAAATAGATCTACATGTCTTATATCATTTATTTGATATTTTATATGATTTATTTTGCTTTTAATTGCATAAAATCAAAATAAAAATAAATAAAAACCAAAAAAGTAAATTAATGCATTTAGGAATCTATTATGAGGTCAGAAACATGTTTGGACCTTAAAGTAAAGGCTCATTATCCCAAAACTTCAAATTTACTCAATTTGGACTTCATGCATTTTCTCAAAATTGCCCAACTTGCACCAATCATAACTCACTCAATTTTTATCATATGAATGTGATCTTAGACTCTTTGAAAAGCTCAAGATATACCCTACAACCTTCATTTTAGTCGTTTTTTCATTTGAAGACGTTATCTTTATGTAAAGTGTTTTGACAAAAGGTGTCTATTTGTTGACTTTTAAAATGACCTGTAATGTTTTGGCTCATATCTCTCAAATGAAGCATTTTGGCCTTGATCTTAGAGAGACAAATATGTAGAGAATTGAATTTACTTCAAAATGGGCTTTGGTTGATAATTTTCAGATGAAGTATGTAAAAGTTATGCTTGGTCAAAGTTCAGTTGACTTCTCCTTAAGAAAACCCTAATTTAGTAACTTTTGACTTTTGATGAATCTTGAGTTTTCTTGATGAATAATGATCAACCTTTTAACAAATGATGAATGTGACTTAAAAATATTGATGTTGACTAACAATCTTGAAGTTTTATTGTAAGTTGGTCAAAGTTAACTTTTTGTCAAATATAGTTGATTTGATCAATCTTTGAGTAGTCTTGAGCAATTGAGACCTTCATGAGCATGATGGGGTATCTTGAATCAACTCGTCTGGAATAATGGCAGAGAAAATTTTGGGGTACAACATCTGCCCCTGCTCAATCTTCTTAAACCCGAAGAGTTAGATTGGCATGCCCGTCATTCGTGATCTGAAGGTGAAAGAGGATTGAACACTTATAAGTGCCCAGAAATTTGCACCCACGTGTGCACGAAGTAACACTATTGATTGATTATACTTCTTGAATTGGATTAAAGATGCCATTCAGAGAGGTGATAGAGTATCGTCGGAGATGGGATTAAAGATGCCATCTGAAGTAATTGTTGATAGGAGTACCAAAATTAGTCTACGCTCTACTTGATCTGAAGGAAATGCTTTTCAGAATGAAGATTTGAAGGAAATGCTTTTCAGAATGAAGATCTAAAGGAAATGCTTTTCAGAATGAAGATCTGAAGGAAATGCTTTTGAGAATGAAGATTTGAAGGAAATGATTTTTCAGAATGAAGATCTGAAGGGAAATGCTTTTCAGAATGAAGATCTGAAGGAAATGCTTTTCAGAATGAAGATCTGAATGAAATGATGTTCAGAATAAAGATCTGAAGGAAATGCTTTTCAGAATGAAGATCTGAAGGAAATGCTTTTCAGAATGAAGATCTGAAGGAAATGCTTTTCAGAATAAAGATCTAAAGGAAATGTTTTTCAGAATGAAGATCTGAAGGAAGTGCTTTTCAGAATGAAGATCTAAAGGAAATGATTTTCAGAATGAAGATCTGAAGAAAATCATATGGTCATGTAGATAGTCTCTCTGTCTTATTTTGGGAATTGATCCACAATGTGTCTCTAAATTGCTGATAATATTTGTCTGTTTGCGAACTTATCCTCAAAAGACAAAGTAAATTTTATGCAATGTCATGATGCATGAAATGTATTTTATGGTGATGCTCTCAAAATAAATGAGAATAGTATATGTGTTTCGTATGCATATGTTATGATATTTCGTGAATGATGTAGGTATGTCAATGGAGCATATCGGTAGCTTCATGTAACAACTCTGGTTGGGGAAAATAAATCCTTGATTGTTGATGGGGATTAAGATGGTAATTCTCCAGCTTTGTTTAGAACGCCTCTACTAGGGGTTTCTATTTTCTATTTGGGGACATTCTGTTGGGGATCTTCGACTGCTGCTTGGGGATAGAAGCGTTCAAGGAGAGTCGGTCATTTTCCTTTCTTTGAAGGATTTGATTCTTATGTATTCTGATTAGGGATAAAACAGATGGATAATCCTCTGATGTGTTGTCTGACCAGGTTTCAGATATGAGTATTAGCTCTTATGGGGAGAACAACATTGGATGATATCTTGCCGGATAATAGAATCTTGTTGGGGAATTGTGATATTGGAGAAATAAACTCCATTGGGGAAATAAACCCTGTAGGTTGTGTTCATGAAATAATCTCTAGTGGGGATTGGAAATTTATAGATTGCTGAGGTAGTTTCCACTGTATACTGGGAAAATGATCAAACTTCCTTATTGCCAGGGAACCTATTGGGGGAGATGAACTGCCAGAAGATGCACCAATTTCTGTATGAGGACATATTAGATTTGTTGGGGAATATATCTATGTTGGGGATGAGCTTGTGAAGATAGCTTCGTAGAGATAGTTCCATGGAGATTGCTATATGGGAATTTGTGGATAACTTGAACATTATCCAAACTCCTAAAGTCTTTAGTAAATGCTGATCAGAGTGATAAATATTCTACTGATAAATGGGACATAGTCATACACTTTAATCCATAACTTTTTCTTGGACCTCCTTTTCAAATTTCCAGTCCACCGGGATACCTTTCTTGCCCAAGCCACCTTTTCAGGTTTTTGACTTGCCGAGTTTACAATTTTATTTATATATCCCTAATTTTTGTCTGAACCTTTTTTAGTTCGTCTGGATGCCCTTATTTTTTCCTAGGCCAATCAACCTAGCAGGTCTCTTTTTCATGTGTAGTATTTTTTACTATGTCCGCATTCACAGGGTGCGGAGAATTTTCACTGTCCATGGTAGTAAGTGTTGTAGCACTGCCAGAAAATATTTTCTTGATCATACATGGCCCTTCATATGCACGACTCCATTTGCCCATGGGATTAGTCTGGTGCACTCAATGTTTGAAGTTATTGATCAACCATTGATTGCCAACTTTCTGATAGTCTTGACCTTCCTCGGTATTTTTCTAATAACTGTCACGGAAGAATGATACCATCTGATACTAATGACATAGACAAGCAATTTGGTGATACCCAAGATAATGGCTTTTGCTAAAACTCATGATCAATGTAATATACCCCAAGTGATTCAGATGGAGATATGCCCCTGGCTATTCAGCACTTTTGAGAGATTCTTTGAATCTTGACTTGACTGTCACAAATGAGTTGGACAATAACATGTCATGCCCCTTGATTTATAACCAATTGGGTACACGAAAGGCCTTTTACTGGAGGTGTCTTTCTCTTTGACACATCATCTGAAGTAACTCTGTCTGTTGGGAGGATTTTCATTCATTAAATATTCTTCATGTGAATTTCTCTGTTGTCAAACACTTAGTCATATGCAAACAGTGATATTAAAATGCAAAGCTTATGTCTGTCTTGAAGTTTTTAAAAAACATTTTTTAGTAAAATAAAATTTGTAAGAATGTGACATCAACTCAAGATTTATAGTAAGCCTTACAGGAGTCGGGATACCTTTTTGTAACAGTATGCTTTCGAACTAACCCATGCTTCATTTAGGACTTTTAAGGGTTGTAAAGTAGTCTGGTTTACGGTTTAAGAAACAACGGATAAAGGCTCTAAGTTTATTTGTACCCGACCCATTCTCCATAATGTTCTTCAGTACTATACTCAGTTAATTATGCATTTAGGTTCCAATAGAGTTTGGAATTATGGAACTAATATTTTAGTGATGGTTCCATAACCGGGAGTTTATTTGGCAAGCCAATCATCTTTCTTGTAATATCTTTCTTTTATTAAGGATTTGTTGCGACCTATTTTTGACATTATTATCCCTAACTTTTTCCTGAATTGTTTCATTTGAGATCACAGTCAGTGGGATACCCCCATTTTTTCTTAAGTTTCCTTCATAAGTTTTGACTTAGCGGACTTTTCTTTTGAAAGATAATAACTGCGTGACTCAATGTTTATGTAGGACCATTATCAGCTTTCGGTTTAGAAGAGTATCTTCGACACTAGTCGTCGTGTACGAAGGTAAAGCTTGTGAATTCACAATTGATTTGACTGAGAAACTACCCTCCCCCAGGTTATGTTTAAGGGTTTTAATTTGCACGAAAAAAGAAAACTCCTACTTCTTAGGCTCAAATGGTTGACTAGGGATTAACATCCTTATAACTCCATTGTTTAGGAATTGAAGCAATGCATGTATATCATCAGCAAGGTCTGTTTAAAAGCATATGTATGAGATTGTTGTACCCCAAAATTTTCCCTCCCATTTTATTCAAGATATCTCCTTATGTTCCTAGGGTTGTCAATTGCTCAAGGCTACTCAAGGTTTGATCAAACAAATTCTCCTCCTCAACAGTTGACCTAAAACTAGGGTTTCACTTTTCTCAAGGAAATTTGAGTTTATAATGCCTCAAATGGATTTCATGGTTCCTCATATGTCTCAAGGAATGCTCATACCAAATTTCAAGCCTTGCATCACAAGATTTCTCAGTCAATTGCTCAAATGATTAAAATTCAATTGTATTGGATAAAAAGTCAATTATGGTCAACATACAGTCAAACATCAAGATTTTTGGTCAACATCAAGATTTTGAAGTCAGATTCATCATTTTATCAAGGGTTGATCATGATTCATCAAGAAAACTCAAGATTCATCAAAAGTAAAAAATGACCAAATTAGGGTTTTCTTAAGGAGAAGTCAACTGAACTTTGACCAAGCATAACTTTCACATTCTTCATCATATTTTTCTCAACCAAATCACATGTTGTAGGAAATTCAATTCTCTACAACTTTATATCTCTAAGCTGAAGTCCGAAAATTGCTTCATTTGAGAGATATGGGCTAAACCATTATAGGTCATTTCAAAAGTCAACAAAAACTCACTTTTTGTCAAGGCAACTTACATCAAGATAAAGTCCCCAACTGAAAAAATGATCAACATAGAGATTGTATAGGACATCCTTAGCTTTCCAAAAAGTCAAAGATCTCCTTCGTATGATAAAAATTGAGAGAGTTGTGATTTGTGCAAATTGGGGAATTTTGAGAAAATGTATGAAACCCATATTGATCAAACTTATTGGGCTAGTGGGCTTATATTTCAAGGTCCAAACGTGTATTAGGCCTCATAATGAACCTCTGAACCTATTCCTACACCCCTTTGATTTTTATTCCATTTATTTTTGAATTTATTTATTTAAATTCAAAATAAATTAAATAAAATCAAGGCTTTCATACAAAGGTCCAAGCCCATTTCTTTTGACCTAATTTTCTGCTACAAATATCAGTATTCAGGCAATAAGAGAAGAACACGAAAACCTTGCAAGAGATCCCATTCCAAAAACATCAAATTTTCTTAAAACTAGGGCAAACTACAAACCCTATTTTCAGCCCCTCTCAAAGTAAGCCAACCATCTCATTCAACTCCAGGGACATTGTAGGGTAATAATGGATCAATTATGATGATCCAAAAGGCCTAAAACTCATAACCATGCATCTCCGATTTCCTTGTTTTGTTGCAAATTCATATTTACATTTTCATGTTTTTTATGCATACTAACATTACTAATGTTCTCCTGAGATGTCAATATGCAGGATAGACCCATTGTATGACCCCCATAATGAGTGAATCATGGGTTTCCATGTTTGCACAGTTTGACCTTATCTTCTTCGTATCTCATTGTACATGGAGAATCATCCAAAACCAAGGGCACCATTGAATTCACAAGGCCCAAATTAGGGAGATAGGGTACCTTTGGATCCCTAACACTCCTTGTTTTTGCAGGTTGAAAAATGTGATCGCCAGAGAAGACGATTGGAGCTAGTGCTTCGGCGCTTCTCCGGCCCAATGATTTTGTTTATTATATATTTAATTATTTTCATGAATATACCAGATGACACAGCTGCCCCAGTGGCAAGCGCACACACGATAAGGCATTGGTATAAAAGGGTGTGGGTTTAATGCCTGCCTTTTGATGTTTTTTTTTCATATTTTCCAATGTTTTTGCAGGTTTAACATACTGTTTTACCTCAAAATTAGCCCTCTCATTTATAAAATATTTTCTCACAAGATCTCCTTTGGTTCAAGACTGCACAAGGATTAATCAACTCAAGACACTTCCTTAAGCACTGATGACTAAAATTTGGGTTTGAGATTGCACAAGGATAATTGAACTTTCAATGCCTCATATGACTTCCATGGATCATTATGGACCCCCAAGATTACTCATGTCAAGTTTCAAGCTTGGGATCACATTTTTACCCATTCAATTGACCAGTTGATCTAAAAATTAACTGTATTAGGGAAAAAGTCAATTGTGGCCAATTTACAGTCAAACTTCATAATTTTTGACCCATATAAACATTATAAACTCATATGTATTATTTGATCAATTTTGGACCATAATTCCTCAAGAAATTTGATCAAATCATCAAAAGGGCAAAATGGTCAAAATTAGGGTTTTAACTGAGAAAGGGAAATTTTTTATCTTTGACCTAGCAAATGGTTAATTGGTTTGAGGCATGATCTCAAGAGTCCAATTACATCATTTTGACCAAATGGCATGACTCAAAACGTTTCTCTAGATCAATTGGATTGATAGTTGATTTTCAATCAACTGATCAAAAGTTAACTATACACTAAAAAGTCAAACTTTGACTTTTTGGTCAAAATCAAGTGTCAAAGATCATAATTCATCAAAACATGTTAAAATATGAAACTTTTTCATCAAGAAATCAAAAATTCAAGATTTCATTTTGAAAAGTCAAAGTTTTCAAACTTAGAAATTTTTCTAAGTGTTGAAAACTTCATGTTTTTTCACAACTTTGAGCCAATTTTTCACCATGATGCAAGATGATTCAAGAGAAACTTTCAACATGAAAGTTGTATATATACATGATATCTATAACATTTATTTACACAACTTCTCCTAGAAATTCTTGGATCTCAAGTTATTAATCCATGAAGTCATGGTCTTGAAACTAAACACTTAGTGAAATTTTGAGCATTTTAGGTCAGGATTTTGACCTAACTTCTGACCCAAGTTTCACATAGTTCCATTTTGATTTTGCAAAAGTGATACAAAGAGGGGTTGTAGAGAACATTACAATCTTTCTAAAAAACCCAATAACTTCTTGAGATCATTTGTGAGCAAGGATAATCAAAGGCCAGGATTTGGGGTTTCAAGTTGTTTTACAAGGCAAATTTTTTGATGAACAAAATTCAAATTCCAAACCTATGTTGCATATTCTTTGCTTTGCAGGCCTAAAACTTGTTAGGCACTCCATAATTAAATGCTTGCACAACTGTTAGAGGCTTCAACTCAAGCATTCAATGCATTGCCCATGCTTTATATCCCTTTTAGGAAGAAAGTGCACAATACCATTTTGAAAAAGTAGCTTTATACACAAAACTTGTTCTTGAGCCTTGCAATTGTTTTCTTCTGATCATACACGACCTATAACTCAAAAGAAGTTTGTCTCAAGCCTCATAATCACTCAGCCCATACTTGTACTTCATCTTGGAACCATACTTTCACTTTTCTTCAAAATCAAGTAACATAACAATCAATCTAGAGCTTGTACTTTTAAGCCTCTCAAGCACTCAAACCTTCTCATTACTTATGTACAAGTCCTTGGCATCAAAATACACGCATGCTTAAGTCCTAAAACATACAAGAACTCAGAATTGTATCACATACTTCCATTCTTGCATAACCTGACCAAAAGTTTGAAACTCACATCTCCCTCGTGCGTTTTCAAGCCTTTTGAATCCTAAAGCTTCTAAATATCATTTAGAACTCATCCCACGCCCTGTTACAAGACTGTAACACCATTAACACCATCCTCCATTTTCAAAAACAGAGCTTTGCACTTGGACTTCTCCAGCACGATTCAGCCATCTCCAGTACAAACTAAATATTGCATTAGCTTCCTGGGACATCAGTGGAGCTATTATGATCATCACAACACCTTGAGGAGTGCTCAAACTCAGAATATGATTTCCAATTTTGAGGTAAGTTTCCTTAACTTGGAAGTCCTCATACAAGCATCATTAATGTTTAATTTGTGAATGAAAAATGTAGATATCATTGCCCTGAAGCTAACCATGTCCATAATTTTCATTTATATTGCTTGAGCTTAGAGAATTTTAAGATTGAAATTTCTAGAAAAGTTGGGGTTCATATAAGGGCCATTAAAATTCATGTTTGTCTTTGATATATAGTTTTAATGCTTTACATTTCTGAAATCGTGAGGAAATTTTCCACAAGATTCATGTTTACACTTTTGCAAATGGATGAGAAATGAGCAAGATGCAGGTGGTCTGGCCAGGCGCGAGGTTGAAGATGAAGTTTGTCTTCAAGAAGCTGTTTCTAATATATATTTATGGTTTGACATAAGTTAGCGGATGTATAGCCACCCCAGTGGTAAGGCAGCGTGCTGGTAACCAAGAGGGCGTGGATTCAACACCCAGTGTGCTACCTTTTGGCATTTTTTCATACTTTTTTCCTTTTTTTGTTTCCTTGCAGCGCCTGGGCCCAACTTTGGGCTTTCCTCCATTTTGTTGTACCATACCCCTTGTTTCACTTTCATACATCCTGGCCCATTTTATTTTATTTTTATTTTTATTTTCATTATTATTATTATTATTATTATTAATATTATTTTTTATTGTTAGTAATAAAAACCAAAAAAATATTTTATTTATTATTTTTTACACTTATCTATTTTTATTTTGTTTTATAAAAAATCAAAAGAACAAAAACATTTTCTTTAATAAATTAATTTTCCCTTTTTTTAAAAAAATACTTAGATAATAAATTTAAATTATCATTATATTATTATATTTTTCTTATAAAAATCAATTTAGAATTTAGGACTTTTATTTAATTATTTTTATTTACTAATTTAATTAAATTCTCAAAAAACCCTTAAAAAACTCATTTTCTTTAAATTAATTTATTTTACTAACTTAATCTTAATTTTCTTATTTTTAGTTAATTATTTTATTTTAATTAATTAGGTCAAAAAACCCTTTTCATGAAAAACCAAATAAAAAAATCACATTTCTTTTTATATTTACATTCTTGCATTTTTATCTTTATTTTTGTACATTTATTCATATTCAATATGGTTGCAATAATTATTTAGATTTAATTCTTGCAATTCCCCATTTGTAATTTGTACACCCTCTCCCCTAAATCATGTAATAGCTTAGTATTTTTATTTTCCGCAATTGAAATGCTTTATATACAAATGCCAATAAATTAGAGTTTGTATGGAAAGATAAAATCAAATGCTTAGAAAATCCTATTCAAGACAAATCAAGCATGTAAACCAATACACTTTCACACATACACCCCTAGGGTAAATCCACTTTGTCGCCTTACAAAAATGGCCATATTATGCATGTGAGGTATCTTAGCAAAAACAAGTAAAAAAATACAAGATTATAGTCCCTCGATGACGCTATCCATGTTGCCTTTCAAAATGATCTTAGTCCCTAAAGAAAATGTTAAGATACCTTGCAACATTGCTAATCATGGTTATACGATGACCCGCGCCCGTCCCTTTAACATCCAAAGATAGGGTTACTTACCAAATCAATACTAAGATAACAATGTCAAAGGAAAAAGGAAATGAACATGAAAGACTTTTGAGTAGGTAGATTACTCCTAGTTACTTGATCAAATTCAAAACCAAAACATCGTTACTATTTTCAAAACACCAACACTTCCAAAACACCTTTCAAAATTGAAAACATTTTCAAAAGATCAACACCTTTGTATACATTCTTACAAACGATAATCATTATAAAGTTTGCCTAAACGATGGCCTCTTTACAAAATACTTTCAAAAAACCACACAAAGCACATTTTCAAACAAAAGCAAGTGATCTAGCAAATAACTAAGAGCCCATGGAAAACCATGGATGAAAAGGGTGTTAATACCTTCCCTTTTCATAATCTACCCCCCGAACTCAACAAACAATCTCAAAGGTCTTTCCTGTGCTTTTTCACCTTTCCTTTTGGATAAAAGAAAAGTCGGTGGCGACTCTTGCTAACCGCAACATTTGCAATCAAACGCAAAACAACCAAGTCAGTTCTCCTACTGTATCAAACATACATTGTGTTTCTTCTATTCTCCTAGCACCAACACACGCTTGGCACAGTGGTAAACCATGCAGGGCATAAAACAAAGGGCGTGGGTTCAACACCCACCCCTAGCATTTTACATATTTTCTTTATTTCTAACCTTGTTTGTCATTTCTTCCCTAATCATATTCTTTTAACCCTAATTCTTTTTTAACCTAATTTATTTTTAACTAACCTAAAAATAAATCTTTGTTTCTAAAAACCCTAATTAATTAGATTTTAGGTTTTTAACTAACCTTTTTTTATTAATTAAAATTAATTAGATTTTTAGGTTTTATTAATTAATTATCATAAATCATTTTTTTCATAAAAAAGTCACCAAAACATTTTCTTTTCTATTTTCATCTTATTTTTATTTTCCTAGATAAAGTGTATAGGGGCGTGTTCAACTGTAATAGCATAGCTTTATTTTTTCCACATTTTTCTTTTATGTAACTGCTCCTACTATGTAATAGTTATAGGTTTTATTTTTCGCACTTCACTATTATCTAACTGTCCCAAAGCTCTTTAATAGCTTAGGTTTACATTTCCGCCTTTACCTTTTGCTACTATATTTTTATGCAATTGTTAGTAATTAGGGTTTTTATGGCAAGATAAAAACGAACGATAGAAAACCCTAATCTCAAGATAAATAACTGAATTGAACATATTTTCATACTTACACCTTTAGGGTAACCCCTCTTAGTTTCCTTTTCTAAATGACGATCATGTCCCTCGAAAGTTGGGATTCTTTAGCAAAGACCCTCGAATAAAAGATCATAAGTCCCTCGATGACCTTTCGACGTTGCCTTTCGAAAAATGATCTAGTCCCTTACGAAATTGATAAAGCATCCTTACAAGTTGCCTTTGATGATCGTACGATGACCCTTCGCTTATCCCTTCACATATAATAGATGGGGCTACCTACCAACTAATGGTATGGATAGCACTATCTCTAAAGGAGAAGGAAAAGAATAAGAATGACCTTGAGTGGGTAGGATACTTTTAATCGCCTGCTCACAAACTTTCCTAAACAAGACATTTCTCACTTCACACTTTTAAGAACAAATATTTTAAAACACTTTATACGCATTCTTGAGGACTGATACAAGAACCATTACAAAGTTCGCCTTACACTAGCAAATTTCAAAATATTTTCAAATCACGCACAAAAAAGCAAATTTTTAAAAGTGAGCTAAGCGATTAAGAGCTCATAGATAACTACGGATGAAAAGGGTTCTAACACCTTCCCTTTTCACAACCTACCCCCCGAACTGAAAATCTATCAAGGTCTTTCCTGTTCTTTAAACCCTTTCCTTATTAGATAAAATAAAAGTCGATGGCAACTCTTGCTATCTGCCACATTTGCAAGCTTTTGGATTTGCAAGCTTTTGAGGAAATAGTGGCTCTCCTCATCTATGGGATTGTTTTGTTTCCAAATCCTGAACAACTCATAGATGTGATCACCGTCAAAATTTTCATGTCTCGTAACCCAGTGCCTACTTTGTTAGGGGGCATCCTACATTCTTTTCACACTCGCACTATGAGGAAAAGAGGTATCCTTATATGTTGTACTCCTCTTTTGGCAAGATGGTTTATTTTGCATCTTCCCCAATCTGTATTAAAGAACGAGCAAGGTTCAAGGTGGTCACGTAGGTTGACAACACTCAAACATTCAGACATTCATTGGTGTTCCCGATCTATAGATAATGTTATAATCGTCGACCGTTATGGAGAATTCCCTAATGTCCCTTTACTTGGCATTAGAGGAGGTATCACCTTCAACCCCTGCTTAGCCTTAAGACAGTTTGGTTACGCCCGAAGGGATGGCCCACATGAGATACTCATTCATGGTTTGGTATTTGACTACGAGAACAACAATCAAGGTCACTGCCAGAGGTTTATCCGAGCTTGGAGGATGTTGAACAAGGTAGATAGCAAAACATTGGGGCACAAGAATTCCATCCCTCTTGAGCCTTACCTCAAATGGGTACGAGCTCATGCTCAAAGTCTTATGATGCCTCATGTTGTACCATAAAATTTGTCCTCTCATTTATGAAGTATTTTGTCACAAGATCTCCTTTGGTTCAAGACTGCACTAGGGTTGATTAGCTCAAGACACCTCCTCAAGCAATGATGACTGAAATTAGGGTTTGAGATTGCAGAAGGATAATTGAACTTTTAATGCCTCATATGACTTTCATGGATCATTATGGACCATCAAGATTTCTCATGTCAAGTTTCAAGTCTTGGATCACATTTTTGCTCAGTCAATTGATCAGTTGACCTAAAAATCAACTGTATTGATGAAAAAGTCAACTGTAGCCCCAAAAGTCAAACTTTGACTTTTTGGTGAACATTAAGTCTCAAAGATCAAAATTCATCAAGACATTCGAAAATATGAAATTTGATCATCAAGAAATCAAGAAAGTCAAAAGTCAATCTGAAAATTCAAACTCTTCAAGACTTAGAAATTTTTCTAAGTGTTTTTTATACATGATAATTTCATTTCTTCATGCCAACTTTTCACCATGATGCAAGATGATTCAAGGAAAACTTCCAACATGAAAGTTTTATATCTCAATGAGATCTACAACTTTGAAGAGCAGGACTTTCTCTAGAAATGCTTGGATTTTGAGTTATAAATTCATGAAGTCATGGCATTTTTGAATAAACACTTAGAAATTTTCAACAGTTTTGGTCAGGATTTTATCCCAACTTCTTGGCATTTTTTCACATAGTTACAATATGGTTTTGTCAAAATGGCCAACATGAAAGTTATAGAGGGTGTTTCAAGATTTCTAAAATATCCAAGAGCATGAATTTATCATATTTGAGCTAGGAGATTCAAGGATCTGAAGTTGGACATTCATTCTTGATTTACAAGGCAGATTTGTGATGAACAAGGGACCAAAATCTTAGCCATGCTGCATAATATTCACTTTGCAGGCCTCTTGACTTGCAAATCTATCCATAATCAGATGTTTACACAATTGATTGAACCATTATCCAAGTGGTTGAAGTATTGACCATTGCATCTTTCCATTTTTGGCACAAAGGCACCATTGCCATTCTTGCAAAGTTAACTTTAATCATAAAGTAAATTTCTTAAGCCTATAACTTGTTGTTCTAATCACACTCAACTTCTATAAGTCAAAACAAACATGTTTAAAGTGATCAACCACATTAGATATCTTGGTACAAGCATTGGAAACATGATTCTTCATGCTTGCTTCAAAAACAAGCAAGATAACCATAACATGTGATTAAAAATCTGAGTTGTTTGAGGTCTCAAACCTTCTCTATAAATAGAGATGCCAATTGCAAGAGAAAGAGGTCAGAAAAAAGAAGGGGAAACTAACACTCAAAATCATTTTTGCTGTCAAAACCCAAAATTACCCACAAAACCTCCATTTTTGAGCTTTGAAGTCCAAATCTTTGAATCTCATACCTTGCAAGTTTTCTCTAAACAAACCATCCAAACACTCCACATACATCATATAGAAGTTGTTCAAACACAAAAAAAAACTTATGTAACATCACTATCATCACTTCCCAAGCTCAACAACAGCCCATACAACAACTCAAACTCAAAGCACAAATTTCAGTTTTAAGGTAAGTTTTCTTGACTTTGAACTCTTCATACAAACATCATTAATGGTTCATTTGTGAAGATAAAATGTATATATCATTGCCTTGAAGATAACCATATGCTTGATTTTCATTTTCACTAACCATGTGTTGAGAACTAACTTTTACATGTAGGAAAATAGTGATAAAAGCAAAAAACAGCAGTTATGCATCGACACGAAATGCTATGAGTCGACACATATTATGTTCAAAACAGGTTATGAGTCTACATGAAACACGTATGCATCGATATGAAATGGTTATGAGTCGACATGAAACCAATATGAGTCAACTCATACTGAGTTGTTTTGACTTCCAGGAGCAAGAAACATACATGAGCCAACACATGAGCGAATACGAAATATGGATGAGCCAATACATAAGCTCATGTGTCAGCTCATAAAACTTTTTTTTAATCTTTATTTTTTTTTCTTTATAATTTTATTATTATTATTTTCATATAAAAAATTCAAAAACAATATTTTATTTAAATATGTATGCATACACTTTTATTTTATTCTTTTTTTTTTCTAAACTAAAAAAAGACAAAAAAAAACATTTTCTTATTAAAATCAATTTATTTTCTTAAAATTAATTTAAAATTTAGACTTAGGTTTTATTTCATTTTGATTTATTTTTATTAAATTGATTTAGACATTAGGATTTTAATTAATTTCTTTTCAAATCAATTAGAACTTTTTTCATAAAAAAAAACATAAAAAAACAATTTCTCTTCTCTTTATATTTCTTTGTACATTTTATTATTTCTCACTATAATTATGTAATTGTCAAAGCTTTGTAATAGTAAATTATGTTTATTTGCTTTCATCTCCCCATTTGTAAATATGTATACCCCATCCCCCTAATGATGTAATAGCGTAGTAAATTTACTTTTCGCAATTTATCGCTTTCATATAAATGCTAGTAATTAGGATTTGTATGGGAAGATAAAAAAATCAACAAGTAGATAACCCTAATCAAAGATTAAAAGCATGTAAATAAACATACTTGCACACTTACACTCTTAGGGTAAATCCACTTTGTTGCCTTACAAAAATGATCATGTTATGCATGTGGGGTATCTTAGCAAAAGCAATCAAAAATATAAGATCATAGTCTCTCGATGACGCTATCAATGTTACCTTTCAAAATGATCTTAGTCCCTAAAATAGAAATGCTAAGATATCTCACAACATTGCTATCCTGACTATACGATGACCCACGCCCGTCCCTTTACATCCAAAGATAGGGTTACTTACCAAATCAACGGTAAGATAACAATGTCAAAGGAAAGAGGAAATAAACATGAAAGACTTTTGAGTATGTAGATTGTTCCTAGTTTCTTGCTCAATTTCAAAACCAAAAACATCCTTGCTATTTTCAAAACAAACACCAACACTTTCAAAAATATCTTTCAAACTTGAAAAAAATTTCAAAAGATCAACACTTTGTATACATTCTTACGAACGAGAATCATTACAAAGTTTGCCTAAACGATAGTGCCTTTTCAAAATACTTTCAAAAAACCACACAAAGCATATTTTCAAACAAAAGCAAGTGATCTACTAAGCAACTAAGAGCCCATTGAAAACCATGGATGAAAAGAGTGCTAATACCTTCCCTTTTCATAATCTACCCCCCGAACTCAAGAAAACATCTCAAAGGTCTTTCCTGTTCTTTTCAGCCTTTCCTTTTGGATAAAAGAAAAGTCAGTGGCGACTCTTGCTATCCGTAACATTTGCAATCAAACGCAAAACACCCAAGTCAGTTCTCCCACTGTATCATAGAATTGGCGACTCTGCTGGGGAATATTTTAAAAGTGGTGTTACCTTAGGGATAGATCACATTTACTTGCTTTCATTATTTGATTGGTTTGCTTTACATTTTTGTTCTTTGTTTGGGTTTAAATCCCCTACCCAGATTTGCTATACCTTATAGGTAAGTAGCAATACATTATGGAAACTGTGCGGGGTATTCCGACATGGTCTAAGCAATAACTATGTTAATGTGACATATTTGTGGATACCGGTAGCCCTTGAGTAGTCAAAGAGAATACGGGGCCGCTGAGTGATGTCATGAAGCACTAACTGACTTCTAGAACCTTTAATTTACCAACTTGGCTTTTAGGACGTAGTGAGATAGTCGTCTTTGGTGTAAACCCAAAGTCGGTTGATACTCGATGCTACACTCATTAAGACTTGACTCCTGTGTTTTGTCTGGTTGCGAGTCAATCGCCTATCGAACGAAGCTTGTGGTAAAGGTCAATGATATTGAGATCCCTTGGAACCCGGTTACTATTTATAGGACAGTTTGAATCCAACTTCAAGAGGGTACTTACCTACAAACTCCATGCAAGCCTAAACTAAGGACTTGTCTGCTTTGTGTCTATATGATTATTTGTATATAAACTTGCTTACTTCGCATACTTGTACATAACATCATACCATAACATTTTCAATAACCATTTCAAGGATCTCGAGGGACTTTGATGTAGGGTTACATTGAACCAGACGTCTATCAAGGAGCAAGAGGATTTATTTTCCTCTAACCAAACAACGTCAAAGATCAAAGCACAACAACTTGAGTCACGGGCTACAACCCACTTGACATGGTAAGCTTAATTCTTGTGGAAGGACATCCACTAATACAAAGTTCTCCAATCAAAGCTATAAGTGACTACTAACATTTACCCCGTGAGATCCTTGAAAACATGCATCCACATATTATGCATCATATCATGACAGGTTTCTCCCATAAAGGCCTCCTTATCTCCCTACTGTTTATCTCAGTAAGATGGATATGGAACAAACGGTGAAAGACATCCAGGCTCAAAATGCCCAACTTCAAGAGATGTTCTTGAATCTGCCCAAGGGACAAGAAGAGGTGAAAGCTCTCCTCACCAGGGGCATGATCATGGGAAATCCTCGGGACGACAGAGATGACCAGTTGGAACGGCTACAAACTGAGATAGCCATAATGAAGATCCAAATGATGGGACAACTGGTGGGCCAAATGGCTCTTATCCAAAACTTGGCTCAAGGACAAGAAGAGATAAGGACCCTAATCAACAAACTTCATCAAGACGATTGCAACCGCATGAAACAAACGGTCAAGATTTGGGACCAGGCCACTACTCATCCCCCCATGAGACAAAAGGCCAGTTTGGTAGAGAGTAGACCTTTCCAATTTTCTGCCACGTCACGATCCCAACAACCACCTCGTCAACAAGGACAGGGTGACCAAAGTAAATGGGTCCCAGTCGAGAGACAGTTTACTAACATCAACATACGACTGTCTCAATCTTTGCAACATATGTTGAGGATGAATCTGATTACACCAATAAGATCTCATCCAAATCCCAAAACTTTTTCTCCTAACTATAATCCTAACGCAACGTGTGCTTATCATTTTGGCAGTCCCGGGCATGATACAAATGATTGTTGGATGCTGAAGTACAAGATTCAAAACCTGATCGACAAAGGAATGTTGGAGTTCACACAAGATGACCAGACTGAATTCTTCTACCGTCCCTTAAAGGCTCACCACCTAAAGTGACAAGTTCAGACAAAGAGGCTTTTGTTCATTTTGAATTTTCAATTGTAATTTCTTTTGTTATTCAAACAATTATTTATTAATGTCAAACTCTGTTTCATTAATGCATTGCATATGTTTGTCTTGAATTCATTCTTTCGTTTTCACTATATTTAAACTATGCTTTTTATTATTCTTATGACATTTAACTCTTGCTAAAAGTTACAAGCCTTTAGAGGGAGGATGACGAAAACAATGCCATAGTCTCATACAGTATGCTTTTGGACAGACCTTGCTGATGATGTACAAGCGTTCTTTCAAATCCTAAACACGGGAGTTATAAGGAAGATAATCCCTAGTCAACCCCTTAGAGCCAAAGAAGTAGAAGTTTTATTTTTTAACACAAATTGAAACCTTTAATCAAAACCTGGGGCAGGGTAGTCTCTCAGTTAATTCAACTGCGTGTTCAAATCGCAAACTCTCGTCTCGTATTACAACGAGCGACATCAAAAACATCCCTTCTGAACCAAAAGATGGTGATTGTTCCCTATCAAATAGGAAATCATTATCTCTCAAAAGAAAAGCCCACTAAGTCAAAACCTACGAAGGAGACTTAAAGAAAACTGGGGCGTCCTGCTGACTGTAATCTCAAAAACAAGAACAGTCAAGCAAAATTAAGGATAATAAAAAAAAAGGAGGTCACTACAAACCCTCCACAACAAGGAAAATGTTGCAAAAATGACTGCCTTCCGACAAACTTAACTTGTTTGAACCATCACTAAAACGCCATTCCAGACTCAATTGGAGTTCAAACACACAATTAACTGAGTTTAGGACTGAAGAACATCACGAAGAGCGGGTGGGTACAAACACACTTTGAGCCTTTATCCTTTGTTTCTTAAACCGTGAACCAAGTCACACTACAACCCTTCAAAAGTCCTAATTGAAGCATGGGTTAGTTCGAAAGCATACTGCTACAAAAGGTATCCAGACTCCTGTAAGGCTTTACCCTAAATCCTGAGTTTGAATTTTCTTACAAAACTTCTTTACTTGCTAAAACGCATTTTTCAAAATTTCAAGACAAGCATAAACTTTGCATTATTTGAATATCATTGTTTGCATATGGCTATTTGTTTGACAGCGGAGAAATTCACACAACGAATATCCAGTGAACGAAAGCTCTCTCAGTGAACAAAATCACTTTGATTGGAAAGACACTTCCAATGAAAAATCTATCATGATCAAAGGGGCATGGCATGACCTTTGTCCAACACATCTGGGGCAGTCAAGTCAAGATTCAAAGAATCTCTTAAAGAATTGTTGAATAACCAGGGGAAAATCTCCATAGATATCACTCAAGGGGCAATGTAATGTTGATCATGGGTTTGAACAATATCCACTATGAAGACTTCTGGTACCATTAACTTGCTTATTTGTACCAATAGTATTAGATGGTGTCAGTATCAGATGGTGTCATTATTATGTCTTCGGATCCTCCCATGACAGTTATTAGAAAATTCTGAGACTTGACCAAAGATCTTGGGTACCACCAATTGCTTGTCTGTACCAATAGTATCAGATGGTGTCAGTATCAGATGGTGTCAGTATCATGTCTTTGGTTTCTTCCACAACAGTCTTAGAAAATATCTCTAGGAAATTTCGGGCTACCGGAAATGTGATCAAAATCTCAAGCGTCGAGGTGGGCCAGATTAACTCTGGGGGAAAATAGGCTCCCACATAAAGGGTCATGTGTGACCAAGCAAACATTTTTTGGCATTACTACAACATTTACTACTAGGGGAAATGAAAAATCTCCCCAAGATCCTTCTCATAGGATGACTCCTAGCAAGAGTTTCAATCTCTGAAAACTTATCACCAGCTAAATTAACCTCAAGAACCCTCGAGGATTTCCCCCAGTGAAGAAGACACCTCTCCAAAAGACCGACAACAAGGTTTATTTCCCCAACAAACTACAAATTCACCAGCTTGAGTTTGCCTCTCCTACTACTACAAATCAAAGGACCACGAATCCTCTTCCCCAGTAGACTACTCTACAATCCCCATCAAGTTACTATAAAGCCTGGACCCAACCATATATCAGTTCAACTTCGACTCCCCCAGTAGTAAAACGAACAACTGAGGCTCCTGAACTCTTTTTCCCCAAGCAAGAATCAACACTCTCCATAGAGTTTTCAACATTCCCCAGCAGAGCTCTCCTCAAACAACAAAACAGGAATCCTTGGTGGAAATATTCTAAGCAAAATTTGAAGACTCACCTACTCTTCAACAGCAGTCCGGGATTTAATGACTCCCTAACATTTGTCAAGGATTTATTTTCCCAGACAAAGATACATTCAAATAACATTTCACCCTTCATGCATCTTATTACATACATGACAAGTGCATGCGACACAATCTCATTTATTTTGAGAACATTATTGCATCATGCATTTCATACATCATGACATTGCATGCATCTAACTCTTTATCTTTTCAAGAAAGATCAAATCAACAGATGGCTATCATCAACAATCTTCAAAAGGCTAGAAATTAATACCTGTCACAAGCCAGGGCAATTATCTACACGACCAGCTGAAGCAATCCTACACGGGCTCCTTCCCATACACCCTTCTAGAGAAAGTTCAGATGCGACCATATACGACTGACATTCTGACACTTATTCTAGATTCTTTCTAGAGACAGTTCAGATGCGATCCAGATACGACTGACATTCTGAAACTTATTCTAGATTCCTTCTAAAGACAGTTCAGATGTGATTCAGATACGGCTGACATTCTGACACTTATTTAGATTCCTTCTAGAGACAGTTCATATGCGATCCAGATACGGCTGACATTCTGACACTTATTCCAGATTCCTTCTAGAGACAGTTCAGATACGATCCAGATACGGCTGACATTCTGACACTTATTCAGATTCCTTCTAGAGACAGTTCAGATATGATCTAGATATGGATGACATTCTGATACTTACTCCAGATTCTCTTCTAAATACAGTCCATATACGATCCAGATTCGGATGTCATTCTGTTACTCATTCAACATACCTTTCAAATACAGTCCAGATACGATCCAGATTCGGATGTCATTTTGTCACTCATTCAACATACCTTTCAAATACAGTCCAAATACGATCCTGATTCGGATGTCATTTTGTCACTCATTCAAAATACAGTCCGGATACGATCCTGATTCGGATGTCATTTTGTCACTCATTAAAAATACAGTCCAGATACGATCTAGATTCGGATGTCATTCTATCACTCATTCAAAATACAGTCCAAATACGATCCAGATTTAGATGTCATTCTATCACTCATTCAAATACAGTCCATATACGATCCAGACTCGGATATCATTCTATCACTGATTCAACATACCTTTCAAATACGGTCCAGATATGATCCAGACACGGATGCCATTCTGCCACTCATTCAGCATACCTTTCAAATACAGTCCAGATATGATCTAGATACGGATGTCATTCTGCCACTCATTCAGCATACCTTTCAAATACAGTCCAGATATGATCCAGATTCGGATGTCATTCTGTTACTCATTCAAAATACAGTCTAGATACGATCCAGATTCGGATGACATTCTATCACTCATTCAAAATACAATCCATATTCGAATGTCATTCTGTCACTCATTTAAAATATAGTCCAGATATGATCCAGATTCGGATGTCATTATGTCACTCATTCAAAATACAGTCCAGATACGATCCATATTCGGATGTCATTCTGTCACTCATTCAAAATACAGTCTAGATACGATCCAGATACGGATGTCATTCTGTCATTCATTCAAATATGGTTCAGATACAATCTAGATACGGATATCATTCTGACACTTGTTTCAGCATACCTTTCCAATACAGTCTAGATACGATCCAGATACGGGTGTCATTTTGACTCTCATTCAATACATCTCTCAGATAAGAGTTAGATATAATTCATTTATGAATATTATTCTGTTGCTCATCCAAGACATTTACTGGTTCAGATAAATCTCTCAACGATTTATTCTGATTCTTCTCCAAATCCTTGCTGGTTCAGATAAATCTCTTAATGATTTACTTTGATTCGTTCCTAGTAGGCACTTTCTCCGGTTCAGATAAATTTCTCAAAGATCTACTCTGATTCTCTCTAGTTAAAGAATATCCAAGACCTCCTTTGTTTCAGTTTAAACCTCTCAACAGTTTATCCTGATACTTTCCAAATGAACATTTCTGGTTCAGATAAATCGCTCCAAGATTTATTCTAATTCTTCCCAGTCAAGCAACGTACAAGACTTCTGATAGTTTTAGATAAATTGCTCTAAAGATTTGTTCTGATTCTTTTCCAGTTGAAATCAAGTTCAGATTTAGTCCATTTTTTGTCAACAGTCACCTTTGGATGGCATCTACAAGCCCATCTTTGACAAATATCCATCATTCCTCCAAATGGAATCCATAAGCCCATTCACAATTCATCTTCGAGTGCAAATTTCTGGGCACTCTAGTGTTCAATCATCTTCCACCTTCAAGTCACGAATGGCGGATCCGCCAATCTAACTCTTCAGTTTTAGGAAGATTGAACAGGGGCAAATCTTGTACCCCAAAATTTTCCCTCTCATTCATCAAGTATTTTCTTACAATATCTCCTTTGGTTCAAGACTGCACTAGGGTTTATTAGCTCAAGACACCTCCTTAAGCAATGATGACTGAAATTAGGGTTTGAGATTGCACAAGGATAATTGAACTTTTAATGCCTCATATGACTTTCATGGATCCTTATGGACCCTCAAGATTTCTCATGTCAAGTTTCAAGTCTTGGATCGCATTTTTGCTCAGTCAATTGATCAGTTGACCTAAAAATCAGTTGTATTGATGAAAAAGTCAATTGTAGCACCAAAAGTCAAACTTTGACTTTTTGGTCAACATTAAGTCTCAAAGATCAAAATTCATTAAGACATTCGAAAATATGAAACTTAATCATCAAGAAATCAAGAAAGTCAAAAGTCAATCTGAAAATATGAGTTGTTTGAGGTCTCAAACCTTATCTATAAATAGAGAGGCCAATTTCAAGAGAAAGAGGTCAGAAAAAAGAAGGGGAAACTAACACTCAAAATCATTTTTGCTGTCAAAAACCAGAATTGCCCATAAAACCTCCATTTTTTAGCTTTGAAGTCCAAATCTTTGAATCTCATACCTTGCAAGTTTTCTCCAAACAAACCATCCAAACACTCCACATACATCATATAGAAGTTGTTCAAACACAAAAACAACTTCTGTAACATCACTATCATCACTTTCCAATCTCAACAACAGCCCATACAGCAGCTCAAACTCAAAGCACAAATTTCAGTTTCAAGGTAAGTTTTCTTGACTTTGAACTCTTCATACAAACATCATTAATGGTTCATTTATGAAGATAAAATGTAGATATCATTGCCTTGAAGCTAACCATATGCTTGCTTTTCATTTTCACTAACCATGTGTTGAGGACTAACTTTTACATGTAGCAAAACAGTGATAAAAGCCAAAAACAGCAGTTATGTGTCGACACGAAATGCTATGAGTCGACGCATATTATGTACAAAACAGGTTATGAGTCGACATGAAACACATATGCATCGATACGAAATGGTTATGAGTCGACACAAAACCAGTATGCGTCGACTCATACTGAGTTGTTTTGACTTCCAGGAGCAAGAAACATGCATGAGCCAACACATGAGCCAATACGAAATCTGGATGAGCCAATACATAAGCTCATGTGTCAGCTCATAAAACTTATTTTTAATCTTTTTTCTTATTTTATTTTTATTTTTTCTTTATACTTTTATTATTATTATTTTCATATAAAAAATTCAAAAAAAATATTTTATTTAAATATGTATGCAAACACTTTTGTTTTATTCGTTTTTTTTCTAAACTAAAAAAAGACAAAAAAAAACATTTTCTTGTTAAAATCAATTTCTTTTCTTAAAATTAATTTAAAATTTAGACTTAGGTTTTATTTCAATTTGTTTATTTTGATTAAATTGATTTAGACAATAGGATTTTAATTAATTTCTTTTCAAATCAATTAGAACTTTTTTCATAAAAAAACATAAAAAAACAATTTCTCTTCTCTTTATATTTCTTTGTACATTTTATTATTTCGCACTATAATCATGTAATTGTCAAAGCTTTGTAATAGTAAATTAGGTTTATTTGCTTTCATCTCCCCATTTGTAAATTTGTATACCCCATTCCCTTAATGATGTAATAACGTAGTAAATTTACTTTCCGCAATTTATCGCTTTCATATAAATGCTAGTAATTAGGATTTGTATGGGAAGATAAAAAAATAAACAAGTAGATAACCCTAATCAAAGATTAAAAGCATGTAAATTAACACACTTACACCCTTAGGGTAAATCCACTTTGTTGCCTTACAAAAATGGCCATGTTATGTGTTGTACCCCAAAATTTTCTCTCTCATTTTACTCAACACATGCCCATTGAGATCCTCAACTTGCTCAAGGATGCCCAAGAGTTGACCAGACAAACTCTCTCCTAAGACAATGTACCTCAAACTAGGGTTTCCATTTTCATCAAGATGGGTGAACTCCAAAGACCTCATATGCTCTCCATGGTCCTAATATGTTCTTAAGACCCACCATGTCAAGTTTCATGCCTTGCACAAGAAGTTTGCTCAGATGCCTGGAAATCAACTATACTAGGTCAAAAGTCAATTGTGGCCCACATACAGTCAAACCTCGAGATTTTTGGTCAACATCAACATTTTTAAGTGATATCCATCATTTGGTCAAGGGTTGATCATGATTCCTCAAGGAATGCCCCAAATTCATGAGAACCCAAAAGTTGCTAAATTAGGGTTTCTTAGGAAAAGTCAACCAAATTTTGACCAAGCATAACTTCCTCATACTTTATCAGAAATTTTCCATCCAAGGCTCATTTTAAATAGGATGTAATTACCTACAATTCTTATTCATGCCTTAAGTTCAAAATATTCACTCACAAAAAGATATGAATTTCCACATTATAGGTCCTTTTGAAAAGTCAACAAAAACACTTTTTGGGTCAAGGCTTCTTACATGAACATGGAAGACCCAATTGAGATGAGACTAAAAGGGTTGTTTAGGATACATCCTAAAATTTCTAAAAAGTCCAAGAACACCTCTCTAGGGTTAAAATTGGAAGAGATATGCCTTGTCAAAGTTGACCATTTTTGCAAAATTGCCAAAAGTCAAATGTGTTAAAAAATGCATGTTGTGCCAAATGGGCCTAACTTTTTATACTTGCACCTCACTCATTACGTGGTCCACGTCCCAAATATTTACCCACACATTATTTTCTTCATTTTCCATTTTATTGTGATTTTTTATTAATTAAAAATGGAATTAAATCAAATAAATGATAAATAATAGCAAAGATTTGTTTTGACCTGATTTTTGGACAGGATCACAAGCCAATTATGTTGACATATCAGAATCAAATCGAATCAAGGTGGATTGGTACAAGAATGGAATGATTAGGCCTAATTTGGAAACAAATCATACAAGGAAGGAATGAGATCAAATCTTCAAAGTTTTCAAAGATACATGTAGTTTTTATAACCCTAATTCATTTAGGGTTATATATTGAGCAAGGCTAGGCACGAAAATAGAGGTTGGCATTAGAGTAAACACAAGAACAAATTCCAAAATTTCCAAATAAAAGTGTAGGTCAAATTTTCATTTGCAGTCCGATTCAAGAAATTCCAAAGCCATTAATCTGTTCCTGGACGTACTCTGAAGTGATTCCAATCATTCTCAAGCCACAAAATGTCCCAAACTGTAAGATACAGATCACGGTTTGCACCCTTGTAACTCAAATTTGTTTTCAGGCTTTTACGCATTTTACATTCGATTTGCTTGCATAAATGTATTCATAATCATGTTTGTGACCTTTTGGATAGCCTGGATTTGATTTATAGTGCAGGAACAAGCTTACGCCATTATTAGGGTTTGGAGGCTTCAAATTAGGGATTCCTCGTAGAGGCAAAATTAGGACTGATTAATGATATCAATGAACTCAGGACAAGATTCTTAGTGGATCTATGTTCTTAGCTCTAATTAATATTGCTTGCTTTGTGTTTTGAGATACTGCAGGTCTATAGCAACGCACAAAAACCGTCACTAAAGCCTATAGTGACGAAAATTGCTGTGGGTAAAGGGTCGTTGTCTAAAACGATGGAACATGGAGGAGGATGAAGGCGTGCCAAGATCTGACTGGCCATTTTGAATTTTGCGCGCGTTTGTGACTCTGTTACCTTGATTTATATATTATTGTTATTATGTTAGCAAACAAAACATGTGGCCTAGTTGGTGAAGTGTGCATTGCAATGAGTTGGAGGACCTGGGTTCGATCCCAGGTCCCAGCAATTTTATTTGTTTTAATTCTTCTTTGCAGATCCTATACACCACTTGTCTAAGTGTCCACCATGCACCACACATATCCAACCAGCGGATTCATGATCAACCAGATCCAACGCCTATCACTGAAGGATCATGGTGTACTCTCAGGTCAGCACCACATGGGATCAAGCGTTGAATGGGCTGACTAGCTTCATGGGCCTGGATATTTTCAACAATACACCTCCTTTCATTAAGCAAACAGGCCCATTCTATCTTTTTTTTATTTTATTTCTTTTTAATTATTTCCTAATTATTTTTTTCTTTTTAAAATAACATCAAAATTAGGTTGTAATAGCTTTAATTAGGTTTTAATTCGGCATTTTATTTTACAGCCAGAAATAATTATGTATCTGCGAAAGCCATGTAATAGCCAGAACTTTAAACTTTCCGCATTTTAATTTCCGCAATTATAAACTTTTAGATGTATGCTAATAGGATTGTATGGAAAGAATACTTGAAAATTAAAATGGTAGAAAACCCTAAATGTGCAAAGACAAATTAACTGGAAAAAATTACACTCGCACATGCTCGCTCCTAGGGTTTACTCCACTTCGGTTGCCTTCGGTTAAACGGTCATGAAGTATAGGGTTTGTTAGTGGTCGTCCTCTAGCCCCGAAAGATCTCAAATGACCCATTCAGATGTTGCCTCGGAAAAAGATCTTTAAGGCTTTAGGATGATTACTAACACTTCCTAACATTGCTTTTGTGACCGTATATGTCCTTTCGAATGTCCCTAAAAACTCCAATGACGGTGCTAACTGTTTCTCAATAATGGAATAGCATTGTCTAAAAAAGGAAAATGAACAATCTTTTTCGAGTAGGTAGATTAGTTCTTAAGTACTTGCTCAAACAAACAACCTTTTTCACACCAAACACTTTTCAAACAAAGTTTTCAAAAACAACTTTGTAACACTTTTGAGGACAGAAACAAGGGTTAAAACGAAGTAAACGAAACTTTTCAAAATAAGCACACACACAAGTAATTTTAAAATGAGCAAGTACCTAAGAGCCCGTAGAAAACTACGGATAAAAGGGTGCTAACACCTTCCCTTTCTATAATCTACCCTCCGTACTCAGAAATATTCTCGAAAAAGGTTTTTTCTGTTCTTTTTCCTTTTTACTTAGTTGGATGAAATAAAAGTCGGTGGTGACTCTTGCTTACCGCACCTTTGTGAATACAAAATGAAAACCAGTATTAACAGTCGATTATGCCACCGTATCACTGAAATGGCGACTCTGCTGGGGATTTAAAAAATAAAGTGGGGTTTACCTTACGATCTAGGTCATTTTAAAATTGCTTTCTTGTTTGTTTGCTTTATTCTTAAAGGGTTTTACTTGGGTTACTATAGATCCTACACCCGGATCTGGGGACACTTTTTAGGTAAACAACAATAGATCGTGGAGACTGTACAGCGTAGACCGATATGGTTTAAGTGATGGTTGTGTTGGTGTGGAACTTTGGTTGGTACCAGTATCCTTCGTGGGGAAACGAGGAGAATATGGGGCTGCCGCGTGGTGTCGTGAAGTACTAACGGACCTTAGAACCTTAGTTGAACAAACTTGGCCATTAGAAAGTAGTGAGATAGCCGGCCTCAGTATAGAGCTGAGGATTGGTTGATACTCAATGCTACACTCATTGAGATCATACTTTCGGGATATTTCGGCCGCAAGAAAAGATTGTTTCAACTGAAACAATGCCCGATAAAGGATGATCAGTGATATTGAGAATCTTTAGAACCCGATTACTTTTCTAAGACAGGTCTGAAACCAACTAAACTTCAAGAGGGTACTTGCCTTTAACCTCATGAAAACCTTAAACCTAAGAGTTTGGTGTGATTTGTCTGTGTTTTCTATACCTGTGATTTATCATGATATCATGCATCATAACATACCACCCATTCTTATTGCACTAACTATTTCAAGAACTAAGGGAATTTATCTTTGTTCTGTTTTGCAGATCATGGCTTTCGTTCTTAGAAACACTAGCCGAATCAGCTTTGTGAAGATACCTGCCCAACTCAAAGAGCTATATCAAAGGTTTCCGAAACTTCTGCGTTCACTAAGAGACATGGTCGACTTCTCAACCTGGTTACTTCAAACTTTGATGAAAAGATAATGAGTGTACTCTTTCAGTTCTTCAATCCCAAGCACCATTGTTTCACCTTTCCAGACTATCAGTTGGTGCCTACCATGGAAGACTTCTCTCAGTTGTTGGATATACCCATTCTTGAACAGCTTCCCTTCACAGTTCTGGAAGAGGTTCCTAAGCCAGTAGTCATTGCCTTATCTTTGCATCTGAAACGGGCCGATGTGGTATCCAATTGGGAAACAAGAAGCAGCGTCAAGGGCCTTATCCTTTTGAGGAGGTATTGGCCCTTCTAATCTATGGGTTAGTGCTATTCCCTAATCCAGACTTATTCATAGATGTGAATTCTATCAATATCTCCCTCTCTCGCAACCCTGTGCCTACCTTGCTCGGGGATATTTTGCGCACTCTCCATACTCGTACCATGAAGAGAAGAGCGGTGTTTATGTGCTGCATGCCATTGTTGTCGAGGTGGTTTATTTCTCATCTCCCTAAGTCCGTACTGAAGAATGAAGAAGGTGTGGGTTGGTCACAAAGGATAATGTCACTCGCTCACATGGATATTCTCTGGTGTTCCCGAACTATGGAAAACACTGCTATTATTGACCGCTGCAGGGAGTACCCTAATGTCTCGTTACTTGGCATCAGAGGGGGTATAACCTACAATCCTTATTTAGCTTTGTGACAATTTGGTTATGCTCGAAGAGATGGTTCCCATGAGTTACTTATCGAGGGCATTATATTCAAATATAAGGATGATGTTCAAGAGTATCACCGGAGGTTCATACGAGCTTGGGGCATGGTAAACAGATCTGGTGCCAAGGCTTTGGGGCCAAAGGCTTCCATTCCTATGGAACCTTACCTCCAATGGGTACGAGCTCGCGCCCAGAAACTTATGATGCCCTATATGGCCGCTTTACCAGTGATTGTGGAACCCACTACTGAAGGGGGTATTCCTTACACGATCCTCTATCCTGATATGACCACTAATCTTGGAGAATTACAGAGGTCTTGGATTAAGTTGAAGAAAGAGCGGGATACTTACAAGGATTAGTTATATGCCCAGGAGAGGAAGGTTTTAGAGCTCATAAAGCAGCTCCATGAGGAAAGAGGGCTCAATGTTTATCTCGGCACAAAGAGGAAGCATCCATGGGAATTTTTATTTTTTTATAGTTTTAGATTTGTTTTTAATTGTAATGCCTAAAAGGCATTTGAACTTTGAATTCAAATAATAAAATCTTTGTTTCATTTTGGTTCGCAAATTTAAATTTCCCAAAGTATTTGAAATCATTGCATACGCACCCCATCCATAGCATTGCATAAACAGGTACCATTATAGGTTTCTCATCTTCTTCGCTGTTTATTTCAGCACGAAATATATTCCAAACAAAGCATCAAGGATCTTCAGGCACAAAATGCCCAATTCCAACAAATGTTCATAAATCTGGCGAAAGGGCAGGAGGATCTGAAATCCCTCATCCCGAAGGAGAAAAAGAAAAAGAAGAAGGCTACCGGTATTCTGAATATGTACAGAAGGTTTAGAGGGCCATTGAAGCAACAAGTCGATCTGACCTCTTCATCCAAGGAAGGGGAGAATCAAGAATAAGAGACAAGGGAGAAGGATCCCAGTCTTGAAGTTTCTGACAATGATACCGACTACAATGATGAGAAGTGTTGTACCCCAAAATTTTCCCTCCCATATTCTTCAAGGTTTGCTAAGATCATGCTTCAGAATCTCCCAAGGGTTGCACAGTCCAATGGTCTCCTAACAGTCAAAAATTAGGGTTTTGGTTCTGGCAAAGAAATTGAGGTTTCCAAGGGTCCAATCAAGTCCCACATGCCTACATACATTGTCAAGCACCTACATGTCAAGTTTCAAGGCTCACAAGGTCAAGTTGCACAGTCAAAAACCCTAATTGCTCCACAGTCAACTGCAGGGGAAAAATGGTCATTTGGCAGTCAAAAGTCAAAATTTTTGGTCAACATCTTATTTTGAAGCCACAATCATCATTTGGTCAAGTCTTGACCATGATTTCACAAGAATGGCTCAAAAATCATCAAGGTGTCAAAAGTTTCTATTTTTGGACAGCTGAAAAGTCAACTGTAACTTGACCAAGGCATAACCTTTTCATGGTTCATCAGAAAAATCCCATCCAAAGCTCATTTTGAAGGGGATTACATTTCCTACAACTCATCTTCACATTCCAAGTCCAAGAAATGCTCTCACAAAAAGTTATCAATTTCAACATTATAGGTCATTTTCAAAAGTCAACAAAAAGGGACTTTAAGTAAAAGACCATAACTTGAGATTAGTAAATCAAAATGACATAGGACCAAAGAAATTGGTTAGAGGACTTCAAGACCTTTCCATAATGTCCAAGAACATGTTCATAACTTCAAAATTGAGCAAGATATGCATTGGAGAAGTTGGGAAATTTTTGTGAAATGGCCAAAATCATTTATCCTTGAAATTTCATTTTTGACAAAAGGGGCCCACTTTTTCCACTTGATTCAGCTAGGCCATGCTTCCCACGTGTCCCACAAATTATTTCAAGATTTAAAATTAATTTTTTCATTTTTATTTAATTTTATTTGATTTAATTCATTTTAAATCATTTAAAATCAAATAAAATCAAAGAAGTTAATTAAGGGGATATTTCTTGTATTGAATTGCTTTGATACATCATCATGATCATTCCAATTTCGTGCAAAGGTCCAAATGAAGCAAGAATTCAAATTTTGGCTCAAGAATGGAAAGTGCTTAAATGGAGTTTATGGAAAATCCCAAGCATGAATGCATTGCATTATTGGCTTTAATTCTTATCAAAACTCATTACATAACCTATATGCAAGCTAACACAAGTGAAGACACGACCTAAGAAGCTCCCAAACGGCCAAACGCATTTTCAAATTTTTAAGCAAAAAAACAAATATGAAAACCTAGTTGCAGTGCCTCTCAAGCCTCCATTCCAATCCAAACATATTCCTGGCATCCCTAGGAAGCTTTGGCAATCAGAACCAAGCACAATCATTCAAGGAATCGTGCCATAGACCTCTTCTGGTTTGCTTCATTTTTCAAAATCGTATATCACGTTTCATAAGCATTTAACCCATTTTCTTTGTTGTTTTGTGTTGCTAAAGGCTTTCTGAAGCTAATAGGATGATTCAATTGCATTCTAATGCATTATAGCATGATTCACCATTGAAATTTTTTAGGGTTTTTCAAGCTTCAAATTGGGGATTTCCCCATACTGTAAAATTGGGACATCAAACTGCCATGGTTGAATTCGTGATATCCAAATGGACATAACCATGACCTCGCGCTCAATTTATGTGCAAGCATGAGTTGTTCGCTATTTTTTTGCAGGTTGTGTTTTAGGGGGGGTTTAAAACCCCCGCTATTTATTTATTTTACAGGGACAAACGGAGAAGAAGGCTGGCGTGGCAAGACCTGAGTGGAAGGTTCAAATCCACGCGCGCATTTTTTTGTTTTTAGCATATAATGTTTTTATTCTATATAATATTTCATTCCTATTTCACTTACAAACGCGTGCAATGGATCAGTTGGTAGGCAGGTGGCTTGGTAAACGCTGGGACCTGGGTTCGAATCCCAGGTCCCCCCAAATAATTTCTATTATTTTGTTTCACATGTTTCCATGCAGTGCACGTCCCAGGGCTCACCATGCATCCCAACGCTTAGGCTTGACAAGTGGCTCCAAGACCAATCTGAAGGCCAGAATATGCAGTCCATGATGCACCCTAGTCAGCAAGCAAGCGCATGATCAAAAAAGTCAACGAGGCCTTTGCCTCAATGGGCCTGAATTCCAGATTTCACCCTCCTATTTGGCCCACACCCCCTTGGTTTTCATTTCTTTTCTTTTATTATTTATTTGTTTTTGTTATTTCCCATTATTTTTAACCCTTTTATTTTATTACTAATAATTAGTTTAATTAACCATTTTCATAAAAAACCAAAAAAATATAATTAACACTTTTATTATTATTATTTATTATTTTGTAAATAAACCATAATTGAACTAGTTTTTTTAATTAGGCCATTTTAACATTTTAATAATTAAAATAGATTTAGATTTAGGTTAACCTAGAATTTTATTCCTTATTCTATTTTATTTCATAAAAAAATATAAAAATCAAAAAAATATTTTCTTGTAATTAAAATAATTAATTAGTTTTCAATTTCATTTAATTACCAAAAAAAGAGAAAAAAATTAATTCCCTTTTCTTTATTCGCGCGTATTTAATTTGTTCGATTATTATGTAATTGCTCCGGATATGTAATAGTAAATAGGACATTTTACTGTTTTTTTACTTTCCGTATTCATTTACTAAAAAAACGGGTCTTTGTAAATTTTTGGCGATGTATAGACCCGCGCCTTGTAATAGCGTAGGATTTACGTTTTCCGCAATTTATTTTCCGCACCCCCTTTAACTGTTAACTTGTATGCAAGAATGTATGGTAAATAAAAACAACTCGTAGCTCACCCATAACATGTACAAAAACATTAACCGAATACAACACACAAATGCACACACCACTTCTAGGGTACGCCTCACTGTTGCCTTGCCCCTCGAAACGTGGTCGTCGAGTATAGGACGTTTTAGTAAGTCCTTATGTCCATGACCTATGGCATAAGGGTAGCTTCTAAGGTGTCCTACTGTTGCTCTGGTGACCACACTGTTGCCTTGCCCCTCGAAACGTGGTCGTCGAGTACAGGACGTTTTAGTAAGTTCTTATGTCCATGATCCAGTTGCCTCGGAAAAGTTGCCTCGGATTAAAAAAGAATCAATGGCATAAGGGTAGCTTCTAAGGTATCCTACTGTTGCTCTGGTGACCAAACTGTCCCTAAACTCGAATTGACCCGAACACCTCCAACGGTGGTGCTACCTACCTCTCAATGGTGGGATGACACTACCTTAAGGACTCTTACACAGCTTAATTACTTAGAGTAGGTAGATTCTCCTGGGTACTTGCTCTTTTCAAAACAAACAAAAACAACTTTTCGCACCCACACTTTCAAAGGTTTTCAAACAAATTTTCCATACACTCTTGAGGACAGATACAAGAGTTACTTAGAAATTTTTCAAACGAAACTTTTTTTCAAAACCCACACACACTTGAAAAGCAAACAGATTTTGAAAACATAAGAGCAAGTACCTAAGAGCCCATGGATAACCATGGATAGAAAGGGTGCTAACACCTTCCCTTTCTATAAATCTACCTCCCGAACCGAGAAACATTCTCAAAGAAGGGATTTTGCTGTGCTTTTGTCCTTTCCATGTTGGAGAACATAAAAGACGGTGGCGACTCTTGCTTACCACGACATTTCGCGAAACCAGCTAAAAAACAGTCATTTCTATTCCCACCGATCACAGAACTGGCGACTCTGCTGGGGATCAATACTCATAAAGTGAGGTGTACCTTAGGACTAAGATCACTTGTGTTTTCAATTGCTTTGACTTGTTTGCTTTATTATTGTGGGACTGTCTTGGGAGTTCTATAGATCCTAACCCGGATCTGGGGATACCCTGTTTTAGGTAGCATAAGCTGTGAGGGACCTGTCCGGCGTAGACCGACATGGGTGAAGCAGTGGCTACGTTGGTGTGGCACCTTGGTCTGTACCGATATCCCTTGTGTCGCAACGAGGAGAATATGGGTCTTCTGAGGAGTCATTAAGCACCAACCGACCTTAGAACCTTAAATGACCCAACTTGGCCAATAGAACAGTAGCAGTATGCTACGCCCATTGAGGCTAAACTCTCGTGATGGTTCTGGCTGCAAGAAAAGGTTGCGATGCTGGAGTTATGACCGATTGAGGGTAGTCAGTGATATTGGGATCCTCTAGAACCCGATTACTTCTGATAGGACAGGTTCTAACCAACAAACTGAAAGAGGGTAATACCTAGACCTCATGCTGGCCTAAACTCTAAGGGCTGTGGTGTGACTTGTGTGCCTTATCATGTTTGCTTATATGAATATTTGTGGTGTGCTTTATCATAACATCATGCCATCATAACATTGCATGCATCCTGCATAAGGACTGACCATTTCAAAGACAAGAGGGTTCACCTTTGCTCTGTTTTGTAGGACATCATGATGCCTATGCGAAGGAATACTATCCGGTTCAATTTTGTTCACCCACCTGAGTTGCTTGAAGAGTTGGTTAGCAGAATTCCAAACACTACTTCCTTCATCCAGAGGCATGGTTCTCTTCTCAGTTTAGTCACGGCAAAGTGGGACCAACAACTGATGGGTGTCCTGACCCAGTTTTATGACCCTCTGTACCAGTGCTTCACCTTTCAAGACTTCCAGCTGGTCCCTACCCTGGAAGAGTTCTCTGATTTGCTTGGCATCCCTATCTTGGATCAGACTCCCTTCACTGGTTGGGAAAAGGCTCTTAGACCTGAGGAGATTGCAGCAGCCCTTCCTTTGACCAACAAGGAAGTGATGGACAACTGGGTGACTAGAAGCGGAGTTAAGGGCTTCTTGGCTAAGTTTCTGATTGGCAAAGCTAACAGTTTCTGGAATGACTTAGACTTCAGGGTGCACGAGGACATTCTGGATCTCTTAATCTATGGTCTAGTCTTATTTCCTAATCCTGATAACTTCATTAACGTCACTGCCATAAGGATCTTCATGTCTCGGAACCCTATACCCACTCTCTTGGGTGATATCCTGCAACAACTCTACGCTCGTACTGCCCGAAGACGAGGAACTCTATGGTGTTGTACTCCTTTGTTGGTGAGGTGGTTTATTTCGCACCTCCCCAAGTTCGTGCTAAAGAACCAAGAAGGAAGAGGTTGGGCTCATAGGTTAATGTCTCTCACTGATAGTGACATCATTTGGACTCTCAGAGGTTTGGATGAGGTAGCTGTTATTGATTGTTGCGGAGAGTATCCTAATGTTCCATTGATTGGCACTCAGGGAGGAATCTCTTATAATCCATGTTTAGCTCTCCATCAGTTTGGAAGAGCCAGAAGAGCAGGGCCTCATGAGGTGCGGGTGCCTCACATCAGTTTTGAGTTTCAGAAAGATAGTGACGAACTACACCGTAGATTCATCAAAGCTTGGGACAAAATTCACAAAGCTTACCTACAAGAGTTGGGACCGAAGACTTCCCTACCAATGGAACCCTATTGCAAGTGGGTCCGCGTCCGTGCTCAGAAGTTAGGTATGCCATATGAAGCTGTCAGGCCTATCGTTCTTGAAAGTCCTGATGAAGATGGGATTCCTCCAACTGTTCTCCCTCCTCAGATACCCATTGATGTTGATACACTAAAGAGGTCTTGGGCGCAACTACAGGAAGAGCGGGATTGTTATCGGGAAAAGTTCAACGAACAGGAACAGAAGATCCAGAAGCTGACCAAGCAACTGGAGAACGAGCGGGCCCTGAATGACTATATCCGTACTGAGAAGAGGAGGCCATGGGAGCACTGATGGGCTCTGGATGTTTCTTTTACAGATTTATTTCCTTTTCAGTATTTCCACTCTTGTAACGCCTAAGGGCAGATTGTTGAACAATTCAAGTTTGAATCTAATAAAGTGTGTTCCTTTTGTTTACAAAGTTGACTACCCGATTGTCTTTGAAAACATAATTCATACGCACTTCATTCATCATATGGATTACAGGTACTCTTTTCCTACAGGTTGCTTAATCTTCTTCGCTGTTTATTTCAGCACTCAAGCATCATGAATCCTGAACTCACTACCGAGCAAGCTATCAAGGCCCTCCAGGCCCAGAATGCCCAATTTCAGGAGATGGTCATGAACTTGGCCCAGGGACAACAAGAGCTGAAGGCTTTGCTCCTGAAGAAGAATAAGAAGAAGAAGAGCACTGTGCTATTCAACACTGGGTGCAGACTCGGGAACACATTGCAGAATGAAGCTGAGAGGACTACTCCATCTGTGGGGGAAGGTAGTCACCAAGGGAGAGAGGTCCCTAGTCCTGTGGTCTCTGACACTAAGACAAACTTCAATGACGAACAGTACCCTCCTGCTGAGGATCGGTACAAGCAGCTAGAGGACAGGCTGAATGCTATGGAGATTCAACGTGTGCCTGGGTTGGATTTCGGAGACTTGGGGTTATCTTCTGGGGTGGTGATCCCACACAAGTTCAAGGCGCCTGCCTTTGTGAAGTATGACGGGGCTTCCTGCCCTAAGATGCACCTCCGTTCTTATGTAAGGAAGATCCAACCTTACACAGCAGACAGGAACTTATGGATCCACTTCTTCCAGGAGAGTCTTTCAGGGACTCACCTCGAATGGTTCTATCAGCTGGATGGGACCAACATTCATAACTGGGAGGATCTGGCCACTGCTTTTTACAAGCAGTATCAATATAATTCCGACCTCGCTCCTACGCGTACCCAACTCCAGGGTATGTCGCTAGGATCGGGTGAAGGTTTTAAGGAGTACGCACAGAAATGGAGAGATATGGCTGGCAGGGTGCAACCACCATTAACGGACCGGGAGCTGGTGGATATGTTCTTAGGGACCCTATCTGGTCCATTCTTCAATCATCTCATTGGTAATTCCTCTGCTGGGTTTACTGACCTGATCCTGACTGGTGAAAGGGTCGATGCTGGTATAAAATCAGGAAAGATACAGAAGGGTACCTCCTCCAATGCTGAAAAGAAGCCCTTCAAGAAGGAGGCCAGTGTTGTGTATGGTCCAAGAAGGCAAGACAAACCGGAACGCTGCCAAGCTGTCAACGCGGTGGTAATTTCTAAGCCTGCTGCTGCTCCTCAGCAATACAACCAGCCCAGAGCTGAGAGGCCTAAAAGGCAGTATACTCGGCTCAGCATGACTCTCTCTCAGATCCTGCCGCAACTGCTGTCAACTAGCCTGGTAACTATCAAAGAGGCTCCGAAGATGGTAAACACAGCATCTCCGAAATACAACCCCAACGCCCGCTGCGCTTATCACTCTGATAGCCCGGGACATTCTACTGATGATGGGCCCTGAGGAATAAGGTTCAGGACCTTATTGATGCCAAGGAGATACAGTTCGAGGCGCCCGAGAGGCCAAATGTTGTGACCGCTCCCATGCCCCAGCATGGAGTGAATGCTGTTGAGGAGGATTTGTATGTAGCTTCTGTGGATGATGTTGCTACTCCGCTGCTGACCGTCAAGAGGAACCTGTTGCTAGCCGGTTTATTTCCGGGATGTAGCAAAGGTTGCCCTTTATATGCTGATTCCCATGCTGGTTGTTCTTTGCTGAAATCAGGCGTCCAAAACCTGATGGATAGTAAAGAGATTTTGTTCAAAAAGACTGTTGTTCCTGCTGCCCCTGTTGAAGAAGTTTCAATTGTTACCATTTTCAATAACCCTTCCAAGGCTCCTTCGAAGAAGCCTGTCCAAATTTTGCCTGTTCACAAGATTGCTCCCATCACCATTACTGTTCCGGGGCCCATCCCCTACAAGTCTGATAAGGCTGTCCCATGGCACTATGGGGCAAATGTTTATGTTCTGCGAGTGAAACAAGAGTTCAACACTGGTACCGGTGTCACCAACATCACCGGGCCCGCTAAGGTCACTCGTAGTGGAAGACTGTTCTCACCAGACATCGCTCCTCCAGTAATTCAAAGGCCTCTTGTCATCACACTTGCCAGTATGCCTGTTCCTCCCCCTGATCAAGTTTCTACCCCTACTGCCGAGTCATCTGACGCTCGGGGCAAGGGAATTGCTGCTGATATGCCTGCCCGAACGGAGGCACCAAAGACCATTGTTGAGGCTTCCAAGCAAGAGATGGAAGAGATCCTCAAGATTATAAAGAAAAGTGATTTCAACGTCGTTGAACAGCTAGGGCACACCCCCTCCAAAATCTCCATGCTATCACTGTTGCTGTGTTCAGAGGCCCATGCCAAGGCCCTGATTGCTTTCCTGAAGACGGCCCACATGCCTGAAGAGACGTCTGCTGATCAATTCACCGACTGCATGGCTAACTTAACCGCTGATAATGGCCTGGGTTTCTCTGATGCTGATCTGACGGCCAAGGGGAAGAACCATAATGATGCCCTGCATGTCTCCATTGAATGCAGGGGCACTACTCTTGCTCACGTGCTGGTTGACACGGGTTCCTCATTAAACGTGCTGCCCAAGAAAGCTCTAGACAGGCTGGACTGTGAGGGTTTAGAACTCAAACCAAGTAACATTGTTGTTCGGGCCTTTGACGGGTCCAAAAGAATGGTACATGGTGAGGTTGACATCTCGATCAGGGTTGGTTCGCAGGTATTTGATTCAAAATTCTATGTGATGGACATCCGTCCATCCTATTCTTGTTTGCTGGGTCGCCCGTGGATCCATAAGGCTGGAGCTGTGACTTCAACTTTACATCAGAAGCTCAAATACCCGGTCAGGGGGAAGATTGTAACAGTGCAAGGGGAAGAGGAATACATGGTCAGCCACCTCAACTCCTTCAGGTATGTAGAAATGGATGGGGAGTTCATTGAGACCCCCTTCCAACATTTTGAAGAGGTGCCACAAACATTGGCAGCAGCAGAAGCAGTGACTGAAGAGGGTTCTCCTTTGAAGATGGCTTCCTTGAAGGATGCCCGGGCTGTGATTGAAAAAGGTGAATGTGCAAACTGGGGCAGGCTCCCTGATTTTACTCCTAAGACTAACAAGTTTGGGTTGGGTTTCACTGCAGAGGCTCAGAAGGCTGTGCGCAAGGCAGGGATTGGAAGACCTCCTGTGCTCATCACCAATCCAGGAGTGAATGCTATTGGAGATGAAGACGAAGTGGAAGAATCCGAGTTTGACAGCTGGATCTACCCAACGACTAACGGTGGACCTAGCAACTGGACCGCAAAAGACTTTACACCCATTACTTTTGTCACCCAGTAATGAACTTCTTTGTTTTGGATTTGTAATAAACAATAATTTGAAACTTTATGGCCCGGTGTCTTACCCGGGGCACCGTGGTTTTATTTGTGAGGGCTTTTACTTGTCATTTCCATATATCATGAATAAAGACATTGGACGTTTTTCACATTTCAAATATTGAGCTCCCTTTCCTTCTTTCTTTATATATTGCAAAACAGCTGTATTTACACACACTCACTCGTACAGGTTTCAATCCACTCTGGATCTCACTGGTAACGACTCTGCTACTGCCAGTTATGACTTCGAAAATCTGATCAACTTAGCCGAAGACGAAGGTGAAGATTATTGCGAAGTGCCTGGCGAACTTGCAAGACTGTTACTCCAGGAAGAGAGGGCCATTCAACCATATGAAGAGCCAGTGGAAACGGTAAATCTGGGTACTGAGACAGACAGAAAGGAAGTCAAGATTGGTGCTAATCTAGAGCTCAGTGTGAAACAACGGCTGATCCAGATGCTGCATGACTACATGGAAATCTTTTCCTGGTCTTACGAAGACATGCCTGGGTTGGATACCGACATTGTAGTTCATCATTTGCCTACCAAGGAAGACTGCCCTCCGGTTAAGCAAAAGGTCCGCCGTATGCGTCCAGAGATGTCCGAGAAGATCAAAGCTGAGGTTATGAAGCAATTTGATGCCGGGTTTCTAGCAGTGACTTCTTACCCTCAGTGGGTTCCCAATGTGGTGCCGGTGCCGAAGAAAGATGGTAAGGTCAGAATGTGTGTCGATTACAGGGATCTGAATAGGGCAAGCCCCAAGGATGACTTCCCCTAACTCACATTGACGTTCTGGTTGACAATACTGCCCAACATAAAGTGTTCTCCTTCATGGACAGCTTTTCAGGTTATAATCAGATCAAGATGGCTCCTGAAGATATGGAAAAGACTACCTTTGTTACTCAGTGGGGCACCTTCTGCTACAAGGTCATGCCATTCGGATTGAAAAATGCTGGGGAAACCTACCAACGTGCCATGGTTGCTTTATTTCAAGACATGATCCATTATGAGATAGAAGTGTACGTCGATGATATGATTGCAAGGTCCCAAACTGAGGAGGAACACCTTGACCATCTACAGAAGCTATTTGACCGTCTGAAGTTGTACAAGCTGAGGTTGAACCCGAACAAGTGCACCTTTGGGGTAAGATCTGGAAAGTTGCTAGGCTTCATCGTAAGTGACAAAGGTATTCAAGTGGACCCTGCCAAGGTTAAAGCCATTCAAGAGATGCCAATTCCTAAGACAGAGAAAGAGGTCAGAGGCTTTCTAGGACGTCTGAATTACATTGCCCGATTCATCTCGCACCTAACTGCTACTTGTGAACCAATCTTCAAGCTGCTGAAGAAAGATCAGGTAGTACGTTGGAACGATGAATGTCAGGCCGCTTTCGACAGAATCAAAGAGTATCTCCAAGAACCACCCATCCTTATGCCACCGGTTGAAGGGAGACCTCTGATACTATACCTGACAGTGCTTGACAACTCAATGGGGTGTGTGTTGGGGCAGCATGACGAGTCTGGCCGAAAAGAGCACGCCATTTATTACCTTAGCAAAAAGTTTACCGACTGTGAGACCCGATACTCACTGCTCGAGAAAACTTGCTACGCTTTGGTATGGGCTGCTCGCCGGCTGAGACAGTATATGCTGACTCACACTACCTTGTTGATTTCAAAGATGGATCCAATAAAGTACATATTTGAAAAGCCTGCTCTGTCTGGGAGAATAGCAAGATGGCAGATGATCTTGACAGAATACGACATCCAGTACACAACTCAGAAAGCTATCAAGGGAAGTGTATTGGCAGACCACTTGGCACACCAAGCAGTGGATGACTACCAGTCAATGAACTTCAAGTTTCCAGACGAGAACATCACGGTAGTAACTGATTGTGAAGTACCTGGACCGGATGAAGGACCTGAGGAAGGATCCCGATGGTCTATGCACTTTGACGGAGCCTCGAACGCTTTGGGTAATGGTATCGGCGCTGTGATCATATCCCCTCAAGGCACTCATACTCCACTTACTGCCCGGCTATGTTTCAACTGCACCAACAACATGGCGGAGTATGAGGCATGTATCATGGGTCTTCAAGCTGCGATTGACTTAAGGATCAAGTTTCTGAGTGTCTTCGGAGATTCCGCTCTCGTGAACAATCAGATCAAAGGCGAGTGGGATACGAAACATCCGAATCTTATTCCTTACAAAGAATGTGTGTTGACATTGATCCCCCATTTCACAGAGATAACTTTTGAACACTTCCCGAGAGAGGAGAATCAGTTGGCGGACGCGTTGGCTACTATGTCTTCCATGTTCAAAGTCAAATGGGACAATGAGGCTCCCCGGGTCATTATCTGGAAACTGGACGAACCAACATACTGTTGTGATCTTGAGGCTGAGATAGTGACTGAGAAACCTTGGTACCATGAGGTGAAGAGGTATCTGGAAGCTCAGGAATACCCGGAAGGTGCATCTGTCAATGATAAGAAGTTTCTGAGAAGGTTCGCAGCGAAGTTCTTCCTCAGTAACGGCATCCTGTACAAGCGAAACCATGATTCGACCTTACTGCGCTGTATGGATAAGACTGAAGCAGAAAGGATCATGGCAGAACTGCATGAAGGTACATTCGGGACACATTCCAGTGGACATACTATGGCAAAGAAAATCCTTCGGGCAGGATATTTCTGGTCCACAATGGAAGCCGACTGTTACCAACATTCTCGGACGTGTCACAAATGCCAGATATATGCTGATAAGGTGCACGTTCCTCCAGTTCCTCTGAATGTCTTGACAGCACCTTGGCCATTTGCAATGTGGGGCATAGATATGATCGGCGAGATTAAACCTACGGCATCCAACGGGCATCGCTTCATCCTGGTAGCGATCGATTACTTTACAAAGTGGGTTGAAGCAGCTTCTTACGCCACTGTAACCAAGAACGTTGTGGCACGGTTCATTCGGCATAATCTGATCTGTCGATACGGCGTCCCGGAAAGGATCATCACGGACAATGGTACCAATCTTAATAACAAGATGATCACTGAGCTCTGCGAGCAATTCAAGATACAACACCACAACTCTTCTCCCTACCGGCCGAAGATGAATGGGGTTGTAGAAGCAGCGAATAAGAATATCAAGAAAATTGTGCAGAAGATGACAGTGACCTATAAAGATTGGCACGAGATGTTACCGTTCGCTCTTCATGGGTACCGTACCTCAGCAAAGACGTCAACCGGGGCAACTCCTTTTTCCTTGGTTTATGGCATGGAGGCAGTCCTACCGATTGAAGTGCAGATACCCTCTCTCTGGATAATGAAGGATGCAGATTTGAGCGAAGATGACTGGATCCAGACTCGACTTGATCAACTGAATCTAATTGATGTAAAGAGACTCACTTCTATATGTCATGGTCAAACATACCAAAAACGAATGATCAGGGCATTTAACAAGAAGGTCAGACCACAAGAGTATCAAGTTGGGGACCTGGTAATCAAACGCATCATCCTTCCTCAGAGTGATCCCAGGGGCAAATGGACCCCTACGTACGAAGGGCCATTTGTGGTTAAACATGTGTTCTCAGGAGGAGCCATGATTCTAACCAACATGGATGGTGACGACCTTCCTCACCCCGCCAATGCAGACATAGTAAAAAGATACTACGCATGATAAAAGACCCGCTAGGTTGACATACCTAGGCAAAAATTAGGGCTTCCCGGCGAACCAAAAGGGTTCGGGCAAAATGAGGGATGAAATGAAAAAAATCTGTACACCCGGCAAGTCGAAAACCTGAAAAGGCGGCTTGGGAAAAAATGGGTATCCCGGTGGACTGAAAACCCGAAAGGGCGGTCCAGGCAAAAGTTAGGGATTGAAGCGTAATACTATGTCTCATTGGATCACCTTGCATCCAGAATCCGGTATCAACATCAAGTTCAAAAGGCATCGATCAATCAGCTTCATCGTCAACTGAGCAGCAAAGTGATGAGACGCTCGAAGATATAAAGGCGATAGCAGAGTTGAAACCCAGTGGGATTATTCTTGTCACATAGCTGTTTTGTTTTCCCTTTTTCACAAAATTGTATAAACTCTGTTGTTCGGCAGCGTTCTCTTACTAGGACGTCAGCCTCTTGTACAAAGACGCCTATTTACAGGCAATTCAAAAATCAATACAAATTCACTTTTCAGACAAATTGCCATTTGTTTTTTTTCCTTTTTCTGTTTTGTTTTGCGAAGAACGTCCAATGTTCAATTGTGATATATGCATTTGACACTAATTGCTAACTCGTAAATACTTGCATGCAAAACAAAGAATTAATTACAGGTGACATTAGAAACAGGGGCAATAATGAGTTTGTCTAAGCGATCTAATTGCCATGTCCGCCCAGGTACCAAGGTAAGTTCGGCTGAAGAACGTAACCAAGATACCTTAATTCCCCAGAGAGTGAGCCAGCAAGTCAACAATATTCTCCCCAAGCAGAGTTAGTCTACTGTCAGCCTTAAGGAAATTGGGTATCCTCAGCAGATCTCAACATTCCTCAGCGCAATATATAGACATTCCTAACAAGCATCCCCGACAGTCTTGATCTAAGATTGTTCCCCGGCGGTATACCAGACATTCAGCGGAGCCACTTCCCCAGTACAGTTCAAAAATTTCCCCAGGAGAGTCCAGTCTGAAGATTTCCCCAGGAAAGCTGAATCATCTCCCCAGCAGGAAACTTATCCCCAGTAGATTCTGGAAGTTTCCCCCCTGCAGAGCACGAACGCGTCCCCCGACTTTATTCAAAGGTTATGCTCCACCAGAGCTTATAACTGGGTTATCCTCAGCCAAAAGCCACAGAAAGATCGTCCTCGGCGAAGTCTTCTCATCCCCAGCGGAGTCTATTAAAACTTCCAACATAACAACGGTATTCCCAGCGAAGTTATCATCAACATCTCAACAGGGTACCTCTCTTCCCACAAAGTATTGTTCCCCAGCAAGATCGCTAGAGTAATTTTCTCCCTGCAGAGTAATCCATTCGCCAAGTTTATTCCCCAACGGAGTTATCTTCTCCTACCGGTATTCTTGCAACCATCATCCCCAGCGGAAACAACAAAAGCTCTACATCAGCCCAGGATTTAATTTCCCGGCATCCGTCAAGGATTTATTTTCCTAGACAAAAACATACATTCATAAACATCGCATTTCCATACATTATAGCATGCATAGACGCATCATGAACATATAATCGCATCACGCATGTCATACATCATGACATCACATACAACTAACGTTTTGTCTTTTCAGGACAAAAGTTAATACAAAGATGATTGCTATCAATAGTCGTGATTCTAGATCCGATTCCTGTATCTTGCCAGGGTGTATCTGTTGACGACTACATTACCAGACTCGATTCCTGTATCCTGCCAGGGCATGTCTGAAGAGTTCGAAGATCCGATTCCTGTATCTTGCCAGGGTGTATCTGTTGACGACTACATTACCAGACTCGATTCCTGTATCCTGCCAGGGCACGTCTGAAGAGTTCGAAGATCCGATTCCTGTATCTTGCCAGGGTGTATCTGTTGACGACTACATTACCAGACTCGATTCCTGTATCCTGCCAGGGCACGTCTGAAGAGTTCGAAGATCCGATTCCTGTATCTTGTCAGGGTGTATCTGTTGACGACTACATTACCAGACTCGATTCCTGTATCCTTCCAGGGCACGTCTGAAGAGTTCGAAGATCCGATTCCTGTATCTTTCCAGGGTGTATCTGTTGACGACTACATTACCAGACTCGATTCCTGTATCCTGCCAGGGCACGTCTGAAGAGTCCGAAGATCCGATTCCTGTATCTTGCCAGGGTGTATCCGTTGACGACTAACAGTACCAGACTCGATTCTTGTATCTTGCCAGGGCACGTCTGAAGAGTTCGAAGATCTGATTCCTGTATCTTGCCAGGGTGTATTTGTTGACGACTACAGTACTAGACTCGATTCCTGTATCCTGTCAGGGCACGTCTGAAGAGTTCGAAGATCCGATTCCTGTATCTTGCCAGGGTGTATCTGTTGACGACTACATTACCAGACTCGATTCCTATATCCTGCCAGGGCACGTCTGAAGAGTTCGAAGATCCGATTCCTGTATCTTGCCAGGGTGTATCTGTTGACGACTACATTACCAGACTCGATTCCTGTATCCGGCCAGGGCACATCTACATAAAGAGTTTGAAGATCAATCCTATAACAGACCAGGTAATTTTCTTTCTTTCTCAGGTACGCAAGTTCTCGCTAAGGAATCTCTTACGCGATCGACACCTCCTGATGGCATCTATAAGCCCATCTCCACAATTATCCATCACAGTTCCAAATGGCATCTATAAGCCCATTCCCGACAGAGTTCTGTCACACCTCCAGATGGCATCTATAAGCCCATTCTCCTGTCCACCATCTCTCCAAATGGCGTCTATAAGCCCATTCCCTCTGCCACGCTACTGATACTCAACTATGTGAGTGCAAATTTCTGGGCACTCTAGTGTTCAATCATCTTCCACCTTCGGATTACGAAAGGCACGTCAGCCAATCTACATCCTCAGGTCTAAGAAGATTGAACAGGGGCAACTGTTGTACCCCAAAATTTGCCCTCCCATATTCTTCAAGGTTTGCTAAGATCATGCTTCAGAATCTCCCAAGGGTTGCACAGTCCAATGGTCTCCTAACAGTCAAAAATTAGGGTTTTGGTTCTGGCAAAGAAATTGAGGTTTCCAAGGGTCCAATCAAGTCCCACATGCCCACATACATTGTCAAGTACCTACATGTCAAGTTTCAAGGCTCACAAGGTCAAGTTGCACAGTCAAAAACCCTAATTGCTCCACAGTCAACTGCAGGGGCAAAATGGTCATTTGGCAGTCAAAAGTCAAAAATTTTGGTCAACATCTTATTTTGAAGCCACAATCATCATTTGGTCAAGTCTTGACCATGATTTCACAAGAATGGCTCAAAAATCATCAAGGTGTCAAAAGTTTCTATTTTTGGACAGTTGAAAAGTCAACTGTAACTTGACCAAGCCATAACTTTTTCATGGTTCATCAGAAAAATCCCATCCAAAGCTCATTTTGAAGGGGATGACATTTCCTACAACTCATCTTCCCATTCCAAGTCCAAGAAATACTCTCACAAAAAGTTATCAATTTCAACATTATAGGTCATTTTCAAAAGTCAACAAAAAGGGACTTTAAGTCAAAGACCATAACTTGAGATTGGTAAATCAAAATGACATGGGACCAAAGACATTGGTTAGAGGACTTTAATACCTTTCCAAAATGTCCAAGAAAATGTTCATAACTTCAAAATTGAGCAAGATATGCATTGGAGAAGTTGGGAAATTTTTGTGAAATGGCCAAAATCATTTATCCTTGAAATTTCATTTTTGACAAAAGGGGCCCACTTTTTCCACTTGATTCAGCTTGGCCATGCTTCCCACGTGTCCCAAAAATTATTTCAAGATTTAAATTTAATTTTTTCATTTTTATTTAATTTTATTTGATTTAATTCATTTTAAATCATTTAAAATCAAATAAAATCAAAGAAGTTAATTAAGGGGATATTTCTTGTATTGAATTGCTTTGATACATCATCATGATCATTCCAATTTCGTGCAAAGGTCCAAATGAAGCAAGAATTCAAATTTTGGCTCAAGAATGGAAAGTGCTTCAATGGAGTTTATGGAAAATCCCAAGCATGAATGCATTGCATTATTGGCTTTAATTCTTATCAAAACTCATTACATAACCTATATGCAAGCTAACACAAGTGAACACACGACCTAAGAAGCTCCCAAATGGCCAAACGCATTTTCAAATTTTTAAGCAAAAAAGCAAATCTGAAAACCTAGTTGCAGTGCCTCTCAAGCCTCCATTCCAATCCAAACATATTCCTGGCATCCCTAGGAAGCTTTGGCAATCAGAACCAAGCACAATCATTCAAGGAATCGTGCCATAGACCTCTTCCAGTTTGCTTCATTTTTCAAAATCGTATATCATGTTTCATAAGCATTTAACCCATTTTCTTTGTTGTTTTGTGTTGCTAAAGGCTTTCTGAAGCTAATAGGATGATTCAATTGCATTCTAATGCATTATAGCATGATTCACCATTGAAATATTTTAGGGTTTTTCAAGCTTCAAATTGGGGATTTCCCCATACTGTAAAATTGGGACATCAAACTGCCATGGTTGAATTCGTGATATCCAAATGGACATAACCATGACCTCGCGCTCAATTTATGTGCAAGCATGAGCTGTTCGCTATTTTTTTGCATGTTGTGTTTTGGGGGGGGGGGGTTTAAAACCCCCGCTATTTATTTATTTTACAGGGACAAACGGAGAAGAAGGCTGGTGTGGCAAGACCTGAGTGGAAGGTTCAAATCCACGCGCGCATTTTTTTTGTTTTTAGCATATAATGTTTTTATTCTATATAATATTTCATTCCTATGTCACTTACAAACGCGTGCAATGGATCAGTTGGTAGGCAGGTGGCTTGGTAAACGCTGGAACCTGGGTTCGAATCCCAGGTCCCCCCAAATAATTTCTATTATTTTGTTTCACATGTTACCATGCAGTGCACGTCCCAGGGCTCACCATGCATCCAAACGCTTAGGCTTGACAAGTGGCTCCAAGACCAATCTGAAGGCCAGAATATGCAGTCCATGATGCACCCTAGTCAGCAAGCAAGCGCATGATCAAAAAAGTCAACGAGGCCTTTGCCTCAATGGGCCTGAATTCCAGATTTCACCCTCCTATTTGGCCCACACCCCCTTGGTTTTCATTTCTTTTCTTTTATTATTTATTTGTTTTTGTTATTTCCCATTATTTTTAACCCTTTTATTTTATTACTAATAATTAGTTTAATTAACCATTTTCATAAAAAACCAAAAAAATATAATTAACACTTTTATTATTATTATTTATTATTTTGTAAATAAACCATAATTGAACTAGTTTTTTCAATTAGGCCATTTTAACATTTTAATAATTAAAATAGATTTAGATTTAGGTTAACCTAGAATTTTATTCCTTATTCTATTTTATTTCATAAAAAAATATAAAAATCAAAAAAATATTTTCTTGTAATTAAAATAATTAATTAGTTTTCAATTTCATTTAATTACCAAAAAAAGAGAAAAAAATTAATTCCCTTTTCTTTATTCGCGCGTATTTAATTTGTTCGATTATTATGTAATTGCTCCGGATATGTAATAGTAAATAGGACCTTTTACTGTTTTTTTACTTTCCGTATTCATTTACTAAAAAAACGGGTCTTTGTAAATTTTTGGCGATGTATAGACCCGCGCCTTGTAATAGCGTAGGATTTACGTTTTCCGCAATTTATTTTCCGCACCCCCTTTAACTGTTAACTTGTATGCAAGAATGTATGGTAAATAAAAACAACTCGTAGCTCACCCATAACATGTACAAAAACATTAACTGAATACAACACACAAATGCACACACCACTTCTAGGGTACGCCTCACTGTTGCCTTGCCCCTCGAAATGTGGTCGTCGAGTATAGGACGTTTTAGTAAGTCCTTATGTCCATGACCCATGGCATAAGGGTAGCTTCTAAGGTGTCCTACTGTTGCTCTGGTGACCACACTGTTGCCTTGCCCCTCGAAACGTGGTCGTCGAGTACAGGACGTTTTAGTAAGTCCTTATGTCCATGATCCAGTTGCCTCGGAAAAGTTGCCTCGGATTAAAAAAGGATCAATGGCATAAGGGTAGCTTCTAAGGTATCCTACTGTTGCTCTGGTGACCACACTGTCCCTAAACTCGAATTGACCCGAACACCTCCAACGGTGGTGCTACCTACCTCTCAATGGTGGGATGGCACTACCTTAAGGACTCTTACACAACTTAATTACTTAGAGTAGGTAGATTCTCCTGGGTACTTGCTCTTTTCAAAACAAACAAAAACAACTTTTCGCACCCACACTTTCAAAGGTTTTCAAACAAATTTTTCATACACTCTTGAGGACAGATACAAGAGTTACTTAGAAATTTTTCAAACGAAACTTTTTTTCAAAACCCACACACACTTGAAAAGAAAATAGATTTTGAAAACATAAGAGCAAGTACCTAAGAGCCCATGGATAACCATGGATAGAAAGGGTGCTAACACCTTCCCTTTCTATAAATCTACCTCCCGAACCGAGAAACATTCTCAAAGAAGGAATTTTGCTGTGCTTTTGTCCTTTCCCTGTTGGAGAACATAAAAGACGGTGGCGACTCTTGCTTACCGCGACATTTCGCGAAACCATCTAAAAAACAGTCAGTTCTATTCCCACCGATCACAAGAAGTATCCTCCCACTAAGGATAGATACAAGCAGTTGGAAGATTGCTTGAGTGCTATGGAGGTCCAGAGGATACCTGGGTTGGATTTCAAATAATTGGGATTGGTGTCGAGAGTGGTCATCCCGCAGAAGTTCAAAGCTCCAATTTTTGAAAAGTATGATGGGGTGTCCTGCCCAAAACTCCATCTCCGCTTTTATGTCAGAAAGATCCAGCCCCACACCGCTGATAGAAATTTGTGGGTTCATTTCTTTCAAGATAGTATGTCAGGGACTCAGCTTGAATAGTTCTACCAACTGGAGAGAGCCAATGACCGAAATTGGGAAGATCTGGCTGTTGCTTTCTATAAGCAGTATCAATATAACGCCGACCTTGCTCCTACTCGTAATCAACTCCAGAGTATGTTTATGGGGGTGAGTGAAGGCTTTAAGGACTATGCACAGAAGTGGAGAGACTTGGATGGAAGAGTCCAACCCCCATTGTCTGATAGGGAGTTGGTTGATATGTTTCTGGAGACGCTATCTGGTCTATTCTTCAATCATTTGATTGGCAGCTCATCAGCTGGTTTCACTGAGCTGATTCTGACTGGAGAGAGAGTAGAAGCTGGGATTCGGAGCAGAAAGATACAGAAGGATGCCTCTTTGAGTTTGGTAAAGAAGCCTTTTGTTGGTAAGAAGGAAGCCAGTTCCATATATAGCCCAAAGGGCCAAAACAGAGTTGAACATCGTGAAACAGTAAGTGCCGTAATAATAGCTAGGCCTATAGTTGCTCCACAATGCAACAATCAACAAAGAGTGGAAAGACCACAACGGCAGTTTACCCGAATAAATATGCCATTGGCTAAAGTTCTACCTCATCTGCTGAGATCCAACTTGGCAACCTTGAAAGAGGCTCCCAAGAATCCGAACACCACATCTCCCTGATATAATCCAAATGCCCGGTGTGCCTATTGTTGTACCCCAAAATTTTCCCTCCCATATTCTTCAAGATTTGGCAAGATCAATCTCCAGATGGTTCAAAATCTCTCAAGGGTTGCACAGTCCAACACCCTCATAACACAGTCAAAATTAGGGTTTTGGTTCTGGCAAAGAAATTGAGGTTTTCAAGGGTCCAATCAAGTCCCATATGCCTATATACATTGTCAAACACCCATATGTAAAGTTTCAAGGCTCACAGCATCAAGTTGCACAGTCAAAAGCCCTAATTGCTCCACAGTCAACTGTAGGGGCAAAATGGTCATTTGACAGTCAAAAGTCAAAAAATTTTGTCAACATATTATTTTGAAGCCCCAATCATCATTTGATCAAGTCTTGATCATGATTCCACAAAGCATGGCTCAAAAAGTCTCAAGAATCAAAAGTTTCTATTTTTGGACAGTTGAAAAGTCAACTGTAACTTGACAAGAGCATAACTTTTTCATGGTTCATCAGAAAAATCCCATACAATGCTCATTTTGAAGGGGATGACATTTCCTACAACTCATCTTCACATTCCAAGTCCAAGAAATGCTCTCACAAAAAGTTATCAATTCCTACATTATAGGTCATTTTCAAAAGTCAACAAAAAGGCACTTTAAGTCAAAGACCATAACTTGATATTGGTAAATCAAAATGACATGGGACCAAAGGAATTGGTTAGAGGACTTCAAGACCATTCCAAAATGTCCAAGAACATGTTCATATCTTTAAAATTGAGCAAGCTATGCATTGGAGAAGTTGGGAAATTTTTGGGAACTTTCAAAAGCCAACTTTGCCTAAAACACTTCATTGTTGCTAATGGGCCTCAAATTCCTTCTTGAATCTTTACCCAAAGCTTATGCACGACCCATTGAACTTAATTTGATTTATTTTCTTATTTTTAATTAATTAATTGAATTTATATTAATATTAATTCATTTAATTGGTTTTAATTGTAGGAAAATTCAAAAGATATGCTTTTTAAATCTTTTTGTGAAGAAAATAAGGCTAGGGCAAGCTGGCAATTCGTGTGCACCTCAAGGACCTCAAAATATCCATGATTGGCAAGGTTTCATGAAAGAAAAGATTGAAAAAGATTTGATTGTCAATCACATATTCAAACTTGAATACAATGGACTCATGGGCTTAATTTTAACCTAATTCTCTTCACATAAAGAGGCTGAAGCAAACCCTATTCAAAAAAACGTGAAATTGCTGCTAAAACTCCATAACCAAATTGCAAAAAAATCAAGAAAAGTTAAAAACTGAAATCAGTGTTCCAGGCAAGTTCAAAGCCTATTCTTGATTCAAATATCTTGCTTGAGTCTCCAGAAACAGTTTGCAATAAAAAACAAGCACTAAAGCCTCAAGAATCGTCAGAAATGGTTCAACCCTGTGTACATGTTTTTTTGAATTGCATATCATGATTCATGCGCATTTGATACATGTTGTTGAGTGTTTTGTATTCACAGGACTCACATGAAGCTCTTGACATGGTTTAATTGCGTTGAAACTCACAGAATCACAATTCACCATGAATGGATTTTAGGGTTTCCGAGCTTTTAAATTAGGGCTTTCTTATTGAGGAAAAATCAGGCCTTGAGACACATACAGTTAAACTCAGAAGCTCCATACGAGTTGAATGAGACCCTCGCGCTCAATTTATGTGATTCCTGCTGCTAATCGCTATTATTGACACTTTTGGTTTGTGGGGGTTTAAAACCCCCGCTATCTTGTTTATATTTACAGGTGAAACGAAGAAGGAGAAGGCGTGGCAACGTGTGACTGGGTGATTCAAACTCAGCGCGCGTTATTTTTGGTTTCATGTCATAATGTTTGTTTTTTTATATAATATTCATCATCCATTATGTTTACAAATGCGCATCATAGTTCAGATGGTTGGAGACGTGGCTGGCAAACACTGGGACCTGGGTTCGATTCCCAGGTCCCCCCATATAATTGTTAATTTTTGTTCTAACGTGTTCCAATGCAGCAATCATCCAAAATTCCACCATGCACGCCCAGCAATAGCTTGCCATGTGTCCCCAGCTTCCATCCAGTGGCCAAGAGATGGAGTCCATGGTGTGTTCCAGTCAACAAACATGCACATGATTCCTGAAAGTCAAACGTGGCTTGGTCTTCTTGGGCCAGAATTTCTCAATTTTACCTCCACTTTGGGCCATCACACCCCCTTTGGTTTGCATTTTAATTTTATTTTATTTTCTTTTAAATTTCTTTTAATTGTTTAATCACTATTAATTCACCACAAATTAATTTTTCCTAATAAAAATCAGAAAATCAAAATTGTAAATATATTTTAATTATCTATTAAATTCACCATTAACTTATTTTTGTAAATAAATACTAATAACTAATTTAGTTTAATTTAGGTTTTAATTTTAATCCTTTTTCTTAATAAATAAAATTGCATAGAATTAGGTTTTGACCTTTTTTTAATCATTTTCTTATTATCATCATTATTAATTATTATTATTTTTGTAAATAACATGTAAATTAATTAATTAGTTTAAATTAGTTTAACTTTAACATTTTCATTAATAATTAAAATAAACTTAGAACTAGGGTTTTCTTTTGATGTTAATTTCTTTATTTTCATTAAATACAAAAAACACAAAAAATATCTTTCTTGTAAATAATTAATTAAATTAGTATTAGGTTTAATTTTAATTTAAAGCAAAGGACAAAAAACTCTTAATTTCTCAAAAGGGTCAAAAACCCTCGGACGTTCCAGTTTAATTTTTTCGCACGTTATTTTCTTATTTGATTATTATGTAACTGTTTCCAGAATGTAATAGTAATTAGGTTTATTGCTTTTTTTACTTTCCGCATCTTTATCAAAAACGGGTCTTTATTTTTTGGCGATGTATAGACCCGCGCCTTGTAGTAGCGTAGCTTTTACCTTTCCGTATTTTATTTTCCTTACTCCTAACTGCTAAATCGCATGAAAGAATGTATGATAATTAAAAACAACTCGCAGCTCACAATTGCATGATCCAAGATAAATGTTAACCTGAAAACAACACACAATGCACATGCCACTTCTAGGGTACGCCTCACTCGTTGCCTCGAAAGTGGTCGTCAAGTATAAGATGTTTTAGCGGTCGCTCTTATGTCTAAGATCCAGTTGCCTCGAAACGGTTGCCTCGGATTAAAAAGGATCTAGGACATTAGGGTTACTTCTAAGGTGTCCTACTATTGCTTCGGTGACCACAATGTCCCTAAATCGAATTGACCTGAATACCTCCAACGACGGTGCTACCTACCTCTCAATGGTGGGATAGCACTATCTAAAGGACTCTTACACAGCCTAATTCCTTAGAGTAGGTAGATCTCATGGGTACTTGCTCTTTTCAAACAGACAAAAACAACTTTTCACACTGACACTTTCAAAAGTTTTGCAACGAATTTTTTCATACACTCTTGAGGACAGATACAAGAGTTACTTAGAAATTTTTCAAACGAAACTTTTTTCAAAACCCACACACACTTGAAAAGCAAACATCTTTTGAAAACATAATAGCAAGTACCTAAGCGCCCATGGATAACCATGGATAGAAAGGGTGCTAACACCTTCCCTTTCTATAAATCTACCTCCCGAACCGAGAGACATTCTCAATAAGGAATTTTGCTGTGCTTTTGTCCTTTCCATGTTGGAGAACATAAAAGACGGTGGCGACTCTTGCTTACCACGACATACGCGATCCAGCTAAAAACAGTCAGTTCTATTTCCACCGATCACAGAACTGGCGACTCTGCTGGGGACACTATAAAAGTGAGGTGTACCTTAGGATTAGACCACTCTTATGTTTTCAATTGTATGTCTTGATTGCTTTATATTTGTGGGCATTGCATCAGAGTTTCATTGATGCTAACCCGGATCTGGGGATACCCTTTTAGGTAGCATAAGCTGTGAGGGACCTGTCCGGCGTAGACCGACACGGGTGAAGCAGTGGCTACGTTGGTGCGGCACCTTGGTCTGTACCGATATCCCTTGTGTTGCAACGAGGAGAATATGGGTCTTCTGAGGAGTCATTAAGCACCAACCAACCTTAGAACCCTAATTTGACCCAACTTGGCCATAGAACAGTAGCAGTATGCTACACTCATTGAGGCTAAACTCCCGCGATGGTTCTAGCCGCAAGAAAAGATTGCGATGCTGGAGTTATGACCGGTTGAGGGTAGTCGGTGATATTGAGATCCTCTAGAACCCGGTTACTATTTTCTAGGACAGGTCTTGACCAACGAAACTGAAAGAGGGTAGTACCTAAACTTCATGCTGGCCTAAACTCTAAGGGCTGTCTTGTGTGCCTTCAAACTTGACTACTTGCATACTTGTTATCTGACACACGAGTTTATTGTAGGTTTTGTTTACAGTCCTTAAACTGGACTCATTATAGGGCCTACTTATATCACTCCATGCATAGCATAACATCATACCATTACATACATCCTGCATAAGGACTAACCCATTTCAAGGATATCAAGGGTTTATGATGCAGGTCATGATGAAACAGGATGTCTAGCAAGAGGCAAAGGGGATTTATTTTCCTCTAGCCAAGGTTGTCAGGGGCTATGACCCACTTGATATGGTGAGCTTTGACTCTTGAAGAAGGTTCCCCTAGCCAAGATTGTTTGCAAATCAAAACACGACAACTTGAGTCAGGGGCTATGACCCACTTGATATGGTGAGCTTTGACTCTTGAAGAAGGACTCTCAACAACATGAAGTTCCCTCAATCAAGCTACTGTATTCCAATTCTAACAAGCTTCTCTGTTTACCCCGCGAGATCCTTGAAAACATTGCATGCATACATACATATCATTGCATTACAGGTACCCTTTTGACAGGTCACTTACCTTCTTCGCTGTTTATTTCAGCAGTCATCATGAATCCTGAATCATCCAATGAACAAGCTATCAAGGCCCTCCAGGCCCAGAATGCCCAGTTCCAGGAGTTGGTTATGAGTCTAGCCCAGGGTCAACAGGATTTGAAGACGCTGCTCTTGAAGAAGAAGAAGAAGAAGAAGAGGACGGTGTTGTTCAACCCTAGACGAAAATCCGAGAATGGATCACGAAACGAGGCTGAGCTTACTACCCCATCTGTTGAAAAAGACAGTCCTCATGAGAGAGAGGTTCCTAGTCCAGTGGTCTCCGACAACGAGACGGATTTCAATGATGAACAGTACCCTCCTGCTGAGGACCGGTACAAACAACTCGAAGACCGGTTAAGTGCTATGGAGATACAAAAAGTGCCCGTCCTGGACTTCGAAGATCTAGGTCTGTCTTCTGGGGTAGTGATCCCGCACAAGTTCAAGGCACCTGCTTTTGCAAAATATGACGGGGCTTCCTATTCTAAGCTGCATCTCAGGTCATACATAAGGAGGATCCAGCCCTACACGGCTGACAAGAATTTGTGGATTCACTTATTTCAGGATAGTCTGTCAGGGACTCAACTCGAGTGGTTCTATCAACTGGATGGAGCCAACATCCGCAGCTGGGAGGACTTGGCCACTGCGTTCTACAAGCAGTACCAGTATAATGCCGACCTTGCTCCCACGCGCACTCAGCTTCAGGGGATGTCTATGGGTACATGCGAAGGCTTTAAAGAGTATGCTCAAAAATAGAGGGACCTTGCTGGAAGGGTACAACCACCTCTAACTGACCGTGAGCTCGTCGACATGTTCTTGGGGACCCTGTTTGGTCCATTCTTCAACCACCTGATTGGGAATTCTTCTGCTGGGTTTACAGATTTGATCTTGACTGGGGAAAGAATAGAAGTTGGCATCAAGTCGGGGAAGATACAGAATGGTGACTCCTCGAACACTGAGAAGAAACCATCCAAGAGAGAATCTAGTGTTGTCTATGGTTCAAGAGGGAAGAATAGGTCCGAACACCGCCAAGATGTCAACACGGTAGTTATTGCAAAACCGGCCGGTGCTCCTCAGCATCGCAACCAACAAAGGGAGGAGAGACCTAAAAGGCAATTCACTCCCCTCGGCGTGACCTTGTCCCAGATATTGCCGCAGTTGCTGGAGACCAAGTTGGTAACTCTAAGGGACCCTCCAAAGAATCCCAACAGGACACCTTCAAGGTATAACCCCAATGTTCGCTGCGCTTACCATTCTGACAGCCTGGGGCATGCTACAGATGATTGTTGGACTTTGAGAAACAATGTTCAGGATCTGATCGACGCAAAGGAAGTCCAGTTCGACTCTCCAGGGGCTCCCAATATGATCACTGCTCCCTTGCCAAAACATGGCTAGGATTGAAAATTTTTTGTTCATTCGAATGTTCAAGTTGTATTTTTCTTTGATTGTTCAAACATTTTATGTCAAACGTTGTTATTTCATTAATGCATTACACATGTCTGTTTTGAAGTAATTATTTCGTATTCACTACATGCAAACTATTTTCATATTTTCTGTGATGATCAACTCTTGATTGAAAATTCTAAGCCTCTTGAGGGAGGATGACGAAAATGATACCACGATCATTACAGTATGCTTTTGAACAGACCCCGCTGATGAGGTACAGGCATTGTTTCAATTCCTAAACACTGGAGTTATAAGGAAGATAATCCCTCGTCAACCCCTTTGAGCCAAAGAAGTAGGAGTTTTTCTTTTCGAAAATTAAAACCCTTAATCATAACCTGGGGCAGGGTAGTTCTCTCAGCTGATCCAAGTGAACAACGAATGGCACCAAAGGAGTTCTTACAAAACAAAAGACAGTGATGGTTACGAATAATCATAAAGACAGGCAGTCATTACCAAAAACAAAAACTAAAGCCCAACAAGTCAAAACCTATGAAGGAGACTTGCAAAACTGGGGCATCCCGCTGACTGTAATCACAAAAGAAATAGTTCAGGCAAGAAACAGGGATAACGAAATCAAAAAAGAAAGAGGTCCTACAAACCCTCAATAAAAAAGGAAATGACTGCCTATTCAAAATAAACTGTCAATATCCGAACCATCGCCAGAATATCAGGACAAAGACTCAAACAAGGTCTAACGCACGATCAGCTGAGTTTAGGGTTGAAGAACATCACGAAGAGCGGGTGGGTACAAATAATTTGAGCCTTTATCCTTTGTTTCTTAATCCGTGAACCAGGCCATGTTATAACCCTCAAAAGTCCTAGCTGAAGCGTGGGTTAGTTCGAAAGCATACTGTTACGAAAGGTATCCTGACTCCTTAAGGCTTGCGGTAAAATAACGAGTTGACATCACAGTTTACAAAAAAAAAATCACTTGTTTTTATGAAAGAATGCATTTTCAAAAACATCAAGACAGACATAAGTTTTACATTTCTAATATAACATTGCTTGCATATGACTATTTGTTTGAACAGCATAGGAGTTCGCACGACAAATATCTAATGAACAAAAGCACCTCCAATCAAGGGGCATGGCATGATCATTGTCCATTATCTGGGGCAGTTAAGTCAAGATTCGGAGAATCTCTCAAAAGGTCAACCAGCTTGGGGAAAATCTCCATCTGGATCACTTGGGGCATTGGATGATCAAACGAAGATCTTCTGGTGGCATGACAACACAACACTACTAACAGGGGCACCTCCCTACATCCTGAGAGCACGGACATAGTCGAAAAAATACTGCGCATAAGCAAAGACCCGATAGGTTGACACACCTAGGCAAAAATAAGGGCTTCCCGGCGAACCAAAAGGGTTCGGGCAAAAATAAGGGATGAAATGACAATCTGTACACCCGGCAAGTTGAAAAACTAAAAAGGCGGCTTGGGCAAAAATGGGCATCCCGGTGGACTGAAAACCCGAAAGGGCGGTCCAGACAAAGTTAGGGATCAAAAGCGTACGACTATGTTCCGTCATCTCGTCACTTGCCTACCAGAAGAAGATTTGTCAATCGGCAGTTATCAGCACCTCCACAGGTACCTTCTCCCACAGAAACTGGGGCAATAAGGAGTTGTCTAAGCGATCTGGTTGCTCTGTCCACCAAGGTGCCAAGGTAAGCTCAGCTGAAGAATGCGACCAAGATACCTTCACTCCCTGCAGAGTACGAACGCATCTCCCCGGCTTTATTCAAAGCTATTCTCCACCAGAGCTTATAACTGGGTTATCCTCAGCTAATTACCACGGAAAGATCGTCCTCGGCGGAGTTCTTCCTGTCCCCCAGCGAAGTTCATCAAATCTTCCAACAAAACTTATCAACGGAATCCCCAGCGGAGTTATCATCAAAATCTCAGCGAAGTATCTCTTCCCACAAAGTAATTCCCCGCAGAGTAATCTCTTCAACAAGTTTATTCCTCAACAGAGTCATCTTCTCCTACCGGTTTATTCTTGCAATCTTCATCCCCAGTAGAAACGAAGAACTCTACTCTTCAACATCAGCCCAGGATTTAACAAACTCCCGGCATGCGTCAAGGATTTACTTTCCCGGATGAAGTTACATTCATAAACATCACATTACAACATGATACATGCATATATGCATCATATCATATAATCTCACTTATGTTGAGAACATCATCGCTTGATCCATACCATGCATTGCATAGGATTGACCTTTACCTTGCAGAAAGGATACAATTAAATGACCAGCTATGTCAAAGTAGACAAACTCAGTCAAAAGAAGACAAGTCCAGTTAAAATTAATTCCACTCGTCGTTATAGACACTCGTCGTCATAGACACCCGTCGTTATAGACACTCGTCGTTGTAGACACTCGTCGTTATAGACACCCGTCGTCATAGACACCCGTCGTTATAGACACTCGTCGTTGTAAACACTCGTCGTTATAGACACTCGTCGTTATAGACACTCGTCGTTATAGACACTCGTCGTTATAGACACTCGTCGTTATAGACACTCGTCATTATAGACACTCGTCGTTATAGACACTCGTCGTTATAGACACTCGTCGTTATAGACACTCGTCGTTATAGACACTCGTCGTTATAGACACTCTTTGTTATAGACACTCGTCGTTATAAACACTCGTCGTTATAGACACTCGTCGTTATAGACCCTCGTCGTTATAGACACTCGTCGTTATAGACCACCCGTCCATGAAGATAACCCGTCCTTGAAGAGACAACTCGTCAGAGAAGACAATACCCCTTGGTTCAGTTAAATCAATCCCTAAAGGTTTTCTGAGATAACCTGTCAGTAGAGACAACTCACCAACCTTTCTGAATTCCAGATTCGATTCCTGTATCCAGCCAGGGAACGTCTGAAGAGTTTGAAGATTCGATTCCTGTATCCAGCCAGGGCATATCTGTTGACGAATAATTCCAGATTCGATTCCTGTATCCAGCCAGGGCACATCTGAAGAGTTTGAAGATTCGATTCCTGTATCCAGCCAGGGCATATCTGTTGACGACTAATTCCGGACTCGATTCCTGTATCCAGTCAGGGCACGTCTGAAGAGTTTGAAGATTCGATTCCTGTATCCAGCCAGGGCATATCTGTTGACGACTAATTCCGGACTCGATTCATGTATCCATCCAGGGAACGTCTGAAGAGTTTGAAGATTCGATTCCTGTATCCAGCCAGGGCATATCTGTTGACGACTAATTCCGGACTCGATTCCTGTATCCAGCCAGGGCACGTCTGAAGAGTTTGAAGATTCGATTCCTGTATCCAGCCAGGGAATATCTGTTAACGACTAATTCCGAACTCGATTCTAGTATCCAGCCAGGGCACGTCTGAAGAGTTTGAAGATTCGATTCCTGTATCCAGCCAGGGCATATCTGTTGACGACTGATTCCAGATTCGATTCCTGTATCTAGCCAGGGCACATATGTGAGTAACTGATTGTAGACTCGATACCTGTATCCAGCCAGGGCATATCTACATGAAGAGTTTAGAGATTCGATACTTGTATCCATCCAGGGCATATCTACATAAATAGTTTTGAAGATCAACCCCTGTAACAGGCCAGGTAATTATCTTTCTTTCTCAGGTACACAAAATCTCGCTAAGGAATCTCTTACGCGATCGACACATAGATGGCATCTATAAGCCCATCCACATACCAACAGTCTCCAGATGGCATCTATAAGCCCATCCTCCTATCCGTCATCTCTCCAAATGGCATCTGTAAGCCCATTCCCGTCATCACACTACTGATACTCTACTATGCGAGTGCGAATTTCTGGGCACTCTAATGTTCAATCATCTTCCACCTTCGGATTACGAATGGCACGCAAGCCAATCTACATCCTCAGGTCTAAGAAGATTGAACAGGGGCAACTGTTGTACCCCAAAATTTTCCCTCCCATATTCTTCAAGATTTGGCAAGATCAATCTCCAGATGGTTCAAAATCTCTCAAGGGTTGCACAGTCCAACACCCTCCTAACACAGTCAAAATTAGGGTTTTGGTTCTGGAAAAGAAATTTAGGTTTTCAAGGGTCCAATCAAGTCCCATATGCCTATATACATTGTCAAACACCCATATGTCAAGTTTCAAGGCTCACAGCATCAAGTTGCACAGTCAAAAGCCCTAATTGCTTCACAGTCAACTGCAGGGGCAAAATGGTCATTTGACAGTCAAAAGTCAAAATTTTTGGTCAACATCTTATTTTGAAGCCCCAATCATCATTTGATCAAGTCTTGATCATGATTCCACAAAGCATGGCTCAAAAAGTCTCAAGAATCAAAAGTTTCTATTTTTGGACAGCTGAAAAGTCAACTGTAACTTGACCAGGGCATAACTTTTTCATGGTTCATCAGAAAAATCCCATCCAATGCTCATTTTGAAGGGTATGAAATTTCCTACAACTCATCTTCACATTCCAAGTCCAATAAATGCTCTCACAAAAAGTTATCAATTCCTACATTATAGGTCATTTTCAAAAGTCAACAAAAAGGCACTTTAAGTCAAAGACCATAACTTGAGATTGGTAAATCAAAATGACATGGGACCAAAGGCATTGGTTAGAGGACTTCAAGACCTTTCCAAAATGTCCAAGAACATGTTCATAGCTTCAAAATTGAGCAAGCTATGCATTGGAGAAGTTGGGAAATATTTGGGAACTTTCAAAAGCCAACTTTGCCTAAAACACTTCATTGTTGCTAATGGGCCTCAAATTCCTTCTTGAATCTTTACCCAAAGCTTATGCACGACCCATTGAACTTAATTTGATTTATTTTCTTATTTTTAATTAATTAATTGAATTTATATTAATATTAATTCATTTAATTGGTTTTAATTGTAGGAAAATTCAAAAGATATGCTTTTTAAATCTTTTTGTGAAGAAAATAAGGCTAGGGCAAGCTGGAAATTCGTGTGCACCTCAAGGACCTCAAAATATCCATGATTGGCAAGGTTTCATGAAAGAAAAGATTGAAAAAGATTTGATTGGCAATCACATATTCAAACTTGAATACAATGGACTCATGGGCTTAATTTTAACCTAATTCTCTTCACATAAAGAGGCTGAAGCAAACCCTATTCAAAAAAACGTGAAATTGCTGCTAAAACTCCATAACCAAATTGCAAAAAAATCAAGAAAAGTTCAAAACTGAAATCAGTGTTTCAGGCAAGTTCAAAGCCTATTCTTGATTCAAATACCTTGCTTGAGTCTCCAGAAACAGTTTGCAATCAAAAACGAGCACTAAAGCCTCAAGAATCTTCAGAAACGGTTCAACCCTGTGTACATGTTTTTTTGAATTGCATATCATGATTCATGCGTATTTGATACATGTTATTGAGTGTTTTGTATTCACAGGACTCACATGAAGCTTTTGACATGGTTTAATTGCGTTGAAATTCTAAGAATCACAACTCACCCTGAATGGATTTTAGGGTTTCCGAGCTTTTAAATTAGGGCTTTCTTATTGAGGAAAAATCTGGCCTTGAGACACATACAGTTAAACTCAGAAGCTCCATACGAGTTGAATGAGATCCTCGCGCTCAATTTATGTGATGCCTGCTGCTAATCGTTATTATTGACACTTTTGGTTTGTGGGGGTTTAAAACCCCCGCTATCTTGTTTATATTTACAGGTGAAACGAAGAAGGAGAAGGCGTGGCAACGTGTGACTGGGTGATTGAAACTCAGCGCGCGTTATTTTTGGTTTCATGTCATAATGTTTGTTTTTTTATATAATATTCATCATCCATTATGTTTACAAATGCGCATCATAGTTCAGATGGTTGGAGACGTGGCTGGCAAACACTGGGACTTGGGTTCGATTCCCAGGTCCCCCCATATAATTGTTAATTTTTGTTCTAACGTGTTCCAATGCAGCAATCATCCAAAATTCCACCATGCACGCCCAGCAATAGCTTGCCATGTGTCCCCAGCTTCCATCCAGTGGCCAAGAGATGGAGTCCATGGTGTGTTCCAGTCAACAAACATGCACATGATTCCTGAAAGTCAAACGTGGCTTGGTCTTCTTGGGCCAGAATTTCTCAATTTTACCTCCACTTTGGGCCATCACACCCCCTTTGGTTTGCATTTTAATTTTATTTTATTTTCTTTTAAATTTCTTTTAATTGTTTAATCACTATTAATTCACCACAAATTAATTTTTCCTAATAAAAATCAGAAAATCAAAATTGTAAATATATTTTAATTATCTATTAAATTCACCATTAACTTATTTTTGTAAATAAATACTAATAACTAATTTAGTTTAATTTAGGTTTTAATTTTAATCCTTTTTCTTAATAAATAAAATTGCATAGAATTAGGTTTTGACCTTTTTTTAATCATTTTCTTATTATCATCATTATTAATTATTATTATTTTTGTAAATAACATGTAAATTAATTAATTAGTTTAAATTAGTTTAACTTTAACATTTTCATTAATAATTAAAATAAACTTAGAACTAGGGTTTTCTTTTGATGTTAATTTCTTTATTTTCATTAAATACAAAAAACACAAAAAATATCTTTCTTGTAAATAATTAATTAAATTAGTATTAGGTTTAATTTTAATTTAAAGCAAAGGACAAAAAACTCTTAATTTCTCAAAAGGGTCAAAAACCCTCGGACGTTCCAGTTTAATTTTTCGCACGTTATTTTCTTATTTGATTATTATGTAACTGTTTCCGGAATGTAATAGTAATTAGGTTTATTGCTTTTTTTACTTTCCGCATCTTTATCAAAAACGGGTCTTTGTTTTTTGGCGATGTATAGACCCGCGCCTTGTAATAGCGTAGCTTTTACCTTTCCGTATTTTATTTTCCACACTCCTAACTGCTAAATCGCATGAAAGAATGTATGATAATTAAAAACAACTCGCAGCTTACAATTGCATGATCCAAGATAAATGTTAACCTGAAAACAACACACAATGCATATGCCACTTCTAGGGTACGCCTCACTCGTTGCCTCGAAAGTGGTCGTCAAGTATAGGATGTTTTAGCGGTCGCTCTTATGTCTAAGATCCAGTTGCCTCGAAATGGTTGCCTCGGATTAAAAAGGATCTAGGACATTAGGGTTACTTCTAAGGTGTCCTATTATTGCTTCGGTGACCACAATGTCCCTAAATCGAATTGACCCGAATACCTCCAACGACGGTGCTACCTACCTCTCAATGGTGGGATAGCACTATCTAAAGGACTCTTACACAGCCTAATTCCTTAGAGTAGGTAGATCTCATGGGTACTTGCTCTTTTCAAACAGACAAAAACAACGTTTCACACTGACACTTTCAAAAGTTTTCCAACAAATTTTTTCATACACTCTTGAGGACAGATACAAGAGTTACCTAGAAATTTTTCAAACGAAACTTTTTTCAAAACCCACACACACTTGAAAAGCAAACATCTTTTGAAAACATAAGAGCAAGTACCTAAGAGCCCATGGATAACCATGGATAGAAAGGGTGCTAACACCTTCCCTTTCTATAAATCTACCTCCCGAACCGAGAGACATTCTCAATAAGGAATTTTGCTGTGCTTTTGTCCTTTCCATGTTGGAGAACATAAAAGATGGTGGTGACTCTTGCTTACCGCGACATACGCGATCCAGCTAAAAACAATCAGTTCTATTTCCACCGATCACAGAACTGGCGACTCTGCTGGGGACACTATAAAAGTGAGGTGTACCTTAGGATTAGACCACTCTTATGTTTTCAATTGTATGTCTTGATTGCTTTATATTTGTGGGCATTGCATCGGAGTTTCATTGATCCTAACCCGGATCTGGGGATACCCTTTTAGGTAGCATAAGCTGTGAGGGACCTGTCCGGCATAGACCGACACGGGTGAAGCAGTGGCTATATTGGTGCGGCACCTTGGTCTGTACCGATATCCCTTGTGTTGCAACGAGGAGAATATGGGTCTTCTGAGGAGTCATTAAGCACCAACCGACCTTAGAACCCTAATTTGACCCAACTTGGCCATAGAACAGTAGCAGTATGCTACACTCATTGAGGCTAAACTCCCGCGATGGTTCTGGCCGCAAGAAAAGATTGCGATGCTGGAGTTATGACCGGTTGAGGGTAGTCGGTGATATTGAGATCCTCTAGAACCCGATTACTATTTTCTAGGACAGGTCTTGACCAACGAAACTGAAAGAGGGTAGTACCTAAACTTCATGCTGGCCTAAACTCTAAGGGCTGTCTTGTGTGACTTGTGTGCCTTCAAACTTGACTACTTGCATACTTGTTATCTGACACACGAGTTTCTTGTAGGTTTTGTTTACAGTCCTTAATCTGGACTCATTACAGGGCCTACTTATATCACTCCATGCATAGCATAACATCATACCATTGCATACATCCTGCATAAGGACTAACCCATTTCAAGGATATCAAGGGTTTATGATGCAGGTCATGATGAAACAAGATGTCTAGCAAGAGGCAAAGGGGATTTATTTTCCTCTAGCCAAGGTTGTCAGGGGCTATGACCCACTTGATATGGTGAGCTTTGACTCTTGAAGAAGGTTCCCCTAGCCAAGATTGTTTGCAAATCAAAACACGACAACTTGAGTCAGGGGCTATGACCCACTTGATATGGTGAGCTTTGACTCTTGAAGAAGGACTCTCAACAACATGAAGTTCCCTCAATCAAGCTACTGTATTCCAATTCTAACAAGCTTCTCTGTTTACCCCGCGAGATCCTTGAAAACATTGCATGCATACATACATATCATTGCATTACAGGTACCTTTTTGACAGGTCACTTACCTTCTTCGCTGTTTATTTGAGCAGTCATCATGAATCCTGAATCATCCAATGAACAAGCTATCAAGGCCCTCCAGGCCCAGAATGCCCAGTTCCAGGAGTTGGTTATAAGTCTAGCCCAGGGTCAACAGGATTTGAAGACGCTGCTCTTGAAGAAGAAGAAGAAGAGGACGGTGTTGTTCAACCCTAGACGCAAATCCGAGAATGGATCACGAAACGAGGCTGAGTTGACTACCCCATCTGTTGAAAAAGACAGTCCCCATGAGAGAGAGGTTCCTAGTCCAGTGGTCTCCGACAATGAGACGAATTTCAATGATGAGCAGTACCCTCCTGCTGAGGACCGGTACAAACAGCTCGAAGACCGGTTAAGTGCTATGGAGATACAAAAAGTCCTCGGCCTGGACTTCGAAGATCTAGGTCTGTCTTCTGGGGTAGTGATCCCGCACAAGTTCAAGGCACCTGCTTTTGCAAAATATGACGGGGCTTCCTGTCCTAAGCTGCATCTCAGGTCATACATAAGGAGGATCCAGCCCTACACGGATGACAAGAATTTGTGGATTCACTTATTTCAGGATAGTCTGTCAGGGACTCAACTCGAGTGGTTCTATCAACTGGATGGAGCCAACATCCGCAGCTGGGAGGACTTGGCCACTGCGTTCTACAAGTAGTGCCAGTATAATGCCGACCTTGCTGCCACGCGCACTCAGCTTCAGGGGATGTCTATGGGTACATGCGAAGGCTTTAAAGAGTATGCTCAAAAATGGAGGGACCTTGCTAGAATGGTACGGCCACCTCTAACTGACCGTGAGCTCGTCGACATGTTCTTGGGGACCCTGTCTGGTCCATTCTTCAACCACCTGATTGGGAATTCTTCTGCTGGGTTTACAGATTTGATCTTAACTGGGGAAAGAATAGAAGCTGGCATCAAGTCGGGGAAGATACAGAATGGTGACTCCTCGAACACTGAGAAGAAACCATCCAAGAGAGAATCTAGTGTTGGCTATGGTTCAAGAGGGAAGAATAGGTCCGAACACCGCCAAGATGTCAACGCGGTAGTTATTGCAAAACCGGTCGGTGCTCCTCATCATCGCAACCAACAAAGGGAGGAGAGACCTAAAAGGCAATTCACTCCCCTCGGCGTGACCTTGTCCCAGATATTGCCGCAGTTGCTGGAGACCAAGTTGGTAACTCTAAGGGACCCTCCAAAGAATCCCAACAGGACACCTTCAAGGTATAACCCCAATGTTCGTTGCGCTTACCATTCTGACAGCCCGGGGCATGCTACAGATGATTGTTGGACTTTGAGAAACAATGTTCAGGATCTGATCGACGCAAAGGAAGTCCAGTTCGACTCTCCAGGGGCTCCCAATATGATCACTGCTCCCTTGCCAAAACATGGCTAGGATTGAAAATTTTTTGTTCATTCGAATGTTCAAGTTTTATTTTTCTTTGATTGTTCAAACATTTTATGTCAAACGTTGTTATTTCATTAATGCATTACACATGTCTGTTTTGAAGTAATTATTTTGTATTCACTATATGCAAACTATTTTCATATTTTTTGTGATGATCAACTCTTGATTGAAAATTCTAAGCCTCTTGAGGGAGGATGACGAAAACGATACCACGATCATTACAGTATGCTTTTGAACAGACCCCGCTGATGAGGTACAGACATTGTTTCAATTCCTAAACACTGGAGTTATAAGGAAGATAATCCCTCGTCAACCCCTTTGAGCCAAAGAAGTAGGAGTTTTTCTTTTCGAAAATTAAAACCCTTAATCATAACCTGGGGCAGGGTAGTTCTCTCAGCTGATCCAAGTGCACAACGAATGGCACCAAAGGAGTTCTTACAAAACAAAAGACAGTGATGGTTACGAATAATCATAAAGACAGGCAGTCATTACCAAAAACAAAAACTAAAGCCCAACAAGTCAAAACCTATGAAGGAGACTTGCAAAACTGGGGCATCCCGCTGACTGTAATCACAAAAGAAATAGTTCAGGCAAGAAACAGGGATAACGAAATCAAAAAAGAAAGAGGTCCTACAAACCCTCAACAAAAAAGGAAATGACTGCCTATTCAAAATAAACTGTCAATATCCGAACCATCGCTAGAATATCAGGACAAAGACTCAAACAAGGTCTAACGCACGATCAGCTGAGTTTAGGGTTGAAGAACATCACGAAGAGCGGGTGGGTACAAATAATTTGAGCCTTTATCCTTTGTTTCTTAATCCGTGAACCAGGCCACGTTATAACCCTCAAAAGTCCTAGCTGAAGCGTGGGTTAGTTCGAAAGCATACTGTTACGAAAGGTATCCTGACTCCTTAAGGCTTGCGGTAAAATAACGAGTTGACATCACAGTTTACAAAAAAAAATTTCACTTGTTTTTATGAAAGAATGAATTTTAAAAAACTTCAAGACAGACATAAGTTTTGCATTTCTAATATAACATTGCTTGCATATGACTATTTGTTTGAGCAGCATAGGAGTTCGCACGACGAATATCTAATGAACAAAAGCACCTCCAATCAAGGGGCATGGCATGATCATTGTCCATTATCTGGGGCATTTAAGTCAAGATTCAGAGAATCTCTCAAAAGTTCAACCAGCTTGGGGCAAATCTCCATCTGGATCACTTGGGGCATTGGACGATCAAACGAAGATCTTCTGGTTGCATGACAATGCAACACTAATAACAGGGGCACCTCCCTACATCCTGAGAGCACGGACATAGTCAAAAAAATACTGCGCATAAGCAAAGACCCGATAGGTTGACACACCTAGGAAAAAATAAGGGCTTCCCGGCGAACCAAAAGGGTTCGGGCAAAAATAAGGGATGAAATGAAAAATCTGTACACCCGGCAAGTCGAAAACCTGAAAAGGCGGCTTGGGCAAAAATGGGCATCCCGGTGGACTGAAAACCCGAAAGGGCGGTCCAGAAAAAGTTAGGGATCAAAAGCGTACGACTATGTTCCGTCATCTCGTCACTTGCCTACCAGAAGAAGATTTGTCAATCGGCAGTTATCAGCACCTCCACAGGTACCTTCTCCCACAGAAACTGGGGCAATAAGGAGTTGTCTAAGCGATCTGGTTGCTCTGTCCACCAAGGTGCCAAGGTAAGCTCAGCTGAAGAATGCGACCAAGATACCTTCACTCCCTGCAGAGTACGAACGCATCTCCCCGGCTTTATTCAAAGCTATTCTCCACCAGAGCTTATAACTGGGTTATCCTCAGCTAATTACCACGGAAAGATCGTCCTCGGCGGAGTTCTTCCTGTCCCCCAGCGAAGTTCATCAAATCTTCCAACAAAACTTATCAACGGAATCCCCAGCGGAGTTATCATCAAAATCTCAGCGAAGTATCTCTTCCCACAAAGTAATTCCCCGCAGAGTAATCTCTTCAACAAGTTTATTCCTCAACGGAGTCATCTTCTCCTACCGGTTTATTCTTGCAATCTTCATCCCCAGCGGAAACGAAGAACTCTACTCTTCAACATCAGCCCAGGATTTAACAAACTCCCGGCATGCGTCAAGGATTTACTTTCCCGGACGAAGTTACATTCATAAACATCACATTACAACATGATACATGCATATACGCATCATATCTTATAATCTCACTTATGTTGAGAACATCATCGCTTGATCCATACTATGCATTGCATAGGATTGACCTTTACCTTGCAGGAAGGATACAGTTAAATGATCAGCTATGTCAAAGTAGACAAACTCAGTCAAAAGAAGACAAGTCCAGTTAAAATTAATTCCACTCGTCGTTATAGACACCCGTCGTCATAGACACCCGTCGTTATAGACACTAGTCGTTGTAGACACTCGTCGTTATAGACACCCGTCATCATAGACACTCGTCGTCATAGACACTCGTTGTTATAGACACTCGTCGTTGTAGACACTCGTCGTTATAGACACTCGTCGTTATAGACACTCGTCGTTATAGACACTCGTCGTTATAGACACTCGTCGTTATAGACACTCGTCGTTATAGACCCTCGTCGTTATAGACACTCGTCGTTATAGACCACCCGTCCATGAAGATAACCCGTCCTTGAAGAGACAACTCGTCAGAGAAGACAATACCCCTTGGTTCAGTTCAATCAATCCCTAAAGGTTTTCTGAGATAACCTGTTAGTAGAGACAACTCACCAACCTTTCTGAATTCCAGATTCGATTCCTGTATCCAGCCAGGGCACGTCTGAAGAGTTTGAAGATTCGATTCCTGTATCCAGCCAGGGCATATCTGTTGACGACTAATTCCAGATTTGATTCCTGTATCCAGCCAGGGCACATCTAAAGAGTTTGAAGATTCGATTCCTGTATCCAGCCAGGGCATATCTGTTGACGACTAATTTTGGACTCGATTCCTGTATCCAGCCAGGGCACGTCTGAAGAGTTTGAAGATTCGATTCCTGTATCCAGCCAGGGCATATCTGTTGACGACTAATTCCAGACTCGATTCCTGTATCCAGCCAGGGCACGTCTGAAGAGTTTGAAGATTCGATTCCTGTATCCAGCCAGGGCATATCTGTTGACGACTAATTTCGGACTCGATTCCTGTATCCAGCCAGGGCACGTCTGAAGAGTTTGAAGATTCGATTCCTGTATCCAGCCAGGGCATATCTGTTGATGACTAATTCCAGACTCGATTCCTGTATCCAGCCAGGGCACGTCTGAAGAGTTTGAAGATTCGATTCCTGTATCCAGCCAGGGCATATCTTTTGACGTCTGATTCCAGATTTGATTCCTGTATCTAGCCAGGGCACATATGTGAGTAACTGATTGTAAACTCGATACCTGTATCCAGCCAGGGCATATCTACATAAATAGTTTGAAGATCAACCCCTGTAACAGGCCAGGTAATTATCTTTCTTTCTCAGGTACACAAATTCTCGCTAAGGAATCTCTTACGCGATCGACACTTAGATGGCATCTATAAGCCCATCCACATACCAACAGTCTCCATATGGCATCTATAAGCCCATCCTCCTATCCGTCATCTCTCCAAATGGAATCTGTAAGCCCATTCCCGTCATCACACTACTGATACTCTACTATGCGAGTGCAAATTTTTGGGCACTCTAATGTTCAATCATCTTCCACCTTCGGATTACGAAAGGCACGCAAGCCAATCTACATCCTCAGGTCTAAGAAGATTGAACAGGGGAAACTGTTGTACCCCAAAATTTTCCCTCCCATATTCTTCAAGATTTGGCAAGATCAATCTCCAGATGGTTCAAAATCTCTCAAGGGTTGCATAGTCCAACACCCTCCTAACACATTCAAAATTAGGGTTTTGGTTCTGGCAAAGAAATTGAGGTTTTCAAGGGTCCAATCAAGTCCCATATGCCTATATACATTGTCAAACACCCATATGTCAAGTTTCAAGGCTAACAGCATCAAGTTGCACAGTCAAAAGCCCTAATTGCTTCATAGTCAACTGCAGGGGCAAAATGGTCATTTGACAGTCAAAAGTCAAAAATTTTGGTCAACATCTTATTTTGAAGCCCCAATCATCATTTGATCAAGTCTTGATCATGATTCCACAAAGCATGGCTCAAAAAGTCTCAAGAATCAAAAGTTTCTATTTTTGGACAGTTGAAAAGTCAACTGTAACTTGACCAGGGCATAACTTTTTCATGGTTCATCAGAAAAATCCCATCCAATGCTTATTTTGAAGGGGATGACATTTCCTACAACTCATCTTCACATTCCAAGTCCAAGAAATGCTCTCACAAAAAGTTATCAATTCCTACATTATAGGTCATTTTCAAAAGTCAACAAAAAGGCACTTTAAGTCAAAGACCATAACTTGATATTGGTAAATCAAAATGACATGGGACCAAAGGCATTGGTTAGAGGACTTCAAGACCTTTCCAAAATGTCCAAGAACATGTTCATAGCTTCAAAATTGAGCAAGATATGCATTGGTGAAGTTGGGAAATCTTTGGGAACTTTCAAAAGCCAACTTTGTCTAAAACACTTCATTGTTGCTAATGGGCCTCAAATTCCTTCTTGAATCTTTACCCAAAGCTTATGCACGACCCATTGAACTTAATTTGATTTATTTTCTTATTTTTAATTAATTAATTGAATTTATATTAATATTAATTCATTTAATTGGTTTTAATTGTAGGAAAATCCAAAAGATATGCTTTTTAAATATTTTTGTGAAGAAAATAAGGCTAGGGCAAGCTGGCAATTCGTGTGCACCTCAAGGACCTCAAAATATCCATGATTGGCAAGGTTTGATGAAAGAAAAGATTGAAAAAGATTTGATTGGCAATCACATATTCAAGCTTGAATACAATGGACTCATGGGCTTAATTTTAACCTAATTCTCTTTACATAAAGAGGCTGAAGCAAACCCTATTCAAAAAAACGTGAAATTGCTGCTAAAACTCCATAACCAAATTGCAAAAAAATCAAGAAAAGTTCAAAACTAAAATCAGTGTTCCAGGCAAGTTCAAAGCCTATTCTTGATTCAAATACCTTGCTTGAGTCTCCAGAAACATTTTGCAATCAAAAACGAGCACTAAAGCCTCAAGAATCGTCAGAAACGGTTCAACCCTGTGTACATGTTTTTTTGAATTGCATATCATGATTCATGCGCATTTGATACATATTGTTGAGTGTTTTGTATTCACAGGACTCACATGAAGCTTTTGACATGGTTTAATTGCGTTGAAACTCAAAGAATCACAATTCACCATGAATGGATTTTAGGGTTTCCGAGCTTTTAAATTAGGGCTTTCTTATTGAGGAAAAATCAGGCCTTGAGACACATACAGTTAAACTCAGAAGCTCCATACGAGTTGAATGAGACCCTCACGCTCAATTTATGTGATGCCTGCTGCTAATCGCTATTATTGACACTTTTGGTTTGTGGGGGTTTAAAACCCCCGCTATCTTGTTTATATTTACAGGTGAAACGAAGAAGGAGAAGGCGTGGCAACGTGTGACTGGGTGATTCAAACTCAGCGCACGTTATTTTTGGTTTCATGTCATAATGTTTGTTTTTTTATATAATATTCATCATCCATTATGTTTACAAATGCGCATCATAGTTCAGATGGTTTGAGACGTGGCTGGCAAACACTGGGACCTGGGTTCGATTCCCAGGTCCCCCCATATAATTGTTAATTTTTGTTCTAACGTGTTCCAATGCAGCAATCATCCAAAATTCCACCATGCACGCCCAGCAATAGCTTGCCATGTGTCCCCAGCTTCCATCCAGTGGCCAAGAGATGGAGTCCGTGGTGTGTTCCAGTCAACAAACATGCACATGATTCCTGAAAGTCAAACGTGGCTTGGTCTTCTTGGGCCAGAATTTCTCAATTTTACCTCCACTTTGGGCCATCACACCCCCTTTGGTTTGCATTTTAATTTAATTTTCTTTTCTTTTAAATTTCTTTTAATTGTTTAATCACTATTAATTCACCACAAATTAATTTTTCCTAATAAAAATCAGAAAATCAAAATTGTAAATATATTTTAATTATCTATTAAATTCACCATTAACTTATTTTTGTAAATAAATACTAATAACTAATTTAGTTTAATTTAGGTTTTAATTTTAATCCTTTTTCTTAATAAATAAAATTGCATAGAATTAGGTTTTGACCTTTTTTTAATCATTTTCTTATTATCATCATTATTAATTATTATTATTTTTGTAAATAACATGTAAATTAATTAATTAGTTTAAATTAGTTTAACTTTAACATTTTCATTAATAATTAAAATAAACTTAGAACTAGGGTTTTCTTTTGATGTTAATTTCTTTATTTTCATTAAATACAAAAAACACAAAAAATATCTTTCTTGTAAATAATTAATTAAATTAGTATTAGGTTTAATTTTAATTTAAAGCAAAGGACAAAAAACTCTTAATTTCTCAAAAGGGTCAAAAACCCTCGGACGTTCCAGTTTAATTTTTTCGCACGTTATTTTCTTATTTGATTATTATGTAACTGTTTCCGGAATGTAATAGTAATTAGGTTTATTGCTTTTTTTACTTTCCGCATCTTTATCAAAAACGGGTCTTTGTTTTTTGGCGATGTATAGACCCGCGCCTTGTAATAGCGTAGCTTTTACCTTTTCCGTATTTTATTTTCCACACTCCTAACTGCTAAATCGCATGAAAGAATGTATGATAATTAAAAACAACTCGCAGCTCACAATTGCATGATCCGAGATAAATGTTAACCTGAAAACAACACACAATGCACATGCCACTTCTAGGGTACGCCTCACTCGTTGCCTCGAAAGTGGTCGTCAAGTATAAGATGTTTTAGCGGTCGCTCTTATGTCTAAGATCCAGTTGCCTCGAAACGGTTGCCTCGGATTAAAAAGGATCTAGGACATTAGGGTTACTTCTAAGGTGTCTTACTATTGCTTCGGTGACCACAATGTCCCTAAATCGAATTGACCCGAATACCTCCAACGACGGTGCTACCTACCTCTCAATGGTGGGATAGCACTATCTAAAGGACTCTTACACAGCCTAATTCCTTAGAGTAGGTAGATCTCATGGGTACTTGCTCTTTTCAAACAGACAAAAACAACTTTTCACACTGACACTTTCAAAAGTTTTCCAACAAATTTTTTCATACACTCTTGAGGACAGATACAAGAGTTATTTAGAAATTTTTCAAACCAAACTTTTTTCAAAACCCACACACACTTGAAAAGCAAATATCTTTTGAAAACATAAGAGCAAGTACCTAAGAGCCCATGGATAACCATGTATAGAAAGGGTGCTAACACCTTCCCTTTCTATAAATCTACCTCCCGAACCGAGAGACATTCTCAATAAGGAATTTTGCTGTGCTTTTGCCCTTTCCATGTTGGAGAACATAAAAGAAGGTGGCGACTCTTGCTTACCGCGACATACGCGATCCAGCTAAAAACAGTCAGTTCTATTTCCACCGATGACACCTATCATTCTAAGAGTCCCGACCATAATACCAATGACTGCTGGGCTCTAAGAAATAAGGTACGAGATCTGATCAAAGCCAAGGAAATTGATTTTGATGCTCCAGAAAAGCCCAATGTCATAACTGCTCCCATGCCTAAGCACGATCGTGGAATTAATGGTGTTGATACCGACTTGTTTGTGACCTTGGTGGATGAAGTTTCTACTCCTCTCATGACTGTGAAGAAGAATTTGTTGTTGGCCGATTTATTTTCGAGTTGTGGTGAAGGTTGCCACATGTGTTCATTTCTACCTTCTGGTTTCCATTTGCTGAAGTCAGGTGTTCAATGTATGATGGACAGCAAAGAAATTTTGTTCGAGAAAACTCTGGTTCCCGTTGTTCCATCTAAAGACATTGACATTATAACCATTTCCGCCAATCCTTCCAAGGTCTCCTCGAGAAGACCTGTTAGGATTACATCTGCTCCAAGAATCGCTCCGCTAATAATCATGGTGCATGGTCCTGTCCCGTATGTCTCGGACAAAGCTATCCCCTGGCATTATGGTGCCGATGTGTACTATCATGGAATCAAAAAATATTTGAAAAATGAAGAGGCTGATCCTGATATTGGTAACATTGTCGGAACCAACAAGGTTACCTGAAGTGGAAGGGTCTTCTCTCCCGAAAATTTTCCCTAAGACTGTCAATGGTGCTATTGTCACTCCATCTACTGCTCCTGTTGGTACATCAACTACAACTCCTATTCTTACTCCAATTATTACCCCTGCCAACGAATCGTCTGATACCCGCGGCAAAGAGGTTATAGGTGAGCCTACTCAGACAGAGGCACCTAGAAAAATTGTCGTGGAAGCCTCTAAGCAAGAGATAGAGGAAATACTGAAATTAATTAAAAAGAGCGAGTACAATGTGGTCGAGCAGCTGGGGCAGACCCCCTCAAATATATCCATGTTGTCTCTGTTGTTGTGCTCAGAAGCCCATGCGAAGGCTTTTATCGCATTCCTCAAAACTGTGCATGTGCCGCAAGAGACTTCAGCTGATCAATTTAAAGATTGCATGGCCAGCCTGACTGCAGACAATGGGCTGTGTTTTTCAGATGCAGACTTGACACCGAAGGGAAGGAAGCATAATGATGCTTTGCATGTCTTGATTGAATGAAGGGGCACCACTATGGCTCATGTGTTAGTAGATATTGGGTCTTCGCTGAATGTCCTGCCTAAAAAGGCATTGGATCGGTTGGATTACGAGGGTTTGACTTTAAAGCCTAGTAACATTATGGTAAGGGCTTTTGATGGGTCGAAAAGAATGGTGCACGGGGAGGTGGACATCCCTGTCAAAGTGGGTTCTCAGACCTTTGGGTCCACCTTCTATGTGATGTACATCATGTCGTCGTATTCTTGTTTTTTGGGTCGTCCTTGGATCCACGAGGCTGGGGCAGTTACTTCCATACTACACCAAATGCTGAAGTATCCGGTAAAAGGGAAGATTGTCACTGTGTGGGGTGAAGAGGAGTATATGGTGAGCCACCTCAATTCCTTCCGCTACATAGAGATGGACGGGGAATTCATAGGAACTCCTTATCATAACTTCGAAGAGGTCCCTCAGATCTTGGCATCAACTGAAACTACTACCAGCAACAAACCTCCTCTGAAGATGGCTTCTCTCAAGGACGCCAGGGCCGTAGTTGGAGAAGGTGGGTGTACAAATTGGGGTCAGCTCCCTGATTTCACTCACAAAACTGACAAATTTGGTTTGGGCTTTACTACAGGGGCTCAATGGGCTGTTCGACGCGCTCGGGCTGGAGGACCTCCCCTACACATCAATAATCAGGGAATTAATGCCCTTGAAGACAGCGAGGAAGACTCAGACATTGACAGCTAGATCTACCCAACTACCAACAGTGGACTGAGTAACTAGACGTCTAGGGACTTTATACCAGTTTCTTTTATTCTGCAGTAATTGTCCTACTTGTTTTGAGATTTGTAAGAAACAATTTAAAACTTTACGGCCTTGTGCCTTGCCCGAGGCACATTGGCTTTGCTTGTGAGGGCTATTATTTGTCATTTCATATATCATTAATAAAGCATTGGAAGTTTCTTGCATACAAATTTTGCGCTCTCTATTTTTCTTTTCTGTTTTCACTTTATCAAAACAACTATTCTCTTACACACACTCACGTATCATACTGCAGATCCATATCCACTATGGATCCCATTGATAACAGCTCTACTATTGCTAGTTATAACTTCAAAAATACGATCAACCAAGTCGAAGACGAATGTGAGGATGATTGTGAGGTGCCTGGAGAGCTTGCTAGACTATTACAGCAGGAAGAAAGGGCCATACAGCCTCATGAAGAGCCGGTTGAGACGATAAACCTGGGCACAGAGACAGACAGAAAAGAAGTCAAGATCGGGGCAAATCTGGAAGTTAAGATCAAACAGCGGTTAATACAAATGTTGCACGACTATGTTGAGATCTTCGCATGGTCATATGAAGACATGCCAGGTTTAGACACTGATATTATGGTCCATCGCCTGCCGACTAAAGAAGACCATCCTCCGATTAAACAGAAGGTCCGCCGTATGCGTCCCAAAATGTCAGAGAAGATTAAGGCAGAGGTCATGAAACAGTTCGACGCAGGATTCTTAGCTATCACTTCTTATCCACAATGGATTGCTAACATCGTCCCGGTACCTAAGAAGGACGGTAAGGTACAGATGTGTGTGGATTACAGAGATCTGAACAGGGCAAGCCCCAAGGATGTCTTCCCACTTCCTCACATTGACGTTCTGGTTGACAACATCGTGCAACACAAAATATTCTCCTTCATGGATGGTTTCTCTGGCTACAACCAGATCAAGATGGCTCCTGAAGACATGGAGAAGACAACCTTCGTTACACAGTGGGGCACCTTCTGCTACAAGGTGATTCCTTTTGGGTTGAAGAATGCTGGGGAAACTTATCAGTGCGCCATGGTCGCTTTGTTCCATGATATGATTCACCATGAGATCAAAGTCTATGTTGATGACATGATAGCCAGGTCTCAAACTGAGGAAGAGCACCTTGATCATCTACAAAAGTTTCTCGACAGGTTGAAGATATATAAGCTGAGGTTGAATCCGAACAAGTGCACCTTCGGGGTAAGGTCTGGTAAACTTCTGGGTTTCATTATCAGTGACAAAGGCATCCAAGTAGATCCTGCAAAGGTAAAGGATATACAGGAAATGCCAGTTCCCCGTATAGAGAAGGAAGTTAGATATTTCTTGGGACGCCTAAATTACATTTCCCGATTCATTTCACATATGACTGCTACTTGTGAGCCGTTCTTCAAGCTCCTGAAGAAAGATCATGTGGTAAAGTGGAATGACGAATGTCAGGTAGCCTTTGACAGAATTAAACAATATCTCCAAGAGCCTCCTATTCTAATGCCTCCGACCGAAGGAAGACCTTTGATAATGTACTTAACAGTGCTAGACAGTTCAATGGGGTGTGTGCTGGGGCAGCATGACGAGTCTGGTCGAAAAGAGCACGCAATATACTACCTTAGCAAAAGGTTTACCGACTGTGAGATAAGATACTCACTGCTCGAGAAAACTTGCTGCGCTTTGGCATGGGCTGCTTACCGACTAAGACAGTATATGTTGACCTACACTACCTTGTTGATATCGAAGATGGATCCGATCAAGTATATTTTTGAGAAGCCTGCACTCTCCGAAAGAATAGCAAGATGGCAGATGATTTTAACTGAGTACGACATACAATATAAAACCCAGAAAGCAATAAAGGGGAGTGTATTGGGGTATCATTTAGCTCATCAGGCCGTGGATGACTACCAGTCCATGAATTTTGAGTTCCCGGATGAGAATATTATGCTGGTGATTGACTATGAAGAACCTGGACCGGATGAAGGACCTGAGGAGGGATCCCGATGGACTATGGTTTTTGACGGAGCTTCAAACGCACTGGGTAATGGTATCGATGTTGTAATCATATCTCCTAAGGGCTGTCATACTCCTTTCACTGCCCGACTATGTTTCAACTGCACTAACAACATGGCGGAGTATGAAGCTTGTATCGTGGGACTCAAAGCTGCTGTTGACCTCAGGATCAAATTATTGGATGTTTTCAGGGATTCAGCCTTGGTAATAAGTCAGATCAAAGGCGAATGGGATACGAAGCATCTGAATCTCATCCCATACAAAGAGTACGTGTTGACATTGCTCCCACACTTTGAGGAGGTAACTTTTGAACATTTCGCACGAGAGGAGAACCAGTTAGCGGACACGCTAGCTACCATGTCTTCTATGTTCAAAGTTAGGTGGGACAATGAAGCTCCCCAAATCACCATTGAGAGGCTAGATGAACCAGCATACTGATGTGAAATCGATACCGAAGAAGTGGTAGACAAACCCTGGTTTCACGAAGTCTAGAGGTATCTCTAGGCTCAAGAATACCCCGAGGGGGCATCTGTCAATGACAAGAAATTTCTGAGAAGGTTTGCTGCAAAGTTCTTCCTCAGCAATGGAATCCTCTATAAGCGCAACCATGACTCTACCTTACTACGGTATGTAGACAAGAGCGAGGCAGAGAGGATCATGGCAGACCTACACGAAGGTACCTTTGGCACTCATTCCAGTGGACATACCATGGCAAAGAAGATCCTGCGGGCAGGATATTATTGGTCCACTATGGAAGCCGACTTTATCAGTATTCTCGAACCTGTCATAAGTGCCAAATCTATGCTGATAAGGTCCACGTACCTCCAGTTCCTTTGAATGTTTTGACGGCTCCCTGGCCCTTTGAAATGTGGGGCATTAACATGATCAGAGAAATCATACCTACCGCCTCCAACGGGCATCACTTTATTATAGTGGCCATTGATTACTTCACAAAGTGGGTTGAGGCGGCCTCTTTTGCTACCGTGACCAAGAACGTTGTTGCGCGATTTATCAGGCATAACTTGATCTATCGGTATGGCATGCTAGAGATAATTATTACGGACAATGGTACAAATCTCAATAACGCGATGATCACCGAGCTCTGCAAGAAGTTCAAGATACAACATCATAATTCTTCTCCCTACCGGCCAAAGATGAATGGCGCTGTTGAAGCAGCTAACAAGAACATCAAGAAAATTGTACAGAAGATGGCGGTGACATACAAAGACTGGCATGAGATGTTACCATTTTCTCTTCATGGGTACCGTACCTCAGCACGAATGTCGACAGGGGAAACACCCTACTCTCTGGTATATGGCATGGAAGTAGTCCTACCCATCGAAGTCCAGATACCTTCTCTCAGGATTATGAAGGATGCGGGTTTGAATGAAGACGATTGGATCCGAACCCGACTTGATCAGTTAAATCTAATCGATGAAAAGAGACTTACTGCTATCTGCCATGGTCAGACGTATCAAAAGAGAATGATCAAGGCTTTTAACAAGAAAGTTAGGCGTCAAGAATATCAAGTCGGGGATCTAGTGATCAAACGCATCATACTGTCGTAAGGTGATCCCAGGGGAAAATGGACTCCCACCTACGAAGGACCATTTGTGGTTAAGAACATTTTCTCAGGTGGAGCTATGATTCTAACCACCATGGATGGTGACGACCTTACTCACCCTGTCAATGCAGACATAGTGAAAAGATATTACGCCTAATCAAAATACCCGCTAGGTTGACTGTCCTAGGCAAAAATAAAGGCCTCCCGGTGAACCAAAAGGGTTCGGGAAAAAGTAAGGGATGAAAATGAAAAATCCGTACAACCGGCAAGTCGAAGACCCAAAAGGGAGGCTTGGGCAAAAAAGGGTATCCCGGTGGACTGAAAACCCGAAAGGGCGGTCCAGGAAAAAGTTAGGGATATAAAGCGTACCACTATGTCTCATTGGATTATCTAGCGACCAGATTTACATATCGGCTATCAAGATAGGATGGTGCCAATCAATATGATCAACTTTCGGCCAAGAAGCAAAGTGATGAGACGCTTGAAGATATAAAGGCAATAGCAGAGTTGGAACCCAATGGGGTTGTTTCATATAGCTATTTTTTTCTTTTACACAAATTGTGTAGTTTCTATTTTTCGGCGGTGTTCTCTTACTAGAGCGTCAGCCTCTTTGTACAAAAACGCCTATTACATGCCAACTTCAAAAATCAATACAAATCATTTGCACAAGAAACTTCGATCTGTTTTTCTTTTTTTGTTTTGTTTTGCAAGAACATCCAATGACTTATTTTTTATATATGCATTTGAAAATGATTACCACTCATAAATATTTACATAAGAAACAAAAGACAATTACTTATAATTCCAGAAACAGGGGCAAAAAACAAGAAGTGTCAAACCCGACGGTTACTCCTCCCAGCAGGTGCCGGGATAGAGCCAGCTTTGGAACACCATCATTGGTACATACACTCACCACAAAGTTAAAGTATTCAAAAGCATTGACGTCACCTTTCCCGAAACAGGACGTAACCTCCCCAGCCAGGGTCATTCAGAAATCTGACAGCTATATCCCCCAGCTGAATTTCATAATCGCGGGCGGGTCAGTAAATTTCATCCCCCAAGCAGAGTTTATTTCTCTGGATGCAGACGCTCAATCCCCGATAGAGCTCGTTACTTCAGCTATAAAGATTAACTTTCTAAGTTTGTTCCCCGCAGAGTTATTCTCAAGTAGAATCTCTTCCTGACAGAATATTCATAAATCTCCAGCAGCAGTCAGGGATTTATTTTTCCAAATTCGGACTTACTCTGATAGCATTTCATGTACATACATCATGAAAAGTGCATACATACCATATACAACATTATCTCATTTATTTTGAGAACATCATTCAACCATGCATTTCATGCGTCGCACATAATTAACCTTGTTATCTTTTCAGGAAAGATGATTAGCTTTAACAAATCCAACAGTTATACGGGTCACGTCTGCAGATGACTAATGGAAACTTAGTTCCCAAAACCAAACGGGTCAACTAATCTACACTATCGCTTTGAAGTAACCCTACTATCTAGGTTCCTTCCCATAGCCCTACTATCAAGGCTTTCACTTCTAAGTAACCCTACTATCCAGGTTCATTCTCGTAGCCCTACTATCTAGGCTTTCATTTCGAAGTAACCCTACTATCAAGGTTCCTTCCCGTAGCCCTACTATCCAGGCTTTCATTTCGAAGTAACCCTATTATCCAGGTTCCTTCTTGTAGCCCTACTATCCAGGCTTTCATTTCGACGTAACCCTACTATCCAGGTTCCTTCCCATAGCCCTACTATCCAGGCTTTCATTCCGAAGCAGCCCTACTATCCAGGCTTTCATTTCGAAGTAACCCTACTATCCAGGTTCCTTCTCACAGCCCTGCTATCCAGGATTTCATTCCGAAGAAGCCCTACTATCCAGGCTTTCATTTCGAAGTAACCCTACTATCCAGGTTCCTTCTCACAGCCCTACTATCCAGGCTTTCATTTCGAAGTAACCCTACTATCCAGGTTCCTTCTTGTAGCCCTACTATCAAGGCTTTCGTTTCGAAGTAACCCTACTATCCATGTTCCTTCTCACAACCATACTATCCAGGCTTTCATTTTGATGTAACCCTACTATCCAGGTTCCTTCTTGTAGCCCTACTATCCAGGCTTTCATTTCGAAGTAACCCTACTATCCAAGTTCCTTCTCGTAGCCCTACTATCGAGGCTTTCATTTTGAAGTAACCCTACTATCCAGGTTCATTCTCATAGCCCTACTATCCAGGCTTTCATTTCGAAGTAAACCTATTATCCGAGTTCCTTCCCATAGCCCTACTATCTAGGCTTTTATTCCGAAGCAGCCCTACTATCCAGGATTTCATTTCAAAGTAACCCTACTATCCAGGTTCCTTCTTGTAGCCCTACTATCCAGGCTTTCGTTTTGAAGTAACCCTACTATCCAAGTTCCTTCTTATAGCCCTACTATCCAGGAATTAATTTCAAAGTAACCCTACTATCCAGGTTCCTTCTTGTAGCCCTACTATCCAAGATTTCATTTCAAAGTAGCCCTACTATCCAGGTTCCTTCTCATAACCTTACCATCCAGTTTTTTTCTCTCTTATCTTCAGACAATAGTTCACAACATTGTAAGACCTGGACCTGATCAAACACGATCAATTTCACATTTCCCCAGTAAGCCGTTGGGCAGCCTGGACCCTGACCAGATACGATGCACACTTCCACCTCCTCTATCATTCCCCAGTAGCGTAATGGACAAACAAAGCTCCTAGACTCTATCAACATTCTCCGGTAAAGTCCTCCTTAACGGCAGGTACATGGATGCTCGCAAAGGAACCTCTTACGCGACTGATATCTTAACTGGATGGCATATTTAAGCTCATCTCCAACGATTCTATGTCAACTTCCAAATGGCATATGTAAGCCCATTCCCGATACCACCGATTGACACTCACTTCATACGAGTGAAAATTTCAGGGCACTCTAGTATTCAATCATCTTTCACCTTCAGATCACGAAAGGCAGATAGGTCAATCTACATCCTCAGGTTTAAGAAGATTGAATAGGGTCAGTTGTTGTACCCCAAAACTTTCCATCTCAGGGCCGGGATATTTTCAACAATACACCCCCTTTCATTCAGCAAACAGGCCCATTCTATCTTTTTTTATTTTATTTCTTTTTAATTATTTCCTAATTATTTTTTTCTTTTTAAAATAACATCAAAATTATTTCTATTTAATCAAAAATCACAAAAACATCAAAATATCATTTTTTCATAAATTTTTTTATTTCTTTGAATTAATTAATTAAATTAAATTAAGGAAATTAAATATTATTTTTCATGATTAAAAATAATTAGAATTAGTGTTTAATTTGGTACATAACCTAATTAATTTTTCTTCAAAAATAACTTAAATATTTTTCTCAATTAGATTTCTTAGGTGTTCTAATCGTACTCGCATTTAATTTGCCACGCGTTTTTAATTACTTTTTATTATTATTGTAATTGCTCCGAGGTTGTAATAGCTTTAATTAGGTTTTAATTCCGCCTTTTATTTTACAGTCATAAATAATTATGTATCTGCGAAAGCCATGAATAGCCAGAACTTTAAATTTTCCGCATTTTAATTTCCGAAATTATAAACTGTTAGATGTATGCTAATAAGATTGTATGGAAATAATACTTGAAAATTAAAACGGTAGAAAACCCTAAATGTGCAAAGACAAATTAACTGGAAAAAATTACACTCGTACATGCTCACTCCTAGGGTTTACTCCACTTCGGTTGCCTTATGTTAAACAGTCATGAAGTATAGGGTTTGTTAGTGGTTGTTCTCTAGCCCCGAAAGATCTCAAATGACCCATTCGGATGTTGCCTCGGAAAAAGATCTTTAAGGCTTTAGGATGATTACTAACACTTCCTAACATTGCTTTTGTGACCGTATTTGTCCTTTCGAATGTCCCTAAAAACTCCAACGACTGTGCTACCTATTTCTCAATAATGGAATAACATTGTCTAAAAAAGGAAAATGAACAGTCTTTTTCGAGTAGGTAGATTAATTCTTAAGTACTTGCTCAAATAAACAACCTTTTTCACACCAAACACTTTTCAAACAAAGTTTTCAAAAACAACTTCGTAACACTCTTGAGGACAGAAACAAGGGTTAAAACAAAGTAAACAAAACTTTTCAAAACAAGCACATACACAAGCAATTTTAAAATAAGCCAGTACCTAAGAGCCCATAGAAAACTACGGATAGAAAGGGTGCTAACACCTTCCCTTTCTATAATCTACCCTTCGTACTCAGAAATATTCTCGAAAAGGGTTTTTTCTGTTCTTTTTCCCTTTTCCTTAGTTGGATGAAATAAAAGTCGGTGGCGACTCTTGCTTACCGCACATTTGCGAATACAAAATGCAAACCAGTATTAGTAGTTGATTCTGCCACCGTATCACATTATGCATGTGAGGTATCTTAGCAAAAGCAATAAAAAATATAAGATCATAGTCCCTCGATGATGCTATCAATGTTGCCTTTCAAAATGATCTTAGTCCCTCAAAGAGAAATTCTAAGATATCTCACAACATTGCTATCATGACTATACGATGACCCACGCCCGTCCCTTTACATCCAAAGATAGGGTTACTTACCAAATCAATGGTAAGATAACAATGTCAAAGGAAAGAGGAAATAAACATGAAAGACTTTTGAGTAGGTAGATTGTTCCTAGTTTCTTGCTCAATTTCAAAACCAAAAACATCCTTGCTACTTTCAAAACAAACACCAACACTTTAAAAAACATCTTTCAAACTTGAAAAAAAATTTAAAAGATCAACACTTTGTATACATTCTTACAAACGAGAATCATTACAAAGTTTGCCTAAGGCGCCTTTTCAAAATATTTTCAAAAAACCACACAAAGCACATTTTCAAACAAAAGCAAGTGATCTACAAAGCAACTAAGAGCCCATGGAAAACCATGGGTGAAAAGGGTGCTAATACCTTCCCTTTTCATAATCTACCCCCCGAACTCAAGAAAACATCTCAAAGGTCTTTCCTGTTATTTTTATCCTTTCCTTTTGGATAAAAGAAATGTCGGTGGCGACTCTTGCTATCTGCAACATTTGCGATCAAATGCAAAATACCCAAGTTAGTTCTCCCACCGTATCACACCTTACCCCTCCATTCTTCCGGTTATCATAGAGCCTGTTTTAGAAGGAGGTGTTCCATACACTATCTGGCATCCTGACATCCCCACCTCTCTTGAAGACTTGCAAAGGGATTGGATACAACTTAAGGGGGGAGCGATACACTTTCAAGGCCCAATTCTACGCCAACGAATAGAAGGTTTTGGAACTCACTAAGAAACTTCATGAGGAGCAGAGCCTGAATGCCTATATCGCACCAAAGAGGATGCATACAACTTTTTATCTTAGAGTTTTTGTATTTCTTTGTAAGCCCAAAAGAGGCATGATGTACTCAAAACTTTGATTTATTAATATAACGTGTGTTCCTTTTTGGTCTAAAGCAAATTTAAATATCTAATTTCCTTGAAATCATTGCATGTGCATCTCCATTCATCATAACATAAGCAGGTTTCTTACAACAAGTCTCCTCATCTTTCTACTGTTTATTTTAGTAAGATGGATCTCGAGCATACAGTAAAAGACCTCCAGGCGCAGAATGCTCAGTTGCAACAGATGTTCTTGACTCTAGCCAAAGGACAAGAGGATTTGAAAACTTTTTTTATTGAATAAAAGAAGAAGAAAGCAAAGAAAGCAATTAGTGTTCTGAATCTAGGAAGAAGGTTCCCAGGGGCAGCCAGAAAGATCTTAGACTTTGCAACATAATTTGGTGAAAAAGACAATCAAGAAGGGGAAGGCTAGGAAGCAACTGTCCATCCAGAATCTGAAGAGGAAGAAGAAGAGGATTACTCTGAAGAGCAATATCCCCCGGATGACGATAAATATAAACATCTGGAAGAGCGTCTAAGTGCAATGGAAATTCAGAAAGTGCTCGGGCTTGACTTTGAAGAGTTGGGTTTGGTGTCTGGGATTGTTATTCCACCAAAGTTCAAAGCACCAGTATTTTCTAAGTACGATGGGGTTTTGTGTCCCAAGATGCATCTCCGATCTTATGTGAGGAAGATACAGCCTCACACTGCTGACATAGATTTGTGGGTCCACTTATTTCAAGATAGTCTATCCGGGACTCAGCTAGATTGGTTCTATCAACTAGAGAGGGCCAACATCCATAACTGGGAAGACCTTGCCGCTGCTTTCTATAAACAATATCAATACAACGCAGACCTTGCTCCCACCTGTACTCAACTCCAGAGTATGGATATGGTTTCAAGCGAAGGTTTCAAAGACTACGCTCAGAAATGGAGGTACTTAGCAGGAAGAGTCCAGCCTCCCCTGTCTGAAAGAGAGCTAGTAGACATGTTTTTGGGTACCCTGTCTGATCCTTTCTTTAATCATCTAATTGGAAGCTCCTCAGTAGGCTTCACTGAATTAATCTTTACCGAAGAAAGAGTGGAAGCTGGGATTAAGAGTAGGAAGATCCATAAAGACGCATCCTCTAGTGCCGTGAGAAAACCATTTATCAGGAAAAAAGAAGTTGGTGTTGTATACCCTTAAAGAAATCAAGATGGAACTGAACGCCGTCCAATGGTGGGGGCTATCATGATCCCTAAACCTGCACCTACTCAACAAAGGAGCAACCGACCAAGAACAAAAAGACCAGTAAGACAATTTACCTGGATTAATATGACACTATCTCAAGTCCTGCCACATTTGTTGAGATCTAATCTGGTAACTTTGAAAGAAGCCCCGAAGAATCCCAACACCGCATCTCCTCACTACCATCCTAATGCTCGTTGTGCTTACCATTCAGAAAGTCCATACCATGATACCAACAATTGTTGGGCTTTGAGAAACAAGGTGAAAGACCTTCTTGAAGCAAAAGAAATTGAATTTGATGCTCCTGAGATCCCAAATGTTATCACTGCTCCTATGCCCAAGCATGGTTGTGATGTTAACGCTGTTGAAGATGATATGTTTGTTACTATTGTTGATGAACTTGTTACTCCTCTCCCGACTATCAAGAGGAACCTGTTGAAAGCCGATTTATTTCCAGGCTGTGACGAAAGCTTCCGCCTTTGTTTATCCCTACCAACTAGCTGTCATTTACATAAAGCAGGTGTCCAGCGCCTAATGGATGACAAAGAAATTTTGTTTGAAAAGACTCTCGTTCCAACCATTTCTTACAATGATGTTTCAATAGTAACCATTTCTGCCAATCCTTCCAGGGTCTCCACCAAGAGACCCGTTAGGATTACATCAGTTCCTAAAGTAGCTCCACTGATAATTACTATGCCAGGACCAATCCTGTACTCATCAGATAAAATTGTCCCATGGAACTATGGGGGAGACGTCTACTATCACGGTGTCAAACAAGATTGGCTGGCTGATGAAGACTTGATTTTTGAGAAGGCTAACCCCGACATCAGCAACATTGCAGGAACCAGCAAGATAACCTGAAGTGGAAGAGTATTCTCTCCCGAGATTGCTCCTACGAAAACTGTTACCGGTCCTGTGATCATCCCTGCTTTTGTTCCTCTTGACACTACTACTACTATAATCCCTAGGTTTACCCCTACTGACACTCCTACCATCGAGTCGACCGGGACTCGGGGCAAAGGCATTCTGGTTGAGCCTGTCCGGATGAAGGCGCAATCAGTATCTATCCCTGAAACCTCCCAAAAGGAGATAGAAGAAATTTTGAAAATTATAAAGAGAATCGACTACAACATAGTCGAACAGCTAGATCAAACTCCGTCAAATATTTCCATGTTGGCTTTATTGTTGTGCTATAAGGCTCATGCGAAGGCCTTGGTGAAATTCCTTAAAACTGCCCATGTGCCACAAGAAACCTCTGTTGTTCAGTTCCAAGACTGTGTGGCCAGTTTAACCGCTGACAATGGCTTAGGCTTTTCTGATGCTGACTTGACACTTAGAGGGAGGAAGCACAACGAGGCATTGCATGTCTCTGTCGAATGAAGGGGCACAACTTTGGCCCATGTCTTGGTTAATATCGGTTCGTCTTTGAATGTGTTGCCTAAGAAAGCTCTTGATAGACTCGACTGTGAAGGTTTGCCCTAAAAACCCAGCAACATAGTGGTAAGGGCCTTCGACGGTTCAAATAGAATGGTGCATGGGGAGGTGGACATCCCCATAAAGGTTGGAACCCAAACTTTTGATTCAACTTTTTACGTGATGGACATTCACCCTTCCTATTCCTACTTATTGGGTCGGCCATGAATTCATAACGCTGGTGTCGTAACCTCTACATTACATCAAATGCTGAAATACCTAACTAAAGGGAAAATCATTATTATCCATGGAGAAGAGGACTATATGGTCAGTCACTTAAACTCCTTCAGATAGTGGAATTGGATGGTGAATTCATTGAAACTCCGTTTCAGCACTTCGAGGAAGTCCCACAAACCATGGCAGTAACCAAGACTATTTCCCAAGTCCCGAAGATTACAAGACCTCCGTTAAAGATGTCTTCTCTGAAAGATGCCAAGGCGGTGATCGAAGAAGGTGGGTGTACTATTCGGGGCCAGCTCCCGGATATCCCATACAAATCTGACAAATTTGGTTTGGGTTTCACTTCAGAAGCCCAGAAAGCTGTATGTCGTGCTCGTACCAGGGGACCACCCTTGAAGATCAACAACCACGAAGTCAACACAGTGGAGGATGATGATGATGACAGTTGTGGCCTAGAAGATTTTATTTTCCCAACCATCAATGGAGGACTCAGCAACTGGGAAGCTAAAGATTTTGTCCAAATTACTTTTATCCAACAGTAATTGTCTTTAAATTTTTGTCGGACCTATAATAATTAAACAATTCAGACTTTTAAAACCTTGTGTCTTACCCGACGCACAACGTTCCATTTGTAAGGGTTGTTACCTCATTTTCATATGTCATCAATGAATCATGGACGTTTTTGCATACAAACTTTGTGCTCTTTGTCCTTCTTTTTCTACATTTTTATTTCTTCCAAAGGTAGCTATACTCTTACACACACTCACATTCAAAATGCAGATCTACATCCATTCGGGATCCCATGGGTAACAATTCTGCTATGGCCTTGGATGACTCTGAAAATCTAATCTACCAAGCCGAAGACGAAGGTGAGGAAGATTGTGAAGTTCTAGGGGAACTATCCAGGTTACTACAACAAGAAGAAAGGACCATACAGCCCCACGAAGAACCAGTGGACACAGTTAACCTAGGTACCGAAGAGGACAAGAAAGAAGTCAGGGTGGGTGCCAATCTGGGACCCAGTGTCAAGAAGCGTCTAACTCATATGCTACAGGATTATGTTGAGGTCTTTGCCTGGTCATACGAGGACATGCCAGTACTTGATGCTGATATCATGGTCCATCGTCTACCGACAAAAGAAGATTTCCCTACGGTAAAACATAAAGTTCGTCGCATGCGGCCAGACATGTCAGAGAAGATCAAGGCCAAAGTCATGAAACAATTCAATACTTGATTCTTATCCGTTACCTCATATCCACAATGGGTCGCCAATGTTGTTCCCGTGCCTAAAAAGGACGGCAAGGTATGTGTGTGTGTGGACTATAGAGATTTAAATAGGGAAAGCCCTAAGGATGATTTCCCACTCCCCCATATCGACATTCTGGTTGACAATACCGCACAGTATAAGGTGTTCTCATTTATGGATGGTTTCTCAGGCTACAACTAGATCAAAATGGCAGTTGAGGACATGGTAAAACGACCTTTATCACACAGTGGGGCACATTCTGTTACAAGGTTATGCCATTCGGGTTGAAGAACATTGGGGCAACCTATCAGTGTGCCATGGTAGCTCTATTTCACGACATAATACATCACGAAATAGAGGTCTATGTCGATGACATGATAGCCAGATCTCAAACTGAAGAGGAACATCTTGACCATTTACAGAAACTGTTTGAGAGGTTAAAGAAATACAAGCTGGGGTTGAACCCGAATAAATACAAATTTGGGGTAAGGTCTGATAAACTCCTAGGCTTCGTCGTTAGCGGTAAAGGTATCGAAGTGGACCCTACCAAGGTGAAAGCAATACAATAAATGCATGCTCCTCGTACTGAGAAGGAAGTCAGAGGATTCTTAGGATGGCTAAACTACATTACCAGATTCATTTCTCACTTAACAGCTACTTGTGAACCAATATTCAAATTACTGAAGAAAGATCAAGTAGTCAAATGGAATGATGAATGCCAAACTGCCTTTGACAAGATTAAAGAGTACCTACAAGAGCCTCCTATTTTGATGCCTCCAGTCGAGGGAAGATCCTTAATCATGTATCTAATTGTTTTAGAAAATTCAATGGGGTGTGTGTTAGGGCAGGATGACGAGTCTGGCCGAAAAGAGCATGTTATTTATTACCTGAGTAAAAAGTTTACCAACTGTGAAACAAGATATTCACTGCTCGAGAAAACTTGTTGCGCTCTGGCATGGGCTGCTCGTCGGCTAAGATAGTATATGTTGACACATACTACCTTATTGATATCTAAGATGGATCCAATTAAATATATATTCGAGAAGCCTTCCCTCTCTGGGAGAATAGCAAGATGGCAGATGATCCTGACTGAATACGACATTCAGTACACTACCCAAAAATCAATAAAGGGCAGTATACTAGCCGATCACCTTACTCATCAAGCTGTGGATGACTATCAGTCCATGAAATTTGAATTCCCATATGAAGACATCATGATGGTAAACAAATGTGAGGAACTCAGACCATATGACGGACCTGAACAAGGATCCCGATGGACCCTGGTTTTTGACAAAGCCTCCAACACACTCGGCACTGGCATAGGTGATGTAATTATATCCCCTGAAAGATGTCATACTCCCTTTACTGCAAGACTTTGCTTCAATTGTACAAATAACATGGAAGAATATGAAGCATGCATTTTTGGTCTCAAAGCTGCCATAGATTTGGGGATCTAGTCCTTAAGTGTATTTGGAGATTCAACCTTAGTTATCATCCAGATCAAAGGAGAATGGGACACTAAACACCCTAACCTCATCCCCTACAAATAACATGTGTTGACATTAATCCCACATTTCGAGGAAATTACCTTTGAGCATTTTCCGCGAGAGGAAAATCAACTAAAGGACGCGCTAGCCACAATGTCATCCATGTTTAAACTCAAGTGGGGTAACGAGGCTCCCCAGATCACCATTGAACGGATGGATGAACCATCTTACTGTCACGAGATCAGTACTAAAGAACTTATGGACCAGCCTTGGTTCCATGAAGTCAAGAGGTATCTCGAGGCTCAAGAGTATCCGAAAGGGGCTTCAGTCAATGATAAGAAGTTCTTAAGGAGAATCTCTGCTAAGTTCTTCATCAGTAATGGCATCCTCTACAAACGCAACCATGACTCTGTTTTGCTTCGCTGTGTAGACAAGGCTGAGGCAGAAAAGCTCATGGATGATCTACGTGAAGGCACTTTTGGCACCCATTCCAGTGGATATACGATGGCTAAGAAAATCCTACAGGCAAGTTATTATTGGTCTACCATGGAAGCAGATTGCTAGCAGCATTCACGGACCTGTCACAAGTGTCTGATCTATGCTGACAAAGTGCATGTGCCTCCAGTCCCTCTAAATATCCTGACTGCTCCCTGGCCATTCGCGATGTGGGGCATCGATATGATTGGAGAAATCAAACCTACGGCTTCTAATGGGTACCGCTTCATCTTGGTGGCCATTAACTATTTCACGAAGTGGGTTGAGGCAGCTTCTTTCGCTTCCGTTACCAAGAATGTTGTGGCCCATTTCATCAAGTAGAATCTCATCTTTCAGTACGGTATCCCAGAGAGAATCATCACTGGAAATGGTACGAATCTCAATAATACTATGATCACCTCACTGTGCGTGCAATTCAAGATCCAACACCATAATTCTTCCCCTTACCGGCCAAAGATGAATGGCACTATCGAAGCCGAAAATAAGAACATCAAGAAGATCATATAAAATATAACAGTAACCTTCAAGGACTGGCATGAGGTGCTACCATTCACTCTCCACGGTTACCGTACCACGACGCGCACATCAACAGGGGAAACTCCCTTCTCCTTGGTATACGACATGGAAGTTGTTCTACCAATTGAAGTCCAAATACTTTCTCTAAGAATTATAAGGATGCAGGGCTGAGTGAAGACGATTGGATCTAAACTCGGCTTGACCAGTTGAACTTAATTGATGAGAAGAGGCTTACGGCTGTCTATCACGGCCAGATGTACCAAAAATGCATGATCAAAGCATTCAAAAAAAAAGGTCAGACGTCAGGTATATACGGTTGGTGACTTGGAAATCAAGCGTATCATATTACCACAAGGTGATCCCAAGGGCAAATGGACTCTTACATATGAAGGATCGTTTGTGATCAAAAGCATATTCTTTGGAGGAGCAATGATCTTAACCACTATAGATGGCGACGACCTTCCGCGCCCTGTGAACACAGACATAGTCAAAAGATACTACGCATAAGAGACCCGCTAGGTTGACACACCTAGGAAAAACAAGGGCATCCCAGCAAACCAAAAAGGTTTGGGCAAAAATTAGGGATAAAACAAAAAATATATGTACATCCGGCAAGCTGAAAACCCGACAGAGCGGCTTGGGAAAAAAGGGTATCCCGGTGGACTGAAAACCCGAAAGGGAGGTCCAGGAAAAAGTTAGGGAATTAAAGCGTATGACTATGTCTCATTGGATCACCTTACAGACAATCTTTGGCATCGACTGACAAGCTCAAACGGTTCTAATCAATCCAATCAACTTCGGACAAGGAGGCAAGTGGACAAGACGCTCAGAGACACGAAGGCTATAGCAGATGAGAACCCCATGGGATTATTGCATATAGCTATCTTTTCTTTGTAGCAAATTTTCATTTTTTTTACAACGACATTCTCTTACTAGGATGTTCGTCTCATTATAAAAATACTTATTCAAGTCAATACAAAGATATCCCTTTGAAAGTGCAAAACTATCTGTTTTTCTTTATTTCTTTGTTTTTGTTTACAAAAACGTCCAATGATTTATTTTTGAACATATGCATTTGAACATGACTATTGTTTACAAATGAACAAAAAAGGAACAGAAAATAGAAAGACAATCACTAATGGCTTTAAGAAATAGGATAATATATTTAGACTATTCCATAAAATCCCCCCACAGTGTGCAGCTTAATGATTTCAAGCTCTCTCATGTCCCAGACGGAATAAAACTTTCAGTTACCGCTCCTAAGATTCCCCAGTGAAAGTCGCCCAATTTCTCAGGATTCCCCAACAGGATTTCACAAGTAGTACACGGAGTTTCCCTTTCACAACAGAGTTTATTTATCTAACAAATGGAAGCTCATCAACTCATCAGCAACTTCAAAACATGAAGACTTACACCCTTTGTACCCAACGGTACTCTAGGATTTATTTTCCCCAGCAACACTGCGGCATAACAATTAACATACATTGCATCCATACGTCATAACATTGACAACATAAATACATACGACACAATCTCATTTATTTTGAGAACATAATTACACCATGCATTTCATACATCATGACATTGCATACAACTAACCTTTCATCTTTTTCAGGAAAGATCAATCAACAGAAAATTGTCATCAAATTTTCAACAAGTCAATTACAGATCAATTCCCAAGAAAGGGTTGGTCAACCATCTATACAACAGATGTTTCTTTCAAACTCCTGTCAGTTCAGTTTAAATATCTCAACAATTTATTCTGATTCTTTTCCCGCAGCTGTCTTCTCTGGCTCAGATAAATCTCTCAATGATTTGTTCTGATTCTTCTTCAGTTCCATGTTGGTTCAGATAAATCTCTCAATGATTTATTCTGATTATTTCTCGCAAACTCTTTCTGTGGTTCAGATAAATCGCACAAAGATTTATTTTGATTCTTTCCAGTTAAAGAATATTCAAGATCTCTTTTGGTTCAGTTTAAACCCCTTAACGGTTTATCCTGATACTTTCCAAAGGAACACTTCGAGTTCAGATAAATTTCTCAATGATTTATTCTGATTCTTCCCTGTAGACGCTTTCTCTAGTTCAGATAAATCACACAAAGATTTACTCTGATTCTTTCCAGTTAAAGAATATTCAAGATCTCTTTTGGTTCAGTTTAAACCCCTCAACGGTTCATCCTGATACTTCCCAAAAATAATACTTCGGGTTCAGATAAATCCCTCAATGATTTATTCTGTTTCTTCCCAGTCAAATAACATACAAGATTTCTTCGGGTTCAGATAAGTCACTCCAAAGATTTATTCTGATTCTTTTCCAGTTGAAATCAAGTTCGGACTTAGTATAGTCTCTGTCAACAGTAACCTTTGGATGGCATATACAAGCCCATCTCTGGAAAATCTCCATCATTCCCCCAAATGGCATCTATAAGTCAATTCACAATCCATCTTCGGGTGTAAATTTCTGGGCACTCTAGTGTCCAATAATCTTCTACCTTCAAGTAACAAATGACATACTCGCCAATCTAACTCTTCAGGTTTAAGAAGATTGAACAGGGGCATCTGTTGTACCCCAAAAATTTTCGTCTCATTTATCAAATATTTTCTCACAAGATCTCCCATGACCCAAGTTTGCAGCACTGATACATCAATTTAGGTTTGGATTGGCACAAGGGCAAAATGGTCAAAATACACACTGAAAAGTCAAACATTGACTTTTGGATCAAAATCAAGTTTCAAGAATCACATTTCATCAAGACATGTTAGAATTTGAATTTGGTTCATCAAGAAAATCAAAATTCAAAATTACTTTAGAAAAGTCAAAGTTCTAAACACTTAGAAATTTTCCTAAGTGTTAAGAAAATATGATAAGCTCAGAACTTCTGGCCAGATTTTCATCATGATGCGAATTGATTCAGGAAGGACTTCTGACACAAGAGTTGTAGATCTCAATGAGATCTAAAACATTGCAGAACAGAACTCCTCCTAGAAATGTTGGGATTTCAAGATATAAATCCTTGAAGATACGTCCATGAAACTAAAACACTTAGTAAATTCTGAATATTTCCAAGTATGAATTTAAGTAGAACTTCTGGGCCAGTTTCCAAGTAGGTACAATCAGAGTTTGCAAATATGATTCAAAGAGGGATTACAAAGCATGTTACAGCTTTCTGAAAAGTATGAGAACTCCTTCAGATCATGCTGGAGCAAGGAGAATCAAAGATTAGAAGTTGGACATTTTTCCTTAATCTAAGCTACGTTTATGCTGAACTTCTGATCCAGTTTCAAGCTATGCTACATAATATCATGTTGTAAGCCTTCTTGCTTGTTAAATCTCATCACCATTTAATGCTCACACCAACTTTTGAGTCTTTATCCCAGTGTTTAAGCCTTTATCCAAAAGATCTTCCCACGTGTGGCATGAAAGTACCATTGTTGTCCTTGAAAAGCAAACTTTTGTACAAAGTTTATTTTGAGCCCATACTTTACTTTGTTTCTGAGTGTACTTCCCCACAAATCATGCCTACAAACTCAGATTAGGCGTGATTAAAGCTGCTAACCCCCTACCTTGCCTTGAAACATGCTTGTCTAAACTTGCTTCAAAAATAAGTCAATGATCCTGTTGTACCCCAAAATTTTCCCTCTCATATTTCTCAAGACATTGCAAGAAAAATCTCCAAGTGGCTCAAGATTGCTCAAGTGTTGGACAGTTAAGCTATCTCCTAAGGCAGACAATTCAAAATTAGGGTTTTGTGTTGCATCAAGGTTCTTACATCCAAATGACCTCAAGGGCTCCCCAATGTCCTAATATGTTCTCAAGTTCATCCATATCAAATTTCAAGCCTTGCAGAGGAAGTTTGGTTAGTCAAATGCTCAAAAGGTCCAAAAATCGACTGTGTTAGGGCAAAGGTCAACTGTGACCCAAATACAGTCAAACTTCAAGTTTTTTTGTCAACATTCTAATTTTGAAGGATAATTCATAATTGGATCAAGGGTTGATCATGATTCATAAAGGATTGCTCAAAATTCATCAAGACTCAAAAGTTGCTAAATTAGGGTTTTGTAGGAAAAGTCAACTCAACTTTGACCAAGCATAACTTTCTCATACTTTATGATAAATGACCCATCAAAAGCTCATTTTAAATAGGATGCAATTTCCTACAATCCATATTCACACCCCAAGATCAAGAAATGCACTCACAAAAAGTTACAAATTTGGACATTATAGGTCATTTTTGAAAGTCAACAAAAAACACATTTTTTTCCAAAGCTTATAACTTGAGCATGGAATATCAAAATGAGATGATACCAAAATGGTTGGTTATAGGACATCCAAAATTGCCAAAAGTCAACTATCCCCAAAACATCAAATTTTGTCAAATAGGCTCATTCTTTTCCACTTGATTTGATCTTGCCACACTACACACGTGTCCCATCTTCAGTCTTGTGTCCATTTATTGATTTTTATATTTTATTTGATTTTTATTGAATTAATTCATTTTAAATCAATTTAAATCCAAATAAAATCCAAAAATTGATCACATGGTATCTTTTTGATTGATACAGGCTTTAATTGTCATCATGGACATGATCAAACTCGTATCTCATCATATCATGAACAAAAAGTTGGATTTTTGGCAAATTTGGAAGCTTTTTAATGGTGAATCAAATCACATCTTCAAACATCAATGCATAAAGATTCAAAGTCCAAAACTTGACCTAATTGATCCCATATTACTTATACAATGCAAAGGCACGAGAATTAGAACCTGGAGGCTGCAAAATCACAAGAACAAAACTTGAGAAAAACTTGAAAAAGCTTGAAGCTGAAATCCTTCTTAGAGGCTGATTCAAAGCAAAATCTCAACACTATTCTCTTGCTGGACATCCACTGAGTGAGAAGCAATCAAAAGCAAGCTCTCTTCCCTCCTCAATCGCGCTGTAAGTCTCTCTAAACCTTGCCCTGTATTTGAAATCACATACTCATATTCTTGCACTTTCTTGGCGAAATCTTTACATAATCAAGTTTATCATTCCATTTAGAAGCTTTTGGCATTATTTGATTGCATTTTCATAGCCTGTAACCCCCTAGCCGAATCTAGGGTTCTTGGATGGTTTTTTTGGGCGTTATCTCTACAGGTAAAATCAGCACTATTAATGGACATGGACGTGTTCAATGGAAGGAGACGAGCACAACCATGTGTTTGGAATTAATTTCCATGGCCTAGAGAAGATTTTAGGAGGGACATACAGATTTAGCTGCGGATAAAAATCCGCAGGTAAATAACCAGGTTTTCAATGAGGAAGATGATGACATGTCCCCCTCCCATTGGATGATTCAAATATTTGCGCTTCTTTTTATTTTTTCTGGCATATTATTGTGTTTGTCCATATAATTATTGATTCCCACTATGTTAACAATTAAGACGCGCTGGCTGAGTGGTAGAGGTGTTGCTCATTGACACACAGGACCTGGGTTCGAATCTTAGGTCCCCATATTTGCATATTATTGTTTTTCTTCAGGAAATCCAACGCGCCTCAACAATCATGGTCCATCATACACCATCACCCAGATGCATGCCAGATGGCCCCAGGCCAGATCTGGTGGTCCAGAATGAAAGATCATCATACACACTAGTCAACCAATGCGCACGGAAGTCCAAAAGTCAAATGCAGGCCAGCTCAAATGGGCCTTGAAATCACTAATCTCACCCCTGATCTGGGCCCAAACCCACTTTGGTTATTTCTTTTTCTATTTCTTTCTTTATTTATTTTATTTTTATTATTTTTATTATTTAAATCACTAACCAATTAAATTTTTTTCCTCATAAAATCAAAAAACCAAAAAAATATATTTTTTATTAAAATTAAATTCAGCATTTTATTTTTGTAAATAAATTAATTTAATTGATTTAGCTTTAATTAGGTATAACTTTTAATATTTTTTGCAATAATTAAAATTAATTTAGATAATTAGGTTTTTATTAACATTAATCAAATTTGTTTTTATTTCTGTAAATATTCAAAAAATCCAAAAATATCTTTTTTAATTAATTAATTAATTTATTTAATTAACTTAGTTTATTTCCTATTAATTCAAAAAATAACAAAAAAAAATCTTTTCTTTAATAATTAAAGGGTCAAAACCCTAAACTTGCACCCGATTTAATTTCCGCACGCGATTTACTTTCTTTTATCCAATATTGTATTTGTTCCCGGAATGTAATAGATAATTAGGACCATTTAATTATTTTATCGCTTTATTTATTTTCCGCATTTAAATTTCAAAGGGTTGTTTTTGGCGATGTAAATACCCGACGCCTTGTAATAGTTAGTTAAATTTCCGTAATTTAATTTCCGCAACTTATAAATTGTTAGATATTTGATAATAGGAGATGCATGACAAGATCAAATGTTTGAACTTAAAATCGACATAGATAACCATTGACATGTACAAAGACAAATTAACTGAAAACAGCACACTCGCACATGCGCACTCTTAGGGTACACCTCACTTAGTTGCCTTCGAACGTGGTCATTGAGTATAGGAAGATTTAGAGGCCGGCCTCTTGTCCAAAGATCATAGTTGCCTCGAAACGGTTGCCTCGGAAAAATGATCTAAGACATTAGGGTTACCGCTAAGGCGTCCTAACATTGCTTTAGTGACCACACGTCCCTTAATCGAATTGACCCTTAAACTCCAACGACGATGCTACCTACTCATCAATAGTGGGATAGCATTGTCTAAAGGACATTAGCACAGATTGATTCCTTTTTCGAGTAGGTAGATGGTTCTTAAGTACTTGCTCTTTCAAAAACAAAAATCTTTTTCACACTTACACTCCTTTTCAAACAAAGACTTTTTCCAAACCCACAAGCACAAAGAAAAGCAAATTTTTGAAAACAATATGAGCAAGTACCTAAGAGCCCGTGGATAACCACGGATAGAAAGGGTGCTCACACCTTCCCTTTCTATAATCTACCCCCCGGACCCGAGAAACATCTCGAAAAAGAATTTTTCTGTGCTTTTTTCCTTTCCTTGTTGGATAAAATAAAAGTCGGTGGCGACTCTTGCTTACCGCGACATTTTGCGAAAACAAATGCAAAACGCAAACCAGCATTCCAAAAAAATAGTCAGTTCTTCCCACCGTATCACAGAACTGGCGACTCTGCTGGGGACGCTTATAAGTGGGGTGTACCTTAGGAATAGTTCATATTATTTTCAATTGCTTTATTTGTATGCTTTATCTTTGTGGGATTTGTATCAGAGTTACTATAGATCCTGGTGATCGGTGGATCTGGAACTGACTGTTTAACGCTGGTTCGCGAAATGTCGCGGAAGCAAGAGTCGCCACCGTCTTTTATTTTCTCCAAATGGAAAGGACAAAAGCACAGAAAAATTCCTTATAGAGATTGTTCTCGGTTCGGGAGGTAGGTTATAGAAAGGGAAGGTGTTAGCACCTTTTCTATCCATGGTTATCCATGGGCTCTTAGATACTTGCTCATTTGTGTTTTCAAAATTGTTTGTTTGCTTTTCAACTGTGGGTTTTAAAAAAGGTTTCTTTGAAAATTTCAGTTCGACTCTTGTATCAGTCCTCAAGAGTGTTTGAAAAGTTGCTTTCGAAAGCTTTTTGAAAAGTGTCGGTGTGAAAAGTATTTTTTTGATTTGTTTTGAAATTAGAGCAAGTATCTAGAGTCGTCTACCTACCCTAAGGAATTCGTCTGTGTAAATGTCCTTTAAAGTAGTGCCATCCCACCATTGAGAGGTAGGTAGCACCACCATTGGAGGTGTTCGGGTCAATTCGAGGTTCGGGACATGGTGATCACCAGAGCAATGGGAAGACACCTTAGAAGCTACCCTCATGCCAGGTTCCCGGATCATGAGGACTTACTAAGACATCCTCTACTCGACGATCACCTTTCGAGGCAAGGCAACAGTGAGGCGTACCCTAGGGGTGGTGTGTGATTTGTGTGTCAGATTCATTTATTTTTGTCTTGTCAGGTTATTGGTGATCTAACGTTTTATTTTTATTTTTGTCATTCATTCTTGCATGCATTTATTTAACAGTTAAAAAGTGCGGAAAGATAAAATTCCTAAACTATTACAAAGGCGCGGGTCCACATCGCCAAATTAAACCAGGACCCGATTTGACATAAAATAAAGAAATAAAATGCGGGAAATATAAAATGTCCGAGTTACATGGCTTGAGCAATTACATAATATTTGAAAGAAAATAAATGTGCTAAAGAAATAAAAATAGAACGTTCGAGGGCGTTGGACCCTTTAAAGAAATTAAATGAAATTAAAAATTAATTAATTATTTATTGAAATAAAAGAAGTGTTTTTTAGGTTTTTTTTGTATTTATGAAATAAGAAAATTAAAATTAAAATTAAAAGAAACCCTAATTCTAAGTTATTTTTAATTATTTGAGAAAAATGTTAAAGTTTAACTTAATTTACTAAAGAATTTATGTACATGTTTATTTACAAAATAAATTAGTAGTTAATAATAATAATAATGATGAGAAAATTATTTATTAAAAAAAATGATGAAAAAGTTAAAAACCCTAATTTCTACATATTTAATTTACTAAGAAAAATATTAAAGTTTTGAAACCAAAATTAATCTAATTAATTGTTTAAAGTTTATTTACAAAAATAATAATAGTAAAATTAATATTAATAAAATAAACATTTTTTGATTTTTCTGTATTTTATATTTATTATGAAAATTATTTTATGGAATTAAAAGAAAACAATTAAAAAACAATTAAAAGAATAAAAAGGAAAAACAAATAAAAATTAAAAATTGAGCAAACCATAGAGGGTGTCTGACCCAAGGGGAGGTTTTTTGAAGTATTGACTCCTGAGTACCGTGGTCTGCATTCTTTGGCCATTGGATTGAGTTTCATGCATAAGTTGTTCTACTTTGGCCATTTGGCTTTTGGCTTTTGGCTTTTGGCCATTTGTGTTCTGGCTTTAACGTTCCTTAATGTCTGGCTTAATGTCTGCCTCGCCATGTATTGGTGTCATGCATAAGTTTTTCTAGTCTGGCCATTTGGCTTTTGGCTTTTGACCATTTGGCTTTTGGCCTCAACGTTCCTTAATGAACCTGCCTGGGATCCTGTCTAAATCTGCAGTGTTGAATCTCACAAACACATCAAATAAAATCATAAAATGCAAATAAAGCCAATATATGAAGAAATTTAATGTTTAGGCACAATATGGCATGTATGAATGATTATACCCTTTTGATCATGGAGATCAAATCAACCTTACCCTTACTGGAAAAGTAGTGACATGAATGCTTTTATGCCCTTTGGATCATGGAGATCAAGCCAGCCTTACCCTTACTGAAGAAGTAATAAGATGTTGGTTTGTAACTGAGATGGCTTGTTTGTAGTGAGAGAGGGATTTGTAATAAAGATTTCAAGGTTTTTAGGGTTCTTGAGAGAATTTGATATTCTGACAGCGTTGTGGCAAGGGTTTTCTTTTTTTCTCCTCTCTTTTGGTTTGTGTGAAAAGAAGGTGATTATATAATGAAAATTAGGGTAAAGCAAATGGGCTTTGAATGTGCAATTGGGCCTCCAATATTCACTTGAATTCGTCACTTTCCAGGCTAAATCGCAGGGACTTAAGTGCATTTTTTGAAGTTGAAATGTGAAAACAAAATGTAGCCGACATCGAGAACTAACTCCTGTCCGAAAATCGACTCAATCGGATAAACGGTGAATTAGTTATGAATTTTTGAAGTTTCAGCTCAGACAAACCTATTTTGGGCTCCAGTGTCGACTCTGACACGTTCTTCAATAAAAAACTGGTATTGATCGGTGCATAATTTGGTCTCGACTTTTGAAGCAAAGTTGTAGATCTATGAGTCAGGGACCTTGTGTAAAAATATGACCCCAATCCGATAAAAATTGACCGAGTTATGAATTTTCGAAGTTTCGGCCCAGATGAAATAATATTCAGCATTCAGGATTTTCAGCGTGTCACGCACTCTGAGCAAAAAACGAAGGCCTTTTAAATACCGTTTGAAATCAATACCTTCTGTGAAAATGTAGCCAACTCAATTTGTGAAATTTTGGCGCCAGAACCAGCTCGATACGATGAAAATCGACCAAGTTATGATTTTCTGAACATGACGCAAATAAACTTATGTCATAAATTTTCTGTATGAAAATACTTGATAAATCCACATTTTTGAAGACCTTATGATCGAAATTGGCTTCCAGCCGTGAGAGATGAAAACGTAGATAATGTCAAGACGGAATTTTGGCCACCGGAACGGGTTCAAAACGAGTCACGATCTTCAAGTTATGAATTTTTTAGTGCGTAGAAACTGCACTTTCAGCACACTTTTTCACCATATTTCTTCGAGAAAACTCACACATTCGGATACCTTCTTTAAAGAATTGACTCTTGAGCCAAACCTGAATTTGAGAATACGTTATCAGAGATATCTTGGCGAAAGAACACCTGAATATGATGCGCCGGGTTGGACTTGTGAATTTTTCTTGAAATGTTTTGAGAAATATGGGAGGGCAAATTTTGGGGTACAACAGTTGCCCCTGTTCAATCTTCTTAGACCTGAGGATGCAGATTGGCTGACGTGCCTTTCGTAATCCGAGGGTGGAAGATGATTGAACACTAGAGTGCCCAGAAATTTGCGCTCACATAGTAGCAGTGTGATGGTGGAATGGGCTTATAGATGCCATTTGGAGATTGATGAATAGGATGATGGGCTTATAGATGCCATGCTAGGAGATGATGGAAGGTGGATGGGCTTATAGATGCCATCTGGGTGTTGATCGCGTAAGAGATTCCTTAGCGAGAACCTGCGTACCTGCAAAAGAAAAAATGATTACCTGGCCTGTTACAGGAGCTGGTCTTCAAACTCTTTGTATAGATGTGTCCTGACTGGTTACAGGAGCTGGATCTGGAGCTTCAAAAGATGATGAATGAACCAGGGATGGTTACTACCTCAACAGGAACGGTGAGAGAACCTTGGGTGACTTTAACTTCAACAGCAATCGTTGAGAAAATCTTGGGATGATTACTACCTCCGCAGGATCGGGGAGAGAACCATAGGCGACTACAACCTCAACAGCAAACATTGAGAGAATCTTGGTGGGAATTACCATCTCCGCAGTATCAGGGAGAGAACCATAGGCGATTACAATCTCAATAGCAATCATTGAGAAGAACCTGGGATAACTTCTACTGAGTCTTCATTAGAAAAATCTGTTTGGGGTCGATTTAACTGGACTAGAGAAGGCCTATGACTGGATAAGAGACAGAAAATCTTAGGATCGATTAACTGAACCGGTCTAGGTCTTGAAATGTCTTCAACAGATACACCCTGGCAAGATTCAGGTATCGGATCCTCGAACTCTTCAGACACACCCTGGCAAGATACAGGAATCGGATCTGGTAATGTTAGTCTTCAACGGATACACCCTGGCAAGATTCAGGTATCGGATCCTCAAACTCTTCAGACACACCCTGGCAAGATACAGGAATCGGATCTGGTAATGTTAGTCTTCAACGGATACACCCTGGCAAGATTCAGGTATCGGATCCTCGAACTCTTCAGACACACCCTGGCAAGATACAGGAATCGGATCTGGTAATGCTAGTCTTCAACGGATACACCCTGGCAAGATTCAGGTATCGGATCCTCGAACTCTTCAGACACACCCTGGAAAGATACAGGAATCGGATCTGGAATTCAGAAAGGTTGGTGAGTTGTCTCTACTGACAGGTTATTTCCATGGAGGGGTGGTCTATAACGACGAGTGTCTATAACAACGAGTGTCTATAACGACGAGTGTCTATAACGACGAGTGTCTATAACGACGAGTGTCTATAACGACGAGTGTCTATAACGACGAGTGTCTATAACGACGAGTGTCTATAACGACGAGTGTCCATGACGACGAGTGTCCATGATGACGAGTGTCTATAACGACGAGTGTCTATGACGACGAGTGTCTATGACGACGAGTGTCTATGACGACGAGTGTCTATAACGACGAGTGTCTATAACGACGAGTGTCTATAACAACGAGTGTCTATAACGACGAGTGTCTACAACGACGAGTGTCTACAACGACGAGTGTCTACAACGACGAGTGTCTATAACGACGAGTGTCTATAACGACGAGTGTCTATAACGACGAGTGTCTATAACGACGAGTGTCTATAACGACGAGTGTCTATAACGACGAGTGTCTATAACGACGAGTGTCTATAACGACGGGTGTCTATAACGACGGGTGTCTATAACGACGGGTGTCTATAACGACGGGTGTCTATAACGACGGGTGTCTATAACGACGGGTGTCTATAACGACGGGTGTCTATAACGACGGGTGTCTATAACGACGGGTGTCTATAACGACGGGTGTCTATAACGACGGGTGTCTATAACGACGGGTGTCTATAACGACGGGTGTCTATAACGACGGGTGTCTATAACGACGGGTGTCTATAACGACGGGTGTCTATAACGACGGGTGTCTATAACGACGGGTGTCTATAACGACGGGTGTCTATAACGACGGGTGTCTATAACGACGGGTGTCTATAACGACGGGTGTCTATAACGACGGGTGTCTATAACGACGGGTGTCTATAACGACGGATTGTATCAGAGAAATCCTTGGGATTTAACTGTACTTGTCTTTTTTGACTGGATTGGTCTCTTTTGACTGTATTTGTCTACATAGCTAATCTTTTAACTGTATCATTCCTGAAAGGTAAAGGTCAGTCATATGCAATGCATGATATGGATCAAGCAATAATATTTTTCAACACATGAGATTGTATGATATGATGCGTATGTGCATGTATCATGATGTATAACAATGTGATGTTTATGAATGTATCTTCGTTTAGGAAAATAGATCCTTGAAGACTGCCGGGAGATTGAATCCTGGGCTGATGTGGAAGAGTAGAGCTTTTTATTTCCGCTGGGAATGATGGTTGCAAGAATACCGGTAGGAGAAGATGACTCAGTTGAGGAATAAACTTGGCGAATAGATTATTCTGCGGGGAGGTAACTCTGTGGGGAAAGAGAGGTACTTTGTTGAGGTCGATCTTTCCGTGGCTTTTAGCTGAGGATAACCCAGTTATAAGCTCTGGTGGAGAAATAACCTTTGAATAAAACCTGGGGAGACGCGTTCGCTCTGCAGGGAGTGAAGGTATCTTGGTCGCATTCTTTAGCTGAACTTACTTTGGCACTTCGGTGGACAGAGCAACCGGATCATTTAGACAACTCATTATTGCCCCAGTTTCTGTTGGAAAAGAAAGTACCTATGAAGGTGTTTGATGACTGTCGATTGACAAATCTTCTTCTGGTAGGCAAGTGACGAGATGACGGGACATAGTCGTACGCTTCGTTCCCTAATTTTTTCCTGGACCGCCCTTTCGGGTTTTCAGTCCACCGGGATACCCATTTTTGCCCAAGCCGCCTTTTCAGGTTTTCGGCTTGCCGGGTGTACAGATTTTTTCGTATTCATCCCTTATTTTTGCCCGAACCCTTTTGGTTCGCCGGGAAGCCATTATTTTTGCCTAGGTGTGTCAACCTAGAGGGTCTTTGATTTTGCGTAGTATTTTTTTCGACTATGTCCATGTTCTCAGAATGTAGGGAGGTGCCCCTGTTATTGTGTTGCCATGCCGCCAGAAGCTCTTCATTTGATCATCCAATGCCCCAAGTGACTTAGACGGAAATTTGCCCCAGGCTATTTGGCATTCAAGAGATTCTCTGAATCTTGACTTAACTGCCCCAGATGACGGACAATGATCATGTCATGCCCCTTGTTTGGGAGTGCTTTTGTTCATCCGATATTCGTCGTGCGAGCTTCTATGCTGTTCAAACAAATAGTCGTATGCAAACAAAGTTATGTTAAAAATGCAAAGCTTATGTATGTCTTGAAGATTTTGAAAATGCATCCTTTTTTCATAAAACAAATTAATGCTTGTAAAACATGATGTCAACTCCGTATTTACCGTAGGCCTTAAGGAGTCAGGATACCTTTTTCATAACAGTATGCTTTCGAACTAACCCATGCTTCAGCTAGGACTTTTAAGGGTTATAACGTGGCTTGGTTCACGGTTTAAGAAACAAAGGATAAAGGCTCAAATTATTTGTACCCACCCGCTCTTCGTGATGTTCTCCAAACCTAAACTCAGTTGATCATACGTTAGACCTTGTTTGAGTCTTTGCTCTGATTTTCCGGTGATGATTCGGATGTTGATAACTTATTTTGAATAGGCAGTCATTTCCTTTTTGTTGAGGGTTTGTAGGACCTCTTTCTTTTTGATTTTTGTTATCCCTTTTTTTTGCCTGAACTGTTTCCTTTTTGGAATTACAGTCAGCGGGATGCCCCAGTTTTGTAAGTCTCCTTCATAGGTTTTGACTTAATGGGTTTTTATTTTGAGAAGTAATGACTGCCTGTCTTTATGATTGTTCGGAACCATCACTGTCTTTCTTTGTTTTGTAAGGACCTCTTTGGTGTCATTCGTTATGCACCTGGACCAACTGAGAGAACTACCCTGCCCCAGGTTATGATAAAGGGTTTTAATTTTTGAAAAGAAAAACTCCTACTTCTTTGGCTCAGAGGGGTTGACGAGGGATTATCATCCTTATAACTCCAGTGTTTAGGGATTGAAACAATGCTTGTACCTCATCAGCGGGGTCTGTTCTAAAGCATACTGTAAAGATTGCGATATCGTTTTCGTCATCCTCCCTCAAGAGGCTTAGAATTATTATTTAAGAGTTGATCATCAGAAAAAATATGAAAATAATTTGCATTTAGTGAATACGAATATATTGTTTTAGAACAGACATATACGATGCATTAATGAAATAACAATGTTTAACATGAGTAAATGTTTGAACAAAAGAGAATTGCAACTTGAACATTCGAATGAACAAAAATTTCTCGATCCTAACCATGATTTGGCAAGGGAGCAGTGATCACGTGGGGAGTCTTGGGTACTTTAAACTGAATCTCTCCAGCGTCGATCATGTCTTGGATCTTATTTTTCAAGCTCCAACAATCATCTGTAGTATGCCCCGGGTTGTCAGAGTGATAAGCGCAGCGGGCGTTGGGGTTATACTTCGGTGACGTGGTATTTTGGTTCTTCGGAGCTTCTTTTAGAGTTACCAGCTTGGTCTCTAGCAACTGTAGCAATATCTGGGATAAGGTCATGCTGAGCCGAGTGAACTGCCTTCTCTCGCTCTTTTGTTGGTTGTGATGTTGAATTTGGGATACTGGAGCCATTTGAGGAGCTCTCCCCTTACCTCCTTGTCTCAAAGGTGGTTGAACGATGACTGGATTTTTACCCTTAGACTTTTGCCCCAGTTGGTTACCCTGAAGCAGTTGGTTGACGAGAAACCAGAGCTCATCTTGTCTTTGAGCTAACCCTTGAATAGCAGTCACCTGCCCCAGCATCTGGACCTTCAATGCATCCACCTCAGCTTGTAGGTGTTTCAGCCTTTCATCCTCAGCACTGTTCCTGACAAAGGTCTCCATGAGAAGTGTCCTTAGCTCTTCCTGCCCCTTGGATAGATTCAGGAGGATTTTCCCGAACCTGGTCTCTTGAGCAAGAAAGTCCTGGTTGTCTTGTTGGGAAGCCATTGCTGAAATAAACAGCGGGAAAGGTAAGTGACCTGCAACAAGGGTACCTGTCATGCAATGATATGTATGATATGCATGCAATGTTTTCAAGGACCTCGCAGGGTAAACAAGAAAATTGGTTAGAATTTGGGTCTGGTAGCTTGATTGACGGAACTGCATATTATTGAGAGTCCTTCTTCAAGGGTCAAAGGCTCACCATATCAAGTGGGTCATAGCCCCTGACAACCTTGGCCAGAGGAAAATAAATCCTCTTTGCCCCTTGCTAGAGAGTTGGTTCATCATGACCTGCATCACAAGCCCTTGAAATCCTTGAAATGGGTTAAGATGTATGCAATGGTATGATGGTATGATGTTATGCTATGCATGGGGTAATGTAGGTAAACCCTGTTATGAGTCCCGATTAAGGACTATAAACAAAACCTGCAAGAAACTTGGTAAACTCTGTTATGAGTCCTAATTAAGGACTAAAAAACAAAACCTGCAAGAAACTCGGTAAACCCTGTTATGAGTCCTAATTAAGGACTGCAAACCAAAACCTGTAAGAAACTTAGTATACCCTGTTATGAGTCCTAGCTAAGGACTAAAACAAAAACCTGCAAGAAACTCAAAGGTCAGATGACAAGCATGCAAGTAGTCAAGTTGGAAGGCACACAAGTCACACAGAGAGCCCTTAGAGTTTAGGCCTGCATGGGGTCTGGGTATTACCCTCTTTCAGTTGGTGGGCTCAACCTGTCCTATTAGAAGTAACCGAGTTTTAAGGGTCCCAATATCACCGGATTGCTTTCATTGTTCATCGTTTCGATTTAGCCACTGAACTGGCGACCGAAATATTCCAGGAAAGCAACCCTCAATTGAGTGTAGTATCGAGTATCAACCAACCTCGGACTGCACCAAAGTCAGTCATCTCACTACCCTAAAGAGGCCAAGATAGTTCAATTAAGGTTCCTAAGGTCTGTTGATGCTTCACGACACCACGCGGAGGCCCCGTACTCTCCTTGACTGAACTCAAGGGTTACCGGTACACACCAAAGTGCCACATCAACGTAGCAGACTGTTTCAACCATGTCGGTATACCCCGCACAGTTCCCTCACAGCCTTGTTGCTACTTTCTAAGAAGGTATCCCCCAGATCCGGGTTAGGATCTATAGAACTCCCAAGACAGTCCCACAATTTAAAACAAACAAGGAAAGCAATTGAAAACACAAATGATCTTAGTCCTAAGGTACACCTCACTTTAAGTTAAGTCCCCAGCAGAGTCGCCAGTTCTGGTGATCGGTGGATCTGGAACTGACTGTTTAACGCTTGTTCGCGAAATGTCGCGGAAGCAAGAGTCGCCACCGTCTTTTATTTTCTCCAAATGGAAAGGACAAAAGCACAGAAAAATTCCTTATAGAGATTGTTCTCGGTTCGGGAGGTAGGTTATAGAAAGGGAAGGTGTTAGCACCCTTTCTATCCATGGTTATCCATGGGCTCTTAGATACTTGCTCATTTGTGTTTTCAAAATTGTTTGTTTGCTTTTCAACTGTGGGTTTTAAAAAAGGTTTCTTTGAAAATTTCAGTTCGACTCTTGTATCAGTCCTCAAGAGTGTTTGAAAAGTTGCTTTCGAAAGCTTTTTGAAAAGTGTCGGTGTGAAAAGTATTTTTTTGATTTGTTTTGAAATTAGAGCAAGTATCTAGAGTCGTCTACCTACCCTAAGGAATTCGTCTGTGTAAATGTCCTTTAAAGTAGTGCCATCCCACCATTGAGAGGTAGGTAGCACCACCATTGGAGGTGTTCGGGTCAATTCGAGGTTCGGGACATGGTGATCACCAGAGCAATGGGAAGACACCTTAGAAGCTACCCTCATGCCAGGTTCCCAGATCATGAGGACTTACTAAGACATCCTCTACTCGACGATCACCTTTCGAGGCAAGGCAACAGTGAGGCGTACCCTATGGGTGGTGTGTGATTTGTGTGTCAGATTCATTTATTTTTGTCTTGTCAGGTTATTGGTGATCTAACGTTTTATTTTTATTTTTGTCATTCATTCTTGCATGCATTTATTTAACAGTTAAAAAGTGCGGAAAGATAAAATTCCTAAACTATTACAAAGGCGCGGGTCCACATCGCCAAATTAAACCAGGACCCGATTTGACATAAAATAAAGAAATAAAATGCGGGAAATATAAAATGTCCGAGTTACATGGCTTGAGCAATTACATAATATTTGAAAGAAAATAAATGTGCTAAAGAAATAAAAATAGAACGTTCGAGGGCGTTGGACCCTTTAAAGAAATTAAATGAAATTAAAAATTAATTAATTATTTATTGAAATAAAAGAAGTGTTTTTTAGGTTTTTTTTGTATTTATGAAATAAGAAAATTAAAATTAAAATTAAAAGAAACCCTAATTCTAAGTTATTTTTAATTATTTGAGAAAAATGTTAAAGTTTAACTTAATTTACTAAAGAATTTATGTACATGTTTATTTACAAAATAAATTAGTAGTTAATAATAATAATAATGATGAGAAAATTATTTATTAAAAAAAATGATGAAAAAGTTAAAAACCCTAATTTCTACATATTTAATTTACTAAGAAAAATATTAAAGTTTTGAAACCTAAATTAATCTAATTAATTGTTTAAAGTTTATTTACAAAAATAATAATAGTAAAATTAATATTAATAAAATAAACATTTTTTGATTTTTCTGTATTTTATATTTATTATGAAAATTATTTTATGGAATTAAAAGAAAACAATTAAAAAACAATTAAAAGAATAAAAAGGAAAAACAAATAAAAATTAAAAATTGAGCAAACCATAGGGGGTGTCTGACCCAAGGGGAGGTTTTTTGAAGTATTGACTCCTAAGTACCGTGGTCTGCATTCTTTGGTCATTGGATTGAGTTTCATGCATAAGTTGTTCTACTTTGGCCATTTGGCTTTTGGCTTTTGGCTTTTGGCCATTTGTGTTCTGGCTTTAACGTTCCTTAATGTCTGGCTTAATGTCTGCCTCGCCATGTATTGGTGTCATGCATAAGTTTTTCTAATCTGGCCATTTGGCTTTTGGCTTTTGACCATTTGGCTTTTGGCCTCAACGTTCCTTAATGAACCTGCCTGGGATCCTGTCTAAATCTGTAGTGTTGAATCTCACAAACACATCAAATAAAATCATAAAATGCAAATAAAGCCAATATATGAAGAAATTTAATGTTTAGGCACAATATGGCATGTATGAATGATTATACCCTTTTGATCATGGAGATCAAATCAACCTTACCCTTACTGGAAAAGTAGTGACATGAATGCTTTTATGCCCTTTGGATCATGGAGATCAAGCCAGCCTTACCCTTACTGAAGAAGTAATAAGATGTTGGTTTGTAACTGAGATGGCTTGTTTGTAGTGAGAGAGGGATTTGTAATAAGGATTTCAAGGTTTTTAGGGTTCTTGAGAGAATTTGATATTCTGACAGCGTTGTGGCAAGGGTTTTCTTTTTTTCTCCTCTCTTTTGGTTTGTGTGAAAAGAAGGTGATTATATAATGAAAATTAGGGTAAAGCAAATGGGCTTTGAATGTGCAATTGGGCCTCCAATATTCACTTGAATTCGTCACTTTCCAGGCTAAATCGCAGGGACTAAAGTGCATTTTTTGAAGTTGAAATGTGAAAACAAAATGTAGCCGACATCGAGAACTAACTCCTGTCCGAAAATCGACTCAATCGGATAAACGGTGAATTAGTTATGAATTTTTGAAGTTTCAGCTCAGACAAACCTATTTTGGGCTCCAGTGTCGACTCTGACACGTTCTTCAATAAAAAACTGGTATTGATTGGTGCATAATTTGGTCTCGACTTTTGAAGCAAAGTTGTAGATCTATGAGTCAGGGACCTTGTGTAAAAATATGAGCCCAATCCGATAAAAATTGACCGAGTTATGAATTTTCGAAGTTTCGGCCCAGATGAAATAATATTCAGCATTCAGGATTTTCAGCGTGTCACGCACTCTGAGCAAAAAACGAAGGCCTTTTGAATACCGTTTGAACTCAATACCTTCTGTGAAAATGTAGCCAACTCAATTTGTGAAATTTTGGCGCCAGAACCAGCTCGATACGATGAAAATCGACCAAGTTATGATTTTCTGAACATGACGCAAATAAACTTATGTCATAAATTTTCTGTATGGAAATACTTGATAAATCCACATTTTTGAAGACCTTATGATCGAAATTGGCTTCCAGCCGTGAGAGATGAAAACATAGATAATGTCAAGACGGAATTTTGGCCACCGGAACGGGTTCAAAACGAGTCACGATCTTCAAGTTATGAATTTTTTAGTGCGTAGAAACTGCACTTTCAGCACACTTTTTCACCATATTTCTTCGAGAAAACTCACACATTCGGATACCTTCTTTAAAGAATTGACTCTTGAGCCAAACCTGAATTTGAGAATACGTTATCAGAGATATCTTGGCGAAAGAACACCTGAATATGATGCGCCGGGTTGGACTTGTGAATTTTTCTTGAAATGTTTTGAGAAATATGGGAGGGCAAATTTTGGGGTACAACAGTTGCCCCTGTTCAATCTTCTTAGACCTGAGGATGCAGATTGGCTGACGTGCCTTTCGTAATCCGAGGGTGGAAGATGATTGAACACTAGAGTGCCCAGAAATTTGCGCTCACATAGTAGGAGTGTGATGGTGGAATGGGCTTATAGATGCCATTTGGAGATTGATGAATAGGATGATGGGCTTATAGATGCCATGCTAGGAGATGATGGAAGGTGGATGGGCTTATAGATGTCATCTGGGTGTTGATCGCGTAAGAGATTCCTTAGCGAGAACCTGCGTACCTGCAAAAGAAAAAATGATTACCTGGCCTTTTACAGGAGCTGGTCTTCAAACTCTTTGTATAGATGTGTCCTGACTGGTTACAGGAGCTGGATCTGGAGCTTCAAAAGATGATGAATGAACCAGGGATGGTTACTACCTCAACAGGAACGGTGAGAGAACCTTGGGTGACTTTAACTTCAACAGCAATCGTTGAGAAAATCTTGGGATGATTACTACCTCCGCAGGATCGGGGAGAGAACCATAGGCGACTACAACCTCAACAGCAAACATTGAGAGAATCTTGGTGGGAATTACCATCTCCGCAGTATCGGGGAGAGAACCATAGGCGATTACAATCTCAATAGCAATCATTGAGAAGAACCTGGAATAACTTCTACTGAGTCTTCATTAGAAAAATCTGTTTGGGGTCGATTTAACTGGACTAGAGAAGGCCTATGACTGGATAAGAGACAGAAAATCTTAGGATCGATTAACTGAACCGGTCTAGGTCTTGAAATATCTTCAACAGATACACCCTGGCAAGATTCAGGTATCGGATCCTCGAACTCTTCAGACACACCCTGGCAAGATACAGGAATCGGATCTGGTAATGTTAGTCTTCAACGGATACACCCTGGCAAGATTCAGGTATCGGATCCTCGAACTCTTCAGACACACCCTGGCAAGATACAGGAATCGGATCTGGTAATGTTAGTCTTCAACGGATACACCCTGGCAAGATTCAGGTATCGGATCCTCGAACTCTTCAGACACACCCTGGCAAGATACAGGAATCGGATCTGGTAATGCTAGTCTTCAACGGATACACCCTGGCAAGATTCAGGTATCGGATCCTCGAACTCTTCAGACACACCCTGGCAAGATACAGGAATCGGATCTGGAATTCAGAAAGGTTGGTGAGTTGTCTCTACTGACAGGTTATTTCCATGGAGGGGTGGTCTATAACGACGAGTGTCTATAACAACGAGTGTCTATAACGACGAGTGTCTATAACGACGAGTGTCTATAACGACGAGTGTCTATAACGACGAGTGTCTATGACGACAAGTGTCTATGACGACGAGTGTCTATAACGACGAGTGTCTATGACGACGAGTGTCTATGACGACGAGTGTCTATGACGACGAGTGTCTATAACGACGAGTGTCTATCACGACGAGTGTCTATAACGACGAGTGTCTATAACGACGAGTGTCTATAACGACGAGTGTCTATAACGACGAGTGTCTATAACGACGAGTGTCTATAACGACGAGTGTCTATAACGACGAGTGTCTATAACGACGAGTGTCTATAACGACGAGTGTCTATAACGACGAGTGTCTATAACGACGAGTGTCTATAACGACGAGTGTCTATAACGACGAGTGTCTATAACGACGGGTGTCTATAACGACGGGTGTCTATAACGACGGGTGTCTATAACGACGGGTGTCTATAACGACGGGTGTCTATAACGACGGGTGTCTATAACGACGGGTGTCTATAACGACGGGTGTCTATAACGACGGGTGTCTATAACGACGGGTGTCTATAACGACGAGTGTCTATAACGACGGGTGTCTATAACGACGGGTGTCTATAACGACGGATTGTATCAGAGAAATCCTTGGGATTTAACTGTACTTGTCTTTTTTGACTGGATTGGTCTCTTTTGACTGTATTTGTCTACATAGCTAATCTTTTAACTGTATCATTCCTGAAAGGTAAAGGTCAGTCATATGCAATGCATGATATGGATCAAGCAATAATATTTTTCAACACATGAGATTGTATGATATGATGCGTATGTGCATGTATCATGATGTATAACAATGTGATGTTTATGAATGTATCTTCGTTTAGGAAAATAGATCCTTGAAGACTGCCGGGAGATTGAATCCTGGGCTGATGTGGAAGAGTAGAGCTTTTTATTTCCGCTGGGAATGATGGTTGCAAGAATACCGGTAGGAGAAGATGACTCAGTTGAGGAATAAACTTGGTGAATAGATTATTCTGCGGGGAGGTAACTCTGTGGGGAAAGAGAGGTACTTTGTTGAGGTCGATCTTTCCGTGGCTTTTAGCTGAGGATAACCCAGTTATAAGCTCTGGTGGAGAAATAACCTTTGAATAAAACCTGGGGAGACGCGTTCGCTCTGCAGGGAGTGAAGGTATCTTGGTCGCATTCTTTAGCTGAACTTACTTTGGCACTTCGGTGGACAGAGCAACCGGATCATTTAGACAACTCATTATTGCCCCAGTTTCTGTTGGAAAAGAAAGTACCTATGAAGGTGTTTGATGACTGTCGATTGACAAATCTTCTTCTGGTAGGCAAGTGACGAGATGACGGGACATAGTCGTACGCTTCGTTCCCTAATTTTTGCCTGGACCGCCCTTTCGGGTTTTCAGTCCACCGGGATACCCATTTTTGCCCAAGCCGCCTTTTCAGGTTTTCGGCTTGCCGGGTGTACAGATTTTTTCGTATTCATCCCTTATTTTTGCCCGAACCCTTTTGGTTCGCCGGGAAGCCCTTATTTTTGCCTAGGTGTGTCAACCTAGCGGGTCTTTGATTTTGCGTAGTATTTTTTTCGACTATGTCCATGTTCTCAGAATGTAGGGAGGTGCCCCTGTTATTGTGTTGCCATGCCGCCAGAAGCTCTTCATTTGATCATCCAATGCCCCAAGTGACTTAGACGGAAATTTGCCCCAGGCTATTTGGCATTCGAGAGATTCTATGAATCTTGACTTAACTGCCCCAGATGACGGACAATGATCATGTCATGCCCCTTGTTTGGGAGTGCTTTTGTTCATCCGATATTCGTCGTGCGAGCTTCTATGCTGTTCAAACAAATAGTCGTATGCAAACAAAGTTATGTTAAAAATGCAAAGCTTATGTCTGTCTTGAAGATTTTGAAAATGCATCCTTTTTTCATAAAACAAATTAATGCTTGTAAAACATGATGTCAACTCCGTATTTACCGTAGGCCTTAAGGAGTCAGGATACCTTTTTCATAACAGTATGCTTTCGAACTAACCCATGCTTCAGCTAGGACTTTTAAGGGTTATAACGTGGCTTGGTTCACGGTTTAAGAAACAAAGGATAAAGGCTCAAATTATTTGTACCCACCCGCTCTTCGTGATGTTCTCCAAACCTAAACTCAGTTGATCATACGTTAGACCTTGTTTGAGTCTTTGCTCTGATTTTCCGGTGATGATTCGGATGTTGATAACTTATTTTGAATAGGCAGTCATTTCTTTTTTGTTGAGGGTTTGTAGGACCTCTTTCTTTTTGATTTTTGTTATCCCTTTTTTTTGCCTGAACTGTTTCCTTTTTGGAATTACAGTCAGCGGGATGCCCCAGTTTTGTAAGTCTCCTTCATAGGTTTTGACTTAATGGGTTTTTATTTTGAGAAGTAATGACTGCCTGTCTTTATGATTGTTCGGAACCATCACTGTATTTCTTTGTTTTGTAAGGACCTCTTTGGTGTCATTCGTTATGCACCTGGACCAACTGAGAGAACTACCCTGCCCCAGGTTATGATAAAGGGTTTTAATTTTTGAAAAGAAAAACTCCTACTTCTTTGGCTCAGAGGGGTTGACGAGGGATTATCATCCTTATAACTCCAGTGTTTAGGGATTGAAAGAATGCCTGTACCTCATCAGCGGGGTCTGTTCTAAAGCATACTGTAAAGATTGCGATATCGTTTTCGTCATCCTCCCTCAAGAAGCTTAGAATTATTATTTAAGAGTTGATCATCAGAAAAAATATGAAAATAATTTGCATTTAGTGAATACGAATATATTGTTTTAGAACAGACATATACGATGCATTAATGAAATAACAATGTTTAACATGAGTAAATGTTTAAACAAAAGAGAATTGCAACTTGAACATTCGAATGAACAAAAATTTCTCGATCCTAGCCATGATTTGGCAAGGGAGCAGTGATCACGTGGGGAGTCTTGGGTACTTTAAACTGAATCTCTCCAGCGTCGATCATGTCTTGGATCTTATTTTTCAAGCTCCAACAATCATCTGTAGTATGCCCCGGGTTGTCAGAGTGATAAGCGCAGCGGGCGTTGGGGTTATACTTCGGTGACGTGGTATTTTGGTTCTTCGGAGCTTCTTTTAGAGTTACCAGCTTGGTCTCTAGCAACTGTAGCAATATCTGGGATAAGGTCATGCTGAGCCGAGTGAACTGCCTTCTCTCGCTCTTTTGTTGGTTGTGATGTTGAATTTGGGATACTGGAGCCATTTGAGGAGCTCTCCCCTTACCTCCTTGTCTCAAAGGTGGTTGAACGATGACTGGATTTTTACCCTTAGACTTTTGCCCCAGTTGGTTACCCTGAAGCAGTTGGTTGACGAGAAACCAGAGCTCATCTTGTCTTTGAGCTAACCCTTGAATAGCAGTCACCTGCCCCAGCATCTGGACCTTCAATGCATCCACCTCAGCTTGTAGGTGTTTCAGCCTTTCATCCTCAGCACTGTTCCTGACAAAGGTATCCATGAGAAGTGTCCTTAGCTCTTCCTGCCCCTTGGATAGATTCAGGAGGATTTTCCCGAACCTGGTCTCTTGAGCAAGAAAGTCCTGGTTGTCTTGTTGGGAAGCCATTGCTGAAATAAACAGCGGGAAAGGTAAGTGACCTGCAACAAGGGTACCTGTCATGCAATGATATGTATGATATGCATGCAATGTTTTCAAGGACCTCGCAGGGTAAACAAGAAAATTGGTTAGAATTTGGGTCTGGTAGCTTGATTGACGGAACTGCATATTATTGAGAGTCCTTCTTCAAGGGTCAAAGGCTCACCATATCAAGTGGGTCATAGCCCCTGACAACCTTGGCCAGAGGAAAATAAATCCTCTTTTCCCCTTGCTAGACAGTTGGTTCATCATGACCTGCATCACAAGCCCTTGAAATCCTTGAAATGGGTTAAGATGTATGCAATGGTATGATGGTATGATGTTATGCTATGCATGGGGTAATGTAGGTAAACCCTGTTATGAGTCCCGATTAAGGACTATAAACAAAACCTGCAAGAAACTTGGTAAACTCTGTTATGAGTCCTAATTAAGGACTAAAAAACAAAACCTGCAAGAAACTCGGTAAACCCTGTTATGAGTCCTAATTAAGGACTGCAAACCAAAACCTGTAAGAAACTTAGTATACCCTGTTATGAGTCCTAGCTAAGGACTAAAACAAAAACCTGCAAGAAACTCAAAGGTCAGATGACAAGCATGCAAGTAGTCAAGTTGGAAGGCACACAAGTCACACAGAGAGCCCTTAGAGTTTAGGCCTGCATGGGGTCTGGGTATTACCCTCTTTCAGTTGGTGGGCTCAACCTGTCCTATTAGAAGTAACCGAGTTCTAAGGGTCCCAATATCACCGGATTGCTTTCATTGTTCATCGTTTCGATTTAGCCACTGAACTGGCGACCGAAATATTCCAGGAAAGCAACCCTCAATTGAGTGTAGTATCGAGTATCAACCAACCTCGGACTGCACCAAAGTCAGTCATCTCACTACCCTAAAGAGGCCAAGATAGTTCAATTAAGGTTCCTAAGGTCTGTTGATGCTTCACGACACCACGCGGAGGCCCCGTACTCTCCTTGACTGAACTCAAGGGTTACCGGTACACACCAAAGTGCCACATCAACGTAGCAGACTGTTTCAACCATGTCGGTATACCCCGCACAGTTCCCTCACAGCCTTGTTGCTACTTTCTAAGAAGGTATCCCCCAGATCCGGGTTAGGATCTATAGAACTCCCAAGACAGTCCCACAATTTAAAACAAACAAGGAAAGCAATTGAAAACACAAATGATCTTAGTCCTAAGGTACACCTCACTTTAAGTTAAGTCCCCAGCAGAGTCGCCAGTTCTGGTGATCGGTGGATCTGGAACTGACTGTTTAACGCTTGTTCGCGAAATGTCGCGGAAGCAAGAGTCGCCACCGTCTTTTATTTTCTCCAAATGGAAAGGACAAAAGCACAGAAAAATTCCTTATAGAGATTGTTCTCGGTTCGGGAGGTAGGTTATAGAAAGGGAAGGTGTTAGCACCCTTTCTATCCATGGTTATCCATGGGCTCTTAGATACTTGCTCATTTGTGTTTTCAAAATTGTTTGTTTGCTTTTCAACTGTGGGTTTTAAAAAAGGTTTCTTTGAAAATTTCAGTTCGACTCTTGTATCAGTCCTCAAGAGTGTTTGAAAAGTTGCTTTCGAAAGCTTTTTGAAAAGTGTCGGTGTGAAAAGTATTTTTTTGATTTGTTTTGAAATTAGAGCAAGTATCTAGAGTCGTCTACCTACCCTAAGGAATTCGTCTGTGTAAATGTCCTTTAAAGTAGTGCCATCCCACCATTGAGAGGTAGGTAGCACCACCATTGGAGGTGTTCGGGTCAATTCGAGGTTCGGGACATGGTGATCACCAGAGCAATGGGAAGACACCTTAGAAGCTACCCTCATGCCAGGTTCCCAGATCATGAGGACTTACTAAGACATCCTCTACTCGACGATCACCTTTCGAGGCAAGGCAACAGTGAGGCGTACCCTATGGGTGGTGTGTGATTTGTGTGTCAGATTCATTTATTTTTGTCTTGTCAGGTTATTGGTGATCTAACGTTTTATTTTTATTTTTGTCATTCATTCTTGCATGCATTTATTTAACAGTTAAAAAGTGCGGAAAGATAAAATTCCTAAACTATTACAAAGGCGCGGGTCCACATCGCCAAATTAAACCAGGACCCGATTTGACATAAAATAAAGAAATAAAATGCGGGAAATATAAAATGTCCGAGTTACATGGCTTGAGCAATTACATAATATTTGAAAGAAAATAAATGTGCTAAAGAAATAAAAATAGAACGTTCGAGGGCGTTGGACCCTTTAAAGAAATTAAATGAAATTAAAAATTAATTAATTATTTATTGAAATAAAAGAAGTGTTTTTTAGGTTTTTTTTGTATTTATGAAATAAGAAAATTAAAATTAAAATTAAAAGAAACCCTAATTCTAAGTTATTTTTAATTATTTGAGAAAAATGTTAAAGTTTAACTTAATTTACTAAAGAATTTATGTACATGTTTATTTACAAAATAAATTAGTAGTTAATAATAATAATAATGATGAGAAAATTATTTATTAAAAAAAATGATGAAAAAGTTAAAAACCCTAATTTCTACATATTTAATTTACTAAGAAAAATATTAAAGTTTTGAAACCTAAATTAATCTAATTAATTGTTTAAAGTTTATTTACAAAAATAATAATAGTAAAATTAATATTAATAAAATAAACATTTTTTGATTTTTCTGTATTTTATATTTATTATGAAAATTATTTTATGGAATTAAAAGAAAACAATTAAAAAACAATTAAAAGAATAAAAAGGAAAAACAAATAAAAATTAAAAATTGAGCAAACCATAGGGGGTGTCTGACCCAAGGGGAGGTTTTTTGAAGTATTGACTCCTGAGTACCGTGGTCTGCATTCTTTGGCCATTGGATTGAGTTTCATGCATAAGTTGTTCTACTTTGGCCATTTGGCTTTTGGCTTTTGGCTTTTGGCCATTTGTGTTCTGGCTTTAACGTTCCTTAATGTCTGGCTTAATGTCTGCCTCGCCATGTATTGGTGTCATGCATAAGTTTTTCTAGTCTGGCCATTTGGCTTTTGGCTTTTGGCCTCAACGTTCCTTAATGAACCTGTCTGGGATCCTGTCTAAATCTGCAGTGTTGAATCTCACAAACACATCAAATAAAATCATAAAATGCAAATAAAGCCAATATATGAAGAAATTTAATGTTTAGGCACAATATGGCATGTATGAATGATTATACCCTTTTGATCATGGAGATCAAATCAACCTTACCCTTACTGGAAAAGTAGTGACATGAATGCTTTTATACCCTGAAGAAGTAATAAGATGTTGGTTTGTAACTGAGATGGCTTGTTTGTAGTGAGAGAGGGATTTGTAATAAGGATTTCAAGGTTTTTAGGGTTCTTGAGAGAATTTGATATTCTGACAGCGTTGTGGCAAGGGTTTTCTTTTTTTCTCCTCTCTTTTGGTTTGTGTGAAAAGAAGGTGATTATATAATGAAAATTAGGGTAAAGCAAATGGGCTTTGAATGTGCAATTGGGCCTCCAATATTTACTTGAATTCGTCACTTTCCAGGCTAAATCGCAGGGACTTAAGTGCATTTTTTGAAGTTGAAATGTGAAAACAAAATGTAGCCGACATCGAGAACTAACTCCTGTCCGAAAATCGACTCAATCGGATAAACGGTGAATTAGTTATGAATTTTTGAAGTTTCAGCTCAGACAAACCTATTTTGGGCTCCAGTGTCGACTCTGACACGTTCTTCAATAAAAAACTGGTATTGATCGGTGCATAATTTGGTCTCGACTTTTGAAGCAAAGTTGTAGATCTATGAGTCAGGGACCTTGTGTAAAAATATGAGCCCAATCCGATAAAAATTGACCGAGTTATGAATTTTCGAAGTTTCGGCCCAGATGAAATAATATTCAGCATTCAGGATTTTCAGCGTGTCACGCACTCTGAGCAAAAAATGAAGGCCTTTTGAATACCGTTTGAAATCAATACCTTCTGTGAAAATGTAGCCAACTCAATTTGTGAAATTTTGGCGCCAGAACCAGCTCGATACGATGAAAATCGACCAAGTTATGATTTTCTGAACATGACGCAAATAAACTTATGTCATAAATTTTCTGTATGAAAATACTTGATAAATCCACATTTTTGAAGACCTTATGATCGAAATTGGCTTCCAGCCGTGAGAGATGAAAACGTAGATAATGTCAAGACGGAATTTTGGCCACCGGAACGGGTTCAAAACGAGTCACGATCTTCAAGTTATGAATTTTTTAGTGCGTAGAAACTGCACTTTCAGCACACTTTTTCACCATATTTCTTCGAGAAAACTCACACATTCGGATACCTTCTTTAAAGACTTGACTCTTGAGCCAAACCTGAATTTGAGAATACGTTATCAGAGATATCTTGGCGAAAGAACACCTGAATATGATGCGCCGGGTTGGACTTGTGAATTTTTCTTGAAATGTTTTGAGAAATATGGGAGGGCAAATTTTGGGGTACAACAGATCCTAACCCGGATCTGGGGGATACCCTTTAGGTAAGTAGCAATAAACTGTGAGGGAACTGTACGGCGTAGACCGATACAGTTGAAGCAGTAGCTACATTGGTGTGGCACCTTAGTGTGTACCGATATCCCTTGTGTTGGAACGAGGAGAATATGGGTCTTCTAAGGGGTCATTAAGCACCAACTGACCTTAGAACCTTTAAATTGACCAACTTGGCCATAGAACAGTAGCAGTATGCTACACTCATTGAGACTAAACTCTCGCGATGATTCCGGCCGCAAGAAAAGGTTGCTAAACTGGAATTATGACCGATCGAGGGTAGTCAGTGATATTGAGATCCTCTAGAACCCGGTTACTATTTTTAGGACAGGTTTGAACCAACTGAACTGAAAGAGGGTAGTACCTAAGCTCCTTGCCAGCCTGAAATCTAAGGGCTCTCAGTGTGACTTGTGTTCCTTTACCATGTTTTCTATTTGTGGATACTTGTGGTGTGCTTACCATCATGACATCATGATATCATAACATTGCATACATCTTGCATTGGACTAACCCATTACAAAGACAGGAGGGATTCATCTTTGTTCTGTTTTGTAGGTCATCATGATGCCCATGCATAGAAATACCATCCGGATCAACTTTATCCAGGTTCCCACCTTGCTTAAAGAGTTGGTTGCAAAGATGCCTGACACTACTTCCTTCATCAGAAGACATGGTTATCTTCTCAGTTTGGTTACCTCTAAATTGGACGAGCAGGTGATGAGTGTCCTGGTCCAATTCTATGATCCGTTGTACCATTACTTTACTTTCCAGGACTACCAGCTGGTCCCCACTCTAGAGGAGTTCTTTGAGTTTCTTGGTATCCCTATCGGGAGCAGACCCTGTTTACTGGTTGGGAGAAGACCCTTAAGCCAGAAGAGATTGCTGCAGCCCTTCATATGACAAAAGAGGAGGTAATGGCTAACTGGGAGACTAGAAGTGGAGCAAAGGGCTTTCTGACTAAGTTCTTGGTTGGTAAGGCTAACTATTTCTGGGATAGTCTAGACTTCAAGGCATTCGAGGATATATTGGCTCTTTTGATATATGGCTTGGTATTGTTTCCGAACTCTGATTCCTTTGTTGATGTGAATGCCATAAAAATCTTCATCTCTCGCAATCCTGTACCCACTCTCTTGGGTGACATCCTTCATCAGCTTTATGCCTGTACTGCCCGAAAGCGGGGAACCTTGATGTGATGTGCTCCATTATTGGTAAGGTGGTTTATTTCGCACCTTCCCAAGTCAGTGCTGAAGAACAAAGAAGGAATGGGCTGGGCTTATAGGGTTATGTCTCTCTCCCATAATGACATTATTTGGACTATCAAGGGTATGGATGAAGTGGCTATCATTGATCGATGCGGGGAGTACCCTAATGTTCCCCTGATAGGAACCAATGGAGGAATTTCTTACAACCCGTGCTTGGCCTTACATCAATTTGGGCGAGCCAGAAGAGAAGGACCTCATGAGCTATTAATGCCTAGTATCATCTTTGATTTTCAAGGGGATAGCGACGAGCAACGTCGTAGATTCATAAGGGATTGGGATAGAGTTCACAAATCGGATCCATATGAGCTGGGCCCAAAGACTTCACTTCCGATGGAGCCATATCTCAGATGGGTCCGTATCCGCGCCCAAAAGATGGGTATGCCCTATGAAGCCGTCTGTCCTATCATTGTTGAAGTTGCTAATGAAGAAGGGGTTCTTCCAACCATCCTCCATCCTCATATGCCCACTGACATTGGGACCCTGAAAAGGTCTTGGATGCAGCTGAGAGAAGAGCGGGATGCTTACCGGGAAAAGTTTAACGAGCAAGAGCAGAAGATCCAAAGGTTGACTAGGCAGCTGGAGAACGAGCGGATTCTTAATGACTATGTCTGCACCGACAAGAAGAGACCATGGGAGCACTGATTGTCCTTTGATGATTTCCTTTCCAGTTTTTATTTACTTTTCAGTATTTCCTTTCATGTAACGCCTTAATGGCATCAGTTGAACAATTTGAATTTTAAAGTTTATCTAATAAAGTGTGTTTCCTTTCTGGTTTACAAATTTGAATCTCTCGATCGTCTTTGAAATCATGTCATACGCATTTCATCCCATGCACTTCATAACAGGTACCTATTACATGTCTCTTATCTTCTTCGTTGTTTATTTCAGCACTCATCATGTCTGCTGAACCTTCAACTGAGCAAGCAATCAAGGCCCTACAGGCCCAGAATGCCCAATTCCAAGAGTTGTTCATGAATCTAGCTAAGGGTCAGCAAGATCTAAAGACCCTGATTCTGAAATAGAAGAAGAAGAAGAAGAAGAAGAAGAGGACAGTCATGTTTAACACGGGGCACAGGTTTGGTAACAGGCTACGGGATGAAGTTGATTTGACTACCTCGTCTGGAGGGAAAGATAGTCAGGAAGAAAGGAGGACTCCTAGCCTTGTGGTCTCCGACAATGAGACGGATTTCGATGAAGACCAGTATCCTCCGACCGAGGATAGATACAAACAACTGGAAGACCGGTTAAGTGCTATGGAAGTTTAGAAAGTGCCTGGTCTGGACTTTGGTGATCTGGGTCTATCATCTGGGGTTGTGATTCCCCATAAATTCAAAGCACAAACTTTTGCTAAGTATGACGGAGTTTCTTGTCCGAAGTTGCACCTCCGGTCATATGTGAGGAAGATTCAGCCGTACACCGCTGATAAGAACCTGTGGATCCATTTCTTTCAAGACAGTCTCTCAGGGACTCAGCTTGAATGGTTTTATCAGTTAGACGGAGCCAGTATCCGCAGTTTGGAAGATTTGGCCAATGCTTTCTACAGGCAGTACCAGTACAAGTCCGACCTCGCTCCCACGCGTACCCAACTCCAGGGTATGTCAATGGGAACGGGTGAAGGTTTCAAAGATTATGCTCAGAAGTGGAGGGACCTCGCTGGAAGAGTACAACCACCCTTAGCTGATTGGGAGCTTGTTAACATGTTTCTAGGGACCATGTCAGGTCCATTTTTCAACCATCTGATCGGAAGCTCTTCATCTGGGTTTATAGAGCTTATTATGACCGGTGAAAGGATTGAAGTTGGTATTAAGGCTGGTAAGATACAAAAGGGTGCCTCATCGAGCACCAAGAAGTAGCCCTTTAAGAAGGAGTCCAGTGTTGTCTACAGTTTGAAAAGACAGAATAGACCTGAACACCGCCAAGCTGTTAATGCGGTTGTTATTTCAAAACTTGTTGGTGCTCCTCAGCACAACAATCAACAAAAGGACGAGAGACCTCGAAGGCAATTCACCCGTCTCAACATGACCTTATCTCAGATTCTACCACAGTTGCTGAAGACCAATCTGGTGATTCCAAGGGAAGCCCCGAAGAATCCAAATATCACATCACTGAAGTATAACCCTAATTCCCGTTGTGCTTATCACTCTGATAGTCCGGGGCATAATACAAATGATTGTTGGACTTTGAAGAACAAGGTACATAATTTGATTGATGCGAAGGAGATCGAGTTCGGAGCACCAGAAAAGCCTAAACAAGATGCAGGGGTGAATGCTATCAGGGATGACGATGATGAAGAGTTTGACATTGACAGCTGGATCTACCCAACTGCCAATGGTGGACTAAGCAACTGGACAGCGAAGGATTCTATGCCCGTTTAAGTTATCACCCAGTAATGATACTTTTGTTTTGAATTTGTAACAGACAATGTTTTGAACTTCACGGCCCGGTGTCTTACCTGGGGCACCGTGGCTTCATTTGTGAGGGCTTTTATGTGTCATCTACATATATCATTAATAAAAGCATTGGACGTTTCTTGCATTTCAAATTTTGTGCTCCTTGCTTTTCTTTTTATATATTGCAAAACGGCTATTTTACACACACTCACATATACAAGTCTACATCCACTCTGGATCTCACTGGTAACGACTCTGCTACTGCCGGTTATGACTTCGAAAATCCGATCAACTTAGCCGAAGACGAAGGTGAAGATGATTGCGAAGTGCCTGTTGAACTTGAAAGACTGCTACTCCAAGAAGAGAGGGCTATACAACCACACGAAGAGCCGGTGGAATCAGTAAATCTGGGTACTGAGATATACAAGAAAGAGGTTAAGATCGGTGCAAATATGGAGCTTAGTGTGAAGCAACGGTTAGTTCAGATGATGCGTGACTACGTTGAAATCTTTGCCTAGTCTTACGAAGATATGCCTGGGTTGGATATGATATTGTGGTTCATCGCCTGCCTACCAAGGAAGACTGTCCTCCAGTGAAACAGAAGGTCCGCCAAATGCGCCGAGAGATGTCTGAGAAAATCAAGGCTGAAGTAATGAAACAGTTTGATGTTGGTTTTCTAGCAGTTACTTCTTACCCTCAGTGGGTGGCCAACGTGGTTCCTGTGCCAAAGAAGGATGGTAAGGTTCCAATGTGTGTTGACTACAGGGATTTGAACAGGGCAAGCCCCAAGGATGATTTCCCTCTACCTCATATCGACGTTCTGGTTGACAACACCGCTCAGCATAAAGTCTTCTCCTTTATGGATGGTTTCTCCGGTTATAATCAGATTAAAATGGCTCTTGAAAACATGGAGAAGACAACTTTTGTTACTCAGTGGGGTACCTTTTGCTACAAGGTCATGCCCTTTGGATTGAAGAATGTTGGGGCAACGTATCAGCGTGCCATGGTTGCTTTGTTTCATGATATGATCCACCAGGAGATTGAAGTATACGTCGATGACATGATTGCAAGGTCCCAAACTGAGGAGGAACACCTTGACCATCTACAAAAGCTGTTTGACAGGTTGAAGTTGTACAAGCTGAGGTTAAACCTGAACAAGTGCACCTTCGGGGTGAGATCTGGTAAGCTGGTGTGTTTCATCGTAAGCGATAAAGGTATTCAAGTGGATCCGGCAAAGGTGAAAGCCATACAGGAGATGTCATCTCCCAGAAAAGAAAAAGAAATCAGAGGCTTTCTGGGACGTCTGAACTACATTGCCCGATTCATCTCGCACCTGACTGCTACTTGTGAGCCAATCTTCAAGCTGCTGAAGAAAGATCAAGTAGTACGTTGGAACGATGAATGTCAGGCCGCTTTCGAAAGGGTCAAAGAGTATCTCCAACAGCCACCCATTCTGATGCCTTCAGTTGAGGGGAGACCTCTGATCTTATATTTGACAATACTCGACAACTCAATGGGGTGTGTGCTGGGTCAGCATGACGAGTCTGGCCGAAAAGAACATGCTATTTATTACCTTAGAAAAAAGTTTACCGACTGTGAGACCCGATACTCACTGCTCGAGAAAACTTGATGCGCTTTGGCATGGGCTGCTCGTCGGTTGAGACAGTATATGTTGACTCACACTACTCTGTTGATATCAAAGATGGATCTGATCAAGTATATCTTCGAGAAGCCAGCCTTGTCCGAAAGAATAGCGAGATGGCAGATGATATTGACTGAGTATGACATCCAGTACACGACCCAAAAGGAAATTAAGGGAAGTGTGTTGGCAGACCATTTGGCTCATCAGGCAGTGGATGATTATAAGTCTATGAACTTTGAATTTCTGGATGAGAATATCATGTTGGTGACTGATTGTGAGACGCCTGGACCGGATGAAGGACCTGAGGAAGGATCCCGATGGTCTATGTACTTTGATGGAGCTTCGAACCCTTTGGGTAATGGCATTGGCGCCGTGATCATATCTCCTAAAGGCTCTCATACTCCGTTTATCTCCCGTCTATGTTTCAACTGCACCAACAATATGGCGGAGTATGAAGCGTGCATTATGGGTCTTCGAGCAGCAATTGACCTAAGGATTAAGTTTCTGAGTGTCTTCGGAGATTCCGCTCTCGTGATCAGTCAGATCAAAGGCGAATGGGATACGAAATACCCAAATCTTGTTCCTTACAAGGAGTATGTGTTGACGTTGCTTCCCCATTTCGAGGAGATAACCTTTGAACACTTCCCTAGAGAGGAGAATCAACTGGAGGACGCGCTGGCTACGATGTCTTCTATGTTCAAAGTCAATTGGGACAACGAAGCTCCCCGGATCATCATTGAAAGATTGGACGAACCTGCACATTGCTGTGACATTGAGACTGAAGAGGTAACAGAAAAGCCCTGGTTTCATGAGGTGAAGAGGTATCTTGAAACTCAAGAATACCCCGAGGGTGCATCTGTTAATGACAAGAAGTTTCTGAGGAGGTTCGCGGCAAAGTTCTTCATCAGCAATGGCATCCTTTACAAGCACAACCATGATTCGACCTTACTGCGTTGTATGGACAAGAACAAGGCAGAAAAGATCATGGCAAAGTTACATGAAGGTACTTTCGGGACTCATTCTAATGGACACACCATGGTAAAGGAGATCCTTTGGGCAGGATATTATTGGTCCACAATGGAAGCCGACTGTTATCAACATTCTCGGACATGTCATAAGTGCCAAGTATATGCTGATAAGGTGCACATACCTCCAGTTCCTCTGAACGTCTTGACGTCACCTTGGCCTTTTGCAATGTGGGGCATTGATATGATCAGCGAGATCAGACCTACGACATCCAACGGGCATCGTTTCATCCTGGTGGCCATTGATTACTTTACGAAATGGGTTGAAGCAGCTTCCTTTGCTACAGTAACCAAGAACGTCGTGGCACGGTTCACTCGATACAATTTGATCTGTCGATACGGTGTACCAGATAGTATCATTACGGACAATGGTACCAATCTCAACAACAAGATGATCACCGAGCTCTGCGAGCAATTCAAGATACAGCATCACAACTCTTCTCCTTACCAGCCAAAGATGAATGGGGCTGTCGAAGCGGCTAATAAGAACATTAAGAAAATTGTGCAGAAGATGACGATGACATATAAAGACTGGCACGAGATGTTACCATTTGCTCTTCATGGGTACCGTACCTCAGCGCGAACGTCAACAGGGGCAACACCCTATTCCTTGGTATATGGAATGGAGGCAGTCTTGCCCATTTAAGTTCAGATACCCTCTCTTCGGATTGTGAAGGATACAGGTCTGAGCGAAGATGACTGGATTCAGACCCGACTTGATCAACTGAATCTAATTGACGAAAAGAGACTTTCTGCTATTTGTCATGGTCAGACGTACCAAAAACAGATGATCAAGGCATTTAACAAGAAAGTTAGATGACAAGAGTATCAAGTTGGGGATCTGGTAATCAAGCGCATTATTCTACCTCAAGGTGATCCCAGGGGCAAATGGACCCCTACTTATGAAGGGCAATTTGTGGTTAAGAACATTTTCCTAGGAGGAGCTATGATTCTAACCACCATGGATGGTGACGACCTTCCTCACCCCGTCAATGCAGACATAGTGAAAAGATACTACGCATAATCAATGACCCGCTAGGTTGACTGGCCTAGGCAAAAATAAGGGCTTCCCGGCGAATCAAAAGGGTTCGGGCAAAAATAAGGGATGAAAATGAAAAAATCCATACACCTGGCAAGTCGAAAACCTGAAAAGGAGGCTTGGGCAAAAAAGGGTATCCCGATGGACTGAAAACCCGAAAGGGCGGTCCAGGCAAAAATTAGGGATCAAAGCGTAACGCTATGTCTCATTGGATCACCTTGCATCCAGACTTTGGTATCAACCATCAAGCTCGGACGACATTAATCAATCAGATTCATCTTCAACTAGCAGCAAAGTGATGAGATGCTCGAGGACATAAAGGCAATAGCAGAGTTGGAACCCAGTGGGATTATTCACATAGCTGTTTTGTTTTCTTTTCATAATTTGTGTAAATTCTATCTGTTCGGCGGTGTTCTCTTACTAGGACGTCAGCCTCTTGTACAAAAGCGCCTATTTACAGGCCAAACTTCAAATCAATACAAATTCATTTTCAGACAAATTTCAAACTATTTTTCCTTTATCTGTTTTATGTTGCAAAGAACGTCCAATGTTCATTTTTGATATATGCATTTGACATTAATTGTTGCTCATAGATATTTACATGCGAAACAAAAAATGATTACTGGTAATATCAGAAATAGGGGCAATAAGAAGTGTCCGAACTGTATAGTTGCTCTGTCCACCAGGTACAAGGTAAATGCAGCTGAAGAATATGACCAAGATACCTTCACTCCCCTCAGAGTAAGACAGTAATGGTAGCTCTCCACAGCTGAGACTTGCAACAGTGAATGAATCAGCAATGTTCTCCCCAAGCAGAGTTTATCTACCATCATCACTAAAAAGGCTCGATATCCCCGGCAGTCTTAATATTCCCCAGCGGAGTATAAGAATATTCCCCCAGCAAAGTATAAGAACGTTCCCCGGTAGAATACAAGACACCCCAGTGGAGTCAATATTTCCCCAACACAGTCTGGAAAAAAAAACTTCCCCAACAGAGTTGAAGCATCATCCCCAGTAAACTCTGGAAGTTTATCCCCAGCGGAGTACAAAAATAAATCTCCACAGCCAAGTTCAAAGGATCATTCCCAGCAGAACTCAGAGGATTATCCCCATAAGAGTCTAAAGGTTTATCCCCAGCAAGTTGCAACTGAAAGATCATCCCCAACGGAGTTCTTTCCTTTCACAAACAGGAATTCAATTCCTCAACAGATTCAATATCACCAGCAACGGTAATCCATCCCCAGTGGAGTTTATCAGTGGAACCCTCAGCAGAACATCTCTCCCCCACAGAGTAATTCCCCTCGGAGTAATCTCCTCATTAGTTTATTCCCCAATGGAGTTATCTTTTCCTGCAGGTCTATTCTCACAATCATCTTCGTTCATCATCCCCAGCAGAAACGAATAATCCAACTCTATTCTCTAGCAGCTATCCGGGATTTATTTTCCCCAGCTAAAACATCACATTTCCATACATCATGATACATGCATATACGCATCATATAACACAATCTCATTTATTTTGAGAGCATCATTGCTTGATCCATATCATGCATTGCATATGACTGACCTTTACCTTTCAGGAAAGATGCGGTTAAATTCTCAACTATGTGGAAGACCTCCTCTGGTCCAGTTAAATCGATTCCTAAAGATTTTTCTGATGCCGATCCAGTTGAAGTTATTCCAAGACCTTGTCTGGTCCAATTAAATCGATTCCTAAAGATTTTTCTGATGCCGATCCAGCCAAAGGCGCCAAGACCTCCTCTGGTCCAGTTAAATCGATTCCTAAAGATTTTTCTGATGCCAATCCAGTTGAAGTTATTCCAAGACCTTGTCTGGTCCAGTTAAATCAATTCCTAAAGATTTTTCTAATGCCGATCCAGCCTCTGGTCCAGTTAAATTGATTCCTAAAGATTTTTCTGATGCCGATCCAGTTGAAGTTATTCCAAGACCTTGTCTGGTCCAGTTAAATTGATTCCTAAAGATTTTTCTAATGCTGATCCAGCCTCTGGTCCAGTTAAATCGATTCCTAAAGATTTTTCTGATGCCGATCCAGTTGAAGTTATTCCAAGACATTGTCTGGTCCAGTTAAATCGATTCCTAAAGATTTTTCTGATGCCGATCCAGTCAAAGTTAATCCAAGACCTCCTCTGGTCCAGTTAAATCGATTCCTAAATATTTTTCTGATGCTGATCCAGTCAAAGTCATTCCAAGACCTCCTCTGGTCCAGTTAAATCGATACCTAAAGATTTTTCTGATGCCGATCCAGTCAAAGTTAATCTAAGACCTCCTCTGGTTCAGTCAGATCGCCGATAAGATCTCCCTGATTCGTATTCCAGTCGAAGTTCATATCACCTATCAACCGTCTCCAAATGGAATCTGTAAGCCCATTCCCGACATCACCATGCTGATACTACTTCATGCGAGTGCAAATTTCTGGGCACTCTCGTGTTCAATCATCTTCCACCTTCGGATCACGAAAGGCCCGATAGCCAATCTATATCCTCAGGTTTAAGAAGATTGAACAGGGGAAGCTGTTGTACCCCAAAATTTGCCCTCTCATATTTCTCAAGACATTGCAAGAAAAATCTCCAAGTGGCTCAAGATTTCTCAAGTGTTGGACAATTAAGCTATCTCCTAAGGCAGTCAATTCAAAATTAGGGTTTTGTGTTGCATCAAGGTTCTTACATCCAAATGACCTCAAGGGCTCCCCAATGTCCTAATATGTTCTCAAGTTCATCCATATCAAATTTCAAGCCTTGCAGAGGAAGTTTGGTTAGTCAAATGCTCAAAAGGTCCAAAAATCGACTGTGTTAGGGCAAAGGTCAACTGTGACCCAAATACAGTCAAACTTTAAGTTTTTTGTCAACATTCTAATTTTGAAGGATAATTCATAATTGGATCAAGGTTTGATAATGATTCATAAAGGATTGCTCAAAATTCATCAAGACTCAAAAGTTGCTAAATTAGGGTTTTGTAGGAAAAGTCAACTCAACTTTGACCAAGCATAACTTTATCATACTTTATGATAAATGACCCATCAAAAGCTCATTTTGAATAGGATGAAATTTCCTACAATCCATATTCACACCCCAAGATCAAGAAATGCACTCACAAAAAGTTACAAATTTGGATATTATGGGTCATTTTTGAAAGTCAACAAAAAACACCTTTGTTTCCAAAGCTTATAACTTGAGAATGGAATATCAAAATGAGATGATACCAAAAGGGATGGTTAGAGGACATCTCAAGCTTTCTAAAAAGTCTAAGAACACTTCCAAAGGTTCAAAATTGAAGGAGTTATGCATTGTTGAAGTTGGACATTTTTCCAAAATTGCCAAAAGTCAACTATCCCCAAAACTTCAAATTTTGTCAAATAGGCCCATTCTTTTCCACTTGATTTGATCTTGTCACACAACACACGTGTCCCATCTTCAGTCTTGTGTCCATTTATTGATTTTTCGATTTTATTTGATTTTTATTGAATTAATTCATTTTAAATCAATTTAAATCCAAATAAAATCCAAAAATTGATCACTTGGTATCTTTTTGATTGATACAGGCTTTAATTGTCATCATGGACATGATCGAACTCGTATCTCATCATATCATGAACAAAAAGTTGGATTTTTGGCAAATTTAGAAGCTTTTTAATGGTGAATCAAATCACATCTTCAAACATCAATGCATAAAGATTCAAAGTCCAAAACCTGACCTAATTGATCCCATATTACTTATACAATGCAAAGGCACGAGAATTAGAACCTGGAGGCTGCAAAATCACAAGAATAAAACTTGAGAAAAACTTGAAAAAGCTTGAAACTAAAATCCTTCTTAAAGGCCGATTCAAAGCAAAATCTCAACACTATTCTCTTGCTGGACATCTACTGAGTGAGAAGCAATCAAAAGCAAGCTCTCTCCCCTCCTCAATCGTGCTGTAAGTCTCTCTAAACCTTGCCCTGTATTTGAAATCGCATACTCATATTCTTGCACTTTCTTGGCGAAATCTTTACATAATCAGGTTTATCGTTCCATTTAGAAGCTTTTGGCATTATTTGATTGCATTTTCATAGCATGTAACCCCCTAGCCGAATCTAGGGTTCTTGGATGATTTTTTTTGGGCATTTTCTCTACAGGTAAAATCAGCACTATTAATGGACATTGACGTATTCAGTGGAAGGAGACGAGCACAACCATGTGTTTGGAATTAATTTCCATGGCCTAGAGAAGATTTTAGGAGGGACATACGAATTTAGCTGCGGATAAAAATATGCAGGTAAATAACCAGGTTTTCAATGAGGAAGACGATGACACGTCCCCCTCCCATTGGATGATTCAAATATTCGCGCTTCTTTTTATTTTTCTGGCATATTATTGTGTTTGTCCATATAATTATTGATTCCCACTATGTTAACAATTAAGACGCGCTGGCTGAGTGGTAGAGGTGTTGCTCATTGACACACAGGACCTGGGTTCGAATCCCAGGTCCCCATATTTTCATATTATTGTTTTTCTTCAGGAAATCCAACGCGCCTCAACAATCATGGTCCATTATACACCATCACCCCGATGCCTGCCAGATGGCCCCAGGCCAGATCTGGTGGTCCAGAATGAAAGATCATCATACGCCCTAGTCAACCAATGCGTATGGAAGTCCAAAAGTCAAACGCATGCCAGCTCAAATGGGCCTTGAAATCACTAATCTCACCCCTGATATGGGTCCAAACCCCCTTTGGTTATTTATTTTTCTATTTCTTTCTTTCTTTATTTAATTGTTATTATTTTTATTATTTAAATCACTAACCAATTAAATTTTTTCCTCATAAAATAAAAAAACCAAAAAATATATATTTTTTATTAAAATTAAATTCAGCATTTTATTTTTGTAAATAAATTAATTTAATTGATTTAGCTTTAATTAGGTATAACTTTTAATATTTTTTGCAATAATTAAAATTAATTTAGATAATTAGGTTTTTATTAACATTAATCAAATTTGTTTTTATTTCTGTAAATATCCAAAAAATCCAAAAATATTTTTTTTTAATTAATTAATTAATTTATTTAATTAACTTAGTTTATTTCTTATTAATTCAAAAAATAACAAAAAAAAATCTTTTCTTTAATAATTAAAGGGTCAAAACCCTAAACTTTCACCCAATTTAATTTCTATACGCGATTTACTTTCTTTTATCCAATATTGTATTTGTTCCCGGAATGTAATAGATAATTAGGACCATTTAATTATTTTATCACTTTATTTATTTTCCGCATTTAAATTTCAAAGGGTTGTTTTTGGCGATGTAAATACCCGACGCCTTGTAATAGTTAGTTAAATTTCTGCAATTTAATTTCCGCAACTTATAAACTGTTAGATATTTGATAATAGGGGATGCATGACAAGATCAAATGTTTGAACTTAAAATCGACATAGATAACCATTGACATGTACAAAGACAAATTAACTGAAAACAACACACTCGCACATGCGCACTCTTAGGGTACACCTCACTTGGTTGCCTTCGAACGTGGTCATTGAGTATAGGAAGATTTAGAGGTCGCCCTCTTGTCCAAAGATCATAGTTGCCTCGAAACAGTTGCCTCGGAAAAATGATCTAAGACATTAGGGTTACCGCTAAGGCGTCCTAACATTGCTTTAGTGACCACACGTCCCTTAATCGAATTGACCCTTAAACTCCAACGACGATGCTACCTACTCATCAATAGTGGGATAGCATTGTCTAAAGGACATTAGCACATATTGATTCCTTTTTCGAGTAGGTAGATGGTTCTTAAGTACTTGCTCTTTCAAAAACAAAAATCTTTTTCACACTTACACTCCTTTTCAAACAAAGACTTTTTTCAAACCCACAAGCACAAAGAAAAGAAATTTTTTGAAAACAATATGAGCAAGTACCTAAGAGCCCGTGGATAACCACGGATAGAAAGGGTGTTAACACCTTCCCTTTCTATAATCTACCCCCCGGACCCGAGAAACATCTCGAAAAAGGAATTTTTCTGTGCTTTTTTCCTTTCCTTGTTGGATAAAATAAAAGACGGTGACGACTCTTGCTTACCGCGACATTTTGCAAAAACAAACGCAAAACGCAAACCAGCATTCCAAAAAAACAGGTAGTTCTTCCCACCGTATCACAAATCCATAACACATGATGGATGTACTCCTGACTTCTCCAAGCTTAAAAATCCTTTGCCTATAAATTAAACTTTATTTGCAAACTGAAAAAGGATTGGAGATTGAGAGAAAAAGCTCTAAAACTTTGCTGAAAATTCCCAAGAACCTGAACTGCAGTCTAAACACAAAACCAACTAGTTTTTAGTCTTTACATCCAAACTCTAATTTTCCTTGTGCGTTTCTTGGCCAAATCATCCACACCGTTTCTGATATACACATAGATGCCTTCCCAACTTCTGTTTTCAAACTGTAATACAGTCTTCACCATTCTCCATTTCAAAAATCAAAACTTTGCATCTTGACTTCTCCAGAGCATTCCAACCATCCATAGCTCAAGTTAAGGGTTGCTTTAGCTTTCTGTGAACTTGAGGAAGCTGACTAGAACATCACAACAATCTGAACTAGGGTCTAACTCACAAAACAATCTCCAGCTACAAGGTAAGTTTCTTTTGACTTTCATCTTATTACTTAGGCATTGTTAGGCTTACAATTTCCAAGACATAATGTAGACATCATGGCTCTGAATCTGTACATATTTATATATTTCATTTATATGGCCTAAGTAGAGAGAATTTCATATCAAAACTTCTTGAGGAAATTAGGGTTCAAAATTAGGATTAGAAAAATTCATGCTTGCTTCTGGTTTACCGTTTTGATATTTGGTATTTCTGAAACCATGATGAAATTTGCCATAACTTCTATGTTTACATTTTCCATTTTTGTTGAGAAATGACTAAGTTGCAGATACTCTGGCTGGTGCGAAGAAGAAGATGAAGTTCATCATCAGAACTTACTTTATAATATATGTTTATGTTTTTGCTTCTAATACCGGATGTATAGCCACCCCATTGGTAGAGAACGCGCGCATAAGGCATTAATGTTAAGGGTCGTGGGTTCTAGCCCCAGAAGCATCTTTTTATGTTTATTTCTTGACTTTTTCACCCCATTATTTGTCAAACAATATTCCTGGACTAGAACTTCTAGATAAATCCTTCCATTTGTTTGTCAAAACAATACTCCTGGACCAGAACTTCTAGATATTCTCGTCCAACAGCATTGACACCTCACTTACCCATTATCAGAACTTCTAGCCTTCCAATAACACTAGAACTTCTAGGTTTCCAGTTGCATCATAACTTCTAGGCTCTCTCTACAACCAGAACTTCTAATCTTCCAGTAACACTATAACTTCTAGGTTCTCTCAACAATCAGAACTTCTAGGCTTTCCTTTGTTCCCAGCAACCCCAGAACTTTAGTGCGTCTGGACCCAAAACTTCTAGCTTTCCCCATTTCTGCTAACATTTTCCTTCTGATTTGCAGCGCACTTGAGTCAGAACTTCTGCTCTCTCTTATTTCTATTCTTTCATCAATGCGCTGACTCTAACTCTTATTCTCTTATTATTTTTATCATCACTTTTATTTCCATTAATCAAAAACACCAAAAAATACTTTATATTCATATACTTTTCTTTATTTCTTTTAAAACAAAATGACTAAAAACATTTCCTTAAGCAAATTTATTTCTTAATAAAAACAAAACAAATCTATTTTACATTTCAATTCTTGTACATTATTTCAATATGGTTGTAATAGATAATTAGTACTTTAATTTCTTGCAACCCCCATTTTTAAATTTGTACACCCCATCCCCAAGTGATTGCAATAGTGTAGGATATTTTCTTTCTGCAATTTATCACTTTCATATAAATGCTAGTAATTAGGATTTGTATGGAAAGATAAAATTAATCTTAGAAAACTCTAATCCAAGATAAACCAAGCATGAAATACAAACACTTGCATCTCTAGGGTTAACTCCACTTGTTGCCTTATAAAAATGGTCATGATATACATGTGAGGTGTCTTAGCAAAAATAATCAAAAATACAAGATGATAGTCCCTCGATGACGCTTCGAATGTTGCCTTTCAAATGATCTTAGTCCTTAAGAGAAATGCTAAGATGTCTCACAACATTGCGATCATGACTATACGATGACCCACGCCCGTACCTTTACATCCAAAGATAAGGCTTCTCACCAATCAATGGTAAGATAGCAACATCTAAAGGGGGAAGAAAAGAATAAAGACTTTTGAATAGGTAGAAACGTTCTTAGTTTCTTTCTCATCTTCAAACATAAACACCTTTTAAATGCACCAACACTTTCCATGAAATATTTTCAAAAGTCCAACACTTTGTATACATTCTTATAGAGACGAGAATCATTACAAAGTTTGCCTAAACAAAGGAGCTTTTTAAAAATACTTTCAAAATCCACCACAAAGACATTTTCAAACAAAAGAAATGATCTAGCAAGAAACTAGGAGCCCATAGATAACTATGAATGAAAAGGATGCTAACACCTTCCCTTTTCATAATCTACCCCCCGAACTCAAGAAAATAATCTCAAAGGTCTTTCCTGTTCTTTTCACTCTTTCCTTTATTGGATAAAAGAAAAGTCGGTGGCGACTCTTGCTATTTGCAACAATTACGATAAAACGCAAAACACCCAAGTCAGTTCTCCCACCATATTACACTTAGCAAATGCATAAAACCTCTAACAATTTTCAAATCCTTCTTTAAGGTAAAAAAATATCAACCAATGCAAACTCTTATGTGCCTTCGGGCTTTTCTTTCAAACTTTTCAGAAAGAACAAGTTAATTCACTTATGTGCTGACGCGTAAGTCTCCAAAGGTCGAGTTGCGGCAGAAGGCAAAATTAATATTGTTCATTAAAAAATACAAACCAACAGAAACTTTTAAAGGCGAACTACGGCTGCTCTGATTCCTTAAAAGGGATACGTAGGCATTGGGGTAGGGCCCGAACGAGCACAACTTTATTTTTTCCCTACATTATTTTCTTCTTTCTTTTACATGCATTCCCTGTACAACTTAGATATAGATTCTAACACACCCATTATATAGACAACAAGAGTGGATACTATAGAGTACTACGGGCGTGTGGGGTGCTAATACCTTCCCCTCGTGTAACAGACTCCCTTACCCGGTCTCTCGGTTGTTTGATCGGGATTTAACCCCCTCATATTTTGTCGATGTCTACCTTTCCCTTCATGTGGGATAAAAACATTCAATGGCGACTTCATTGATTTCATTATCAGTTGATTGTTCAACCGGTTGTTTCAGCTGGCGACTTCATTGGGGACGGGTTCACCTATTGCTGTTCCATCCCGGAGTCAATCCTAGCTCTTGTTTTCTTTTCATTGGGTGTTTATTTTTATGCTTTCAGTTTATTCATTTTGTACATGTTTATCTGAGCATATGTTTGCATTGCATTTTATTGCTCTCCATATTGATTATTTGTTATGCTGGCTTTTGGTTTTCCATGCAGGGTGGGTGTTACTATGAGGTAAAAGGCACAATACCCAGGCCAAGTGATAACCATATGGACCCTAGGAATAGAGTGGAAAATGGACGGCTAGTTGACTTAGGTTTCACTATTGTCTCCATGTCATCCTTGCTCAGATGAGGTACAAATAACGGGCTATAATTTTCATGTAGGTGATATGGCAATAGTTTTTCAGAAGTACCCTCGATTTTGGGTTACCTGACCTTACCCTAACCTAGTTTTCACCCGTGAGAGGGGAGGGACTTGATTATTACAGGTACAAATGGTGACTATGTTCTGATGGTGACCATTGGTCTGTTGGTGACTATGTGGGTCTCAGATTTATTTTTTATTTTTTTGAGTTTCTAGATTCGATGTTCAAGATGGTTCTTTGGTTATGCTTTGGACCTTTGATCCTGATATATTCATCTTGTCTAGAGATTATACAACGGTTATTCATGGTACTTGGTTCCGTTGTGTTCTGAAATTGGTGCCGAACCTTTAATCATGTGATATTATGTATTCAGCAGATGTATACATCAGTTATCCATAGGATTGTACATATGTTATCCGATTGTACACTTGCTATCCATGTTATGCTGAACTTTTGAACCTATGGTGTTGCATTGCATCAATCATTCTAAGAGTTTATTTCTCTTATCATCCAAGCATTCTCATGAATTTCATTTATTTCAACCTGGATATTCATTGCAACCTGGTTTCTTATTCATAATCTCAAGACCATAAGATGGACTTCCTGACATCGTCGTCATCATGGATCAACTTCAGGAAGATATAGTTTAGACGAGAACTCGTATGGAGACTCAGATGGGCCAATTCATGTAGCTTATTCAGAACCTCGCCATGGGGCAAGAAGAGTTGAGACAGAATGTTCAGAGGGTCGTAGTTTCTACTGTTGATCACGTTAATCCACCAGGTGTTAACCTTAACCAAAGGGAGGTTCCTTTGGATCAGAATGTCAAGAATACTGTTCAGATCCCTATCAATAGAGCTCCTCACCATGAGAACATTTTTGAGTCTTCATATGACACTTTCAAGTTCCCAATTGATGGGACTAAGTCAGAGAAAAAGCTTCACCTCCTGGAGGAGAGGATGACAGCTATTGAGGGTCGTAACACCCTTGGTTTAGACGCTGCTAGTTTGTTCTTGGTGCATGGTATCAAGATTCCTAATAAGTTCAAACTCCCCACTTTTGAGAAGTATAAGGGTACCACTTGCCCGATGACTCACATCAAAGCCTATTGCAATAATATGTCTCCTTATGCGGAAAATGACAAGCTTTTAATGTACTTCTTCCAGGATATCCTTAGTGGAGCATCTCTTTAGTGGTATACTCAGCTTGAAAGAACTAACATCCAAACTTGGAAGGAATTAGCTGAAGCTTTTTTCAATTAATACAGTTACAACAGTAACATGGCTCCTACCAGAAATCAACTCCAGGATTTGACTCAGAAGGTTGATGAATCATTCAAACAGTATGCACAGAGATGGAGAGAACTAGCTTCTAGAGTTTAGCCTCCTCTTTTAGAGCGAGAACTTGTTGATATGTTCTTAGATACTTTGCAAGGTCCTTATTGGACGGCTGGATGTGCTTCTGAATTTTCAAAAATGATTATGATAGGAGAACGAGTTGAGCACGGCCTTAAGACTGGTAAGATCCAGGATGTTGCTACTACTTTTAAACTCCCAGATTAGGACGACGAAGAAGCTAGTGCAGTTTCTGAAAACGAAGAAGCTCTCATTTATACTTCATCTCAGATTCCTTGTAAGGTGACGGAAGCTAATTCTAGCCATGATGATCTACAGATTTATGATGTAATTGTTAACCAACCAGCAGTTCAACTTGTTCAGTATGCTCCTTGACAACAAACCTATCGACAGATACGTATGCAACAAGGTAAGCAAATGGATAGGAAGCCAAAGAGAGTGTTCGACATTATTCCTATGACTTTTGGACAATTATTCCCTCAGTTGCTCAAGCTTTCCTTGGTGGAACCCAAGCCATTGAAGCCTGTCATCCTCCTTATGCTATGGATTTTGATCCTAATGTGCAATGTGATTACCACGTTAGGGCACTAGGCCATTCCATTGAAGACTGCAAGGCCTTTAAAGAAAAGGTGCAAGACCTGCTTGACGCAAGAGCTATCAATTTCGGGCCAGCTAGTCAGATTTGAAGTCTCCTTTGACTCATTGAATGTCAATGCTTCCAGATCATCATCTGAAGCAACAAGTCCATACGGAGACTAGTCTCCTCAACATGGTAATTTCTAGTTTCATTTGCAATTCTCATTTGTAAAATTTCTTGTTTGGTTCAGTACTTTCTTGTATGCAAAACTTGCTTATTGTTGAATATTAATCACAATGCATTAAATATGTTTGTCTTGAATTAATCCATTCTATTCACTCATTAACGTTTTTCTTTGCTTATTGATACTTACTCTTGTTAAATAAAGCAAAATACCTCTGGAGGGAGGATGATGAGTAATATACCAAAAATTTCAAAAGGTGTGCTTTTGAATAAAACCCTGCTAACGATGTACAAGCCTTGTTTCAATTTCTAAACATCAGAGATATAAGGGAGATAGACCCTCGTTAACCCCTTGGAGCCTTAAAGTAGGAGTTTCTTTTCTTTTTTGAAAAAAAAATCTCACATTTAACCCGGGGCAGGGTAGATTTCAGTTAATCTGATTAAGCGTTCAGCATTCCTCAGGAGTGCGCATCAAAGGATACAATAATGGTTATCCTTCAAAAGGTTGAGGAAGAACAAAACCACAATGTTTAACCCTCATCTATTAGTTGCGTGCATCAAAGAGAACGATGGGTCAAAAGAGGACGATACCACAACGGTTATTCCCCGTCAACCAAACAGTGGGGTAGTTACACCTTTTCAGCAAGTCGAAAGCGATTTGAAGTCACACAACGTGTTCAAAAGGAAGAATGTTTGAAAATGATGAAAGAAAGAGACAAAAATCCCCGCTAAGTCGAATCTTGAAAAACAAGTCGCTTAGGCAAAAGTCATGGAATCTTGCTGGACTTCAGAGTAAAAATAAAAAAAGAACTTTTCCAGGCAAAAGTGAGGGGAAACAAAAAGAAAGTGAAAAGTGCGAAAAGCAAAAAAGGAATTAATAAATAAAAATCCTCAGCAAGGAAATAAGTCGTTTGATTAGATACCAAAAATGAAAGAGGTGAGTGACCGCCATGTCCAAAAAAAAAACTCCTCATTTGACTCATCAGCCATTGTAAACTCCTCTTGAGAGATGAGTGCTCGTATCGAGTTAACTGAATATAGGACTAAAGAATATCAAAGAGAATGGGTGGGCACCAAATATTTTGAGCCTTAAATCTTTTTTCTAAAACCGTGAACCAGACCATGTTACAACCCTTAAAATTCCTAACTGAAGCATGAGTTATTTTGAAAGTGCACTGTAACGAGAATACGGTAATCTGACTCCTATGAGGCTTGATAAAACTTTTGAGTTGGTATCACACTATCTTTTGTATTAAAAAAATTTATGTTTAATCTTTTCAATAAAAAAATTTTAAAACTTCAAGACAAACATGAGATTTTCATTAGAATTATCATTCTTAGAATAAACATTCTTTGCATATGAACAAGTGTTTAAACATCAAGTAAGCTTGCATAATGAGCATCAAATGAAAGTTTGATTGTCTCAAAGGAAAATTACTTCAGGTATGTGTCAAGGCGCAAATCATTTTTGAAAATGATATTAATTTGGGGCAAACCTTCTATTGACTCCGTTGAGTAAAAGAAAACTAGTTTCTGAAGCAGATTGGGCAGAAGTATGATTGTCCAGACGTCTCTATAGAGAAATAGTGCATTACTTTCAGTTGGTCCCGAGGGACATATTTTCTTCAAGTATCTGTTGTGAACGAAGTAGTTCAAGTTGAGAAGTAAGGTCGTGTACTAACCGATTCTCAAGACTTAAGTCAATTACCCTAAAGGTAATATGTCTTCAAACTCCATGAGTTTCTCATTTCTCTGTGAGTATGAGGCGAGAAAATGGTTTGTCGAGACTCTTTTGAGCAGGGGAAAACATGTTGAATACTCTATTGATTAAGTGTTCATCCAATCTGAGGCAATCAAGTCGGGATTGGATCCCTCAAAGTACATTCAAACTGGGGTAGTTACGCCAAGATTTGAAGAATCCCTCAAAGTACATTCAAACTGGGGAAATTACGCCAAGATTTGAAGAATCCCTCAAAGTACATTCAAACTGGGGAAATTACACCATGATTTGAAGAATCTCTCAAAGTGATGAGTAATCAGGGGCACTCGCCCAAGCATGGTTAAAACCATCTCCAACTTTGGTTAGTCAGGGGCAGTGTTCCAAAGTTCACAATACTGGGGTTGTCTATCTTAATGGTACAAATCTTAGAAAGTCCTCTTGAGGTAAGTTATTTTAGCCCTACACATTGGGGAAAGGCATTATGCAGGGGTATTCCTCCACTTCAGAGTTGATCAGGTTAAATCCAGTCGCAGGCTAAATAACTTGTGAATTTGAAGAGCGGGAAGTCAAGATCATTATCTTCAGCTCGTCAGGGATGTAAATCCATGTATTGGTATTCCACCATCAAAATCCAGAGACCTAAGTTTGGGTTGTTGGCATTCTTCGACAGAAGTAAAGGATTATCATCTCCAACTCAGATTAGGATTGTTATCCTCTACTGAGATCAAGATTAAATTCTAGGTTGTGGGTTTTCATCAGCAGAAGTCAGGAGGTGGGATTCTATCCTTTGAGTTCCCAATAGATATCCTCACTTTGGTACCTTGCATATAGGAATCATCATTGCATTGCATCTTCTGAAAGTGCGTAACATTTCCATTGATTTGGGAGCATTACGCTAAAAAGAAAAAAATCTCAAACATACATTGAAGCATAAGCCAGATTAAAGTCTTTTTCAGACACCCCTTGTATCTCCGAAGAGATTCTATCAATCAGAAATCCCAAATGGTATTCTCCATAGGTTTTCCTCAAGACATATGTTTTGGTGTTGCTATCTGCAAGCGTTCTTGACCTTGTGTCAGTTTCCCACAAATCCATAATCCAATTCATTTACCGAGCGTCTTGCTTTTAAAAAACTCTTGTTGCAGTATCTTTTCCCATGTTTACCTTTGCGATTAGAGTGCGAGTAAGAGTCGGTGTATATCCTTTCTTGCTTCTCAGGTATTTGAGTATCCATACTTGGTGTGTGGTAATTCAGATAATTGCCACTCTTGAAGAATTACACCCCGCCTTTGGCCTGAGGGATTATGTAGTTCTTGCGTATTTGATATCACTTAAAGCCCAACGCGTGTTGGAAATCCTTGTTTAGAGTCTCCTTTGGCTGGTCTCTTTTCTTTGTAATTTCTCCTTCGATTGACGTTCTATTCCGGGTTTATGTTTATTAGTATCCCCGGAAAGTCTGCCTTTGGTCAGCGTTCTTTGTTAAAAGTTTATTTTTCGGTTAAGTCTTATTTTCATTATGGAGTTTGCCTTTGGTCGGCGTTAATATCTTAGGAGTATACCTTTGGCTTAACTTCCTTGTTTATTCACCTTTGTGCAAGCATCTTTTGTTAAGAGTCTACTTTGGTCGGTCTCTTTCTTATATGTGTTTAATTCTGACCAGACACGTATATGTTATCCCCAATTCACCTTCAATCGGCGTTCTCTCTCCTTGGGAAAATTCACTTTTGTCTGGTGTCTTTCTGTCTTAGGTCCACCTTCACCCGATGTCTCTTTTTGTTGGTTAAGGTTCACCTTCGTCTGACGTTCTTTCCTCTCTGATAAGTTCATTTTCAATCAGTGTTATTTCTCCAAAAGTATATCTTCATTTATACCTTCTTCCAGTCTATTCCTGTTACATGTCCTTTCCTCCGGACATGTATTCTTGATATCTTTGTGTTGTACCCCAAAATTTTCCCTCTCATTTATCAAATATTTTCTCACAAAGATCACTCTTGGTTCAAGACTGCACTAGGGTTGATCAACTCAAGACACCTCCTTAATCACTGATGACTAAAATTAGGGTTTGAGATTGCACAAGGATAATTTAAATTTCAATGCTTCATGTGACTTTCATGGATCATTATGGATCCCCAAGATTACTCATGTCAAGTTTCAAGCCTTGAATCATATTTTTACTCATTCAATTGAGCAGTTAACCTAAAAATTAATTGTATTAGGGAAAAAGTCAATTGTGGCCAATTTACAGTCAAACTTCATAATTTTTTATCCATAGAAACATTATAAACTCATATGTATCATTTTATCAAGATTGGGCCATAATTCCTCAAGAAATTTGATCAAATCATCAAAAGGGCAAAATGGTCAAAATTAGGGTTTTGACTGAGGAAAGGCAATTTCTGATTTTTGACCTAGAAAATGGTTAAGTGGTTTGAAGCATGATCTCAATAGTTCAATTGAATCATTTTTACCTAATGTCATGACCCAAAACATTGCTCAAGATAAATTGGGTTGATAGTGAATTTTCAGTCAACTAATCAAAAGTCAATTGTACATTGAAAAGTCAAACTTTGATTTTTTTATGGTCAAAATCAAATGTCAAAGATCACAATTCATCAAAACATGTCAAAATATGAAACGTATTCATCAACTTTGAGCAAATTTTTCACCATGATACAAGATGATTCAGAAGAAACTTTCAACATGAAAGTTATATATCTCCATGAGATCTACAACATTTCTTTACACAAATTCTTCTAAAAGTTCCTGGATCTCAAGTTATTAATTCATGAAGTCATAGTCTTGAAACTAAACACTTAGTGAAATTTTGCCCTAGTTTAGGCAGGATTTTGACCTAACTTCATGGCACTTTTTCATATAGTTCCAAGGAGAATTTTCAAAAGTGATTCAAATATGGGTTGTAGAGCACACTACAAGCTTTCCAAAATGTCCAATAACTCCTTGAGATCATTCTTGAGCATGGAGAATCGAATATAGGAAGTTAGGGTTTTCCAACTTGAATTACAAGTCATTTTTTATGAGCACATGAACCAAATCCATGCTAGGCTGCATAATCTTTGCTTTGCAGACCTCAAACTTGTTTGTCACTACATAATTAAATGTTTAAAAAGTTGTTAGAGCTTTGATCAAAGAAATTGAGCTATTATCCAAGTTGCATTTCCATTAATGGCACAAAGTTGACATTGCCATTCTTATAAAGCAAGCTTTTTGCATAAAGTCAATTCTTGAGCCTCTAACTTGTTTTCCTTGATTACACTCCATCCACAAAGTCAGAGGTATTGTATTTAAAGTGGTTAAAAACTCTATGAACCAAGTACAAGGCATGGTATTGTACCCCAAAATTTGCCCTCCCATTTTATTCAACATATATTTATTGAGATCCTCAACTTGCTCAAGGATGCCCAAGAGTTGATCAGACAAACTCTCTCCTAAAGCAATGAACCTCCAACTAGGGTTTCCATTTTCATCAATATGGGTGAGCTCCGAAGGCCTAATATGATCTCCATAGTCCTAATATATTCTGAAGACCCTCCATGTCAAGTTTCAAGCCTTGCACAAGAAATTTGCTTAGTCAGATGCTCAGATGCTTGAAAATCAACTATATTAGGTCAAAAGTCAATTGTGGCCCACATACAGTCAAACTTCAAGATTTTTGGTCAACATAAACATTTTAAAGTGATATTAATCATTTTATAAAGGGTTGACCATTATTCCCCAAGGAATGCTCCTAATTCATCAAAACTCAAAAGTTACTAAATTAGGGTTTCTCAGGAAAAGTCAGCCAAACTTTGACCCGACATAACTTCCTCATACTTTATCATAAATTTATCATCCAAGGCTCATTTTTAAGATAAACCAATTCCCTACAACTCATATTCAGCACTCAAGTTCAAGAAATACACTCATCAAAAGATATGGATTCAGACATTATAGGTCATTCCAAAAAGTCAACAAAAACACTTTGTGGGTCAAAGCTTCTTACATGAATATGGAAGACCCAATTGAGATGAGACCAAAAAGGTTGTTTATAGGACATCCTAAGATTTCAAAAAAAGTCTAATAACACCCTCTTAAGGTAAAAATTGAGAGAGAGATGCATTGTCAAAGTTGGCCATTTTTGAAAATTTGCACAAAGTCAACCATGCCCAAAATGCATTTTTCTTCAAATGGGCGTAACTTTTTATCCTTGTATCTTGTTCCTAACATGGTCCATAACCAATGAACCACTCCATGCCTCATTCACTTATTTATTTTATTTATTGTGATTTTATTCATCTAAAATTCAAATAAAATCAAATAAAATCAAAACAAATCATATAAGTTGTTTTTGGGATGATTTTGGCATTAATGAAGATGGTATATGCTATCAAACAAAGACCAAATTGTGCAAGGGATGATTGGAATAAAAACAACATGTTTTGGCCAAGTATAGAAAGAAAAGAATCAAGTTGAAAATCAAATCTTTTTATCATCAATATCCAAGATTTGTTCCAACTTTTTTGACCTAATGCCTTCTAATAAATATACACAACATGGCCAGACCGAGAAGACACGAAAAAGCTGCCTCCACGCGTCCAGGAAAAGCTCTAAATTTTGACAAAAAGTGGTGATCAAATTTTGATTTAGAAGGCGATTAAAGGTGTTTCAAGGCTAGTAATCCATTCCTGGGACCCTCCTGAAGCTAGCAGCACCATTTGCACGTATCAAAGCTCCAGGAATAAACCTACACAAGCATCACGGTTTGCCTTTATTTTTGAATTCGGTTCTGATTATACACGCATGATTGACAACTTCTAAGCATACCTTCATGTTTATATCATTATTTAGAATGAATTTTTATGGTTAATTGTGAGTTTTGACGCATATATTTATAACTGCCATTATTAGGGTTTTAACCTCCATTTTAGGGCTTTGAGATGCAGGGGAAATTGGACCAAAAGAAGGTTACCATCATACTCCTGAGATCAAAACGAGTTGATTTGTATGCTTAGAATTGATTTATCATGCTTGGCTTTGATTTTTGAGGTTTACAGGGTTGTAGCTACAGACGTCGTCTGTAGGTAAAGGGGTGTTATCTAAAACGACGGTGCCAGGATGAAGAAGAATAGGTGGCATGATCCTAGTGGCCAATTTGAATTCACGCGCGTTTTTATTATTACTGACCATTCTTTCAATATAATACATTTTGTTAATTTATATAAAAAATGACAATATGGCCAGGTGTTAAAGGGAAGTGCTTGCAAAGGGGAAGACCTGGGTTCGATACCCAGGTCTGGAGTTTTTCATTTTCTCATCTGTTTCATTGCAGATCCCATACACCTCCTTGCCTAGCGTCCACCGTGCGCCCCAGATCTCATCCCTGAGATCTATCATCATGTAGATCTCACGCTCTAGCCTTGAAGGACCATCATGAACCATCAGAAGAGAGGTGCATTGGATCAGGCACAGACTCTGGGCCTCCAGCTTTGGGCCTAACAAGAGATTTGGCAGCATACCCCCCTTTTTCCTTCCAACAGCAGGCCCAAATTCCATTCTCTTTTAACTTTTAATTTTTTATTTGTTTTAATTATTTTACAAAAATCATTTGACTTAATTATTTCACAATAAAAATCTTTTTTTTATTAAATCATAAAATCAAAAAAATCACAAAAAAATGTTAGATTTAGTTAATTATTTTCATAAAATATTTATTTGCACTTAATTAATTAGCTTAATTAGGTTAACTTAAACATCTTTTTGTAATTAAAATTTAATAGGAATTAGGATTAACTCGCAAATCTCAAAATTTATGTTATTTTCCCAAAAAAAAAATACAAAAAAAAACATTTTTAATTAATTAGATTTTTAGCACTTTTAAACTCATTCCCATCTTAATTCTCCGCGTATTTATTTCTTTTCGTACCATTATTTCTTCAATTAAATGTAACTGTTGATAGTTTGTAATAGTTTCGAATTAGGGTTTTATTTACTGTTTATTCCCTGATTTTTTATTATGTAATCCCCTCCCCAAAGCCTTGTAATAGTTAGGATTTTAATTTCTCGCTTTTAATTGTCGCAACTATTTGACTGTTAGATGTATGGACAATAGGCTTGCATGTGAAAGATAAACGATTAATACAGTAGAAAACCCTAATTGTGCAAAGATAATTAACTGGAAAAAAAATACACTTGCACATGTTCACTCCTAGGGTTTGCCCCACTTGGTTGCCTCGGAAATAATGGTCTTGACCCTCGAATGTAGGGATACCTTAACAATGACCCGCGATTCAAAATCGTCATAAAGATCATAGTCCCTAATTGTCCCTTGAGTTGCCTACAAATTGATCTTATGATGATAGTCCCTTCGAAATGCTAAGGTATCTTTACTTGTTTCCTTCAGAGGCCATTTCGTCCCTTCGAATGTCCCTTTAAAAGCCCAACGACGGAGCTACCTACTCCTTAATAGTAGGATAGTGTTGTCTAAAGGAAACGGAAAATGAACAGACTTTTTTTCGAGTAGGTAGAAATCTTAAGTACTTGCTCAAAATAAAAACCTTTTTTCATACAAACACTTTTTCAAAACAGTTTTCAAAACAACTTTCTCACACTCTTGAGGACCGATACAAGGGTTATCACGAAGTAAACAAAACTTTTTTCAAAACAAGCACACATAAGCAATTTCAAAATGAGCAAGTACCTAAGAGCCCGTGGAAAACCACGGATAGAAAGGGTGCTAACACCTTCCCTTTCTATAATCTACCCCCCGTACTCAGAAACATCTCGAAAAAGGTTTTTTCTGTTCTTTTTCCTTTTCCTTTGTTGGATGAAATAAAAGTCGGTGGTGACTCTTGGTTACCACGACATTTGCGAATACAAAATGCAAAACCAGTATAACAGTCGATTCTGCCACCGTATCACACATGGAAACTTGAATTTCTCAAAAGATCACATGTTATGCATAAACTTGTGATTTTGAATTCTGATCAACAACAAGTATCCAAACTTGTTGCTTATATATAGAGTCACTATTTATGAGCTAGGACACGAGCTTAAGCACCCTGAAACACTCCCAAACTCCCTCTAGCCAGAAATTGCACAAAAAACTCCATTGATACACAGTTCTGACCTTAAACTTTTATCTCTCATTTCCCTCGTGTATTTTCCCTCAAATTCATTCCTAAACTTCCTTACATCAAATATAGTCCATCCCTGTCCTTGGTTTGGAACTGTAACTCCATCTTCATCATCCTCCATAATCAAAAACAGAGGTCTGTAACTTGACTTCTCCAGACCATTCTAGCCATCCATTACTCAAGCAAACCATTGCATTAGCTTCCTGGGAACTTGAGGAAGCTAACCTGATCATTGCAGCACCTTGAATCAAGCTCAATTGCATTTCACAATTTCCAGTTTTGAGGTATTTTTCTTGAACTTCTATCTTCATATTTAGGCATTGTTAGGCTTGCATTTGTGAAGATAAAATGTAGACATCATTGCCCTGAAACTATACATGTCCATAGATTTCATTTATTTTGATTGAGCTAGGAGAATTTTGAGTTTGAACTTTCTGAAATATTTAGGTCAGAATTTGGTACTTTTAGAAATTCTCATTCATCTTTGATTTATAGCTTATGATATTTATATGGTTGGATTCGTGTGAAAAAATGGAGCAATTTTCATGTTTACATTTTTGCAAATGGTTGAGAAATGAGCAAGTTACAGATCCTTTGGCTGGAGGTTGAAGATGAAGTACAGTCAGGGCACGTCTTATGTTATATATTTATCATTTCATACAAGTTAATAGATGTATCGCCACCCCAGTGGTTAAAGCGCGCGCCTGCCACAATGAGGTCCTGGGTTCAAGCCCCAGCGTGACCTTTTTTCCATTTTCCCACTTTTTTGACATTTTTGTGTTTTTTTGCAGCGCCTGGGCCATCCTTTGGGCCTGACTCTTTTTTTCTCACTATACCCCCTATTTCACTTATCAACCCCCTTGACTTATTTTTATTTTATTTATTTATTTTTACTTTTTTATATTTTATTTATTATTATTATTAATACTATTATTATTATTTATTATTATTATTATTTTCATTAATCATGAAAAATCCAAAAATATTTTATTTATTATTTACACTTATTTATTTTATTTTCTTATGAACAAAAAATTTAAAAACATTTTCTTTTAACAAATTAATTTCTCTTTTAAATAATTAAATATTTAGACTTAGTTTTAATAATTATTTTATTAATTAAAATTAATTTAGAATTTAGGTTTCTTTTAATTATTTAATTTTCATTTATTATTATTATTTAACTTAAAACCCTTTTTCTTCATAAAAACCCTAAAAATCTTTTTAATTTAATTTATTTTCTCAATTAGTTTAAGTTAATTTTATTTTAATTTTAACTAATCATTTTTCTTAATTAGGTTTAGGTTAAACCCTTTTTATGAAAATCAAACAAAAATCATCTCTCTTTTTTTATATTCTTGTATTTATATATTACTATTTATTCAATTATTTGTACATGTTCAATATGATTGTAATAGATAATTAGGTTTAATTTTCTTGCAAAATCATCATTTGTAATTTGTATACCCCCTCCCCTAAATGATGTAATAGCGCAGTAATTTTAAATTCCGCAATTTATCGCTTTATATACAAATGCTAGTAATTAGGGTTTTATATGGAAAGAATAAAACCAATCAATAGCAAACCTTAATCAAAGACAAATCAAGCATGAAAATCAATACACTTGCACACAAGCACCCCTAGGGTAAATCCACTTGGTTGCCTTACAAAAATGGCCATATTACGCATGTGAGGAATCTTAGCAAAGACAAGCAAAATATAAGATCATAGTCCCTCGATGACGCTATCATAGTTGCCTTTCAAAAATGATCTTAGTCCCTAAAGAAAAATGTTAAGATATCTTGCAACATTGCTAATCATGCTTATACGATGACCCACGTCCGTCCCTTTTACATCCAAAGATAAGGTTACTTACCAAATCAATGGTAAGATAACAATGTCAAAGGAAAACAGAAATGAACATAAAAGACTTTTGAGTAGGTAGAATGTTCCTAGTTACTTACTCCATTTCAAAACAAAAACATCCTTTCTATCTTCAAAAACAAACACCTACACTTTCAAAACATCTTTCAAACTTGAAAACATTTTCAAAAGAACAAACACTTTGTATACATTCTTATGAACAAGAATCATTACAAAGTTTTCCTAAACAATGGCCTCTTTTCAAAAATACTTTCAAAACCACAAAAATCATAATTTCAAACAAAAGCAAGTGATCTAGCAAGTAACTAAGAGCCTATAGAAAACCATGGATGAAAAGGGTGCCAATACCTTCCCTTTTCATAATATACCCCCCGAACTCAAGAAACAATCTCAAAGGTCTGTCCTGTGCTTTTTCACCTTTCCTTTTGGATAAAAGAAAAGTCGGTGGCGACTCTTGCTAACCTCAACATTTATGACCAAACGCAAAACACCCAAGTCATTTCTCCCACCGTATCATAGAACTGGCGACTCTGCCGGGGAGAAATTTAAAAGTGGGGTTACCTTAGGGTTAGATCACATTTACTTGCTTTCATTGTTTGACTTGTATGCTTTATATTATGGTTCTTTGTTTGGGTTTGAATCCTCTACCCGGATTTGGGATACCTTATAGGTAAGTAGCAATACATTGTGGAAACTGCGCGTACCGACATGGTCTAAGCAATAGCTATGTTAGTGCGACATATTTGTGGGTACCGGTAGCCCTTGAGTAGTCAAGGAGAATACAGAGCCGTTGAGTGAAGTCATGAAGCACTAATGAACTTTTAGAACCTTTACTTGACCAACTTGGCCATTAGGACATAGTGAGATGACCGGCTTTGGTGCAGTCCGAAGGTTGTAGATACTCGATACTACACTCATTGAGGTTTGGTTTTTGGGATATTTCGGTCGCCATTAAAGAGGCTTGCGCTAAAACAATGCCCAAGGAAACAAACCAATGATATTGATCTCCCTAGAACCCGATTACTATTATTAGGACAAGTTTGAGACAACTAAATTTCAAGAAGGTACTTACCTATGAGACTCCATGCAAACCTAAACATAAGGACTTGTTTGCTTTGTTTGTATATATATACTTGTACATAACATCATAAACATAATAACATCATACTCATATTCACTAACCATTTCAAGGATCTTGGGATTTACCTTTGTTCTGTTCTGTAGGACATGGATTCTATTCGCAAGAAAACCATTCAAGTCAATCTTGTAAGGATCCCTCCTCAACTTAAAGAGCTAGCATCAAGAATTCCTGAAAACTATCCATTTACTGAAAGACACGATCGCCTACTAAACATGGTCACCTCCAACACTGATGAGGACATGATGAAGGTGCTCTTCCAGTTCTTTGATCCTCTACACCATTGCTTCACATTTCCCGATTATCAACTTGTGCCAACTGGAAGAATTCTCCCGACTCTTGAGGATTCCCATTCTCAATCAACTACCTTTAAACGGTACAGAAAGAGATCCAAAGCCAGAAGATATTGCTCAAGCTCTACACTTGCAATCATCTGATATCATAACTAATTGGGAAATAGGGAGTGGTGTCAAAGGTTTCCTAGCAAAGTTCTTGTTTAAGAAATCCAAAAATTGTTGGAACTCTTTGGATTTGAAAGCTTTTTAGGAGATTATGGCTCTCCTCATTTATGGGATGGTTTTGTTTCCAAATCCCGACCAACTCATAGATGTGAACGCCGTCAAAATCTTCATATCTCGTAACCCGATGCCTACTTTGCTAGTGGACATCCTACATTCTTTTCACACTTGCACTATGAGGAAGAGAGGTATCCTTATGTGTTGTACTCCTCTCTTTGCAAGATGGTTTATTTTGCATCTTCTCCAATCTGTATTGAAAAACGAACAAGGTTCAAGGTGGTCACATAGGTGATGACACTCAAACATTCAAACATTCCTTGGTGTTCTCGATCCATAGAGAATGTTACTATTGTCAACCGTTGTGGAGAATTCCCTAATGTCCCTTTACTTGGCATTAGAGGAGGTATCACCTACAACCCTTGTTTAGCCTTAAGACGGTTTGGTTACGCCCTAAGGGATGGCCCACATGAGATGCTCATTCAAGGTTTGGTATTTGACTACGAAAACGACGATCAAGGTCATCGCCAGATATTTATCCGAGCTTGGAGGATGTTGAACAAGGTAGATAGCAAGACATTGGGGCATAATAATTCCATCCCTCTTGAGCCTTACCTCAAATGGGTACGAACTCGTGCTCAAAGTCTTATGATGCCTTACCCCTCCATTCTCCCGGTAATCACAGAGCATGTTGTGGAAGGAGATATTCCATACACTATCCTACATCCTGACATGCCCACCTCTCTTGAAGAATTACAAAGGGATTGGATACAGCTTAAGGGGGAGCGAGACACTTTCGAAGCCCAATTCTACGCCAGCGAGAAGAAGGTTTTGGAACTCACTAAGCAACTTCATGAGGAGCGGAACCTGAACGCCTACATCGCACCAAAGAGGATGCGTACAACTTTTTTATCTTAGAATTTTTGTATTTCTTTGTAAGCCCAAAAGAGGCATGATGTACTCAAGCTTTGATTTATTAATATAAGGTGTGTTCCTTTTTGGTCTAAAGCAAATTTAAATCTCTAATTTCATTGAAATCATTGCATATGCATTTACCATTCATCATAACATAAGCAGGTTTTCTCATAACAAGTCTCCTCATCTTTCTACTATTTATTTCAGTAAGATGGATCTCGAGCAGACAGTTAAAGACCTCCAGGCACAGAATGCTCAGTTTCAACAGATGTTCTTGACTCTAGCCAAAGGACAAGAGGATCTGAAAACTTTGCTAGTTGAAGAAAAAAAGAAGAAAGCAAAGAAAGTAACCGGAATTCTGAATATCGGTAGAAGGTTCCAAGGACAAGCCAGACGGACCCTAGACTTTGCAATGTTATATGGTCAAAAGGATAATCAAGAATTGAAAGGCAAGGAAGCAGTTGTCCATCCAGAATCTGAAGAGGAAGAAGAGGAAGACTACTCTGAAGAGCAGTATCCCCCGGCCGACGATAAATACAAACATCTGGAAGAACGACTAAGTGCAATGGAAATTCAGAAAGTGCCTGGGTTGGACTTTGAAGAGCTGGGTTTGGTGTCTGGGATTTTTATTCCACCAAAATTCAAGGCACCAGTATTTGCTAAGTACGACGGAGTTTCGTGTCCCAAGATGCATCTCTGATCTTATGTGAGGAAAATACAGCCTCACACTGCTGACAGAGATTTTTGGGTACACTTCTTCCAAGACAGTCTATTCGGAACTCATCTAGATTGATTATATCAACTGGAAAGGGCTAATATCCATAATTGGGAAGACCTTGCCGCTGCTTTCTATAAACAATATCAATACAACGCATATCTTGCTCCCACCCGTACTCAACTCCAGAGAATTGCTATGGTTTCAAGTGAAGGTTTCAAAGACTACGCTTAGAAATAGAGGGACTTAGTAGGAAGAGTCCAGCCTCCCCTTTCTGAAAGAGAGCTGGTAGACATGTTTTTAGGTTCCTTGTCCGATCCTTTCTTTAATCAGCTAATTGGGAGCTCCTCGGCAGGCTTTACTGAATTAATCTTGACCTGAGAAAGAGTGGAAGCTGGGATTAAGAGTGGGAAGATTCAAAAAGACGCATCCTCTACTGCTGTAAGAAAACCATTTATCGAGAAGAAAGAAATTGGTGTTGTGTATCCTTAAAGGAATCAAGAAAGAGCTGAATTCCGACCAATGGTAGGGGCTGTCATGATCCCTAAGCCTTCACCTACTCAACAAAGGAACGATCGGCCTAGAACAGAAAGACCAGTAAGTCAATTTACCCGGATTAATATGACACTATCTCAAGTACTGCCACATTTGTTGAGATCTAATCTGGTAACTTTGAAAGAAGCTCCAAATAATCCTAACACAACCTCTCCTCACTACCATCATAATGCTCGTTGTGCTTACCATTCAGAAAGCCAGGCCATGATACCTGTTGTACCCCAAAATTTTCCCTCTCATTTTATCAAGATTTTCCTCACAAGACTCTTTAGACTCCAGACAGAATTAGGGTTTGCTCAGCTCAAGACCTCTCTTTGCACTGTTGACCTGAAATTAGAGTTTGAGTTTGCACAAGGATTTTTGGACTTCCATTGCCTCATATGAATTTCATACTTCATGTTGGACTCCTAAGATTGCTCATACCAAGTTTCAAGCCTAAAATCACTTTTTTGCCCAGTCAATTGGACAGTTGACCCAAAAATCAGTTGTATTGGGAAAAAAGTCAACCATGACCAATTTACAGTCAAACCTCATAATTTTTTATTCACATCAACATTATAGACTCATATGAACCATTTGATCAAGTTTGGACCACAACTCCTCAAGAAATTTGATCAGATCATCAAAAGGGCAAAATGGTCAAAATTAGGGTTTTGACTATAGAAGGGTAATTTCTGATTTTTCACCTAGCCAATGGCAAATTGGGTTCAAGCATGGTTTCAAGGACACAATGGTATCATCTTGACCTAATCACAAGGTTCAAAAGATCTCAAAAGCATTGGATTGACAGATGAATTTTCCAGTCAACTGGTCGAAAATCAACTATACATTGAAAAGTCAAACTTTGACTTTTTGGTCAAAATCAAGTGCCAAGGGTCATTTTTCATCAAGATGTGTCAAAACATGAAACTTGTTCACCAAGAAACCTAATTTTTGAAATTAGGTTTAAAATGGAAAATTTTCATAACTTAGAATTTTTTAAAGTTATGAAAATTTCTTATTTTTTCCCAACTTTTCCCAACTTTTTCACCATGATGAAATTGGATTCAAAGAAAACCTCCAACATGAAAGTTGTAGTCCTCCACAAAATCTACAACTTTTATTCACAGAGTTTTCCAAAAATATACTTGGATATCAAGTTATTATTTTGTGAATAAGGGTCCATGAAACTTCTAACTTAGTGAAATTTTACCCTAGTTTAGGCAGATTTTTGACCTAACTTCATGGCAACTTTTCACCTAGTTCCAAGTGGAATCTCAAAATTCATTTCAAATATGGAATGTAGAGCATGTTACAAGCTTTCCAAAATGTCCAATAACTCTCCAAGATCATTTATGGTTAGGGATAATCGAAAGCTTGAAAATGGAAAATTATCACTTTTGTCCAAGGCATTTTTCATATTGGTTCAAGTTGCAAATCAGTTTGAATCATGATTGTACTTGCATTATAGGTTATAATCTTTTTTACACTCCAACATTGAATGCAAATACAATGTTTAATGGCATTGTTTTGATCTTTGAAACTTTGTACAAGGGTTTAATCCAAAAATGGCATAAAGGTAACATTGCTACTTTAATAAAGTTCACTTTTAGCAACTTTGTTTATCTTGAGCCATGGACCTAACCTCTTGCTGCAAACAAAGTCCAAAAATATGAAGCAAATTTCACCAACTATGTGCAGCTAAGGAACAGGCTTGTACAGGCTTTGGCATTGTCAACTCAACTTTTGCTTCAAAAGCAAGTAAGCTTGCAAAAAGTCCACAACTCTTGTATCTGATAAAACCAAACCTTGTGATAATTTCAAACAAGTTCAGTATATGGTAACAAGTCTAAAACGCGATTTGCTAAGCTCTCAAACACCCTCTAACACAGAAGACCCCATTTCTGCCCAAAACAGGGCCATCTCTGCAAATCACAAGCCACTTCCATATTCCCTCGTGCGTTTTGCTTGAAACCACTTCAAACACACTCCATACATCACACCTAAGTTGTTCAGGCCTTTTGTCCAACAACTGTAACCCCTGTTTCGGGCTTCACCATTTTCGATTTCTGAGTTTGCAGGTTTACTTATACAAGGAGATTCAAGCCATTTCAAAGCAAGCTAAGCATTGGGAAAGGTTGAGGGAACTTCAAGCAAGCTGAAAAGAACTTCAGGCCTCACTCAAAGTTGCTACATTGCCATATTCAAACTTGATTGAACAAGGTAATTTTCAAAGTTCTATCTCCTTATTTAGGCATCCTTAGGCTTAGGTTTGTGAAGCAAAAATGTAGACTTTAATGTGCTTGAGCTGTACATATGCATAGTTCTTATTTATATTAATTGAGCTAGGAGAATTTGGATGATGAACATGCTGAAAAAACTAGGTTAGAATTTAGGGCCACTGAAATTCTCTCTGGTCTTTGAGAGTTAGATCAAGTTTTTTATATCATTAGAATCGTGAGTTAAGAAGCTACAAGTTTCATGTTGCAAGATTTTGTTTTTGTGCAAAGAATAGAGAGTTACAAAAACAAGTACAGGATGCACGCGTTTGGCCAGAGGACAGGGATGAAGTGTGTTCTGGGCCAGGTCCTTGGGTTTGTTTCTTTTGACACCCCGCTTTTACTTTCTGCACCCCTTTTTGCATTTTCTTATATTTTCTATATTTTCTTGTATATTTATATTTTCTGACTTTATTTATTTTTTATGAACATTAAAAAATCCCAAAAAATATTTTCTTTATTTTTTGTATTTTATTTTATTATTTTTATTATTTTTTATGGTATAAAAAATAATTATTAGGTTAATATACCTTTATTTTCTTAAATAAAAACTTGTAAATAAAATAAAAATATCATATATTTTTATTTTTATTATTTATAGACTTAAAATATTATTTTCTCACATATTTTATTTTTTAACATTTTTGTATATATTTTATTTATTTTCTTGTACATAAATGAAATAAATAATAATAGAATATATATTTTCTTTTAAAAAACAAAAATTAGGGTTTTTCACCCTTTCAAAAATAATCAATATTTTTCTTATTTTAAGACATAAATAAACTTATAAATACACACATAAAAATAATACAAAAAAACATTTCTTGCATATTTACATTTATTCCACATTTAAATACTTGTTTATTTATTTATTATTGTATAAATTCAATTGGGTTGTAATAGTAAATTAGGGTTTTATTTTGTGCAAATACCCCCTATTCAAACTTGTATCCCCCTCCCCATAATATTGTTGTAATAGCTTAGATTTACATTACGCAATTTATCGTATTATATGCATGATAGTAAGATTAGGGTTTTGTATGCAAAGACCAAAAATCAAACAAATAGTATGACTAAGTACAAGACAAAAATGCATGAAAAATGACAACACCTTGCACACAAGCACCCCTAGGGTTTCATCCACTTTGTTGCCTTAAAATGGCCATGGTATGCATGCTAGGTATCTTGGCAAAACAAAATTAAAACAAAAGATCATAGTCCCTCGATGACGCTATCTTGGTTGCCTAAACAAAAATGATCTTAAGTCCCTCAAAACTTGCTAAGATACTTGGCAATATTGTTATCATGGTCATACGATGACCCACGCCTGTCCCGTTTAACATCCAAAAAGATAAGGTTGTTTACCAAATGCAATGGTAAAACAACAATGTCAAAGGGTTAAAAATGTGTAGGAAAGACTTTTGAGTAGGTAGACAAGCTCCTTGTTACTTGATCAAATTTGCAAACCATCCTTGCTATTTTCAAAAACACACACACAATTTCAAAACATTTCCCAACAAACTTTCAAACATTGAAACATTTTTCAAAAGACAAACATCTTTGTATACATTCTTCAAACAAGAATCATTACAAAGATTGCCAAAATGATGGCCTCTTTTCAAAATACTTTCAAAAACAACACAAAGCACCATTTCAAACAATTGGAAAAACAAAGCAAGTGATCTAAACAAGTAACTAAGAGCCCATGGAAAACCATGGATGAAAAGGGTGCTAGCACCTTCCCTTTTCATAATCTACTCCCCGAACTCAAGAAAACATCTCAAAGGTCTTTCCAGTGCTTTTTGACCTTTCCTTTGGATAAAAAAAAATTCAGTGGCGACTCTTGCTAAACCGAAACATTTGCGAACACAAACGCAAAACCTCAAGTCAGTTCTCCCACTGTATAACATAACTGGCGACTCTGCTGGGGAGAATATAAAAGTGGGGTTACCTTAGGGTTTAGATCACCTTTACATTCTTACCTTGTTTGACTTGTATGCTTTACACTTTGGTCCTATTGTTTGGGTTTGAATCCTCTACCCGGATTTGGGAAACATTCATAGGTAAATAGAAATACGTTATGGAAACTATGCGGAGTATACCGACACGGTCTAAGCAATAGCTATGTTAGTGCGACATATTTGTGGGTACCGGTAGCCTTTGAGTCAATCAAAGAGAATACGGGGCCGCTGAGTGGTGTCATGAAGCACTAATGGACTTTTAGAACCTTTACTTGACCATCTTGGCCTTTTAGGATGTAGTCAGATGACCGGCTTTGGTGCAGTCTGAAGTTGGTAGATACTCGATACTACACTCATTGAGGGTTGTTTTCTTGGAATATTTCGGTCGCTAGTAAAGTGGCTAAACTGAAACAATGAACACAGAAAATAATCCAGTGATATTGAGCTCCTTAGAACCCGGTTACCATTTCTAGGACAGGTTGAGCCAACTAAACTTCAAGAGGGTACTTACCTATGAAACCCCATGCAAGCCTAAACTAGGATCTTCTGTGATTTGTTTGTACATATATACTTGTGCATAACATCATGAGCATCATGAAGCATCATATGCATCCACTAACCATTTCAAGGATTTTGGATTTTCATCTTTGTTCCTATTTTGTAGGTTATGGATTCACTTCGCAGGAAAACTATTCAGGTCAATCTTGTAAGAATTCCTCCACAACTCAAGGAGCTTGCTTCCAAGATCCCAGAGTATTCTCCATTCACTGAAAGACATGGTCGACTTCTCAACTTGGTAAACTCTAACACAGAAGAAGACATGGTGAAAGTTCTCTTCCAGTTCTTTGACCCCCTACACCACTGCTTCACATTTCCTGATTACCAGCTGGTGCCTACTTTGGAGGAATTTTCTCAACTCTTGAGGATTCCTATTCTCCATCAACTACCTTTCAACGGTACGGAAAGAGATCCAAAGCCTGAAGATGTTTCTCAAGCCCTGCACTTGCAACCATCAGATGTCACAAGTCATTGGGAAACTAGAAGTGGTGTCAAGGGTTTCTTGGCAAAGTTCCTGTTTGAGAAAGATCAAGAATGCTGGAATTCTCTAGATCTGCAAGCTTTTGAGGAGATTGTAGCTCTTCTCATCTATGGGTTGGTCTTGTTCCCAAACCCTGACCAGCTTATAGATGTCAATGTTGTCAAAATCTTTATGGCTCGCAACCCGGTGCCTACATTGCTTGGAGATATCTTGCACTCTTTTCACACTCGAACAATGAGGAAAAGAGGTGTTCTCATGTTTTACACTCCTCTACTGGAAAGATGGTTTATTTCTCATCTTCCCCAATCAGTTTTGAAGAATGAGCAAGGTTTGAGGTGGTCACAACGGCGGATGACTCTTACACATTCATATGTTCATTGGTGTTCTCGATCCAGAGAAAATGTTATCATGATCGACCATTGTGGGGAATTCCCTAATGTCCCTCTACTTGGCATTAGGGGAGGCATTACCTACAACCCCTGCTTGGCTCTGAGACAGTTTGGGTATGCCCGAAGGGATGGCCCACATGACATGCTGATTCCAGACTTGGTTTTTGACTTCGACAACAACGATCAAGGACTTTGACAAAGGTTCATCCGAGCTTGGAGGATGCCAAACAAGGTAGACAGTAAGACCTTAGGCACAAGAATTCCATCCCCATTGAGCCTTACCTCAAGTGGGTACGAACCCGCGCCCAAAGTCTTATGATGCCTTACCCCTACATTCTCCCAGTGATTATAGAGCCTGTTATGGAAGGAGAGGTTCCATACACCCTCCTACATCCTGACATGCCAACATCATTAGAAGATCTACAAAGGAGTTGGATACAGCTCAAGGGAGAACACGATACTTTTGAAGCCAAAATTCTACGCAAGCGAGAAGAAGGTTTTGGAACTCACTCGTCAACTTCACGAAGAGAAGACTCTCAACACCTACATTGCACCAAAGAGGATGCGCAACGTCTTTTTACCTTAGAATTTTGTATTATTTTGCCCATGGGGCATTTATGTACTAACAATTCTATCTTATTAGTATGACGTGTGTTTCTTGTTTGTTTAAAACAAATTTGAATTTTCTGAATCCTTGAATGCATTACATGAATACATATCATTCATCATATGCATAAACAGGTCTTCACACCAAGTTTCCTCATCTCTCTGCTGTTTATTTCAGCAAGATGGATATTGAACAAACGGTCAAAGACTTACAAGCTCAGAATTCACAATTCCAACAGCTACTCATGACCTTGGCTAAGGGTCAGGAGGAGCTCAAGGCCCTGCTAGAAAAGGAAAAAGAGAAAAAGAAGAAGAAGAGAGTTGGTGTGGCTACCTTGGGCAGAAGATTTGAAGGTCAAGCCAGAAGGGCCCTAGATTTCCCATCAACTTCTGAAGAGGGGGCGGGGGGGTAAAGGAGTTGCAGTGCCATCTGATTCTGAAGTTGAAGAAGAGGAAGATGAGGATTACTCTGAACAACAATATCCTTCGGCCGATGACAAATACAAGAACTTGGAAGAGCGTCTAGCTGCCATGGAGATACAGAGAGTGCCTGGGCTGGATTTTGAGGAGTTAGGCTTGGTTTCTGGAATTGTAATCCCTCATAAATTCAAAGTACCACTATTTGCTAAGTACGATGGGGTGTATTGCCAAAAGATGCACCTACGATCTTATGTCAGGAAATTTTAACCATATTCTTCTGACAAGGACCTGTGGGTCCACTTTTTCTAGGACAGTCTTTCGGGGACGCAGCTTGATTGGTTCTACCAGTTGGAGAGGTTTGATGTGCATAATTGGGAAGATTTGGCGGCCTCTTTCTATAAGCAGTATCAATATAATATGGACTTAGCACCAACCCGTACTCAATTACAAAGTATGGGCATGGTCTCAAATGAAGGTTTCAAAGAGTATGCCCGGAAATGGAGAGACTTGGCAAGAAGGGAGCAACCACCTTTATCTAAAAGAAAGCTAGTTGATATGTTCTTGGGGACACTGTCAGGTCCTTTCTTTAATCACCTGACAGGAAGCTCTTCTGCGGGGTTCACTGAGTTGATTCTAACTGGTGAAAGAGTTGAAGTTGGCATTAAAAGCGGCAAAATTCAGAAAGATGCATCTGCTTTCGCTGCCATCAAAAAGACTTTTCCAGCAAAGAAAGAAGTTTCAGGTGTTGACTCCCAAAGAGGTCAAGGAAGAGTTGAGCGCCGGCCAGCGGTGGGGGCTGTAATGATTCAGAAGTCAGCAGCTGATCAGCCCAGAAATAATCAATCCAGAACCAACCAAACAAGGGTGGAAAGGCCTGTAAGGCAATTCACCCAGATAAACATGACTCCTGCTCAGGTTCTACCCCATCTCTTGAAGTTAAACCTTGCCACTTTGAAAGAGGCCCCGAAGAATCCGAATACAACTTCTCCTTACTACCATTCAAATGCCAAGTGTGTTTATCACCCAGGGAGTATAGGGCATGACACCAACAATTGTTGGGCCCTGAAGAATAAGATCCAGGACTTGATAGACGCTAAAGAAGTGGAATTCGATGCCTCTGAAAAGCCGAATGTAATCTCTTCTCCAATGCCAAGGCATGGCCACATTTCCCATGTTGTTGAAGAGGATCTATTTGTTGCTACTGTTGATGACTTGATAACTCCGCTACCAATAATCAAGTTGAATTTGCTGAAGGCTGGGATTTTCCCAGGTTGTGAAGAAGATTGCTGCCTTTGTTCATCCTTACCAACCGACTGTCCATTGTTGAAGTTAGGCATCCAACTCCTAATGGATAACCAAGAAATCCTTTTTGAAAAGACTCTTGTTACACCGACTCTTGTCAATGATGTTTCAATAATAACCATATCGGCCAATCTTTCCAAGGTCTCCAAAATACCTGTTAAGATTACATCCGCTCCGAAGACTGTACCTTTGAAGATAACCATGCCCGGGCCCGTCCCGTACAAGTCCAATAAATCAATACCGTGGAACTATGGTGGAGAAATCTACTACCACGGTGTTAAACAAATTGAATCAACTGAAGAGAGTTCTGATGAAGAGACTTCTGACATTGGAAACATTGATGCAACAAGAAAAATCACTCGCAGTGGAAGAATTTTCTCTCCGGAGATTTCCCCTCCAAAGGCAATCTTCGGACCCTCAGCTGCTCCTAAGGTTACCCCTGTACCGGTAAAAATATCTGAGAGAACTCCCATTATTGAAGAAGTTGAAACTCCTGTGGTTGTTCCCTCTGCTGTTGCTGATGATAGAGGGAAAGGGATCCAAGAAGAGCATGTCAGGACGAGGGCTCAGCCATTGGTCATCCCTGAGACCTCTCAAAAAGAAATGGCAGAAAATTTGAAAATAATCAAGAAAAGCGATTATAATGTTGTGGAGCAACTGGGGCAAACCCCCTCAAAGATCTCTATGTTGGCCCTGCTGCTTTGTTCAGAGGCTCATGCTAAAGCTTTGATAAGATTCTTGAAGACGGCCCACGTGCCACAAGAAACCTCCGTGGATCAGTTCCAGGAATATGTAGCTAGCCTAACAACTGACAATGGTCTAGGATTCTCCGACGCTGATTTAACCTCAAAAGGGAGAAAACATAATGATGCACTACATGTCTCGGTGGAGTGTAGGGGAACCACCCTAGCTCATGTTTTGGTTGATACTGGGTCGTCTTTAAATGTCTTGCCGAAGAAAGCCCTGGATAGACTAGATTGTGAAGGCTTAACCCTGAAACCCAGTAATATCATTGTCAGAGCCTTTGATGGTTCTAAAAGGATGGTCCACAAAGAGGTGGACATCTCGATTAAAGTGGGAACTGAAACCTTCAACTCCACATTCTATGTGATGGACATTCGTCCTTCCTATTCTTGCTTGTTGGGAAGACCCTGGATTCACAATGTTGGAGCCGTCACTTCTACTCTGCATCAAATGCTCAAGTACCCAGTCTAGGGAAAAATTATAATTGTTCATGGTGAAGAGGAATACATGATAAGCCATCTAAATTCTTTCCGCTATGTAGAATTAGATGGCGAATTCATAGACCCCTTTCCAACACTTTGAAGAGGTTTCTCCTGAAGTAGCAGCGACCAAGACAATGTCCCTTGTACCTGCAGTTACAAGACTTGTGCCTCGGATGTCGTCTCTCAAAGATGTTAGGGCAGTGATTGAAGAAGGAGGAAGCATAATCTGGGGGAAGCTTCCAGACTTTCCTTTCAAATCAGATAAGTTTGGCCTAAGGTTTACTTCGGCTAGTCAGAAGGTTGTGCGCCGCTCCCGCGCCAGAGGGCCACCAGTGAAGATCACCCATCATGGAGCCAATGCTCTGGAGGATAGTGAAGAGGAGAGCAACTTGGAAGACTAGATTTTCCCTACTGTTGACGGAGGACTGTGCAACTGGGAGGCAAAGGAATTTGTTTCGATTACTTTCGTACCGCAGTAACTTATCTTTCAAACATTTATGTTGGTTTGTAATAATTCTCAAAACAATTCGTACACTTTTAGCCTTGTGCCTTACCCGAGGTACATAGGTCCATTTGTAAGGGTTTGATTTTTCATCTTCATATGCCATTTTAATGAATCATGGACGTTTTCACATATAAACTTTTGTGTTCATTGTCTTTCTTTTTACATTTTATTTGTTTAAAGGTGGCTTCCCCTTACACAGACCCACACTCACAAATGCAGGTACCCTTCCATTCTGGATTCCATGGGTAACAATTCTGCTATGGCCTTCAGTGACTCTGAAGATCTGGTCTACCATGCCGAATATGAAGGTAAGGAAGACTGTGAGGTGCCGGGAGAATTGGCTAGGCTGCTACAACAGGAAGAAAGGGCTATTCTACCTCATGAGGAGATGTTAGAGACAATCAACTTGGGTACTGAGGAAGACAGAAAACAAGTCAGAGCGGGTGCCAACCTAGAGCCAAGTGTCAAGGGGCGTTTAATTCAGCTGTTGAATGAATATGTTGAGATCTTAGTCCGGTCTTACGAAGACATGTCGGGACTCAATACAGATATTGTGGTTCACCGTCTGCCCACAAGAGAAGACTGTCCACCAGTCAAACAAAAGGTCCGCCGCATGAGGCCCGACATGTCTGAAAAGATCAAAACAGAAGTTATGAAGCAGTTCAATGCTGGATTTCTTGCTGTTACTTCCTATCCACAATGGGTTGCTTACATTGTGTCTGTGCCTAAGAAGGACGGCAAAGTCAGAATGTGCGTGGATCAGAGACTTAAACAGGGCCAGCCCTAAAGATGACTTTCCACTACCGCACATTGACATCTTGGTTGACAATACAGCTCAGCACAAGTTATTTTCTTTCATGGACGGATTTTCAGGTTACAACCAGATCAAAATAGCACCTGGAGACATGGAGAAGACTACTTTTGTTACATAGTGGGGTACGTTCTGCTGTAAAGTGATGCCATTCGGACTGAAGAATGTCGGGGCAACCTATCAACGCGCCATGGTAGCTTTGTTTCATGATATGATACATCATGAGATAGAGGTCTAAGTAGATGACATGATAGCCCGATCACAAACGGAAGAAGAACACCTCGACCACTTGCAAAAGCTGTTTGTCAGGTTGAAGGAGTACAAGCTCAGATTGAACCCTAACAAGTGCACTTTCGGAGTCAGGTCCGGTAAACTCTTGGGTTTCATTGTCACTAACAAAGGCATCAAGGTTGATCCTGCCAAAGTCAAAGCTATACAAGAAATGCCTGCTCCTCGCACTGAGAAGGAGGTCACAGGTTTCTTGGGACACCTAAACTACATTGCAAGGTTCATTTCTCACCTAACATCTACCTGTGAGCCAATCTTCAAGCTGTTGAAGAAAGATCAGGTGGTTAAATGGAATTATGAATGTCAAGTTGATTTCGATAAAATCAAGGAGTATTTTCTAGAACATCCTATCTTAATGCCACCCGTCAAAGGAAGATCGCTAATCATGTATCTGACCGTCCTAGAGAATTCAATGGGGTGCGTACTGGGCCAACATGACGAGTCTGGACAAAAAGAGCATGCCATTTATTACCTTAGCAAAAAGTTTACCGACTGTGAGACCCGATACTCACTGCTCGAGAAAACTTGCTGCGCTTTGGTATGGGCTGCTCACCGGCTAAGGCAGTATATGTTGACTTATACCACTTTGCTGATATCTAAGATGGATCCGATCAAGTACATCTTTGAGAAGCGTGCTTTATCTGGAAGAATATCTAGATGGTAGATGATCCTGACCGAATACGATATACAGTACACTACCCAAAAAGCTATAAAGGGGAGTGTGCTAGCTGACCATCTGGCTCATCAAGCTGTTGAAGATTACCAATCCATGAAGTTTGACTTCCCCGACGAAGACATTATGACATTGGACAATATTGAAGATTTTAGACTATATGAAAGACCTGAACAAGGATCCTGATGGACCCTGTACTTTGATGGTGCCTCCAACGCACTTGGCAACGGTATCAGCGCGGTACTCATATCTCCAGAAGGTTGCCATACACCTTTCACCGCCATACTTTGCTTCAACTGTACCAACAACATGGCAGAGTATGAAGCTTGCATCTTTGGTCTCAAGGCTGCCATAGACTTGGGAATCAAATCTTTGATTGTGTTTGGGGACTCAGCTTTGGTCATCAGTCAGATCAAAGGAGAGTGGGATACTAAACATCCAAACCTCATCCCTTACAAAGAACATGTCTTGACATTGTTACCACATTTCGAGCAGATTACCTTCAAGTACTTCCCGCGAGAAGAAAATCAGCTAGCAGATGCTTTAGCTACAATATCATCCATGTTTAAATTTAACTGGGATAATGAGGCTCCCCAAATCACCATTAAACGAATGGACGAACCTGCGCATTGTCACGAGATTAATACCGAAGAAGTAGTGGACCGGCCTTGGTTTCATGAAGTCAAAAGGTATCTCGAGGCTCAAGAATATCCTGAAGGAGCTTCAGTTAACGATAAAAAGTTCTTGAGGAGATTCTCTACCAAGTTCTTCCTGAGCAATGGTATCCTATACAAGCGCAATCATGATTGCATCCTGCTCCGTTGTGTGAACAAGATTGAAGCTGAACAGATCATGGATGAACTGCACAATGGTACCTTTGGCACTCACTCTAGCGGGCATACGATGGCTAAGAAGATCCTACGGGCAGGCTATTACTGGTCTACCATGGAAGCTGACTGCCATCAACACTCCCGTACTTGTCACAAATGTCAAATTTATGCGGATAAGGTACATATACCTTCAGTTCCTCTCAATGTCTTAACAGCTCCTTGGCCATTCGCTATGTGGGGAATCGACATGATTGGAGAGATCAAGCCTAAAGCATCCAATGGACACCGCTTTATTCTAGTGGCCATTGATTACTTCACCAAGTGGGTCGAAGCAGCTTCCTTCGCATCCGTCACAAAGAATGTTGTTGCCCGCTTCATCAAACAGAACCCCATTTGCCGGTACGGCATCCCCGAAAGGATCATTACTGACAATGGTACAAACCTTAACAACACTATGATCACCGCCTTGTGCGAGCAGTTCCAGATGCAACATCACAATTCATCTCCCCACTGGCCAAAGATGAACGGTGTTGTCGAAGTTGCGAACAAAAATATCAAGAAGATCATACAAAAGATGACAGTCACCTACAAAGACTGGCATGAGATGTTACCGTTTGCTCTCCACGGGTACCGTACCACGGCACGCACGTCAACTGGGGCAACACCCTATTCTTTGGTATATGGCATGGAGGTTGTTTTACCTACCGAGGTTCAGATTCCCTCTTTGAGAATCATGAAAGATGTTGGTTTGAGTGAAGACGATTGGATTCAGACCCGGCTTGATCAACTTAACTTGATTGATGAAAAGCGACTTACTGCTGTTTTCCACGGTCAGACGTATCAAAAATGGATGATCAATGCTTTTAACAAGAAAGTCAGACGACAAGTGTATCAAGTTGGAGATCTTGTGATCAAGCGCATTATCTTGCCGCAAAGTGATCCCAGGGGCAAATGGACTCCTACCTACGAAGGACCATTTTTAATCAAGAACATCTTTTCTGGTGGGGCAATGATATTAACCACCATGGACGGCGATGACCTGCCGCACCCTGCGAACGCAGACATAGTCAAAAGATACTACGCATAAACGATCTGCTAGGTTGACACACCTAGGCAAAAAAAAGGCATCCCGGTGAATCGAAAACCCGAAAGGGCGGTTCAGGCAAAAATTAGGGATAAACAAAAAAATTTGTACACCCGGCAAGTTGAAAACCCGAAAGGGCGACTTGGGCAAAAAAGGGTTTCCTGGTGGATCGAAAACCCGAAAGGGCGGTCCAGGCAAAAGTTAGGGAATTAAAGCGTATGACTATGTCTCGTCGGATCACTTTAAGGACAATCTCTTCACAGACAAGCTCCGAGCTTCTGATCAACTCAGTCATCTTCGGACGAAGCAACGAATGGACAAGATATTCAGAGTTACGAAGGCTATAGCAGAATGGGAACCCCATGGAATTTTCACACATAGCCATCTTTCTTTGTATAAATTTTTCTCATTTTTGTGACAGCGTCCTCTTACTAGGATGTTTGTCTCCTTTGTATAAAATACTTACACAAAGTCAATACAAAGATACTTCAAAGTGCAGAAAACTATTTGCCTTTTCTTGTTTTTACACTTGTGTTTTATTTGAAAACGTCCAGTGATTTATTAATGAGCATATGCATTTGAATATAATCACATGTTTACAAATAAACGAAATGGGAAAGAATAATTACTGACAGGTTAAAAGTATAGGAACACGTCTTTGGACTATTCCAAGAGAAATCCCTTGCAGTACATCATCTAGATCCCCAGCAGAGCTAAAAATCTTGAAACACGTATCCCTAGTGGAGCTAATTTCAAATCCTTAATTCCCATCAGAGTTAAGACTTCAAACTCCCAATCCTCAGCGGATTAAAAACTTTGAACTACAGACCCTCAGCGGAGATGAAACCTTCTTCCCCAGTCAAGTCAAGATTTCCAACTATCAATCCCCAGCGGGAACCATTCAGTTTTCCCCAAATTCGCCAGCAAGTTGTCTTAAAGGTCTGAGAATCAACCAGATAACAGTTAACTTTGGACTTATCCCCAAGCTAGGATAATTCCCCAGTAGATTGGCATACAACCTAAACTCCTGATCTCCCTAGCAGTATAGCTTTTTTCCCCAGAGTCCTGAACTTACTCTCCAGCAGTAAGCCTTCTCCCCCGCAGAGTTTTCACTCCCCAACAGAATGAAGATTCTCATTCTTGATTCCCCAGTGAAGTTGCCAGAATCTTCATTAATCCCCAGCATGAATTTTTCAGAGTTTTGAATCCCCTGCAGATAGAAGATTCTCATTCTTGACTCCCCAGCATGAAGTCCCCAAGGATTCAAATTCCCTAGGAGATTGAAGATTCTCATTCTTAGTTCCCCGCAGAAGTCATCAGAGTTTTCCCTATTCCCCAGCCGAGTAAGGATTCCCATTATTTAACCCCCAATAGAAGTCTTCAAAGTTCTCTGGATTTCCCAAGCAGATTTCTCAAGCAGTTTGACATTACTCTCACAACAGATTTTGTCAATATTCCAACTTCGAGACATGAAGGATTCTCACATCCCCACAGAATTTGTCAAAGATTTTAAATCTCCAGCAGCGGTCATGGATTTATTTTCCTCGGCAACAGTCAAGGATTTCATTATCCCCAGCTATTAAGGATTTATTTTCCTCAGCAATACAGCAAATCAGCTTACATGCGCATACATTACATTCATATATCATAAACATTGATAAAACAAATTTTATTGCATCATACATTTCATGCAACATAACTTCGTGTTTCAGCTAACATTTTACCCTTTTCAGGATAAGATTAACAGCTATCTTTAACAAATATTCAAAGATTTCAGATATAGTACGAATACACTCCAGACGCGGAAGTCATTATGTTACTCATTCAAATATCTTATTCAGATACAACAAAGATACACTCCAGACACGGAAGTCATTCTATTACTCATTCAGAATTCAAAGTCAAGATACAGTACGGATACGCTCCAGACGCAGATGCCATTCTGTCACTCATTCAGACTTCAACAATCACGATACAGTTCAGATATGCTCCAGACACGGATGTCATCCTGATACTTATTCAGATTTCAACTATCAGATACAGATTAGATACGCTCCAGATATGGAAGCCATTCTTTTTCTCATTCAGATTCAACTATCAATGTCAAGTTCAGATACACTCCAGACACGGAAGTCATTCTGTCACTTATTCATATCCCAGTTACAGTTCAGATACACTCCAGACACGGAAGTCATTCTACTACTCATACAAATCTCAACTTTAGATACAGTCCAGATGCACTCCAGACACGGTTTCCATTCTGTCACTTATTCTGACTTTTCCCCCAACCCAGAGATACTCCAGACACAGATGTTATTCTGTCGCTTATTCAGATTTCTGATTCAGATACAATACAGATACACCCCAGACACGGAAGTCATTTTGTTATTCATTCAGGAATCAAATACAGTTACAGCTCGGATACGCTCTAGGCACGGACGCCATTCCATTACTCATACAGATTCAGTCTCCAGATATAACTCAGATACGTTCCAGATACGGATACCATTTTGATGTTCATTCTCCTGATTTTCAACAAACATTCTTGGATGGAATCTTTAAGCCCATCTCCGACAAGATTATGTCACCTCTCCAAATGGTATCTTTAATCCCATTCCCTCAACTACATTTTGACGAGTGCAAATTTATGGGCACTCTAGTGTCCAATCATCTTTTACCTTCGAGTCAAGAACGGAAAACTCGCCAATCTAACTCTTCAGGTTCAAGAAGATTGAACAGGGGAAGATGTTGTACCCCAAAATTTTCCCTCTCATTTTATCAAGATTTTCCTCACATGACTCTTTGGACTCCAGACAGAATTAGGGTTTGCTCAGCTCAAGACCTCTCATTGCACTGTTGACCTGAAATTAGGGTTTGAGTTTGCACAAGGATTTTTGGACTTCCATTGCCTCATATGACTTTCATACTTCATGTTAGACTCCTAATATTTCTCATACCAAGTTTCAAGCCTAAAATCACTTTTTTGCCCAGTCAATTAGACAGTTGACCCAAAATTCAACTGTATTGGGGGAAAACTCAACCATGGACAATTTACAGTCAAACCTCATAATTTTTTATCCACATAAACATTATAGACTCATATGAACCATTTGATTAAGTTTGGACCACAACTCCTCAAGAAATTTGATCAGATCATCAAAAGGGCAAAATGGTCAAAATTAGGGTTTTGACTATAGAAGGGTAATTTCTGATTTTTCACCTAGCCAATGGCAAATTGGGTTCAAGCATGGTTTCAAGGACTCAATGGTATCATCTTGACCTAATCACAAGGTTCAAAAGATCTCAAAAGCATTGGATTGACAGATGAATTTTCCAGTCAACTGATCGAAAATCAAATATACACTGAAAAGTCAAACTTTGACTTTTTGGTCAAAATCAAGTACCAAGGGTCATTTTTCATCAAGATGTGTCAAACCATGAAACTTGTTCACCAAGAAACCTAATTTTTGAAATTAGGGTTTAAAATGGAAAATTTTCATAACTTAGAATTTTTCTAAGTTATGAAAATTTCTTATTTTTTCCCAACCTTTCCCAACTTTTTCACTATGATGAAATTGGATTCAAAGAAAACTTCCAACATGAAAGTTGTAGTCCTCCACAAAATGTACAACTTTTATTCACAAAGTTTTCCCAAAAGATGCTTGTATCTCAAGTTATGATTTTGTGAATAAGGGTCCATGAAACTTCTAACTTAGTGAAATTTTACCCTAGTTTAGGAAGATTTTTGACCTAACTTCATGGCAACTTTTCACCTAGTTCCAAGTGGAATCTCAAAATTAATTTAAAATATGGATTGTAGAGCATGTTACAAGATTTCCAAAATGTCAAAGAACTCTCCAAGATCATTTATGGTTATGGAGAATCGAAAGCTTGAAAATAGCAAATTATCACTTTTGTCCAAGGCATTTTTCATATTGGTTCAAGTTGCAAATCAGTTTGAATCATGCTTGTACTTGCATTACAGGTTCTAAACCTTTTTACACTCCAAAATTGAATGCAAATACAATGGTTAATGGCATTGTTTTGATCTTTGAAACTTTGTATAAGGGTTTAATCCAAAAATGGCATAAAGGTAACATTGCTACTTTGATAAAGTTCACTTTTAGCAACTTTGTTTATCTTGAGCCATGGACCTAACCTCTTGCTGCAAACAAAGTCCACAAATATCAGGCAAAGTTCACCAACTATGTGCAGCTAAGGAACAGGCCTGTACAGGCTTTGGCATTGTCAACTCAACTTTTGCTTCAAAAGCAAGTAAGCTTGCAAAAAGTCCACAACTCTTGTATCTGATAAAACCAAACCTTGTGATGATTTCAAACAAGTTCAGCATATGGTAACAAGCCTAAAACACGATTTTATAAGCTCTGAAACACCCTCTAACACAGAAGACCCCATTTCTGCCCAAAACAGGGCCATCTCTGCAAATCACAAGCCACTTCCATATTCCCTCGTGCGTTTTGCTTGAAACCACTTCAAACACACTCCATACATCACACCTAAGCTGTCCAGGCCTTTGTCCAACAACTGTAACCCCTGTTTCGTGCTTCACCATTTTCAATTTTTGAGTTTGCAGGTTGACTTCTACAAGGAGATTCAAGCCATTTCAAATCAAGCTAAGCATTGGGAAAGGTTGAGGGAACTTCAAGCAAGCTCAAAAGAACTTCAGGTCTCACTCAAAGTTGCTACATTGCCATATTCAAACTTGAATGAACAAGGTAATTTTCAAAGTTCTATCTCCTTATTTAGGCATCCTTAGGCTTAGGTTTGTGAAGCAAAAATGTAGTCTTTAATGTGCTTGAGCTGTAAATATGCATAGTTCTTATTTATATTAACTGAGCTAGGAGAATTTGGATGATGAACATGCTGAAAAAACTAGGTTAGAATTTAGGGCCACTGAAATTCTCTCTGGTCTTTGAGAGTTAGATCAAGTTTTTTATATCATTAGAATCGTGAGTTAACAAGCTACAAGTTTCATGTTGCAAGGTTTTGTTTTTGTGCAAAGAATAGAGAGTTACAGAATCAAGTACAGGATGTGCGCGTTTGGCCAGAGGACAGGGATGAAGTGTGTTCTGGGCCAGGGCCTTGGGCTTGTTTCTTTTGACACCCCCCTTTTACTTTCTACACCCCCTTTTGCATTTTCTTATATTTTCTATACTTTCTTGCATATTTATATTTTCTGACTTTATTTATTTTTTATGAACATTAAAAAATCCCAAAAAATATTTTCTTTATTTTTTGTATTTTATTTTATTATTTTTTATGATATAAAAAATAATTATTAGGTTAATATACCTTTATTTTCTTAAATAAAAACTTAAATAAAATAAAAATATCACTTATTTTTATTTTTATTATTTATACACTTAAAATATTATTTTCTCACATATTTTATTTTTTAACATTTTTGTATATATTTTATTTATTTTCTTGTACATAAATGAAATAAATAATAATAGAATATATATTTTCTTTTAAAAAACAAAAATTAGGGTTTTTCACCCTTTCAAAAATAATCAATATTTTTCTTATTTTAAGACATAAATAAACTTATAAATACACACATAAAAATAATATAAAAAAACATTTCTTGCATATTTACATTTATTCCACATTTAAATACTTGTTTATTTATTTATTGTTGTATAAATTCAATTGGGTTGTAATAGTAAAATAGGGTTTTATTTTGTGCAAATACCCCCTATTCAAACTTGTATCCCCCTCCCTATAATATTGTTGTAATAACTTAGATTTACATTACGTAATTTATCGTATTATATGCATGATAGTAAGATTAGGATTTTGTATGCAAAGACCAAAAATCAAACAAATAGTATGACTAAGTACAAGACAAAAATGCATGAAAAATGACAACACCTTGCACACAAGCACCCCTAGGGTTTCATCCACTTTGTTGCCTTAAAATGGCCATGGTATGCATGCTAGTTATCTTGGCAAAACAAAAGCAAAACAAAAGATTATAGTCCCTCGATGACGCTATCTTGGTTGCCTAAACAAAAATGATCTTAAGTCCCTCAAAACTTGCTAAGATACTTGGCAATATTGTTATCATGGTAATACGATGTCCCACGCCTGTCCCGTTTAACATCCAAAGATAAGGTTGTTTACCAAATGCAATGGTAAAACAACAATGTCAAAGGGTTAAAAATGTGTAGGAAAGACTTTTGAGTAGGTAGACAAGCTCCTAGTTACTTGATCAAATTTGCAAACCATCCTTGCTATTTTCAAAAACACACACACAATTTCAAAACATTTCCCAACAAACTTTCAAACATTGAAACATTTTTCAAAAGACAAACATCTTTGTATACATTCTTCAAACAAGAATCATTACAAAGATTGCCAAAACGATGACCTCTTTTCAAAATACTTTCAAAAACCACACAAAGAACCATTTCAAACAATTGAAAATGCAAAGCAAGTGATCTAAGCAAGTAACTAAGAGCCCATGGAAAACCATGGATGAAAAGGGTGCTAGCACCTTCCCTTTTCATAATATACCCCCCGAACTCAAGAAAACATCTCAAAGGTCTTTCCTGTGCTTTTTGACCTTTCCTTTGGATAAAATAAAAAGTCGGTGGCGACTCTTGCTAAACCAAAACATTTGCAAACACAAACGCAAAACCTCAAGCCAGTTCTCCTACCGTATCACAATACCAACAATTGTTGGGCTTTGAAAAACAAGGTGCAAGACCTTCTTGAAGCAAAAGAAATTGAGTTTGATGCTCCTGAGATCCCAAATATTATCACCGCTCATATGCCCAAGCACGGCCGTGGTGTTAACTTTTTAGAAGATGATATGTTTGTTACTATTGTGGATGAACTTGTTACTCCTCTCCTAACTGTCAAGAAGAATCTATTGAGGGACGGTTTATTTATGGGCTGTAACAAAAGCTGCCACCTCTGCTTATCCCTACCAATTGGTTGTCATTTATTGAAAGCGGGTATTCAACGCCTAATGGATGACAAAGATATTTTGTTTGAAAAGGCTCTCGTTCCAACCATTTCTTACAATTATGTTTCAATAGTAACCATTTCCACCAATCCTTCCAGGGTCTCTACCAAAAGACCCATTAGGATTACATCAGTTCCTAAAGTAGCTCCGCTGATAATTATTATGCTTGGACCAGTCCCGTACTTATCAGATAAGATTGTCCCATGGAACTATGGGGCGATGTCTACTATCACGGTGTCAAGCAGGATTGGCCAGCTGTTGAAGACTCAACTTCTGAGAAGGTTGGCCCTGACATCCGCAATATCGCGGGAACCAGCAAGATAACCTGAAGTGCCAGAGTATTCTCTCCCGAGATTGCTCCTCTAAAGACTATTATCGGTCCTGTGATCATCCTTGTTTATGTTCATGTTGACACTACTACTACTATTATAATTCCTACAGTTACACCTATTGATACTCCAGCCACCAAGTCGACTTAGACTCGGAGCAAAGACATTTTGGTTAAGCTTGTCCGGATGAAAGCGCATTCAGTATTTATCCCTGAGGCCTTCCAAAAGGAGATGGAATAGATTCTGAGAGTTATAAAGAAAAGCGACTACAACATAGTCGAAAATCTAGGGCAGACACCGTCAAAGATTTCCATGCTGGCTTTATTGTTATGCTCCGAGGCTCATGCAAAGGCCTTGGTGAAATTCCTTAAAACTTCCCATGTACCACAAGAAACCTCTACTGATCAGTTCCAAGACTGTGTGGCCATCTTGACCGCGGATAATGGTTTAGGCTTTTCTGATGCTAACTTCACACCTAGAGGGAGGAAGCACAACGAGGCATTGCATGTCTCTGTCGAATTCAGGGGCACAACTTTGGCCCATGTCTTGGTTGATACTGGTTCGTCTTTGAATGTGCTGCCTAAGAAGGCTCTCGATAGACTTGACTGTGAAGGTTTGACCTTAAAACCCAGCAACATAGTGGTAAGGGCCTTCGACGGTTCAAAAAGGATAGTGTGTGGGGAGGTGGACATCCCTGTGATACGGTGGCCAGAACCGGGACGTGTTTCCCTATTTCGTTAAGGAATTTGCTGGTTTGCGTTTTGCATTTGTGTTCGCAAAATGTCGCGGTAAGCAAGAGTCGCCACCGACTTTTATTTAATCCAACAAGGAAAGGAAAAAAGCACAGAAAAATTCCTTTTTTGAGATATTTCTGAGTACGGGGGGTAGATTATAGAAAGGGAAGGTATTAGCACCCTTTCTATCCGTAGTTATCTACGGGCTCTTAGGTACTTGCTCATTATTTTCAAAATTGTTTTCTTTGTGTTCATGGGCTTTGAAAAGTTTTTGTTTTAACTTTGATTTAACTCTTGCTTCTGTCTTCAAGAGTGTAATGAAGTGTTTTTGAAAACTTTGTTTGTAAAGGAGTGTAAGTGTGAAAAAAGTTTGTTTTGTCTGAGAAAGTACTTAAGAACTAATCTACCTACTCGAAAAAAGAATCGTTCTGTATTCGTTTCCTTTAGACAATGCTATCCCACTATTAGTGAGTAGGTAGCACCGTCATTTGAGTTTTGAGGGTCAATTCGAAAGGGATGTACGGTCACTAAAGCAATGTTAGGACATCTTAGTAGTAACCCTAATGTCTTAGATCATTTATCTAAGGCAACAATGTCTGAGGCAACCTTTCCGAGGCAACTATGATCTTTGGACAAAAGGACGACCACTAAAGCACCCTATACTCAATGACCGTTTACCGAAGGCAACCAAGTGGGAGTGTACCCTAGGAGTGCGCATGTGCGAGTGATTCAATTTCAGATTATTTATCTTTGCACATGTTTAGGGTTATCTAACCGTTTTAAGATTAAACATACATTCTTGTCATGCAAACCCTAATTATTCACATATCTAGCAGTTAAATATTTGCGGAAATTAAAGTGCGGAATTTAAACTAAGCTATTACAAGGCTTCGGGTATTTACATAGCCAAAAACAAACCCTTTGAAATTAAAAGCGATAAAAGTAAATAAATGTCCTAATTAAATTATTACAAACTGTGAACAGATACAATAAGTGGGCAAAATAATAATAAAGCGCGCGATGAAAAAAAAATTAAATCGACGAAAAATTAGAGTTTTGACCCTTCTATCCTAATGAAAAGAAAACTTGTTTTTTGTTGTTTTTAATATTTTTTTAATAAAAAGATTAGGTCTTAAAATTAAATGCTAAATTAATTAATTAATTAAATTATTTAATGAAAATAATTACATGACATATTTTTGGGATTTTTGTTATTTTAGGAAAGAAATAAAATAATTAAGTTAGTGATAAAACCTATTTATTCTAATTAATTTTAATTATTTGCAAAATGAATTAAAGTTGTCTAAAATTAATAACTTAATTAAATTAATTGATTTTTTAATAAAAATAAAATCTAGACCCTAGTTGTGAAAAATAATATTTTTGTGATTTTTTTGATAAAAAAAGAAAATTAATTTGATGGTTAGTAAAATAAATAAATAAATAATTAAATGAAATAAAATAAAATATAAAAAAGATAGAGATTGGGCCTGAAAATTGGGGGTGCAAGGAGCAGAATCTGGGCCCATTTGAATGAGATTCGTTTGACTTTCTTGGATCCAGTGTGGCACGCTGACTGTGGCTTATGATGCACTTTCAGTGGTGGCCATCAGATTTGGCCATCTGGCATGTTTGATGATGAGGGTATATGGTGGATCTCCTGGCTTGCGCGCGCACTGAATTTCCTGAAAGAAAATAAGAAAATAGCAAATGCTGGAGGCAGGGGTCGAACCCCTAACCTCCAGCCTCCTAATTCCTTAAGCGATTACCTGGCCACCACTACGCCATTTGTATTTGTTGTACATAAGGTAAATAAATAAAATAATATACGAAACAAACGCAGTAATGGAAATTTTGCGCGGAAATTCAAACAAGCCAATGGAGGGGTGCCACATGGGTTCTCTTCTTCCTGGCACCGTGGCTAAAAGCTTGACAACCTATACCCACAGACAACGTCCGTTGCTACAGACTTGTGCATTCTCAAAATCTCACATGGGCCATGTAAATAACATCTAACGCCATGGTTGGACTCGTTTCGTCCTCCTGATCACAATGGTACCACTTACAAAGGCTGATTTTTCCTGTAAATGAAATCCCTAATTCGGAGCTTCGAGACCTAGCTATGGTGAAATCGTGTATAGGCCATAAAAACATAATTAAACCATACAGAAACTTTGCAAATGTGATTGTGATCAAGAATGTGTGACTAATTCATTATAACAATGCCTATATCATGAGATTCGAATTCAAGAACAAAGCTATGTTGTGATGGACTTACAGTGCGTTTTGGGACTGGAATGGACTTGTTCTTGATTGCTTTAGCTTGCAGAGACTCACAGAAAGCGATTGGGATAGGCAAAGAGTCTTGAGGATGCCTCAAAGTGCCAATTCGATCTCACACTTTTTCTTGATTTTTTCAGATTTTGTTCTTACTCATGCGCCTATTTCTAACCTGTTTTAGGTCTAGCTTGCCTCTATATGTACCATGGAATGCATTAGGGTTGATAACTGCATCCAATCTTCCTCCATCAATGATTTTTGATTTGATTTGATTCACCTTTAATATCTTTCCAAACATGGCTTCAATCCAATCTTTTTGTGCACACATGCCTTTACACGATTTTGAATGATTTGCTAGCTATAATTGGAACTTGAAACAAGCAAAGAATCTCTTACTTTCAATATTTTGGATTTTATTTGATTTGTTTTGATTTAAATTGAATTAATTCAAATAAAAATCAAAATAAATAATAAAAATAAGATATGGACGAGTGGAAAAGGTTAGAGCTCGTGGGCTATGTTGCCAACTCAAAATAAGTGAAAAAGATTGGGCCCATTTGGCAAAATTTGAAGTTTTAGGGATAGTTGACTTTTGGCAATTTTGCAAAAAAGGTCAACTTCACCAATGCATAACTTCCTCAATTTTAACTCTTTGGAGGTGTTCTTAGACTTTTTATAAATCTTGAGATGTCCTCTAAGCAACCCTTTTGGTCTCATCTCAATTTAATATTCCATTCTCATGTATGAAGCTTTGACAAAAAAGGTGTTTTTGTTGACTTTTCAAAATGACCTATAATGTCCAAATTCATAACTTCTTGTGAGTGTATATTTTGAACTTTGGAGATGAATATGGATTGTAGGGAATTGCATCCTATTCAAAATGAGCTTTGGATGGGTCATTTCTCATAAAGTATGAGAAAGTTATGCTTGGTCAAAGTTGAGTTGACTTTTCCTTCAAAAACCCTAATTTAGCAACTTTTGAGCCTTGATGAATTATGAGCAATCCTTGATGAATCAAGATCAACCCTTTATCAAATGATGAAATATACTTCAAAATGAGGATGTTGACCAAAAATCTTGAAGTTTGACTGTATGTGGGCCACAGTTGACTTTTGCCCTAACACAGTCGATTTTTAGGCCTTTGAGCAATTGACTGAGCAAACTTCCTCTGCAAGGCTTGAAACTTGACATGGATGATCTTGAGAACATATTAGGACATTGGTGAGCATTTTGGATCACTTGGACTCAAGTATCTTGATGCAAAATGAAACCCTAGTTTGGGGTAGACTGCCTTAGGAGAGAGCTTGTTTGGCCAACCCTTGGACTACCTTGAGCAACTTGAGGATCTTTCTTGCAATGTTTTGAGAAATATGGGAGGGAAAATTTTGGGGTACAACAGCTGCCCCTGTTCAATTTTCTTAAACCTGAGGATGTAGATTGGCTTTCGTGCCTTTCGTGCCTTTCGTGATCCGAAGGTGGAAGATGATTGAACACTAGAGTGCTCAGAAATTTGCACTCGCATGAAGTGGTAATTATCTTATGATGTCGGGAATGGGCTTACAGATGCCATTTGGAAAGTGCTGACGGGAGATGGGCTTAAAGATGCCATCTGAAGGAGTGTCAATCGCATAAGAGATTCCTTAGAGAGAGCTTGTGTACCTGTCGTTTGAGGAAGATTCTGTTGGGGAAAGTTGATCTTTGTTGAAAGAAGTGGAATTTTAGGAGCTTCGGTGTCCGTTATTCTGCTGGTGAGTTGTCTCTGTTTGAACTTTAGGAACTTCGGTCATCCGTTATTCTACTGAGGAATTGTCTCTTAGTCGAGGAGGTGAAAATAAACTGTGATCTGGTCGTGGTCCAGGCTTCATAGTAATAAGACCGACTGCTACCTGGTCGTAATCCAGGCCTTACAGTGAATTACTGGGGGATGAGATTAAACTTGTTATCTGGTTGTAATCTAGGTTTCGCAACTTCTCAATTCTTATCTGGTCATAATCCAGGTTTCAGAAGGAATTCAAATGTTATTCGGTCGCATCTGGGCTTTAACTTGAATTTATGGCACACTAATATCGGGTCTACTCCGGGCTTCTTAGTAACTGTCTAGGTAAACTACTATTTGGTCGAAATCCAAACTTCACAGGGTCTTGTACTGCTATCTGGTCGTAATCCAGGCTTTAGTCCTTTTATCGTTATCCGGTCGTAATCCAGGCTTCATGGTGTTCCGTATTGCTATTTGGTTGCAATCCATGCTTCATAATACTTTACTTCTTATCTGGTCGTAATCCAGCCTTCAGAACACTTTACTTCCTATTTGGTCGTAATCCAGTCTTCAGAACACTTTACTTCTTATATAGTCGTAATCCAGTCTTCAGAACACTTTACTTCTTATCTGGTTGTAATCCAGTCTTCAGAACACTTTACTTCTTATCTGGTCGTAATCCAGTCTTTAGAACACTTTACTTCTTATCTGGTCGTAATCCAGTCTTCCGAAGAGATCAAATGGCTATCCGGTCGTAATCCGAATTTCCCTTTGGCTTTGGGCCAACTAACATCCGGTCGTAATTCGAGCTTCATAGTATCTGGCCGAGTGAACTGCTATTTGGTCATAATCTAAGCTGCACAGTATCCCTTATTTGTTATCTGGTCGAAATCCAGTTTTCACAATACTTTACTTCTTGTCTGGTCGTAATCCAGTCTTTAGAAGAGATCAAATGGCTATCCGGTCGTAATCCGGGCTTCCCTTTGGCTTTGGGCCTACTAACATCCGGTCGTAATCCGAGCTTCATAGTATCTAGCCAGGTGAACTGCTATTTGGTCGTAATTCAAGCTGCACAGTATCCCTTATCTGTTATCTGGTCGAAATCCATCCTTCACAGTGTCTTTAACCGCTATCTGGTCGTAATCCAGGTTTCACAGGAACTTGTATTGTTGTCTGGTCGTAATCCAGGCTTCACAATAACTTGCTAAGCTATTATCCAGTCGTAATTCGGGATTCACGACTTGCTGAGGATTTAAACTATTGTCCAGTCGAATCTGGGCTTCATAGCTTGCTTTTGTGAGAATTTGATTATATATTTCCTAAAAGGTAAAGGTTAGCTGCATGTGATGCATGATATGTATCAGGCAATGATGTTCTTAAAATAAATGAGATTGTGTTGTATGATGCGTATATGCATGTGTCATGATGTATGGAAATGTGATGTTTTTAGCTAGGGAAAATAAATCCTGGATTTCTGCTGGAGAAGAGAGTTGAATCCTTCGTTTCCGCTAGGGATAGTGAATGAAGATGATTGTGAGAATAAACCTGCAGGAGAGGATAACTTCGTTGGGGAATAAACTGATGAGGAAAAGGCTCTATGGGGAGGACATGCTCTACTGAGGATTCTGCTGATAAATTCAACTGGGGATGAATTACCATTGCTGGCGATACTTAATCTTGTTGGGGACTGAGTTTCTGTTTATGAAAGGAATGAACTCCGTTGAGGATGATCTTTCAGTTGCGACTTCACTAGGGATAACCTTTTAGACTCTACTGGGGATAATCTTCCAGAGTCTACTGGGGATGATTCTCCAAACTCCACTGGGGAAGATTTTCCAGACTCCGCTGGGAATAATTGTCTAGTGTTGATGATGGATAAACTCTGCTTGGGGAGAATATTGCCGACTCATTCGCGGTTGTGAGCCTCAACTGGGGAGAGTTAACATTACAGTCTTTTTCTTACTCTGCAGGGAGTGAATGTTCCTCAGTCATATTCTTCAGCTAAATCTATCCTTGTACCTGGTGGATAGAGCAACTGTGAGGTTTGGACATTTCTTATTTGCCCATGTCTCTGATATTACGAGTAATCGTCTTTTGTTTCGCATGTAAATATTCATGAGCAACAATTAATGTCAAATGCATATATCAAAAATGAACATTGGACGTTCTTGTGAAACAAAACAGAAAAAGGAAAACGGTTTCAAATTTATTTGTGAAATTGAATTGTATTGACTTTGAAGTTTGGCCTATAAATAGGCGCTTTTGTACAAGAGGCTCACGTCCTAGTAAGAGAACACCGCCGAACAATAGAATTTATACAGTTTGTGTAAAAGAAAGAAAAGCAGCTATGTGAATAATCTCACTGGGTTCCAACTCTGCTATTGCCTTTATGTCCTCGAGCATCTCATCACTTTTCTACTTGGTTGAAGGTAGATTAGATTAATTAGTGTTGTCCGAGCTTGATAGTCGATATTGAAGTCTGGTTGCAAGGTAATCCAATGAGACATAGTGGTACGCTTTGATCCCTAATTTTTCCTAGACCGCCCTTTCGGGTTTTCAGTCCACCGGGATACCCTTTTTTGCCCGCCGCCTTTTCAGGTTTTCTACTTGCCGGGTGTACAGATTTTTTTCATTTTCATCCTTTATTTTTGCCCGAACCCTTTTAGTTCGCCAGGAAGCCCTTATTTTTGCCTAGGCCGGTCGACCTAGCGGGTCTTTGATTATGCATAGTATTTTTTCACTATGTCTGCATTGACGGGGTGAGGAAGGTCGTCACCATCCATGGTGGTTAGAATCATAGCTCCTCCCGAGAAAATGTTCTTAACCATAAATGTCCCTTCGTACGTAGGGGTCCATTTGCCCCTTGGATCACTTTGAGGTAGGATGATACGCTTGATCACCAGATCCCCGACATGATACTCTTGTCGTCTAACTTTCTTGTTAAATGCCTTGATCATCCGCTTTTGATACGTTTGACCATGACAAATAGCAGTAAGTCTCTTTTCGTCAATTAAGTTCAACTGATCAAGTCGGGTCTGGATCCAGTCATCTTTGCTTAAACCTGCATCCTTCATAATCCGAAGAGAGGTATCTGAATTTCAATGGGCAATACGGCCTCCATGCCATATACCAAGGAATAGGGGGTTTCCCCTGTTGACGTTCGCGCTGAGGTACGGTACCCATGAAGAGCAAATGGTAACATCTCGTGCTAGTCTTTGTATGTTACCGTCATCTTCTGCACAATCTTCTTGATGTTCTTATTAGCCGCTTTGACAGCCCCATTCATCTTCGGCCGGTAGGGAGAAGAGTTATGATGTTGTATCTTAAACTGTTTGCAGAGCTTGGTGATCATCGTATTATTGAGATTTGTACCGTTGTTCGTAATGATCCTCTCTGGTACATCGTATCGACAGATCAGATTATGCCGAATAAACCGTGCCACGACGTTCTTGGTCACTGTAGCAAAAGAAGATGCTTCAACCTACTTTGTAAAGTAATCAATTGCTACCAGGATGAAACGATGCCCGTTGGACGCAGTAGGTCTGATCTCGTCGATCATATCGATGCCCCACATTGTAAAAGGCCAAGGAGCTGTCAAGATGTTCAGAGGAACTGGAGGTATGTGAACCTTATCGGTATAGACTTGGCATTTGTGACAGGTCCGAGAATGCTGATAACAGTCGGCTTCCATGGTAGACCAATAATATCCTTCCCGTAGGATCTTCTTTGCCATGGTGTGTCCACTGGAATGTGTTCCGAAAGTACCTTCATGTAAGTCCACCATAATCCATTCTGCTTCGCTCTTGTCCACACATCGCAGTAAGGTTGAATCATGATTACGCTTGTAAAGGATACCATTACTGATGAAGAAATTTTCCGCAAACCTCCTCAGAAACTTCTTATCATTAACAGATGCACCCTCGGGGTATTCTTGAGCCTCAAGATACCTTTTTACCTCGTGAAACCAGGGTTTATCTGTTACCTCTTTAGATTCAATGTCACAACAATGTGCAGGTTCATCCAACCTTTCAATGGTAATCTGGGGAGCCTCGTTGTCCCACCTGACCTTGAACATAGAAGACATCATAGCTAGTGCGTCCGCTAACTGATTCTCCTCTCTAGGGAAGTGTTTAAAGGTTATCTCCTCGAAGTGTGGAAGCAACGTCAATACATACTCTTTGTAAGGAATAAGATTTGGGTTCTTTGTATCCCACTCGCCTTTGATCTGACTGATCACGAGAGCGGAATCTCCGAATACACTTAAGAACTTAATCCTTAGGTTAATTGTTGCTCGAAGACCTATGATGCACGCTTCATACTCCGCCATATTGTTGGTGCAGTTGAAACATAGTCGGGCGGTGAACGGAGTATGAGAGCCTTCAGGAGATATGATCACAGCGCCAATGCCATTACCCAAAGCATTTGAAGCTCCATCAAAGTACATAGACCATCGGGATCCCTCCTCAGGTCCTTCATCCGGTCCAGGTTCTTCACAGTCAGTTACCAACATGGTATTCTCATCCGGGAACTCGAAGTTCATAGACTGGTAATCATCCACTGCCTGGTATGCCAAATGATCTGCCAACACACTTCCCTTAATTGCCTTTTGGGTTGTTTATTGGATGTCATACTCAGTCAAGATCGTCTACCATCTTGCTATTCGTCCGGACAAGGCAGGCTTTTCGAAGATATACTTAATTGGATCCATCTTTGATATCAATAGAGTAGTGTGAGTCAGCATATACTGTCTCAGTCGGTGAGCAGCCCATGCCAAAGCGCAGCAAGTTTTCTCAAGCAATGAGTATCGGGTCTCGCACTCGGTAAACTTTTTGCTAAGGTAGTAAATAACATGCTCTTTTCGGCCAGACTCGTCATGCTGCCCCAACACGCACCCCATTGAATTATCGAGTACTGTCAAGTATAAGATCAAAGGTCTTCCCTCAACTGGAGGCATCAGAATAGGTGGCTCTTGGAGATATTCTTTGATCCTCTCGAAAGCGGCCTGACATTCATCGTTCCATCTTACCACTTGATATTTCTTTAATAGCTTGAAGATTGGCTCACAAGTAGCAGTCAGATGTGAAATGAATCGGGCAATATAGTTCAGACATCCCAAAAAGCCTCTGACTTCTTTTTCTGTTCTAGGAGCTGGCATTTCCTATATAGCCTTCACCTTCGCAGGATCCACCTGAATACCTTTATCGCTAACGACGAAACCCAGCAGCTTACCAGATCTCACCCCGAAGGTGCACTTGTTCGGGGTTTAACCTCAGCTTGTACAACTTCAACCTGTCGGATAGCTTCTGAAGGTGGTCCAGATGTTCTTCTTCAGTCTGGGATCTTGCAATCATGTCGTCAACGTATACCTCAATCTCATTATGAATCATGTCGTGGAACAAAGCGACCATGGCGCGCTGATACGTTGCCCCAACATTCTTCAATCTAAAAGGCATGACTTTGTAGCAAAAGGTACCCCCACTGCGTGACAAAGGTTGTCTTATCCATGTCTTCGGGAGCCATCTTAATCTGATTGTAACCGGAGAAACCATCCATAAAGGAGAAGACCTTATGTTGTACGGTGTTGTTAACCAGAACGTCAATATGAGGCAGAGGGAAATCATCCTTGGGGCTCGCCCTGTTCATATCCCTATAGTCAACACACATTCGAACCTTACCATCTTTCTTCGATACTAGAACCACGTTGGTAACCCACTACGGGTAGGAAGTGACTGCTAGAAAACCGGCATCAAACTGTTTCATAACCTCAGCCTTGATTTTCTCAGACATCTCCAGGCGCATTCGGAGAACTTTCTATTTCACTGGAGGATAGTCTTCCTTGGTGGGCAGGCGGTGAACCAAAATGTTTGTATCCAACCCAGGCATATCTTCATAAGACCAGGCAAAGATCTCAACATAGTCACGCAGCATCTGAATCAACCATTGCTTAACACTAGGCTCCAAGTTTGCACCGATCTTGACCTCTTTCCTGTCTACCTCTGTACCCAGATTCACTGATTCCACTGGCTCTTCATGTGGCTGTATGGCACTCTCTTCCTGAAGTAACAGTCTAGCAAGTTCCCCAGGAACTTCACAATCATCCTCACCTTCGTCCTCGGCTTGGTTGATCAGACTTTCAAAGTCATAACTGGCAGTAGCAGAGTCGTTATCAATGGGATCCAGAGTGGATGTAGACCTGTATTATGTGAGTGTGTGTAAGAAAAATAGTTGTTTTGCAAGATAGAAAAGAAAAACAAGGAGCGCAAAATTTGTAATGCAAGAAAACGTCCAATGCTTTTATTGATGATATATGGAAATGACACATAATAAGCCCTCAAACAAAGCCACGGTGTCTCGGGCAAGGCACCGGGCCGTAAAAGTTTCAAATTGTCTATTACAAACTCAAAACAAAAGTCTATTACTGTGTAATAAAAGAAATCGGCACGAAGTCCTTTGCCGTCCAATTGCTTAATCCACCGTCGATAGTCGGGTAAATCCAGATTTCGAAATCTAACTCTTCCACATCGTCTTCAATTACATTGACTCCCGCATCATGTCCTGGCATAGGTGCCGTTATGACGTTGGGCTTTTCTGGCGCTTCAAACTCAATTTCCTTAGCCTCAATCAAATCTTGCACCTTATTCTTCAAGGCCCGACAGTTATTCGTATCATGCCCCGGGCTATCAGAGTGAAAAGCACAGCAGGCGTTCAGATTATACGACGGAGAGGTGGTAATGGGATTCTTCGGGGCTTCCCTCAGAGTCACCAAGTTGGTCTTTAACAACTGTGGAAGAATTTGAGACAGGGTCATACTGAGCCGAGTGAATTGTCTCTGCGGTCTCTCTGCTCTTTTCTGAGTGTTACGTTGTGGGGCAACAATTGGTTTTGATATCACCACCACATTAACTGCTTGGCGGCGCTCAGGTTGATTTTAGCTCCTCGAGCTGTAAACTGCACTAGACTCCTTCTTGAAAGGCTTCTTCTCTGCACTTGACAAAGCACCCTTCTGTATCTTGCCAGTTTTGATATCGGCTTCAACTCTCTCCCCAGTCATAATCAATTCAGTAAACCCGAACGATGAACTACCGATCAAATGGTTGAAATATGGACCAGACAATGTCCCAAGAAACATATCCACCAACTCCCTATCAGCCAGAGGGGGTTGTACTCTTCCAGCAAAATCTCTCCACTTCTGATCGTAGTCCTTAAAACCTTCGCTCGCACCCATAGACATACCCTGAAGTTGGGTACGCGTGGGAGCAAGGTCGGCATTATACTGGTACTGCTTGTAAAAAGCAGCAGCAAGGTCCTCCCAGTTACAGACGTTAGCTCCTTCCAGTTGATAGAATCATTCAAGTTGAGTCCCTGACAGACTATCTTGAAAGAAATGAATCCAGAGGTTCTTATCAGTAGTATATGGTTGAATCTTTCTGACATACGAGCGGAGGTGTAGCTTTGGGAAGGAGACCCTGTCGTACTTAACAAAGACAGGCGCTTTAAACTTGTGGGGAATTACCACCCCAGATGCCAGACCTAAATCTCCGAAGTCCAGACCAGGGACCTTCTGGATCTCCATTGTGCTTAACCGGTCTTCAAGTTGCTTATACTTGTCCTCAGCCGGAGGATACTGGTCTTCATCAAAGTATGTGTCATTGTCAGAATCTACAGGGCTAGAACCCTTCCTTTCCTCTTGATTCTCTCCCCCTCTAGATGAGTGAGATAAATCAACATCATATCTCAACCTGTTCCCAAAACTGTGACCCATATTCAGGAGGACCGTCTTCTTCCTCTTCTTCTTGTCCTTCAAGATAAGAGTCTTCAGATCTTGTTGACCCTTGGCCAAGTTCATGAACATTTCCTGGAACTGAGCATTCTGAGCTTGAAGAGCCTTAATAGCTTGATCAGTAGATGTTTCAGAAGACATGATTGCTGAAATAAACAACGAAGAAGATGAGAAACCTGTAAGGGTACCTGTAATGAGGTGGATGAGGATGGAATGTGTATGATATGATTTCAAAGACTTTAGGGAGATTCAAATTTGTAATCCAAAATAAAACACACTTTATTAGATTAAAACTTGAAACAATGTTTAACAAATGCCTTTAAGGAGTTACAAAAGAAATACTGAAAAGCAAATCTAAACTAGAAACAATAAAAGACATCAGCACTCCCATGGTTGTTTCCCTTTTGTGCTGGCATAATCGTTGAGGACCCTCTCATTCTCCAGCTGCCTTGTAAGCTTAAGGATCTTCCGTTCCTGCTCATGATACTTCTCTCTGTAAGTATCATGTTCTTCCCTTAGCTGGATCCAAGACCTCTTCAATGCCCCAATGTCAGTAGGCATGTATGGATGGAGGACCGTATGAGGAACCCCTTCTTCATCAGTATGTTCCATAATTACCGGCAAGACAGCTTCGTACGGCATCCCTAGCTTATGAGCACGGGCTCGAAACCACCAGAGATACGATTGCATCGGGAGAGAAGTCTTCATTCCTAGCTCATGTGGATCATACCTATTCACCCTATCCCAAGCTCGTATAAATCTGCGGCGATGTCCCTCAACATCCCCCTGGAAGTCAAAGACAATGTTTGGAAGCAGCAACTCATGAGGACCGTCCCTTCGAGCTCGTCCAAACTGTCATAAGGCCAAACAAGGATTATAGGTTATTCCTCCTCTAATTCCAAGTAATGGAACATTGGGGTATTCCCCATAGCGATCAATGATAGCTACCTTCTCCATATCTTTAGTGCTCCAGAGGATGTCCGTATGAGCAAGGGACATGATACGGTAGTCCCAACCCATGCCTTCCTCATTCTTCAATATAGATTTGGGGAGGTGAGAAATAAGCCACCTCGCCAGCAATGGTGCATAGCACATGAGGGTTCCCCGTTTCCGAGAAGTACGGGCATAAAGAGCATGTAGAATGTCACCTAAGAGAGTGGGCACTGGATTACGGGACGTGAAGATCTTCACTGCATTCACATCGACAAAAGAATCTGAATTTGGGAACAGAACCGAGCCATAGATGAGGAGGGCCAGGATGTCTTCAAACGCTTGAAAGTCAAAACTATCCCAGAACTGATGAGCCTAATCAATCAAGAACTTAGCCAAGAAGCCTTTTATCCCACTCTGAGTCTCCCAGTTAGACATTACATCAGCCTTTGTAAGATGGAGGGCTGAAGCAATATCCTCGGGCCTAGGAGCTATCTCCAAACCTGTAAAAGGTATCTGCTCTAAAATAGATATGCCAAGTAAATCGGAGAACTCCTCCAAAGTAGGGACCAACTGATAGTCTAGGAAGGTGAAACAGTGATGCAACGGGTCAAAGAACTGGAACAAGACACTCATCATTTGCTCGTCTAACTTGGAAGTGACCAGGCTGAGGAGATGACCATGTCTTCTCACAAAGGAAGAAGTCTCAGGAACCTTTGAAACCAAATCTCTAAGATGAGCAGGGATCTGCACGAAGTTGATCTGAATGGTATTTCTGCGCATAGATGCCATGATCTACAAAACAGAACAAAGATGAATCCCCTTGGTCTTTGAAATGGTTAGTCTAATGAAATATGCATGCAATGTCATGATGCATCATGTCATGATAAGAACATACCACAGGTATCACAGATAGCAAACATGGTAAGGGCAAACAAGTCACACAATAGCCCTTAAATTTCAGGCTGGTATGGAGTTTAGGTACTACCCTCTTTCAGTTTAGTTGGTTCAACCTATCCTAGTAATAGTAATCGGGTTCTAGAGGATCTCAATATCACTGACCATTCTCGATCGGTCATAATTCTAGTTTAGCAACCTTTTCTTGCGGTAGGAATCATCGCGAGAGTATGGTCTCAATGAGTGTAGCATACTGCTACTTTTCTATGGCCAAGTTGGTCAATTATAGGTTCTAAGGTCAGTTTATGCTTAATGACCCATTATCAGCCCCATACTCTCCTTGTTTCTCCACAAGGGATATCGGTACCAACTAATATGTCACACCAACATAGCTACTGCTTCAACCGTATCGGTCTATGCCGTACAGTTCCCTCACAGTCTATTGCTACTTACCTAAAAGGTGTCCCCAGATCCGAATTAGGATCTATAGTAACTCTGATACAAAGCCCACAAAGATAAAGCATACAGATCAAACAATTGAAAACAATATGATGAACTAATCCTAAGGTACACCCCACTTATTAATTCCCCAGCAGAGTCGCCAGTTCTGTGATACGGTGGCCAGAACTGGGACGTGTTTCCCTATTTTGTTAAGGAATTTGCTGGTTTGCGTTTTGCGTTTGTGTTCGCAAAATGTCGCGGTAAGCAAGAGTCACCACCGACTTTTATTTTATCCAACAAGGAAAGGAAAAAAAGCACAGAAAATTTCCTTTTTTGAGATATTTCTGAGTACGGGGGGTAGATTATAGAAATGGAAGGTACTAGCACTCTTTCTATCTGTAGTTATCTACGGGCTCTTAGGTACTTGCTCATTATTTTAAAAATTGTTTTCTTTGTGTTCGTGGGCTTTGAAAAGTTTTTGTTTTAACTTCGATTTAACTCTTGCTTCTATCTTCAAGAGTGTAATGAAGTGTTTTTGAAAACTTTGTTTGTAAAGGAGTGTAAGTGTGAAAAAAGTTTGTTTTGTCTGAGCGAGTACTTAAGAACTAATCTACCTACTTGAAAAAAGAATCGTTCTGTATTCGTTTCCTTTAGACAATGCTATCCCACTATTAGTGAGTAGGTAGCACCATCGTTGGAGTTTTGAGGGTCAATTCGAAAGGGACGTACGATCACTAAAGCAATGTTAGGACATCTTAGTAGTAACCCTAATGTCTTAGATCATTTATCCGAGGCAACAATGTCCGAGGAAACCTTTCCGAGGCAACTATGATATTTGGACAAAAGGACGACCACTAAATCACCCTATACTCAATCACCATTTACCGAAGGCAACCAAGTGGGAGTGTACCCTAGGAGTGCGCATGTGCGAGTGATTCAATTTCAGATTATTTATCTTTGCACATGTTTAGGGTTATCTAACCGTTTTAAGATTAAACATACATTCTTATCATGCAAACCCTAATTATTCACATATCTAGCAGTTAAATATTTGTGGAAATTAAAGTGCGGAATTTAAACTAAGCTATTACAAGGCTTCGGGTATTTACATAGCCAAAAACAAACCATTTGAAATTAAAAGCGATAAAAGTAAATAAATGTCCTAATTAAATTATTACAAACTGTGAACAGATACAATAAGTGGGCAAAATAATAATAAAGCGCGCGATGAAAAAAAAATTAAATCGACGAGAAATTAGGGTTTTGAACCTTCTATCCTAATGAAAAGAAAACTTGTTTTTTGTTATTTTTAATATTTTTTAATAAAAAGATTAGGTCTTAAAATTAAATGCTAAATTAATTAATTAATTAAATTATTTAATGAAAATAATTACTTGACATATTTTTGGGATTTTTGTTATTTTAGGAAAGAAATAAAATAATTAAGTTAGTGATAAAACCTATTTATTCTAATTAATTTTAATTATTTGCAACATGAATTAAAGTTGTCTAAAATTAATAACTTAATTAAATTAATTGATTTTTTAATAAAAATAAAATCTAGACCCTAGTTGTGAAAAATAACATTTTTGTGATTTTTTTGATAAAAAAAGAAAATTAATTTGATGGTTAGTAAAATAAATAAATAAAATAATTAAATGAAATAAAATAAAATATAAAAAAGATAGAGATTGGGCCTGAAAATTGGGGTTGCAAGGAGAAGAATCTGGGCCCATTTGAATGAGATCCGTTTGACTTTCTTGGATCCAGTGTGGCACGCTGACTGTGGCTTATGATGCACTTTCAGTGGTGGCCATCAGATTTGGCCATCTGGCATGTTTGATGATGAGGGCATATGTTGGATCTCCTGGCTTGCGCGCGCACTGAATTGCCTGAAAGAAAATAAGAAAATAGCAAATGCTGGAGGCAGGGGTCGAACCCCTAACCTCCAGCCTCCTAATTCCTTAAGCGCTTACCTGGCCACCACTACGCCATTTGTATTTGTTGTACATAAGGTAAATAAATAAAATAAAATATGAAACAAACGCAGTAATGGAAATTTTGCGCGGAAATTCAAACAAGCCAATGGAGGGGTACCACATGGGTTATCTTCTTCCTGGCATCGTGGCTAAAAGCTTGAGAACCTATACCCACGGACAACGTCCGTTTCTACAGACTTGTGCGTTCTCAAAATCTCCCATGGGCCATGTAAATAACATCTAACGCCATGGTTGGACTCGTCTCGTCCTCCTGATCATAATGGTACCACTTACGAAGGCTGGTTTTTCCTGTAAATGAAATCCCTAATTCGGAGCTTCGAGACCTAACTATGGTGAAATCGTGTATAGGACATAAAAATGAAATTAAACCATACAAAAACTTTGCAAATGTGATTGCGATCAATAATGTGTGACTAATTCATGTTAACAATGCCTATATCATGATATTCGAATTCAAGAATAGAGTTATGTTGTGATGGACTTACAGTGCATTTTGGGACTGGAATGGACTTGTTCTTGATTGCTTTAGCTTGCAGAGACTCACAGGAAGCGATTGGGATAGGCAAAGAGTCTTGAGGATGCCTCTAAGTTCCAATTTGATCTCACATTTTTTCTTGATTTTTTCAGATTTTGTTCTTATTCATGCGCTTGTTTCTAACCTGTTTTTAGGTCTGGCTTGCCTCTATATGTACCAAGGAATGCATTAGGGTTGATAACTGCATCCAATCTTCCTCCATCAATGATTTTTGATTTGATTTGATTCACCTTTAAGATCTTTCCAAACATGGCCTCAATCCAATCTTTTTGTGCACACATGCCTTTACACGATTTTGAATGATTTGCTAGCTGTAATTGGAACCTGAAACAAGCACAAAATCTCTTACTTTCAATATTTTGGATTTTATTTGATTTGTTTTGATTTTAATTGAATTAATTCAAATAAAAATAAAAATAAATAATAAAAATAAGATATGGACAAGTTGAAAAGGTTAGAGCTCATGGGCTATGTTGTCAACTCAAAACAAGTGAAAATGATTGGGCCCATTTGGCAAAATTTGAAGTTTTAGGGATAGTTGACTTTTGGCAATTTTGCAAAAAAGGTCAACTTCACCAATGCATAACTTCCTCAATTTTAACTCTTTGGAGGTTTTATTTGACTTTTTAGAAAGCTTGAGATTTCCTCTAAGCAACCCTTTTGGTCTCGTCTCATTTTGATATTCCATGCTCATGTATGAAGCTTTGACAAAAAAGGTGTTTTTGTTGACTTTTCAAAATAACCTATAATGTCCAAATTCATAACTTCTTGTGAGTGCATATTTTGAACTTGGGAGCTGAAGATGGATTGTAGGGAATTGCATCCTCTTCAAAATGATATGTGTATGGGTAATTTCTCATAGAGTATGAGAAAGTTATGCTTGGTCAAAGTTGAGTTGACTTTTCCTTCAAAAACCCTAATTTAGCAACTTTTGAGTCTTGATGAATTATGAGCAATCCTTGATGAATCATGATCAACCCTTGATCAAATGATGAAATATACTTCAAAATGAGGATGTTGACCAAAAATCTTGAAGTTTGACTGTAAGTGGGCCACAATTGATTTTGCCCTAACACAGTCGATTTTTAGGCCTTTGAGCAATTGACTGAGCAAACTTCCTCTGCAAGGCTTGAAACTTGACATGGATGATCTTGAGAAAATATTAGGACATTGGTGAGAATTTGGGATCACTTGGACTCAAGTATCTTGATGCAACATGAAACCCTAGTTTGGGGTAGACTGCCTTAGGAGAGAGCTTGTCTGGCCAACCCTTGGACTACCTTGAGCAACTTAAGGATCTTTCTTGCAATGTTTTGAGAAATATGGGAGGGCAAATTTTGGGGTACAACAATCCCCATAAAAGTTGGAACTCAAACCTTTGATTCAACTTTTTATGTGATGGACATTCGTCGTTCCAATTCATGCTTGTTGGGCCGACCATGGATTCACAACGCTAGTGTCGTTACCTCTATATTACATCAAATGTTGAAATATCCAACCGAGGGGAAATCATTATTGTCCATGGAGAAGAGGAATATATGGTCAGTCACTTAAACTCCTTCGGATACGTGGAATTGGATGGTGAATTCATTGAAACTCCATTTCAGCACTTCGAGGAAGTCCCACAAACCGTGGCAGTAACCAAGACTATTTCCCAAGTCCCGAAGATTACAAGACTTCCGCTAAATATGTCTCCTCTGAGAGATGCCAAGGCGGTGATCGAAGAAGGTGGGTGTACTATTTAGGGCCAACTCCCAGATATCCCATACAAGTCTGACAAATTTGGTTTGGGTTTCACTTCAGGAGCCCAGCAAGTTGTGTGTTGTGCTCGTGCCGGGGGACCACCCTTGAAGATCAGCAACCACGGAATCAACGCAGTGGGGGATGATGAGGACAGCTACGACCTGGAGGAATGGATTTTCCCAACTGACAATGGAGGACTCAACAACTGGGAAGCTAAAGATTTTGTCCCAATTACTTTTATCCAACAATAATTGTCTTTAAATTTTGTCGGACCTGTAATAATTAAACAATTCAGACTTTTAAAACCTTGTGTCTTACCCGAGACACAACGGTCCATTTGTAAGGTTGTTACCTCATTTTCATATGTAATCAATGAATCATGGATGTTTTTGCATACAAAATTTACGCTCTTTGTCTTTATTTTTATATTTTTATTGCTTTCAAAGATAGCTATACTCTTACACACACTCACATTCAAAATGCAGATCTACATCCATTCGGGATCCCATGGATAACGATTCTGCTATGGCCTTCTGTGACTCTAAAAATATAATCTACCAAGCCGAAGACGAAGGTGAGGAAGATTTTGAAGTACCAGGGGAACTTGCAAGGTTACTACAACAAGAAGAGAGGACCATACAGCCCCATGAGGAACCAGTGGACACAGTTAACCTAGATACTGAATAGGACAAGAAAGAAGTCAAGGTTGATGCCAATCTAGAACCCAGTGTCAAGAAGTGTTTGATTTAGTTTCTACATGATTATGTCGAGGTCTTTTCCTGGTCGTACAAAGACATGTATAGATTGGATGTTGATATCGTGGTTCATCATTTACCAACAAAAGAAGATTGCCCTCCGGTAAAGTAGAAAGTTTGTCGCATGCGACCAGACATGTCAGAGAAGATCAAAGCGAAAGTCATGAAACAATTCAATGTTGGATTCTTAGCCGTTACCTCCTATCCACAATGGGTCACCAATGTTGTTCCCATGCCTAAAAAGGAAGGCAAAGTACACATGTTCGTGGACTACAGAGATTTGAATAGGGCAAGCCCTAAGGATGATTTCCCACTTCCCCATATCGACATTTTGGTCGACAATACCGTGCAGCATAAAGTGTTCTCATTTATGGATGGTTTCTCATGCTACAACCAAATCAAAATGGCGTCTGAAGACATGGAGAAAACAATCTTTGTCACACAATGGGGCACATTCTGTTACAAGGTTATGCCATTCGGGTTGAAGAACGTTGGGGCAACCTATCAACGTGCCATGGTAGCTTTATTTTGCGATATGATACATCATGAAATAGAGGTCTATATGGACGACATGATAGCCAGATCTCAAACTGAAGAGGAACATCTTGACCATTTACACAAGCTCTTTGAGAGACTAAAGAAATACAAGCTAAGGTTGAACACGAATAAATGCACATTTGGGGTGAGGTCTGATAAACTCCCAGGCTTCGTCGTCAGCAGTAAAGGTATCGAACTGGACCCTGCCAAGGTGAAAGTGATACAAGAAATGCCTGCTCCTCGTACTGAGAAGGAAGTCAGGGGATTCTTGGGACGGCTAAACTACATTGCCATATTCATTTCTCACCTTACATATACTTGCGAACCAATCTTCAAATTACTGAAGAAAGATCAAGTAGTCAAATGGAATGATGAATGCCAAATTTCCTTTGACAAGATCAAAGAGTACCTGCAAGAGCCTCCTATTTTGATGCCACCAGTCGAGGGAAGACCCTTGATCATGTATCTAACTATTTTGGAAAATTCAATGGGGTGTGTGTTGGAGCAGCATGACGAGTCTGGCTGAAAAGAGCATGTTATTTATTACCTAAGCAAAACGTTTACCGACTATGAAATAAGATATTCACTGCTCGAGAAAACTTGATGTGCTCTGGCATGGGCTGCTCGCCGGCTAAGACAATATATGTTGACCCATACTACCTTATTGATATCCAATATGGATCCAATAAAATACATATTTGAGAAACCTTCCCTCTCTGGGAGAATAGCAAGATGGCAGATGACCCTGACGGAATATGACATTCAGTATACTACCCAAAAAGCAATAAAGGGAAGTGTACTAGCTGATCACCTTGCTCATTAAGATGTGGATGACTACCAGTCCATGAAGTTCAAATTCCCAGATGAAGACATCATGATGGTAAACAACTGTGAAGAACTCAGACCATATGACGGACCTGAACAAGGATCCCGATGGACCCTAGTTTTTGATGGGGCATCCAACGCACTCGGCAATGGAATAGGTGATATACTCATATACCCTGAAGGATGTCACACTCCTTTCACTGCAAGACTCTATTTCAACTGTACAAATAACATGGCAGAATACGAAGCGTGCATTTTTTGTCTCAAACCTGCCATAGATTTGGGGATCAAATCCTTAAGTGTATTCGGGGATTTAGCATTGGTCATCAGTCAGATCAAAGGAGAATGGGACAAGAAGCACCCTAACCTCATCCCCTATAAAGAACATGTGTTGACATTAATCCCACATTTCGAGAAAATCACCTTCGAGCATTTCCCGCGAGAAGAAAATCAACTAGCGGATGCACTAGCCACAATATCATCCATGTTTAAACTCAAATAGGATAAAGAGGCTCCCCAAATCACCATTGAACGAATGTGTTGTACCCCAAAATTTTCCCTCTCATTTATCAAGAATTTGCTCACAAGAGCTCCTTTGACTCAAGACTGCATTAGGGTTGATCAGCTCAAGACACCTCCTTAAGCATTGATGACCAAAATTAGGGTTTGAGATTGCACAAGGATATTTGAACTTTCAATGCCCCATATGACTTTCATGGATCATTATGGACCCTCAATATTTCTCATGTCAAGTTTCAAGCCTTGGATCACACTTTTGCTCATTCAATTGAGCAGTTGACCTAAAAATCAACTGTATTGGGAAAAAAGTCAACTATGGCCAACTTACAGTCAAACTTCATAATTTTTTATCCACGTAAATATTATAAACTAATATGTATCATTTGATCAATATTGGACCATAATTCCCGAAGAAATTTGATCAAATCATCAAAAGGGCAAAATGGTCAAAATTAGGGTTTTGACTAAGAAGGGGCAATTTCTGATTTTGACCTAGCAAATGGTCAATTGTTTTGAAGCATGATTTCAAGAGTTCAATTACATCATTTTGACCTAATAGAATGACCCCAAACATTTCTCAAGATCAATTGGATTGATAATGAATTTTCAGTCAATTGATCAAAAAGTCAATTGTACACTGAGAAGTCAAACTTTGACTTTTTGGTAAAAATTCAATGTCAAAGATCACAATTCATCAAAACATGTCAAAATATGAAAATTATTCATCAACAAATCAAAAAGTCAAGATTTCATTTTGAAAAGTCAAAGTTTTCTAACTTAGAAATTTTTCCAAGTGTTTAAACTTCATGTTTTTTCTTAACTTTGGGTCAATTTTTCACCATGATGCAAGATGATTCAAAAGAAACTTCCAACATGAAAGTTGTATATCTCCATGAAATATACAACTTTTCTTCACACAAATCCTTCCAAAAGTTCTTGGATCTCAAGTTATAATTTTAAGAATACATGGTCATGAAACAAAAACACTTAGTGAAATTTTGCCATAATTTAGTCAGGATTTTGACCTAACTACATGGAATTTTTTCATATAGTTCTAAGGTGAATTTTCAAAAGTGATTCAAATATGGGTTGTAGAGAACATTTCAAGCTTTACAAAATGTCATATAACTCCTTGAGATCATTTTTGAGTAGGGAGAATTGAAGAGATGAAGTTAGGGTTTTATCACTTGAATTACAAGTCATTTTGTGATGAACAAGAATTCAATTTCAAACCTATGCTGCACAATTTTTTTTTGCATGCCTCTAAACCTCAAGATCTATCCATAATCAGAAGATTACACTTACTTTTGAGCTATTATCCATTTGATTCAAGCTTTGTCCAAGTAAATTTTCCATTAATGGAACAAAGTTCACACTTCCATTTTGGAAAAGTGACTTTAATCACAAAGTCAACTTGTATGGAGCTTTGCACCTGTTCTTTCTGCACAAGAATGCTCTATAAACTCAGAACAAACATGTTTAAAGTTAAAAGCCACCCTACAAGACATGTACCTTGCATTGAAACCATGTTTTTCAAGATAACTTCAAAAACAAGTCAAAAACTCATAACATGTGATCTTTGTATTATGACCACCTCAAGTCCTCTAACCTCTCCCATATAATTATACAAGTGCATTGCAAGCTAACACATGATTGAACAAGTCCTAAAACTCCCCAAAACCAGAAATTTCCATACAAGCACAAAAACTTGTCATTTCTGATTTTTGAACCCAACCTCCAAATCCCCTCGTGCGTTTCTTGGCCAAACCATCCACAAACCTTCTAATACACATATAGAAACTATCCCAACCCTTGTTTTCAAACTGTAAAACCATTTACACCATTCTCCATTTTCAAAAATAGGGCATTGCACATTGACTTCTTCAGCTTGATTCAAGAACTCTCAGCACAAAGTAAGCTTTGCAATAGCTTCCAAGAGGTGAAAGGAAGCTCACCCAATCATCAAAACACTTTGAAAGTAGATCTAACTCAAAACATGATCTCCAGCTGCAAGGTGAGTTTTCTGACTTTTCATCTCATTATTTAGGCATTGTTAGGTCTTGATTTGTGAACATAAAATGTAGATAACTTTTCCACGAAGCTGTACATATCCATAGTTTGCATTTATATGGCCTTAACTTAGAGAATTTTAGAGTTGAAGTTTTCTGAAATTTTTAGGGTTTGAATTAGGGCCAGAAAAATTCTCATTCATCTTTGATTGTTAGCTTAAGTTACTTATATGTTTGGATTCATGGGAAGAAATGATACAACTTTCATGTTTGAACTTTTCATTTTAGCTGAGAAATGAAGAAGATACAGCTCCTTTGGCTGGAGGTTGAAGATGAAGTGTATTTAGGGCGCGATTTGTGTCATATAATTATTGTTTTGATTATATAAACGGATGTATAGCCATCAAAGTAGAAGCGCGCGCCTGTGACTGGAGGGACCTGTGTTCGAGCCCCAGTGGTACCCTTTTGGATTATTTTTAAATTTTTTCATGCATTCTGACTTTTTTGGACAGGCGTTGGCCCTCCTTTGGGCCTTTTGTTTTTTTTCTTACTTCTCACCCCTTGTTTCAATTATACAGCCCCTAGCCCATTTTTATTTTTCTTTTTCTTATTTTTTTTATTTATTTATTTTCTTAAATATTTTTTTTAATATTAAAAAATCAGAAAAAATATAAAAATATTAGATTTATATTTTGACATAGTTTATTTATTTTTCTCACACAAAAATTATTTTACTTAATCATACTTTATTTATTTTAACTAATTATTTTGTAAATTTAATTTAAAAACTAGGGTTTTAATTATTTTCTTTTACACATTTTAAACATATTATTTTAATATTTAAAAAGACCAAAAATATTTTATAACACTATAAATTATTTTTAAGACAAAAACACCAAAAATATACTTTTCTTATAAACTTAATTTCTTTTTAATCAATTAATAGATTAGGGTTTTATTTAATTTCTTTTCCAAATAAATTTTGGTTTTACTTTTAATTAATTATTTTTCTTTTAGTTAATTAGGTTAAAACAAAACCCTTTTTCCTAAAAAATCCAAACAAATATTCATTTACTTTACATTCACATCCTTGTATATTTATTCATTTGGTACATTATTTATTTCAATTCTTGTACAAATTCAATATGGTTGTAATAGATAATTAGGCTTTATTTTCTTGTAATCCCCATTTATAATTTGTACCCCCCCCCCCCTCCCACAAGTATTGTAATAGCGTAGTAATTTTAAATTCCGCAATTTATCGCTTTATATACAAATGCTAGTAATTAGGGTTTGTATGGAAAGACTAAAATCAATCAATTAGAAAACCCTAATCAAATACAAGACCAAGCATGAAAACAATACACTTACACACAAGCACCCCTAGGGTAAATTCACTTGGTTGTCTTACTAAATGGCCATATTACTCATGTGAGATATCTTAGCATAAACAAGCAAAATACAAGATCATAGTCCCTCGATGACGTTATCCATGTTGCCTTTCAAATGATCTCACTCCCTAAAAAGAGAATGCTAAGATACCTTGCAACATTGCTAATCATGGTTATACGATGACCCTCGCCCATCCCTTTTACCTCCAAAGATAGGGTTACTTACCAAATTAATGGTAAGATAACAATGTCAAAGGAAAAGGAAATGAACATGAAAGACTTTTGAGTAGGTAGAATGCTCCTAATTTCTTGCTCAATTTTAAAACAAAATATCCTTGCTAATTTTAAAACAAACACCTACACTTTCAAAACATCTTACAAAACTTGAAAACATTTTCAAAAGATCAAACACTTTGTATACATTCTTACGAACGAGAATCATTACAAAGTTTACCTAAACAATGGCCTCTTTACAAAATACTTTCAAAAACCGCACAAAGCACAATTTTAAACAAAAGCAAGTGATCTAGCAAGTAGCTAAGAGCCCATGGAAAACCATGGATGAAAAGGGTGCTAATACCTTCCCTTTTCATAATCTACCCCCCGAACTCAAGAAACAATCTCAAAGGTCTTTCCTATGCTTTTTCACCTTTCCTTTTGGATAAAAGAAAAGTCGGTGGCGACTCTTGCTAATCGCAACATTTGCGATAAAATGTAAAACACCTAAGTCAGTTCTCCCACCGTATCACAGAACTGGCGACTCTGCTAGGGAATATTATAAAAGTGGGGTTACCTTAGGGTTAGATCACATTTACTTGCTTCCATTGTTTGACTTGTTTGCTTTACATTATGGTTCTTTGTTTGGGTTTGAATCCTCTATCGGGATTTAGGATACCTTATAGGTAAGTAGCAATATATTGTGAAAACTGTGTGGGGTATACCGACATGGTCTAAGTAATAGCTATGTTAGTGCGACATATTTGTGGGTATCGGTAGCCATTGAGTTAATCAAGGAGAATACGGGGTCACTGTGTGATGTCATGAAGCACTAATGAACTTCTAAAACCTTTACTTGACCAACTTGGCCTTTAGGACGTAGTGAGATGACCGGATTTGGTGCAGTTCGAAGTTGGTAGATACTCGATACTACTCTCATTGAGGTTTGGTTTTTTGGGATGTTTCGGTCGCCATTAAAGAGGCTTGTGCTGAAACAATGAACAAGGAAACAAACCAGTGATATTGAGCTTCTTAAAACTCGGTTTTTATTACTAGGACAGGTTGAGCCAACTAAACTTCAAGAGGGTACTTACCTATAAAACTCCATGCAAGCCTAAACCTAAGGACTTGTTTGTTTTATTTGTGTATACTTACTTGTACATAACATCATGAACATCATAACAACATACTCATTCACTAACCATTTCAAGGATCTTGAGATTTATCTTTGTTCTGTTTTGTAGGACATGGATTCTATTCGCGGGAAAACCATTCAAGTTAATCTTGTGAGGATACCTCCACAACTTAAAGACTTGGCATCAAGGATTCCTGAAAACTCTCCATTCACTGAAAGACATGGTCGCCTACTAAACTTGGTCACCTCTAACACTGATGAAGACATGATGAAGATGCTCTTTCAGTTCTTTGATCCTTTACACCATTGCTTCACATTTCCCGATTATCAACTTGTACCAACTTTGGAAGAATTCTCCCAACTCTTGAGGAATCCCATTCTCAATCAACTACCTTTCAACGATACAGAAAGAGATCCAAAGTCAGAAGATATTGCTCAAGCTCTACACTTGCAATCATCTGATGTCACGACCAATTGGGAAACAAGGAGTGGTGTCAAGGGTTTCCTAGCAAAGTTCTTGTTTGAGAAAGCCCAAAATTGTTGGAACTCTTTAGATTTGCAAGATTTTGAAGAAACTATGGCTCTCCTCATCTATGGGATGGTTTTGTTTCTAAATTCTAACCACCTCATAGATATGAACTCCGTCAAGATCTTCATGTCTCGTAACCCGATGCCTACTTTGCTAGGGGATAGCCTACATTCTTTTCACACTCGCACTATGAGGAAAAGATGTATCCTTATGTGTTGCACTCCTCTCTTGGAAAGATGGTTTATTTTGCATCTTCCCCAATATTTATTGAAGAACGAGCAAGGTTCAAGGTGGTCACAAAGGTTGATGATGCTCAAACATTCAGACATTCATTGGTGTTCCCGATCCATAGAGAATGTTACTATTGTCGATCATTATGGAGAATTCCCTAATGTCCCTTTACTTGGAATTAGGGGAGGTATCACCTACAACCCCTGCTTAGCCTTAAGAAAATTTGGTTACGCCCGATGGGATGGCCCACATGATATGCTCATTCAAGGTTTCGTATTTGACTACGAGAACGACAATCAAGGTCTTCGCCAGAGATTCATCTGAGCTTGAAGGATGTTGAACAAGGTAGATAGCAAGACATTGGGGTATAAGAATTCCATCCCTCTTGAGCCTTACCTAAAATGGGTATGAACTCGCTCTTAAATTCTTATGATTCCTTATCCCTCCATTCTCCCAGTAATCATTGAGCCTATTATGGAAGGAGATGTTCCATACACTATCATACATCCTGACATGCCCACATCTCTTGAAGACTTACAAATAGATTGGATACAACTCAAGGGGGTGCGAGACACCTTCGAAGCCCAATTCTACGCTAGCGAGAAGAAGGTTTTGGAGCTCACTAAGAAACTTCATGAGGAGCGGACTCTGAATGCCTACATTGCACCAAAGAGGATGCGTACTACCTTTTTATCTTAGAGTGTTTGTATTTTTTTGCCCAAAGAGGCATTTATGTACCTGAGCTTTAATTTATTAATATAACGTGTGTTTCCTTTTTTGTCTATATAAAAATTTGAATCTCTAAAATCCTTGAAATTATTGCATATGCATCTACCATTCATCATAACATAAGCAGGTTTCTTGCAACAAGTCTCCTCATCTTTCTACTGTTTATTTCAGTAAGATGTATCTCGAGCAAACAGTGAAGGACCTCCAAGCACAAAATGCTAAATTTCAACAGATGTTCTTAACTCTAGCCAAAGGACAAGAAGAGTTGAAGACCTTGCTGGTTGAAGAGAAAAAGAAGAAAACAAAGAAAATAACCGCAGTTCAAAACATGGGAAGAAGATTCCAAGGACAAGCAAGAAGGACCCTGGATTTTGCAACGTCATCTGGTGAGAAAGACAATCAAGATGGGAAAGGAAAAGAAGCAGTTGTCCAGCCAGATTCAGAAGAGGAAGAGGAAGAAAAAGATTATTCTGAAGAACAATATCCTCCAGCCGATGACAAGTATAAGCATCTGGAAGAACGATTAAGTGCAATGGAAATCCAAAAAGTGCCTAGATTGGACTTTGAGGAATTGGGGTTAGTATTTGAGATTGTCCTTCCCCCAAAATTCAAGGCACCGGTGTTCGCCAAATACGATGGAGTTTCATGTCCCAAAATGCATCTCCGGTCCTATGTGAGGAAAATACAGCCTCACACTACCGACAAGGATTTATGGGTACATTTCTTTCAAGACAGCCTGTCCGGGACTCAACTTGATTGATTTTATCAGTTAGAAAGAGCCAGTGTTCATAATTGAGAAGATATGGCCGCTTCCTTTTACAAACAATACCAATACAACACTGATCTTGCTCCCACATGTACTCAACTTCATAGTATGGCCATGGTTTCAAGTGAAGGCTTTAAAGACTATGCGCAAAAATGGAGGGACTTAGCAGGAAGAGTCCAGCCTCCCCTATTTGAAAGAGAGTTAGTAGATATGTTTTTGGGCACCTTGTCTGGTCCCTTCTTCAATCACTTAATTGGGAGTTCATCGGCAGGTTTTATCGAATTGATATTGACCGGAGAAAGGGTGGAAGCCAGGATAAAGAATGGGAAGATTCAAAAAGATGCATCCTCTGCTGCTGTAAGGAAACCATTCATTGGGAAAAAAGAAGTTGTTGTTGTATATCCTCATAAAAATCAAGATAGGACTGAATGTCGTCCAATGATGGGGGTTGTCATGATTCCTAAACCCGCGCCTGCTCAGCAAAGAAGCAACCAGCCAAGAACGGAAAGACCAGTCAGACAGTTCACCCGAATTAACATGACATTATCTCAAGTATTGCCACATTTGTTGAGATCCAATCCAGTGACTTTGAAAGAAGTCCAAAGAATCCTAACACAACCTCTCCTCATTATCATCCTAACGCCCACTGTGCATACCATTCTGAGAGTCCCGACCATGACACTAACAATTGTTGGGCTCTGAAAAATAAAGTACAAGACCTTCTTGAAGCCAAAGAGATTGAATTCGACGCGCCAGAAATTCTCAATGTAATCATTGCCCCTATGCCCAAGCACGACTGTAATGTCAACTCCGTTGAGGAACATATATTTATTACTTTGGTTGATGAACTTGTGACCCCACTCCTAACTATCAAAAAGAACTTGTTGAATGTCGGTGTATTCCCTGGCTGTGATGAAAGTTGTCATTTCTGTTTATCCTCACCAACCAGCTGTCATTCGTTAAAAGCAGACGTTCAATGCCTAATAGATGACAAGGAGATTTTGTTCAAAAAGACTTCTACTCCAACCGCTTCTTATAATGATGTTTCCATAATGACCATTTCCGACAATTCTTCCAGGGTCTCCACCAAAAGACCCGTTAGAATTACATCAGTTCCTAAAGTAGCTCCGTTGATAATTACAATTCCTAGACCAATGTTGTATTCGTCAGACAAAACCGTCCCGTGGAATTATGGAGGTGATGTCTACTATCACGGTATCAATCAAGATTGGCCAGCTGCTGAATATTCAAGTTCTGAGAAAGTTGACTCTGATATCAGTAACATCGCAGGGGCTAGCAAGATAACCCACGGTGGAAGGGTATTCTCTCCAGAAATTTCTCCTCCAAAAGCTATTTTTGGACCCATAATCATTCTTGTTGTTGTTGCTCCTCCAAAAGCTATTCATAATCCTGCAATCATCTCTGCTAATACTCCTGTTGACAAAACTGTTACAATCCCTGTTATCACCCCTACTGACATTCCTGCTGCCGAGTCAACCGAGACTCAAGGTAAAGGTATTCTGGTTGAGCCTGTCTGGACGAAGGCACAATCAGTAGCTATCCCTGAGACCTCCCGAAAAGAGATGGAGGAAATTCTAAAGATCATAAAAAGAAGCGACTACAACATAGTCGAGCAACTGGGGCAAACTCCATCAAAAATTTCCATGTTGGATTTATTATTATTTTCCGAGGCTCATGAAAAGGCCTTGGTAAAGTTCCTTAAAACTGACCATGTACCCCAAGAAACATCTACCGATCAGTTCCAAGACTTCGTAGCCAACTTGACCGCAGATAATGGTTTAGGTTTTTCAGATGCTGATTTAACGCCAAGGGGGAGGAAGCATAATGAGGCATTGTATGTCTCAGTCGAATGCAGAGGCACGACTTTGGATCATGTCTTGGTTGACACCAGTTTGTATCTGAATGTGTTGCCTAAAAAGGATCTTGATAGGCTTGACTGTGAAGGATTGACCTTGAAGCCTAGCAACAAAGTAGTGAGGGCCTTTGACGACTCAAAAAGGATGGTGCATGGGGAAGTAGACATCCCCATAAAAGTTGGAACACAAACATTTGATTCAACTTTTTATGTAATGGATATTCGCCCTTCATATTCCTGCTTATTAGGCCGACCGTGGATTCATAATGCTGGTGTCATTACCTCTACGTTGCATCAAATGTTGAAATATCCAATTCTAGGGAAAATCATCATTGTTCATGGAGAAGAAGAGTATATGGTCATTCATCTAAATTCCTTCAGGTATGTGGAATTAGATGGTGAATTTATTGAAACTCCGTTCCAGCACTTTGTAGAAGTCCCGCAGACTATGGCAGTAACCAAGGTTGTATCTCAAGTCCCAAAGATTACAAGGCCTCCGCTCAAGTTGTCGTCTTTGAAAGATTCCAAGTCAATGATAGAAGAAGGTGGGTGCACTATTTGGGGCCAACTCCCAGATATCCCATACAAATATGAAAAATTTGGTTTGGGTTTCACTTCAGGATCCCAGAAAGTTGTATGTCGTGCTCGTGCCGGAGGACCACCCTTGAAGATCAGCAACCGCGAAGTCAACGCAGTAGAGGATGATGAGGACAGCTATTACCTGGAGGATTGTATTTTCCCAACTGTCAGTGGAGGGCTCAGCAACTGGGAAGCTAGAGACTTTGTCCCAATCACTTTTATCCCACAGTAATTTGTCTTTGAATTTTGTCGGATCTGTAATATTAAACAATTCAGACTCTTAAAACCTTGTGTCTTACCCGAGGCACAATGGTCCATTTGTAAGGGTTATTATCTCATTTCCATATGACATCAATGAATCATGGACGTTTTTCCATACAAACTTTGTGCTCATTGTTTTTCTTTTTACATTTTCATTTCTTTCAAAGATAGTTATACTCTTACACACACTCACACTCACAATGCAGGTCTACATCCATTCAGGATCTCATGGGTAACGGTTCTGCTATGGCCTTTTGTGACTCTAAAAATATAATCTACCAAGCCGAAGACGAAGGTGGGGAAGATTGTGAAGTGCCAGGGGAACTCGCTAGGTTACTACAACAAGAAGAGAGGATCATTCAGCCCCACGAAGAACCAGTGGACACAATTAACCTAGGTACCAAAGAAGACAAAAGAGAAGTCAAGGTGGGTGCCAATCTAGAACCCAGTGTCAAAGAGCGTCTAATTCAATTGCTACACGATTATGTTGAGGTCTTTGCATGGTCGTATGAAGACATGCCAGGACTTGACGCAGATATCGTGGTACATCGTCTACCTACAAAAGAGGATTGTCCCCCGGTAAAACAAAAGGTCCATCTCATGCAACCAGACATGTTAGAGAAGATCAAAGCAGAAGTCATGAAACAATTCAATGCTGGATTCTTGGCCGTCACCTCCTATCCGCAATGGCTTGCCAATGTTGTTCTCGTTCCTAAAAAGGATGACAAGGTACGAATGTGCGTAGACTACAGAGATTTGAATTGGGCGAGCCCTAAGGATGATTTCCCACTTCCCCATATTGATATTCTAGTTGAAAATATGGAACAGCACAAAGTGTTTTCATTCATGGATGGTTTCTCAGGCTACAACCAAATCAAAATGGTGCCCGAGGACATGGAGAAAACAACCTTTGTCACACATTAGGGCACATTCTGCTACAAGGTTATGACATTCGGGTTGAAGAATGCTGGGGAAACCTATCAACGTGCCATGGTAGCTTTTTTTTATGACATGATACATCACGAAATAGAGGTCTATGTGGACGACATGATAGTCAGATCTCAAACAGAAGGAGAGCATCTTGAACATTTACATAAACTCTTTGAGAGACTAAAAAAATACAAGATGAGGTTGAACCCAAATAAATGCACATTTGGAGTGAGGTCTGGTAAACTCCTAGGCTTTGTCGTCAGCAGAAAAGGTATTGAAGTCGATCTTGCTAAGGTGAAAGCGATACAAGAGATGCCTGCTCCTCATACCGAGAAGGAAGTCAAAGGATTCTTGGGACGGTTAAACTATATTTCCAGATTCATTTCTCACCTGATAGCTACTTGTGAACCAATCTTCAAATTACTGAAGAAAGATCAAGTAGTCAAATGGAATGACGAGTGCCAAACTTCCTTCGACAAGATCAAAGAGTACCTGCAAGAGCCTCCTATTTTAATGCCACCAGTCGAGGGAAGACCCTTGATCATGTATCTATTTGTTTTGGAAAATTCAATGGGGTGTGTGCTGGGGCAGCATGATGAGTCTGGCCGAAAAGAGCATGTTATTTATTACCTGAGCAAAAAGTTTACCGACTGTGAAATAAGATATTCACTGCTTGAGAAAAATTGCTGCGCTCTGGTATGGGCTGCTCGCCGTCTAAGACAGTATATGCTGACCCATACTACTCTATTGATATCCAAAATGGATCCAATAAAATACATCTTCGAGAAACCTGCCCTCTCTGGGAGAATAACGAGATGGCAGGTGATCCTGACAGAATATGACATACAGTATGCTACCCAGAAAGCAATAAAGAGCAGTGTACTAGCTGATCACCTTGCTCATCAAGTTCTGGATGACTACCAGTCCATGAAGTTCGAATTCCCTGATGAAGACATCATGATGGTAAACAACTATGAAGAATTCAGACCATATGATGGACCTGAACAAGGATCCTGATGGACCCTGGTTTTTGATGGGGCGTCCAACGCACTCGGCAATGGTATAGGTGTTATACTCATATCTCCTGAAGGATGTCATACTCCCTTTACGGCAAGACTTTACTTCAATTATACAAATAACATGGCAGAATACGAAGCATGCATTTTTGGTCTCAAAGCTGCCATAGATTTGGGGATCAAATCCTTAAATGTATTCGGAGATTCAACTTTGGTCATTAGCCAGATCAAAGGAGAATGGGACACCAAACACGCTAACCTTATCCCCTACAAAGAACATGTGTTGACATTGATCCCACATTTTGAGAAGATTACCGTCGAGCATTTCCTGCGAGAAGAAAATCAGCTAGCAGACGCACTAGCCACAATGTCATCCATGTTTAAACTTAAATGCGATAACAAGGATCCCCAGATCACCATTGAACGAATGGATGAACCAGCTCACTGTCACGAGATTAATACTGAAGAAGTAGTGGACCAACCTTGGTTTCACAAAGTCAAGAGGTATCTCGAGGCTCAAGAATATCTGGAAGGAGCTTCAGTCAATGATAAGAAGTTCTTAAGGAGATTATCTGCTAAGTTCTTTCTTAGTATTGGCATTCTCTACAAACGCAACCATGACTCTTTTTGCTTCGTTGCATAGACAAGGTTGAGGCAAAAAAGATCATGGTTGATCTATATGAGGGTACTTTTGGCACCCATTCCAGTGGGCATATGATGGCAAATAAAATCCTACGGGCTGGCTATTACTAGTCTACCGTGGAAGCAGATTTCTATCAACACTCTCGAACCTGCCACAAGTGTCAGATCTCCACTGACAAGGTGCACGTACCTCTGGTTCCTCTGAATGTCTTGACGGCTCCTTGGCCCTTTGCTATGTGGGGCATCGATATGATTGGGGAAATCAAACCAATAACCTCTAATGGACACCGCTTCATCTTGGTGGCCATTGACTATTTTACAAAGTGGTTTGAGGCAGCCTCTTTCGCTTTCGTTACTAAGAACGTTATAGCCTGGTTCATTAAACAAAATCTCATATGTCGGTACGGTATCCCGGAGAGGATCATCACAGACAATGGTATGAATCTTAACAACACTATGATCATCACCCTGTGCGAACAATTCAAGATCCAGCATCACAATTCTTCCCCTTACCGGCCTAAGATGAATGGTGTTGTCGAAGTCGCAAATAAGAAAATCAAAAAGATCATACAGAAAATGACAGTCACGTACAAAGACTGGAATGAGATGCTACCATTAGCTCTCCACGGGTATCGTACCATAGCACGCACGTTAACCGGGGAAACACTCTACTCTTTGGTATACGGCATGGAAGTTGTCTTGCCTATTGAGGTCCAGATCCCCTCTCTGAGAATTATGAAGGATGCAGGGCTGAATGAAGAAGATTGGATCCAGACTCGACTTAATCAATTGAACTTAATTAATGAGAAAAGGCTTACTGCTGTCTGTCATGGTCAAATGTATCAAAAACAGACGATCAAGGCTTTCTACAAAAAGGTCAGACGCCAAGTGTATCAAGTCGTGGATTTGGTAATCAAACGTATCATACTGCCGCAAGGTGATCCCAGGGGAAAATGGACTCCTACATATAAAGGACCATTTGTAATCAAAAGCATATTCTCTGGTGGAGCAATGATCTTGACCACTATGTATGGCGACGACCTGCCGCACCCCGTGAATGCGGACATAGTGAAAAGATACTATGCATAAGAGACCCACTAGGTTGACACACCTAGGAAAAACAAGGGCATCCCGATGAACCAAAAAGGTTCAGGCTAAAATTAGGGATAAAACAAAAAATCTGTACACTCGGCAAGTTGAAAACCCGAAAGGGTGGCTTGGGCAAAAAAGGGTATCCCGGTGGACTGAAAACCCGAAAGTGCAGTCCAGGAAAAAGTCAGGTAATTAAAGCGTATGACTATGTCCTGTTGGATCACCTTACGGACAACCTGCAAACTCGGTGATTCTGATCAATTCAATCAGCTTCGGACAAGGCAACAAATAGATAAGATGCTCAGAGACACGAAGGCTATAGCAGAATGGGAACCCTATGGGATTATTTCACATAGCTATCTTTTCTTTGTATCAAAATTTCATTTTTTACGACGGCATTCTCTTACTAAAATGTTTGTCTCATTGTACAAAAATACTTACTCAAAGTCAATACAAAGATGTCCTTTTGAAAATGCAAAGTTATCTGTTTTTCTTTACTCTTGTGTTTGTTTACGAAAACGTCCAATGATTTATTTTTGAACATATTCATTTGAACGTAACTACCATTTACAAATGAACAAAATAGAAAGACAATCACTAATGGATTTAAGAGATAGGGAAATATCTTTAAGCTATTCTATAAAATCCCCCGCAGTGTGCAGTTTAATCCCCAACGAAACAAAACTTCCAGTTATCACTCCCCGTTAGAAGTCGCCAAATTTCTCAGGATTTCCCAACAGGATATCACAAGTAGTACATGGCGTTCCCCTTATAACAGAGTTTATTTCTCTAAGCAGGAATTCATCAACACTTCAAAACATGAAGCCAGGCACTCTAATATCCAATCATCTTCCACCTTCGAGTCACGAATGGCAAAACTCGCCAATCTAACTCTTCAGGCTTAATAAGATTGAACAGGGGAATTTTTTGTACCATAAAATTTTCGCTCTCATTTATCAAGAATTTGCTCACAAGATCTCCTTTGACTCAAGACTGCATTAGGGTTGATCAGCTCAAGACACCTCCTTAAGCACTGATGACCAAAATTAGGGTTTGAGATTGCACAAGGATATTTGAACATAAAATGCCCCATATGACTTTCATGGATCATTATGTACCCTCAATATTTCTCATGTCAAGTTTCAAGCCTTGGATCACACTTTTGCTCAGTCAATTGAGCAGTTGACCTAAAAATCAGCTGTATTGGAAAAAAAATTCAACTATGGCCAATTTACAGTCAAACTTCATAATTTTTTATCCACGTCAATATTATAAACTCATATGTATCATTTGATCAATATTGGACCATAATTCCCCAAGAAATTTGATCAAATCATCAAAAGGGCAAAATGGTCAAAATTAGAGTTTTGACTGAGAAGGGGCAATTTCTGATTTTTTTTACCTAGCAAATGGTCAATTGGCTTGAAGCATGATTTCAAGAGTTCAATTGCATCATTTTGACCTAATGGCATGACCTCAAACATTGCTCAAGATCAATTGGATTGACAGTGAATTTTCAGTCAACTGATCAAAAAGTCAATTGTACACTGAAAAGTCAAACTTTGATTTTTTGGTCAAAATTCAATGTCAAAGATCACAATTCATCAAAACATGTCAAAATATTAAACTTATTAATCAATAAATCAAAAAGTTAAGATTTCATTTTGAAAAGTCAAAGTTTTCTAACTTAGAAATTTTTCTAAGTGTTTAAACTTCATGTTTTTCTTAACTTTGGGCCAATTTTTCACCATGATGCAAGATTATTCAAAAGAAACTTCCCACATGAAAGTTGTAGATCTCCATGAAATCTACAACTTTTCTCCACACAACTCCTTCCAAAAGTTCTTGGATCTCAAGTTATAATTTTAAGAATACATGGTCATGAAACAAAAACACTTAGTGAAAGTTTGCCCTAATTTGGTCAAGATTTTGACCTAACTTCATGGCACTTTTTCATATGGTTACAAGGGGAATTTTCAAAAGTGATTCAAATATGGGTTGTAGAGCACATTGCAAGCTTTCCAAAATGTCCAATAACTCCTTGAGATCATTTTTGAGTAGGGAGAATCAAATAGATGAAGTTAGGGTTTTATCACTTGAATTACAAGTCATTTTGTGATGAACAAGAATTCAATTTCAAACCTATGTTGCACAATTTTGTTTTGCAGGCCTCTAAACCTCAAGATCTATCCATAATCAGAAGATTACACTTGCTTTTGAGCTATTATCCATTTGATTCAAGCTTTGTCCAAGTAAATTTTCCATTAATGGAACAAAGTTCACACTTCCATTTTGGAAAAGTGACTTTAATCACAAAGTTAACTTGTATGGAGCTTTACACATGTTCTTTCTCCACAAGCATGCTCTATAAACTCAGAACAAACATGTTTAAAGTTGAAAGCCACCCTACAAGACATGTACCTTGCATTAAAACCATGTTTTTCAAGATAACTTCAAAAACAAGTCAAAAACTTATAACATGTGATCTTTATTTTATGACCTCCTCAAGTCCTCTAACCTCTCCCATATAATTATACAAGTGCATTGCAAGCTAACATATGATTGAACAAGTCCTAAAACTCCCCAAAACTAGAAATTGCCATACAAGCACAAAAACTTGTCATTTCTGATTTTTGAACTCAACCTCCAAAACCCCTCGTGCGTTTCTTGGCCAAACCATCCACAAAGCTTCTAATAAACATATAGAAACTGTCCCAACCCTTGTATTCAAACTGTAAAACCATTTACACCATTCTCCATTTTCAAAAACAGGGCATTGCACATTGACTTCTTCAGCTTGATCCAAGAACTCTCAGCACAAAGTAAGCTTTGTAATAGCATCCTAGAGGTGCAAGGAAGCTCCCCCAATCATCAAAACCCTTTGAAAGAAGCTCTAACTCAAAACACGATCTCCAGCTGCAAGGTGAGTTTTATGACTTTTCATCTCATTATTTAGGCATTGTTAGGTCTTGATTTATGAAGATAAAATGTAGATAACTTTGCCACGAAGCTGTACATATCCATAGTTTGCATTTATATGGCCTGAGCTTAGAGAATTTTAGAGTTGAAGTTTTCTGAAATTTTTAGGATTTGAATTAGGGCCAGAAAAATTCTCATTCATCTTTGACTGTTAGCTTAAGTTACTTATATGTTTGGATTCGTGGGAAGAAATGTTATAACTTTCATGTTTGAACTTTTCATTTTTGTTGAGAAATGAAGAAGATACAGGTCCTTTGGCTGGAGATTGAAGATGAAGTGTATTCAGGACGCGTTTTGTGTCATATATTTATTGTTTTGATTATATAAACGGATGTATAGTCACCTCAATGGTAGAAGCGCGCGCCTGTGACTGGAAGGACCTGGGTTCGAGCCCCAGTGGTACCCTTTTGGATTTTTTTTACATTTTTTCATACATTCTAACTTTTTTGGACAGGCGCTGGGCCTCCTTTGGGCCTTTTGTTTTTTTTCTTACTTCTCACCCATTGTTTCACTTACACAGCCCCTGGCCCATTTTTATTTTTATTTTTCTTACTTTTTTTATTTATTTATTTTCTTAAATATATTATTTAATATTAAAAAATCAGAAAAAATATAAAAATATTAGATTTATATTTTGACATCGTTTATTTATTTTTCTCACATAAAAATTATTTTACATAATCACACTTTATTTATTTTGACTAATTGTTTTGTAAATTTAATTAAAAAACTAGGGTTTTAATTATTTTCTTTTACACATTTTAAATATATTATTTTAATATTTAAAAAGACCAAAAATATTTTATAACACTATAAATTATTTGTAAGACAAAAACACCAAAAATATACTTTTCTTATAAACTTAATTTCTTTTTAATCAATTAATAGATTAGGGTTTTATTTAATTTCTTTTCCAAATAAATTTAGGTTTTACTTTTAATTAATTATTTTTCTTTTAGTTAATTAGGTTAAAACAAAACCCCTTTTCCTAAAAAATCCAAACAAAATATCCATTTACTTTACATTCACATCCTTGTATATTTATTCATTTGGTACATTATTTATTTCAATTCTTGTACAAATTCAATATGGTTGTAATAGATAATTAGGCTTTATTTTCTTGCAATCCCCATTTATAATTTGTACCCCCCTCCACCAGTATTGTAATAGCGTAGTAATTTTAAATTCCGCAATTTATCGCTTTATATACAAATGCTAGTAATTAGGGTTTGTATGGAAAGAATAAAACCAATCAATTAGAAAACCCTAATCAAATACAAGACCAAACATGAAAACAATACACTTGCACACAAGCACCCCTAGGGTAAATTCACTTGGTTGCCTTACTAAATGGCCATATTACGCATGTGAGGTATCTTAGCAAAAACAAGCAAAATACAAGATCATAGTCCCTCGATGACGTTATCCATGTTGCCTTTCAAATGATCTTAGTCCCTAAAAAGACAATGCTAAGATACCTTGCAACATTGCTAATCATGGTTATACGATGACCCTCACCCGTCCCGTTTACCTCCAAAGATAGGGTTACTTACCAAATTAATGGTAAGATAACAATGTCAAAGGAAAAGGAAATGAACATGAAAGACTTTTGAGTAGGTAGAATGCTCCTAATTACTTGCTCAATTTTAAAACAAAACATCCTTTCTATTTTAAAAACAAACACCTACACTTTCAAAACATCTTATAAAACTTGAAAACATTTTCAAAAGATCCATCACTTTATATACATTCTTACGAACGAGAATCATTACAAAGTTTGCCTAAACAATGGCCTCTTTACAAAATACTTTCAAAAATCGCACAAAGCACAATTTTAAACAAAAGCAAGTGATCTAGCAAGTAACTAAGAGCCCATGGAAAACCATGGATGAAAAGGGTTCTAATACCTTCCCTTTTCATAATCTACCCCCCGAACTCACGAAAGAATCTTAAAGGTCTTTCATGTGCTTTTTCACCTTTCCTTTTGGATAAAAGAAAAGTCAGTGGCGACTCTTGTTAACCGCAACATTTGCGATAAAACACAAAACACCCAAGTCAGTTCTCTCACCGTATCATGGAATGGATGAACCAGCTCACTGTCACGAGATTAATACTGAAGAAGTAGTGGACCAGCCTTGGTTCCACGAAGTCAAGAGGTATCTCGAGGTTCAAGAGTATCCTAAAGGAGCTTCGGTCAATGATAAAAAGTTCTTAAGGAGATTCTCTGCTAATTTCTTCCTTAGTAATGACATCCTTTACAAAAGCAACCACGACTTTGTATTGCTTCATTGCGTAGACAAGGTTGAGGCAGAAAAGATCATGGCCGATCTACATGAAGGCACTTTTGGCACCCATTCCAGTGGGCATACGATGACAAAGAAGATCCTACGGGCAGGTTATTACTGGTCTACCATGGAAGCAGATTTCTACCAGCACTCTCAAACTTGTCATAAGTGTTAGATATATGCTGAAAAAGTGTATGTACCTCTAGTTCCTCTAAATGTCCTGACTGCTCCCTGGACATTCGCGATGTGGGGCATTGATATGATTAGAGAAATCAAGCCCACAACCTCTAATGGACACCGCTTCATCTTGGTGGCCATTGACTATTTCACGAAATGGATTGAGGCGGCTTCTTTCGCTTCCGTTACCAAGAATGTTGTAGCCCGGTTCATCAAACAGAATCTCATATGTCGGTACAGTATCCCGAAGAGGATCATCACAGTAAATGGTAAGAATATCAACAATACTATGATCACCGCACTATGTGTGCAATTCAAGATCCAACGCTATAATTCTTCTCCTTACCGGCCAAAGATGAATGGTGTTGTCGAAGCCGCAAATAAGAACATCAAAAAGATCATATAGAAAATGACAGTAACCTACAAACACTGGCATGAGATGCTACCATTTTCCCTCCATGGTTACCGTACCACGGGGCGCACATCATCCGGGGCAACACCTTACTCTCTGGTATACGGCATGGAGGTTGTCTTGCCTATTAAGGTCCAGATCCCTTCTCTGATAATCATGAAGGATGCAGGTTTGAATGAAGGCAATTGGATCCAAACTCGACTTGATCAACTGAACTTGATTGACGAGAAAAGGCTTACTGCTGTTTGTCATGGTCAAATGTATCAAAAGTGGATGATCAAGGCTTTCAACAAAAAGGTCAGATGCCAAGTGTATCAAGTCAGGGATTTGGTGATCAAGCGCATCATACTACCGCAAGGTGATCCAAGTGGCAAATGGATCCCTACATATGAAGGACCATTTGTGATCAAAGCATATTCTCTGGTGGAGAAATGATCTTAACCACTATGGATGGCGACGACCTGCCACGCCCTGTGAACGCGGACATAGTCAAAAGATACTACGCATGAGAGACCTGCTAGGTTGACACACCTAGGAAAAATAAGAGCATCCCAGCGAACCAAAAAGGTTCGGGCAAAAATTAGGGATAAAACAAAAAAATTTGTACACCCGGCAAGTTGAAAACCCGAAAGGGCAAATTGGGCAAAAAAGGGTATCCCGGTGGACTGAAAACCCGAAAGGGCGGTCCAGGAAAAAGTTAGGGAATTAAAGCGTATGACTATGTCCCGTTGGATTACCTTACAGACAAACTTATGTTTCGACTGACAAACCGAGGCAGAAAGTGGACAAGACGCTCAGAGACATGAAGGCTATAGCAGAATGGGAACCCTATGGGATTATTACACATATCTATCTTTTCTTTGTATCAAATTTTCATTTTTTTTTACGATGACATTCTTTTACTAGAATGTTCGTCTCATTGTACAAAATTACTTATTCAAGATAATACAAAGATATCCCTTTGAAAGTGCAAAACTATCTGTTTTTTCTTTTACTCTTGTGGTTTGTTTACAAAAACGTCCAATGATTTATTTTTGAACATATGCATTTGAACGTAACTATTGTTTACAAATGAACAAAAAGGAACAAAAAATAGAAAGACAATCGCTAATGGCTTTAATAAATAAGATAGTATCTTTAGACTACTCCATAAAATCCCCCACAGTGTGCAGCTTAATCCCCAGCAGAACAAAACTTCCAGCTATCACTCCCCGGTAGAAGTCACCAAATTTCTCAGGATTCTCCAACAAGGTTTCACAAGCCATACACGAAATTTCCCTTACAACAGAGTTTATTTCTCTAAACAAATAAAATCTCATCAACTCATCAGCACTTCAAATCATGAAGACTTACCTCCACGTCCCCAACAACAGTCAGGATTTTATTTTCCCTAAATCAGCAGTGTTACAGCAACATAGTTTACATGCCCATACATCGCATCCATACGTCATAACATTGACAACACGAATGCATACAACATAATCTCATTCATTTTATTGAGAACATCATTATACAATGCATTTCATACATCATGACATTGCATACAACTAATCTTTCATCTCTTCAGGAAAGATCAATCAGTTGATGTCTATCATCAATAATTTGTAAAAGGTCAGAGATTGATACCTGAAAATAAGCCAGGACAATTATCTACACGACCAGCTGAACATTCAGATACAGTTTAGATACGATCCAGACACGGATTTCATTCTAATACTCATTTAGATTCAGCTTTCAGATACAGTTCAGATACGCTCCAGACACAGACGCCATTCTGATACTCATTCAGATTCAGCTTTCAGATACAGTTTAGATACGCTCCAGCCACGGACGCCATTCTGATACTTATTCAGATTCAGCTTTTAGATACAATTCAGATATGCTCCAGAAACGGACGCTATTCTGATACTCATTTAGATTCAGCTTTCAGATACAGTTCAGATACGCTCTAGAAATGGATGTCATTCTGATACTCATTCAGATTCAACTTTCAGATACAGTTCAGATACGCTCCAGACACGGACACAATTCTGATACTCATTCAGATTCAGCTTTCAGATACAGTTCAGATACACTTCAGACACTGATGTCATTCTGATACTCATTCAGATTCTCTTTCAGATACAGTCCAGCAATCATTTTGGATGGAATTTGCAAGCCCATCTCCAACAACTTCTCATATCCCTTCCAAATGGCATATTTAAGCCCATTCCCTACACCATCAACCACCACATCCTCGAGTGCAAATTTCTGGGCACTCTAGTGTCCAATCATCTTCCACCTTTAAGTCAAGAATGGCAAATCCACCAATCTAACTCTTCAAGTTTAAGAAGATTGAACAGGGGCAGCTATTGTACCCTCAAATTTTCCCTCTCATTTATCAAATATTTTCTCACAAAGATCTCTCTTGGTTCAAGACTGCACTAGGCTTGATCAACTCAAGACACCTCCTTAAGCACTGATGACTAAAATTAGGGTTTGAGATTGAACAAGGATAATTGAACTTTCAATGCTTCATGTGACTTTCATGGATCATTATGGATCCCCAAGATTACTCATGTCAAGTTTCAAGCCTTGAATCACAGTTTTACTCAGTCAATTGAGCAGTTGACCTAAAAATTAGTTGTATTGGGGAAAAAGTCAATTGTGGCCAATTTACAATCAAACTTCATAATTTTTTATCCATAGAAAAATTATAAACTCACATGTATCATTTTATCAAGCTTGGACCACAATTCCTTAAGAAATTTGATCAAATCATCAAAAGGGCAAAATGGTCAAAATTAGGGTTTTGACTGAGGAAAGGCAATTTCTGATTTTTGACCTAGCAAATGGTTAAGTGGTTTGAAGCATGATCTCAAGAGTTCAATTGCATCATTTTAAACTAATGGAATGACCCAAAACATTGCTCAAGATCAATTGGGTTGATAGTGAATTTTCAGTCAATTGATCAAAAGTCAACTATACACTGAAAAGTCAAACTTTGATTTTTTTTGTCAAAATCAAATGTCAAAGATCACAATTCATAAAAACATGTCAAAATATGAAACTTATACATCAAGAAATCAAAAAGTCAAGATTTCATTTTAAAAAGTCAAAGTTTTCTAACTTAGAAATTTTTCTAAGTGTTTAAAACTTCATGTTTTTTCACAACTTTGAGCAAATTTTTCACCATGATGCATGATGATTCAGAAGAAACTTTCAACATGAAAGTTTTAGATCTCCATGAGATCTACAACACTTCTTTACATAACTTCTTATAAAAGTTCTTGGATCTCAAGTTATTAATTCATGAAGTCATAGTCTTGAAACTAAACACTTAGTAAAATTTTACCCTAGTTTAGCAGGATTTTGACCTAACTTCATGGCACTTTTTCATATAGTTCCAAGGAGAATTTTCAAAAGTGATTCAAATAGGGGTTGTAGAGAACATTACAAGCTTTCCAAAATGTCCAAGAACTCCTTGAAGTCATTCTTGCGCAGGGAAAATAGAAGAGAGGAAGTTAGGGTTTTCAAACTTGAATTACAAGTCATTTTTGATGAGCACATGAACTAAATCCATGCTAGGCTGCATAATCTTTGCTTTGCAGGCCTCAAACATGTTTGTCACTCTATAATTAAATGTTTACATAGTTGTTAGAGCTTTGATCCAAGAAATTGAGCTATTTGTAGCGACTGGTTTTTAAATCAAAGTCGCCACTATTTGTTTTCATCCTAGGGAAGAGAACCTAACAGAAAACCCTAATTCGCGGATAGAGATTCTAGGTTTCGGACTCAATTGGACAAAAGGAAGGTGTTAGGCACCTTTCATCCACCTTGTTCACAAGGATACTGGGTTTTAGGTTTAGGTTCTGGTAAAATAGGGTTTTAAATTTTAATTAGGGGAAAGGGTTTAAATATTTTTAATAGGAGAACTCGCCACGATTTTTGATCGTATGCCTACGTATCCTCTTATGAGGAATCAGAGTCCCAATTTGTAGTTCGTATGGGTTTGGTGATTTTTAGGGGTTTGCAAACATATTTTGAATCTCTTCGCACTCGGTCGAGAGTAGTGGTTGCAAAGATTTTGACTGAGTGCGCAGTAAGCCAAAACTAGTTTGAAACTCTTTTGCAAAAAAAGTTGATTAGCTTAGTTTATTGCGAAAAATGTTTTGATATTTGTTGGGTAATTTTTAATAATATTATTTGCGAAGACCTTGATTAATGCATGATAAAAATACTTTAATGCAATAATATAGAAAATATGTACATGAACTTTGAGTAAAATAATTCATATACTAATATATAAATAATAATAATATTATTCATACAAGGGTAAGAAATAAATATTTTTGCATATCAAATGAAATATAATAATAATAAGTGGAAAATAAAATTTATAATAATAATAAGTTATAAATAATAATAAGAAATTAAGTAATTACAATAATATATAATAATAAAAAATATTAAAATATAATAATTATAAAAAATATGAAATAAGTGATAATTGAAAAAAAATGATTTAATTAAGTTAAACCTGGGGGTGCGATTTTGAACTAACAAACAAATCAGGGAGGTGTCTTTAGGAGGCTGGATTACGTGGGCGAGGGTGTATGGAAAATAAGGTAGGACTTGGTCTACGACCGTCCGATCACGATCACACGGAGAATAACGAGGGAGTATGATAATTATTGTGAGCCAGCGCGCATGGAATTTAAACAGATTACATTTTATTTTTATTCATTTACATTGTTTTGTTGTTACAGAAAACTCCACTTATTCATCTTCCTCTCTCCCGTACACACAAACCCTTTCACTCTCTCTCACTTTAACCCTAATTCCCAAACCACCACTGGCGGCGCTCTACCAAAACCCCAACATGAATCTGAATAAAAGAACAAATAAATAAACAAAAAAGAGCTAAGCTTGTTTACCCCTACACGATTTTTCCTGGATCTTTGGCTTCGAGCTTTTTCGATTGAGGCTAATCTCTTTATTTTCTTCGAGTTGCAGGTCACGACGTGGAAGATGGTGGTGATGGCCTCAAGGATGGCGCGATAGAGGTTCACTGTCAGCGGCGGGGACGGCTAGAGATTAGGGTTTCGGATATCAAAACTCTAATCGCATCAATCTTTGGTCTTCAGCGCGAGACGACGCTCTTGGTTCTTCTGTCTTTCTTCTTCTCTTTGTATTAAGCTTTTTTCTCTGTATTTTTTTATTCCCCTTCTTCACTGTAATCTCTTCAGTATATATAAGTTTTTAGTTTTTAGGGTTTTTAGAATTTACTGTTATAATTTGATTATCGCAGATTTAGGAATTCGAGACAATTAAGGATTTAGTGTTATTGTTAATTGATGTGAATTGGTTCAATTTGTTGTATAATTCCATATTGGATTTGTAATGTGAATTCTGGATTTGATAGATAGAGATTTGATTTTTTTAGTGAATTTTTAGACATTTTTTGACGAAAAATGCATAAAATAAATTAAACATTATTATTAAAAATTGCCTAAAATAAATAAAAAAACGAAAATAATATTTAAATAATAAAAAACATGATTTTTGGGAAGATTTGAATGTAACTTGGAATTAAAATGAAATTAAAAAAAAGAATAAAATAAATCATCAATCCAAATAATTAAAACCCAAAAAGAAATCAAATTTTTGGATTTATAATTATTGTAACCAATTACATTGATTCTCTCCTAAAACAAATATTACTACCTAAAATACAAAAGATAACAAAATCTTTTTAAATCTTTTTTGTATTTTAGATTTTTTTGGTTATTTTCAGAATAAAAAGTGAAAAAAATTAAAATAACTATTTTTTGAAAATTCATTAATTGAAAATACGAAATTTACTATTTAAATATTTAAAAAATGTTTTTTTTAATGATTTTTATAAATAGAAATAAAATTAGTAACAATAAACAAATAAATATAAAAAATGTACTAAATGAGATTTAAACCTCGTGACCTTATGCTTTAAAGCTATGTTTCCTTACCAATTGTGTTATGTTATTTGTTTGAAATAAAAAGCCAATTGAAAGTATATGAAGACGAGCAATTATTTTCTATTTTTAAAAATACAAATAATTATTGAATTTTTAAACAGACTTGAAAACAGATATTTATTAAAAACCCCAAAATATTAATGCAATTAAATCAAAGGAATTTTACCTTGTAAAACCCAAGTTCGAAAATAACTTTGACGGTAGCACTAAGGCGGGTAAATTTGGGGTACGACACTATTATCCAAGTTGCATTTCCATTAATGGCACAAAGTTAACATTGTCATTCTTGTAAAGCAAGCTTTTTGCATAAAGTCCATTCTTGAGCCTCTAACTTGTTTTCCTTGATTATACTCCAACCACAAAGTCTGAGGTATTATGTTTAAAGTGGCTAACAACTCTATGAACCAAGTAAAAGGCATAGAAACTTGAATTTCTCAAAAGATCACATGTTATGCATAAACTTGTGATTTTGAATTCTGATCAACAACAAGTCTCCAAACTTGTTACTTATAAAATAGAGTCACTATTTGTGAGCTAGGACACGAGCTTAAGCACCCTGAAACACTCCCAAACTCCCTCTAGCCAGAAATTGCACAAAAAACTCCATTGATACACAGTTCTAACCTTAAACTTGTATCTCTCATTTCCCTCGTGTGTTTTCCCTCAAATTCATTCCTAAAGCTTCCTTAAATTAAATATAGTCCATCCTTGTCCTTGGTTTGGAACTATAACTCCGTCTTCATCATCCTCCATAATCAAAATCAGAGGTATGCAACTTGACTTCTCCATACCATTCTAGCCATCCATTGCTCAAGCAAACCATTACATTAGCTTCCTAAGAACTTGAAGAAGCTAACCTGATCATTGTAGCACCTTGAATTAAGCTCATTTGCATTTCACGATTTCCAGTTTTGATGTATTTTTCTTGAACTTCTATCTTCATATTTAGGCATTGTTAGGCTTGTATTTGTGAAGATCAAATGTAGACATCATTGTCCTGAAACTATATGTGTCCATAGATTTCATTTATTTTGATTGAGCTAGGAGAATTTTGAGTTTGAACTTTCTGAAATATTTAGGTCAGAATTTGGTACTTTTATAAATTCTCATTCATCTTTGATTTATAGCTTATGATATTTATATGGTTGGATTCGTGTGAAAAAATGGAGCAATTTTCATGTTTACATTTTTGCAAATGGTTGAGAAATGAGCAAGTTACAAATCCTTTGGCTGGAGGTTGAAGATGAAGTACAGTTGGGGCACGTTTTATGTTATATATTTATCATTTCATACAAGTTAATGGATGTATCACCAATCTAGTGGTTAAAGCGCGCGCCTGTCACCATGAGGTCCTGGGTTCAAGCCCCAGCGCGACCTTTTTTCTGTTTTTCCCACTTTTTTGACATTTTTGTGTTTTTTTGCAGCGTCTCGGCCATCCTTTGGGCCTGACTCTTTTTTTCTCACCATACCCTATGTTTCACTTATCAACCCCCTTGACTTATTTTTATTTTATTTATTTATTTTTACTTTTTTTTATCTTTTATTTATTATTATTATTAATACTATCATTATTATTATTATTAATACTATCATTATTATTATTATTTTCATTAATCATGAAAAATCCAAAAATATTTTATTTATTATTTACACTTATTTATTTTATTTTTTTATGAAACAAAAATTTTAAAAACATTTTCTTTTAACAAATTAATTTCGCTTTTAAATAATTAAATATTTAGACTTAGTTTAAATAATTATTTTATTAATTAAAATTAATTTAGAATTTAGGTTTCTTTTAATTATTTAATTTTCATTTTTATTATTATTTAACTTAAAACCCTTTTTCTTCATAAAAACCCTTAAAATATTTTTAATTTAATTTATTTTCTCAATTAGTTTAAGTTAATTTTATTTTAATTTTAACTAATCATTTTTCTTAATTAGGTTTAGGTTAAACCCTTTTTATGAAAACCAAACAAAAATCATCTCTCTTTTTTTATATTCTTGTATTTATATATTACTATTTATTCAATTATTTGTACATGTTCAATATGGTTGTAATAGATAATTAGGTTTACTTTTCTTGCAAAATCATCATTTGTAATTTGTATACCCCCTCCCCTAAATGATGTAATAGCATAGTAATTTTAAATTCCGCAATTTATCGCTTTAAATACAAATGCTAGTAATTAGGGTTTTGTATGGAAAGACTAAAACCAATCAATAGCAAGCCTTAATCAAAGACAAATCAAGCATGAAAATCAATACACTTGCACACAAGCACCGCTAGGGTAAATCCACTTGGTTGCCTTACAAAAATGGTCATATTACGCATGTGAGGTATCTTAGCAAAGACAAGCAAAATACAAGATCATAGTCCCTCATGACGCTATCATAGTTGCCTTTCAAAAAAGATCTTAGTCCTTAAAGAAAAATGTTAAGATATCTTGCAACATTGCTAATCATGGTTATACGATGACCCACGCCCGTCCCTTTTACATCCAAAGATAGGGTTACTTACCAAATCAATGGTAAGATAACAATGTCAAAGGAAAAAAGGAAATGAACATGAAAGACTTTTGAGTAGGTAGAATGTTCCTAGTTACTTGCTCCATTTCAAAACAAAAACATCTTTGCTATCTTCAAAAACAAACACCTACACTTTCAAAACATCTTTCAAACTTGAAAAAAATATCAAAAGAACAAACACTTTATATACATTCTTACGAACAAGAATCATTACAAAGTTTGCCTAAACAATGGCCTCTTTTCAAAAATACTTTCAAAACCACACAAAGCACAATTTCAAACAAAAGTAGGTGATCTAGAAAATAATTAAGAGCCCATGGAAAACCATGGATGAAAAGGTGCTAATACCTTTTCTTTTCATAATCTACCCCCCGAACTCAAGAAACAATCTCAAAGGTCTTTCATGTGCTTTTTCACCTTTCCTTTTGGATAAAAGAAAAGCCAGTGGCGACTCTTGCTAACCGCAACATTTGTGATCAAACGCAAAACACCCAAGTCAGTTCTCTCACCGTATCACACTATGTTTCTCCTCCGACTTCTGAGTCGCGAGTTTTCCTATTTATTTCTCCTCTGATCCCTAAATCGTGAGTTCGTCATTTGTTTCTCCTCTAGTTCCTAAATCACGAGTCTATCAATTCGCTTCCTCTCCGACTTCTGAGTCACGAGTCTATTAATTTGTTTCCTCTCCGAGTTCTGAGTCGTGAGTTTGCTGATTTCTTTCCCCTTCGATCCCTGAATCGTAAGTTTGTTAAGGTGTTTCTCCTATGGTCCCTAAATCGTGAGTTCGTCGTTTGTTTCTCCTCTGATTCCTAAATCACGAGTCTATCAATTCGTTTCCTCTCTGACTTCTGAGTCGTGAGTCTATAAATTTGTTTCCTCTCCGACTTTTGAGTCGTGATTGCTGATTTCTTTCCCCTTCAATCCCTGAATCGTGAGTTTGTTAAGGTGTTTCTCCTCCGGTCCCTAAATCGTGAGTTCGTCATTTGTTTCTGCTTTGATCCCTGAATCGAGAGTTTTTCATTCTATTTCTTCTCTGACTTCTGAGTCGCGAGTTTTCCAATTTGATTCTTCTTCGATCTCTGAGTCGCGAGTTTTCCAGTTTGATTCTTCTCTGATCTCTGAATTGCGAGTTTGTCAATTTGATTCTCCTCAGATTCCTGAACCGAGAGTTTGTCATTCGTGTTTCTTCTTCAATTCTGAATTGTGAGTTTCCAACCCCTGGGTTGTTGATTTGTTTTTTTCTCTGATCCTGAATCGTGAGTTTCCAACCTCCGAGTTGTCAGTTTGTTCTTGTTCCATTGTCTGAATCGCGATTTTGCAGCCCCGAGTTGTAGATTATTACATACTATTCCTCAACAGTCGTTTGTTCAACTTTTGTTCATTTTTTCTAGTGTCTTTCATTTGTGAATCTTCACCATGACTGTTCTCTGCATTGTACACAAGACGTGTTATTCTTCAGCAGAGTTCTTATTCACCTTTTGTGAGTACGCTTGGTTAAGCATCATTTCCACCTTTTGTTCGCCTTGGCAGATAGGTAACATAACTTCTTTTTCCTTTGAGGAAATCATTCGGAAATATCGAACCATTACCTGCCAAAACTTGTTAGTGGAGGCATCCAAAGAGAAAATCACAAAAAAAATTAACCTGTTCTTCGAAGTGCAAATTTCCGGGTTCTTTTAGTATTTAATCTTCTTCTACCTTGAATGTTCAAAAGGCTAGCGCCAATCTCACCTTCAGGTTGAAGACGATTAAATATGGGCAACTGTTGCACCCCCAAATTTTCCCTCCTAATTTCTTTTATCTGGTTTAGGCTTATCATTGCATCTGCACATATTCCATTAGGTCATTAACATAGCATGTATTTTCATTAAATAAAACACCTTGGTTCAAAAGGTCAGCGGTCACGCGAGCTAGGGTTTTATTTCCTGGACTCTCTATCGTCAAACTACAGGGGTATTCTTTCTTCCCAACATCAAGTTGCAATCTTTCTTCAAGGCTTAAGAATTGGGGTTTTCGTTTGTTGATATTCAACTGAGGATCATTGGACTTTCAAGTCAAGGCTATCTTCCATATTCCCATATTCATTCTCCATATTCCCTCAAGGTTTTGTTATTATGTTAAGACCACTATTGAACCATGATATAAGGTGTTAAGTTTGAAGGTCCATTGTGCTCAGGGCGTCATTATTTCAAATACTTGTTTCTTAATGTACAAGTTTAGTACGAATTAGAAGATGGAAATGAATTAAGGATTCATTGAAAATGTAAGTTGATTTTGTGTAAGAATCATTTCAATACGAGCAAGCTCACAAGTTCATTCACCATCCATTCAAGGATTTCGTTTATGGATTTTATTCAAGATTCAAATGAATTGGCAAAATTCGCAATTGAAAGTACATTCATTCAAGTTTCCTTCAACAACATCCATTCGCCCAAGGTTCCTAATTTGTTCAAATGGCATCAAGAAAGTTTTAAGGTCGTGATTTGTCAAAGGTTAATTTAAAGTCAAGTGTCCAACAAGGAATTTCAAATATTTCATTACATTACATCAAGATACATTCCAATTCCAAAGAAATTCACAAAAAAAGGCCTATACTTTCTACCAAAATCTATACAATGCCTAATCATGTTGTTCCTAATTCTAAGTTGCATCATGGCTTTAAAATAATTGCCTTAACTCTATGATTCTGCCTTCAATGTCACGCCTTTGCCAAGCTTGCTCGAGCCTTCATTCAATTTGCAGCCCTGCACATTAATACAGAACCAAAGTGAATCCATAATCACAGAAAAACCATAAGAATAGCCCTGCAAACATTAAAAACAGTTCGAAAAACCTCTATAACCAATTAACAAAAAAAACATCATAACAGATTCCTAAACCACCCTGCAATAACAAACTCAGCTCATTCCTAACTCCTCTAAATTCCAAACAGCATTGCTAACAGGAAACAGAAATAGGCTAACAGAATTCCCTAATTGTTTCGCTAATCGAACCAACACCCTATAAGCATAACTGCTTTTCCTAACAGTATCCAACCCACTAACTTTTACCCAACTCTCTACTAACGGTAACCAACCTTCCAACTCCTAACAAAATCTCTAACTAACCTATAATTAACTCTATAACCGCCCCTAGTTGTCAAAAAAATAGAAATCCCAATTGTCCAACAGAATTAACAACTAACCACCTAACCGCTTTTCTAGCTCACTCAAAAAACTCAGATAACATAATAACATGTTGAAAAAAGAGAGAGGAAGAGAGGATACGTTTGTTAAAGAGTAGAAAATCAGAATCAGAGAAAAAACGGACCAATTAAGGGATTTTTCTTCATTCATTCTACAGAACTGCAAAAATATCTTAATAAATCCCTCTCTCCGACTCTTCTCTTTCTTTTCTCCCGGAACTTCTCTGACCTTCATCTTGTTCTTTAACCTCTCTCAGACACCTGTAACAAACAACAACATCTTCATATTCAGTGATTATCCATTCTTCTGGCAGAATCACACAAAAAAACCTTTAATCATTCTTCAATCTGCTGAAGAATCGTCACAAAGAAAACTCCAAAAAAATTCTCTCTGCATCTGAATCTTCATCTGCGTACTTCCTCAAGCTTCAACAAATTTCTATCCTTCATCACATATCATCATCTCCACAGATTCTCCATCAAATCTTCGATTCATTTTCAATCGTCATGATCGCAAATCCGCAACGTTCAACATCCTTTGTTAAAACTGCGACGGGTCGGCAAAGACTCACACCATCACAGTGAACGCATATCGCACAAGCAGAGAATTCAAAGAGTAGAAAAAGAGCAAATAGGAAAACACGAAGAAGAGGATTCGAGCAGAAACAAGGTATACTTGAAGTCACGTCTTTGTCTTTGTCACCTCCGAGGTAGGTTACTTTGGATTCTCTCATCTCTTTCCTCGTTCTTTGATATCAGTGTGTAGAGGGCGATGTGTAGAACGGAAGCCCTGAGGAATTAGGGTCAGAAGCTCCACCATGGACATTGAATTTAGCTTCTAAGCCTAGGGTTTTCAGAGAAACTTTGTTATATTTAGAATGGAACGCTTGAAATTGGACAAAATCGAAGGAGATTGAGAGGAGAGGTTGATAACACACAAATATATGATATTTTTGGCTTGATATACATAAATTATTTCTCTTATTTTATTTTAAATTATATTATTTTATAGGTATTACGCAAGTGTTCATCTATTTTTGTAGATAAATATTAAGTTAAACACTTTGGAAGAAATGAAGAAAAAAGGGTGCAAAGATAGCAAAAAGGGCCAAAGAAGAATAGAAGAAACCAGCTTAAGCCCATCACAAGGCGAGCGAGCACGTGGCCCACTATAGAAAAGACCTTGATGATCGTCAAGGTACGCTGCCGTTCGTCACAGGCATAATGGACCAAGTGACCATCGTCACTTGGACTTGACGTACGTCACAAGCCCACTTTCTTCCTCTTTGACCACGTACTGCCAAATCCAATGGAAGAAAACTATTTCAAACGTAAATATAACGTCCATCCTACTTCTCTGATCCACACAGTCAATGCATGGAAACGTAACTGTCTCAGTAGTCCTATTATTTCTCAAAGGAACACAAAGTGTTCCTACATTACCGAGAACCAACATATCACACAGAGGGCTATAAATAGGACCCTGGACACAATGAACATGGGTCGGACTTTTGATATATTTTTGAGAATTCATTTTTTATAAGGAAATTTTCTTTAAGCATTATTCTTTTTCCTGCAAATTTTATACTTCCTCTAGCATTTATTTTTCGGTACGATTGTCTTTGTTCCCGACCGAAGAAAAGCCTACAGTTTATGCAGGAGTGCTTCTAGTCAAGAATTAGAAGTGATTATACCCGTATCCAGAATTATTACCAGGTTTATTTTTATGAATTGTTATTACTTTTAATTAATATAATCATATTTATTTTGTTTTGTCTCTGGAATTGTTCTGTGATTTGGTCTGATATTATGTTAGGCTAGAATTCGTATACCGGTATGTAAGGTCTCATAACCAAGGGATCGAGTGACTCAGTTGGGATAATTTTTACTACAAAACCTTTTTTTGGTCTAAGTTACTATTTTTAATCGTTCAATTGTTTTGTTATGAAAGTAAATAACGGATAGAGGTTAGGGTCAACAAAGCGAAAGTTTGAGATCTTTTAATTGGACAGTAGTAATTAGGCATTGGCTTAAAATACAGCGGAAGCACTTTAGAGTTAATTAAGATTTTATTTCATTTTCAAAAGGTGTTTTTAACTCCCGCGGGATGGCGGAAGCATACGTTAGGACTTAACTGCATAGCCTAGATCAATAAAACGATAGTGTGAGACGAGGGCTTTTAAACTAAATAGATTTTGTTGAAAGTTGTTTTAAAAATATAAAGATACCCAACTAGTTGCTAGCTCCCGAGGTTCGACTATTACATACTGGTAGTTCCGCTTACTGGTAATTAAAATTAAACTTAATTTAGTATTTAGTTTCCCTACAACCCAATCAAACATTCATTAGCTTTAGATTTGCAAAGTAACAATAAAAGACGGTAGTTCAATTCATCAGTCTCTGGTTCGATATCTTTTAAAACTACACAATAAGACTGTGCACTTGCAGTCCGAGTCATTAGATACCTCAGTGTAATCCGATCAAGTTTTTAGCACCGTTGCCGGGGATTGATTTAAGTCGATATCGCTACTCTTTTGTTACGCAGTAGATACTAGAGCAAAACCTCTATATTTCTTTTCTATTTCTTTTCTTATTGTATGCCAAACACTCGTTCGCAAGGCGAGCCGTTATACATACAAATCAACGATATCGACCGGTATCTCAGACTTAGACGCCACATTCAAGAGTACCATCTCTTTCATAATCCTTCACCTCGTGAATTACTCAAATCTCATGTTCCTCAACCAACCGAAGAAATGGCCGCACAACCTGCTCCATGTCCGCTCAAATCCTATGATGTTCCTTCGCAAGATGAACCACATATAGCATTGTTGCTTCTCCAATTGAGGATAACAACTTTGAACTGAAACCTTCTTTGTTTTCTGTTGTACAACAGAACCAGTTTTCTGGTGGGTCAATGGAAGACCCTAATCTTCATTTATCAATATTTCTGCAGTACGCATATACGATTAAGAACAATGGGGTCAGTCAAGAGGCAATAAGACTTCGTCTTTTCCCTTTTTCTCTAAGAGACAGAGCCCGGGCTTGGCTCCAATATCTACCCGCAAACTCTGTTACCACATGGGATGAGCTGAAGAAAGTTTTTCTTGCAAGGTATTTCCTGCCAAGCAAAACAGCTATGCTAAGATCTCAAATAAGTGATTCTAGACAAAAGGACAATGAGTCCCTTTTCGATGCTTGGGAACGATACAAGGATCTGATGAGACTATGCCCACATCATGGCTTGGAAGAATGGTTAATTATCCATACCTTCTATAATGGTCTCCTTTAGAATACAAGATTAACGATAGACGCTGCCGCAGGAGGTGCGCTTATGGATAAATCCTACACCGTTACTTATGCTCTCATAGAAAGTATGGCCCAAAACCACTATCAGTGGGGAAGTGAAAGGGGACAAGTAGACAAAGGTATCGCAGAGAAAACACCGATGAAAGGAGGCATGTATGAGATAAGCAATCTAGACAGTGTCCATGCTAAGGTAGACGCCCTCACCCTTAAGATTGATAATTTGACCGCAATACCTCCAGCCACCGTGGCTGCTATGACTCTAAATTGCGGATATGCAGAGTGCCTGGACATGCAGTTACCGAATGTAAGATCTTGGCAGGAACTCCAACCTACCAAGTGAGTTATGCTCAAGGAAACCCTTACTCGAACACATACAACCCTGGATGGAAGAATCATCCAAATTTCTCGTATAAAAACCCCAATGCGTTGTATCCTCCAAACCAAGCACCTGTTGTGCCACCCGGATATCAGAAACCTCCTGCAAATGCTCCTAATGTGCCTAGAAAATAAAACTTAGAATTGATGATGGAAAACTTCATAGCTACCCAAGCGCAAACAAACAAAGACGTCCAAAATCAAAACATACACACTAACGAGCAGATAAAACAATTAGCGAACAAAATAGATGCTTTGGCCACCCACAATAAAATGAGAAATCTAAATCTCTCAAGTGGCTCAACAACAAGCACCTACAGCTACACCAGCTGATACATTTCCTAGTCAACCATAACCTAACCCGAAGGGGCATGCTCATGCATCATATTAAGAAGTGGAACTGAGTTAGATGGACTGACTGAGCCAAGGCTTTCAAATCCAGGTATGTACCAAAGATCCGAAATATCGGCTGAGAAGGAGAATTAACCCGAGAAACCAGAGGAGGATAAAAAAGATAAAGGAGGAGAGGCCGAAGAAAAATAAAAACCTTATGTGCCTCCACCGCCTTATAAACCCCAAATCCCATTTCCTGGAAGACTAGCTAAACCTAAGAACATAGGGCAATTTGAAAAATTCGTAGAACTTCTGAAACAACTTAATATAACAATTCCTTTCACAAAAGCAATAACTCAAATGCCCTCATATGCCAAATTCCTCAAGGAAAACTTATCTAACAAGAAAAAGCTAGAAGATAACGAAATAGTCACACTTACTGCAGAATGTAGCGCAATTATCCAAAGCAAGATACCTCCTAAGCTGAAAGATCCTGGAAGCTTCTCTATACCATGTCATATAGGAAAGTTTGTCATAGACAAAGCCCTGTGTGATTTAGGAGCTAATATTAGCGTTATGCCTTTGTCCATATGCAACAGACTTGAAATGGGAGAACTAAGACCAACAAAGATGTCTGTTTAATTGGCAGACCGCTCTGTTAAATACCCAGTAGGAATCTAACAAAACGTTCCCATACGAATAGGTCAGTTCTACATCCCTACAAATTTCATAATCATGGACATTAGAGAAGACGGAAGTACACCTATCATTTTAGGAAGACCATTCTTAGCTACCGCTGGAGCCATCATAGATGTAAAAAAGGGAAAACTAACTTTTGAAGTAGGTGAAGAGAAAGTAGAATTTATTCTGACACAATTCCTACAAGTGCCTGCCATCGACGACACATGTTATCTGGTAGACATCATGGACGAATGTGTGAGGGAAATTGAATGGGAATTGATACCTTGTTCTGAAACCATGAAGATTCCCACACCTCTTATATTCGAAGATAACAAATGGTGTCCCGAATACCAAGACGACAATCTAAGCGAATGCTTAGCTCTGACACCTGACCACATGCCTTGTCCAAGAAAACCAGCCTTGGATCTTAAGCCATTACCTAAGACACTTAGATATGAATTCCTCGACACCTAGCTTAAATGACTTGTAATTGTCAATGCAGACTTAGGACAACAAGAAGCATACAAATTATTACAAGTCTTAAGAAAATACCCATCTTCCTTGAGATATAACATTACGGATCTCAAAGGAATGAGTCCTTCCATTTGCATGCATCGTATTATGTTGGAAAACGACTGCAAATCTTCTAGAGAACATCAATGAAGAATTAACCCAATATGGAGTATCGTAGTTAAAGATGAAGTAAAAAAACTTCTGAACGCAGAAATCATATACCCAATCTCTGATAGTCAATGGGTAAGCCCAATGCACTGTGTACCAAAGAAATGAGGTATAACAGTCACGACAAACAAAGCAGGCGAAGCTGTAGCAAAATGAACCGTAAGCAAAGCTAGAATGTGCATTGACTATAGGAATCTAAACAAAGCCACTCGTAAAGACCATTTTCCTCTATCGTTCATCGATCAAATGCTTGAGCGATTGGCTAAGCACTCTCATTAATGTTATCTAGACAGTTACTCTGGATTTTTCCAAATTCCTATTCACCCCGATGACCAAGAGAAAACAACATTCACATGTCCTTATGGAACTTTCGCCTACAGATGAATGTGTTTGGATTATGTAATGCTCCCGCCACATTTCAGAGATGCATGATGGCAATCTTTGTTGATTTCATAGACAACATCATGGAGGTATTTATGGACGACTTCTCTGTATATGGAGAGAGTTTTGAAGATTGTCTAATAAATTTAGAGAAAGTTTTGGAGAGATGCGTAAAAGATAACCTCGTTCTGAATTGGGAAAAATGCCACTTTATGGTCAAACAAGGAATTGTGCTAGGACACATTGTGTCTGAGAAGGGGATTGAAGTCGATAAAGCAAAGATCGAAGTCATAGAAAACTTACAGCCCCCTAAAACAGTAAGAGAAATATGCAGTTTCTTAGGACACGTCAGTTTCTACCGACAATTTATAAAAGATTTCTCAAAAATTTCCAAACCTCTAACTACCCTCCTTATGAAAGACGTTGAATTCGATTTCGATGACAAATGCCTAAGGGAATTTAACCAATTAAAAATAGCTCTTATATCCGCACCAATCATGCAACCACCCGATTGGAGACTACCATTTGAAATCATGTGTGACGCAAGTGATTACGCCGTAGGTGCAGTCCTGGGACAAAGAAGAGATAAGAAGCTTCATGCGATATACTATGCAAGTAGAACCCTGGACCCTGCACAAATGAATTACGCGACCACCGAAAAAGAACTTTTAGCTGTAGTCTTTATGCTGGACAAATTTTTCTCCTACCTCGTGGGCGCAAAAATAATCATTTATACAGACCATGCAGCTATTAGAAACCTACTAACCAAGCAAGATTCAAAACCAAGACTATTAAGATGGATTCTACTTCTACAAGAGTTCGATTTAGAGATTAAAGACAAGAAAGGTATCGAGAACATAGTAGCCGACCATTTATCTCGAATGGAGAGGCTGAAACCAGAAGAGGTACCCATTAACGATGAATTCCCGTATGAATGTCTGTTAGCTCAGATGGACTTAGGAGGTGCCAACGTAGAAAACCCTGAATTAAATCCAAACCAATTACTTTTAGAACTTGACACACATGCCGTTAGTCGTGATTTACAAGAAATCTAAGACGCAATAGATAATGATATGAACGAAATTGTGGACACTGTCGAAACTAATCATACCTTACCATGATATGCAGATATATCAAATTACTTAGCCGCTAAAATCCTACCCCCTGATCTGACCTATCAACAGAAGAAAAAATTCTTTCACGATCTGAAACATTACTTTTGGGATGAACCTTTACTATTCAAGAGAAGTGTCGACGGTATTTTCTGAAGATGCGTCCCAGAGAGAGAAATTGAAAACATTATTTCTCATTGTCATGACGCCCCTTATGCAGGCCATTCAAGCACATCTAAGACGTGCGCTAAAATTCTGCAGTCTGGTTTCTATTGGCCAAGTCTATGGAAAGATGTGCACATAGCCATTCTTAACTGCAGTTGATGCCAACGCACTGGAAACATATCCAGAGGCGATGAGATGCCTCAGACTGGCATTCTACAAGTCGAAGTCTTTGATGTGTGGGGAATAGACTTCATGGGACCATTTTCGTCATCATTCAAAAACAAATACATACTTGTGGCTGTAGATTACATTTCAAAATGGATCGAAGCAATAGCTTCTCCAACAAACGACACTCGAGTCGTGATTAAACTCTTCAAGAATATTATCTTCCCAAGATTTGGTGTACCCAAGCAAGTCATAAGCGACGGCAGCTCCCACTTCATATCCAAAATCTTTGATAAACTCCTAACCAAATATGGGGTGAAACACCGCGTAGCAACACCATACCACCCCTAAACAAGCGGACAGGTGGAAGTCTCAAATCGGCAAATAAAACAACTATTGGAAAAAACTGTTGCCATGTCAAGGAAGGACTGGTCAGCCAAGTTACCTGAAGCACTATGGGATTATAGGATAGCATTCAAGACGCCAATCGGAATAACACCCTTTAAACTCGTTTATGGTAAGTCATGTCACCTGCCAGTGGAAATAGAACACAAAGATTATTGAGCAATTAAAACTATAAACCTAAGCTACACCGCGACAGGTGAGAAAAGGATCCTCGACATAAATGAACTGGAAGAGCTAAGGTTAGCCGCACATTAGAATGCGAGGATCTACAAAGAAAGGACGAAAAAGTGGCATGACAAACGAATCTCTAGGAAGGAGTTCAATGAAGGAGATGTAGTTCTCTTATTCAACTCTCGTTTAAAAATCTTTCCCGGGAAACTCCGTTCAAGATGGTCTGGACCCTTCGAAGTGACCAAAGTCTTTCCAAGTGGTGCCATCGAGATCAAAGGAAAGTCCACAAACCCATTCATAGTAAATGGCCAACGTTTAAAACATTATCACAGCATTGAAAACAAAGTCTACGCTACGAGCTTAACGCTTATAGAGCTACCGCCCGATATAGGAGACTAATTCACGTCTGAAACGATGTCAAGCTAACGACATTAAACAAGCGCTGTGTGGGAGGCAACCCACAAGTTTTTCATTTAATTTATTTCAAAATCCCTTTATTTTTTATTTTGTATTCTGGTTATTATTTCGATTCCTAGATTATTATCATTGCATATTTTGTTTGTTTTCTTCTTCTTTATTTACAAATTTTAGTAGCGACTCACAGGCACTAACTAGCTAGACTAACTTATGGATACTGTCACATTCGCTACGGGGGGACAGTAGAGGCGTTATGAGATACTAGCTCAGCGCCAGATGAATTTGACGACTTATATGCATGATCCCATGTTAACAGTTCTAGGTATCAGGGAGAGTGCTTATTTTTTGTTCAACCAGATAGGTTGGGAAGGATTCCTTGCCCATAAGTATCCCACCTATCGAAACCTTACCCTAGAGTTTCTGAGCTCACTCCATTATAAACCTACCCAAGGATTAGGGCGTAGTAGAGGACAAATGTCCTTCAGACTATTCAGCTTTACCCACCATTTCACCGTTCGTCGTCTTGCTGAGCTGCTAGGATTTCCTAGTTCCATAGATGCTTACATGGAGACCCGGGAAGACGACTACCTTGATTTCGAGTTAAACCATTTTTGGAGGGATATAGCTGGCCAATACCCAGAGGACCCTGACCACCTGGATGTGACTGATATCCATAACCCAACAATTAGGTATTTCCACCATATCTTAGCTTTTACCCTGTTCGGAAAACCTATAAACAGACACTCAGTTTCTAGGGATGAGCTATTTATTATATACTATACTTTCCAGTCTAGACCCGTAGTTGGTGCGTCATTTATGATCACCAATATGTTTGCCATAGCCCAGTGTACCCATGGACCTATCTGTGTTGGCGGGCTAGTCACCATGATAGTCGAGGCATTATCCCTGAGATCATCATTATCACGCCTTACGCCATATGGCAGATACTATACCATGGACATACCATTATGTTTTAACATTACTCTCATAGGTAACCTAGACCCACCTCACTTTCAGCTTGTAGTGCGAAATGGTCCTGTCTACTACTTCACCTTGCCTAGCCCAGAGAACACGAGCGTCCATAACAAGAAAAATTGGCTATATAACCTTGAGAATACATATGAGCATGACCCTGAGAGAGATGAGAGTGACCCTTCCACACCTCCTGGTTACCATGATTATACCCCCTAGACGACCCTACACCTCCCCCTGTTACCGAAGTTGTCGATGTTCCTATGGTAGATCATGCACATACTATCGAGACACTGCATTCTGATGTTACTGCGCTCTGAGGAGAGCTCACCGCTGTTAGAGACAACATTGGCACACTTCACTGTGATTTATTTTATTTCATGTATGTCGTCACTGAGCAGTTCGACCATATCTATCAGCATTTGCACTCTACTGCTCCACCTCCAAGAGGCCCATGTTTGTTCTCAGTATGGGGGGGGGGGGTTACATTATTATTTTTAATGCTCGTATTTTTCAGATATTTTGTTACAATCGGTTCTAAACTTTTCGAATATTTATTTATTTTATTCAATAGTATTTATTTATTTCATTTCATATTTTCATTTCGTATTTCATATTCCTATTTTTCGTTTTTGGTTAATTTCTATCTTTAGTTAAAAAAAATTCTTTTTCTATTCGATTATTATTCCTCTGATTCTACTCGAAGCATCATATTGATACACTTACACTAATTCCACAAAATATTGAATACAATACTAAAACTCGATTGTATGCACTAAATATTATCGAATAGACGTATTATCTATATTTTTTGTATCAATAATGACTCCTATCATATACCCTACAGATTGTGTGCCACTAACTATTCATATAAATATATATCCCATGTAACATCATTTAAAACTATATGAATAAATAAATAAATAAATAAAAAATTTGCTTTAACATTGCACGCGGTCAAACAGAGGTCAGACAATCCAGCACGCGCGATTTGACCCTGACGAACGTCAGGAAGCACGTGACGAGCGTCAAGCTTGTCCCTTTGACCCTGACGAACATCAGGAAACGCGTGACGACCGTCAGTGCCTGTCTCCCACGATTCCTTCCCGTGACCGTTGAACCATTAAACAAAAATTTGACTTAAAAACCCCCCATTACTCCATTCATCCACAACTTCTATAACCTCCCATATTAAAAAATTCTCATAAACCTCATTCATTTCCCACTCATAAAATCCATCTATTTAAACCCTTTTTCCTATTCCTTAGTTTTCACCACTACCACCCACCTTCCTTCCATTTCTTCATCACCATTACATTTTCTTCTTTGTCAAAATCAAAATCATGGCCGCCCGAAGGAATCCACCCCGCGGAAGAAACCCACCAAACCAAGAAGAACCCGACATGCTCCATCTCGTATTCCGGCAAGGAGAAATAGGCGAACTTAAAAGAGAACGGTACATAAAATTCTATCGTCGAGGTTTGACATCCACTAGGTTTGTCGACAACAACTGCTTGCAAGAATTGGGGTTACGAAATAATATGCAAGGCTTGCTCGACAAAGCTGACATGAGCTTTATAAGCATGTTGAACACACTAACCTACGAGGCTATAACATTGTGTGATCGGTGGATCTGGAACTGACTGTTTTAAAGCTGGTTCGCGAAATGTCGCGGAAGCAAGAGTCGCCACCGTCTTTTATTTTCTCCAAATGGAAAGGACAAAAGCACAGAAAAACTCCTTAAAGAGATTGCTCTCGGTTCGGGAGGTAGGTTATAGAAAGGGAAGGTGTTAGCACCCTTTCTATCCATGGTTATCCATGGGCTCTTAGGTACTTGCTCAATGTGTTTTCAAAAGGGTTTGTTTGCTTTTCAATGTGGGTTTAAAAGTTTCTTTGAAAAATTTCAGTTCGACTCGTGCGTCAGAGTGTTTGAAAAATTTGCTTTGAAAGCTTTTGAAAATGTGTTTATTTGTTTGAAATTAGAGCAAGTATCCTTGAGAACCTACCTACCCTAAGGAATTCGTCTGTGTAAATGTCCTTTGAAGTAGTGCCATCCCATCATTGAGAGGTAGGTAGCACCACCGTTGGAGGTGTTCGGGTCAATTCGAGTTTATAGGGACATGGTGATCACCAGAGCAATGGGAAGACACCTTAGAAGCTACCCTCATGCCAGGTTCCCGGATCATGAGGACTTACTAAGACGTCCTCTACTCGACGATCACCTTTCGAAGGCAAGGCAACAGTGAGGCGTACCCTGGGGGTGGTGTGTGCGAATTGTGTGTTATTTTCATTGATATTTGTCTTGTCATGTTTATTGGTGTTCTACGCTTGATTTTATTTTTGAGGCCATTCATTCTTGCATGCTTATTTAACAGTTAATATTTGCGGGAAAATAAATCTAAACTATTACAAATGGCGCGGGTCCACATCGCCAAAATTAAAATGGACCCGATTTGACGGAAAGTAAAGAAAGCAAATAAAAGTGCGAAAAGTAAATGTTACAACGCTTTGGGAGAGATACATAATGAAATAAGGGAAATGCGCGAAATAAAGCAATTAAACAATATGGGCGTTGGACCCTTTTGTAAAAATTAAATTAATAAGGAATTAAAATTAAAAATGTTTTTGGGTATTTTATGTTTTTTAGATTTAATAGAAAAAAGAATTAATTAAAATAAAATGAAATGCAAACCCTAATGCTAATTATTTTTTAGTTATTAAGAAAATATTGAAAATTTTAACTAAATGAAACCCTAATTTTTGTGTACAATTTAATCATGAAAATAAATAAATAATAATATTATGACAAAAAGGAAAAATTAAAAGGAATGAAAATTGTCAATTAACCTAACTCTACCTTTTTTATATTTATTATGAAAAGAATTAAAATTGCAAAAATCCTAATTAAAACTAAATTCATTACATGTTAATTTATTTACAAGAAAATGTCAAAATAAATAATCATTATATTTTTTTATCTTTTTCTGAGTTTTTAAGGTATTTTTTGTATTTGGTAAATAATTAATTGAATTAAAACAAATAAAGAAAATAAAATCATAATTGAAAATAAAATAAATAATAAAAAAAAATATAGAGAAGCAAACCAGGGGGGTTCAGTCCCAATTGTAAGGTATAGGCCTTAGAATGCTGGCCCATTAAGCTTTGGTCCATTTGACCTTTTCAGTTCGTGTGTCAGCGCGTTGACCTGGGCGTAGCATGCTCTTTGAATCCCTGCCCTTGATTTGAATTCATGAGACGCGTGTATGCTTAGATTATGGGGATGTATGGTGCACTCCAATGATGAACCTGCATGTGAATGTGAACAAGAAAATAATATTGAAATTATTGAAGACCTGGGGATCGAACCCAGGTCTTGTGCATTGCCCATACGTTCGCTTGCCATCTGTGCCATTTAACCAATTTGTTATATAATAAGCAAAGAAATATTATAAAAGAAAAACAAGATTAGTGCTGGAAAACGCGCGAATTTTTAAACCAACGAATCATAGCTTGCCACGCTTCATCGTCTTCATCGTCCCTGTAAACAAAACACAAAGGCAACATTTTTCATGCGTTTCATTAGGTGGGCTACTGGAAAATAGCGATTAGGTCCTCATTGAATATAAATTAGGCGCGACAATTGGTTCTTCTTCGTCTCCATACGCTGAATCCAACCATGGTACTGTGGTGATCTAATTTCACTTGGTCTGAAAACCCCTAATTTAAAAACCTGCAAACCCTAGAAAGCTAACATGGTGAAATCGCGTGTATGGCATAAAAATGCAATTAAAGGCATTGGTTAGCATCAGAACATTATGAGGAACAAGAATCCATGAATCAAATGTTAAAAAAATGCTTAAAATATGAAACACGATGATCAATTTTTTCCTATACAGTTCATGTTTATTCTACCAATTCTTGGCGTGGTGATGGATGGTTCTGGTTGGAATTTGTTCAGTAAGCCTTGAGGATGCTATTGGAAAAGGAATTAGGCCTTGAGTCGTCCTCCAACAATGAATTCAGTTTTGAGTTTTATGGCAATTTTTCAAGTTTGCAAATTGGTCTCTAGCGTAGCATTCAGTGTCCTAGCATTAGGTTTTGACTCAGTACTTATGAGGGAAGGGAATTAAGTCATTACCTGGCCTTGATCCATGCCCATGAGAGAACTAGTCTTAGCTTTTTCACCATTAACAAACTTTCCCTTTTTTAAGCAAAACCAAGACTTGGTGTACAACCTAACCCTAGCACGAGTTTGTGAGCTGGCACATGATATATGGAAGCTATCCAAATTCAAATGACACTATTCCATTGATTTTTAAATTTTATTTGAATTATTAAAGATTTAAAATGAATTAAATTAATAAAAATTAAATAAAATAGAAAAATCAATGTTTGATCTTGGAAGTAATCATGGGACACGTGTGTGGCATGACAAGGCTGAATCAAGTGGAAGAAAGTGGGCCCTTTTGTCAAAAATTGAAGTTTCAAGGATAGTTGACTTTTGCCATTTCACAAAATTTTCCCAACTTCTCCAATGCATAACTTGCTCAATTTTTAAGATTTTCTCATGTTCTTGGACATTTTGGAAAGGTCTTTGAGTCCTTTAACCAATGCCTTTGGTCCCATGTCATTTTGATTTACCAATCCCAAGTTATGGTCTTTGACTTAAAATGCCTTTTTGTTGACTTTTAAAAATGACCTATAATGTTGAAATTGATAACTTTTTGTGAGAGCATTTCTTGGACTTTAAGTATGAAGATGAGTTGTAGGAAATGTCTTTCTCTTCAAAATGAGATTTGGATGGAATTTTTCTGATAATCTATGTGAAAGTTATGCCCTGGTCAATTTCAGTTGACTTTTTCAGCTGTCCAAATAAGGAAACTTTTGCATCTTGATGATTTTCTGAGCCAAACTTTGAGAATCATGATCAAGCATTGATCAAGTGATGTTTGTGGCTTCAAAATGATATGTTGACCAAAAATTTGAACTTTTGACTGTCAAATGACCATTTTGCCCCTACAGTTGACTGTAGTGCAATTTAGGGTTTTGACTGTGCAATTTTGAGCTGAATGCCTTGAAACTTGATATGAGGATGCTTGACCATGTTTGTAAGCATATGAGACTTGATTGAGCCTTTGAACACTTCCTTTTCTTGATCAGACTCAAAACCCTAATTTTGACTGTTTAGGAGGCCCTTGCACTGTGCAACCCTTGGGGAATTTTGTGACTTGGCTTGGCAATTTCTTGAAGAATATGGGAGGGCAAATTTTGGGGTACAACAGTTGCCCCTGTTCAATCTTCTTAGACCTGAGGATGCAGATTGGCGGACGTGCCTTTCGTAATCCGAGGGTAGAAGATGATTGAACACTAGAGTGCCCAGAAATTTGCGCTCACATAGTAGCAGCGATGATGGAATGGGCTTATAGATGCCATTTAGAAGTTGCTGGATAGGATGATGGGCTTATAGATGCCATCTGGATGTTGATCGCGTAGGAGATTCCTTAGCGAGAACCTGCATACCTGCAAAAGAACGAATGAGTACCTGACACGTTGCAGGAGCTGGTTTTCAGATGCTTGGCATAAATGTGTCCTGACTGGTTACAGGAGCTGAGTCTGGAGCTTCAAACGGCGATGAATGAACCAGGGATGGTTACTGCCTTAGCATGAATGGTAAGAGAACCTTGGACGATTATTACCCCAACAGGAACGCTGAGAGAATCTTGGGTGTCTTCTACTGGGATAAGAATCAGGGAGATCTTAGGGTCGATCTGACTGAACCAGAGAAGGCCTTTGACTGGATAAGCATCAGGAAAATCTTAGGGTCGATTTAACTGAACCGGACAAGGTCTTGGAATATCTTCAACTGGATAAGCATCAGGGAGATCTTAGGGTCGATTTAACTGAACCGGACAAGGTCTTGGAATATCTTCAACTGGATAAGTATCAGGGAGATCTTAGGGTCGATCTGACTGAACCAGAGAAGGCCTTTGACTGGATAAGTATCAGGAAAATCTTAGGGTCGATTTAACTGAACCGGACAAGGTCTTGGAATATCTTCAACTGGATAAGCATCAGGGAGATCTTAGGGTCGATCTGACTGAACCAGAGAAGGCCTTTGACTGGATAAGCATCAGGAAAATCTTAGGGTCGATTTAACTGAACCGGTCTAGGTCTTGAAATGTAGCTTGAGAACTTAACTGAATCTTTCCTGAAAGGTAAAGGTCAGTCATATGCAATGCATGATATGGATCAAGTAATGATGTTCTCAACATAAATGAGATTCGTAGGATATGATGCGTCTATGCATGCTATAATGATGTATGTGATGTTTTATGTATGTTTTTGTCTAGGAAAGTGAATCCTTGACGGGTGCCGGGAAGTCATATCCTGGGCTGATGTTGAAGAATAGATTTTGCTTCCGCTGGGGATGATAACTGCAAGAATACCGGTGGGAGAAGATGACTCCGTTGCGGAATAAACTTGGCAAATGGAGGGTTCTGCAGGGAGAAAAGATACTCTAGCGACCATGCTGGGAAGCAATACTCTGTGGGGATAGAGATGCCTTGCAGAGTGTTGATAATAATTTGCTTGGGATACCCTTATTATGTTGGGAGTATTGATAGACTTTGCTGGGAATAGGAAGACTTCGTCGAGGACGCTCTTTCCGTGGCTTTTGGCTGAGGATAACCCAGTTATATCCTGTTAAGGAAATAACTCTTTAAATCAAGTCGGACGACGCGTTCGTGTTCTGCGAGGAGATAAGCTTCCAGAATCTACTGGGGATAAGCTTATTGCTTGGGGATATGAATTCCATCTTTCCTGGGGAAACTAATTGGACTCTCCTGGGGAATTTTGATATGCTGGGGAAGTGATTCCTTTGAATGTTGATGTATGCCGCCGGGGAACAATCTTTAGACCAAGACTGTCGGGGATGCTTGTTAAGAATATATGCTGCTGGGGAATGTTGAGATCTGCGGGAGGACACCCAACTTCCTTAAGGTTGATAACTGTTTTGCTTGAGGAGAGTATACTGCTTGCTGTCTCACTCTCTGGGGAATTTAAGATGCCTGGTTATGTTTTTTAGCTGAACCTACCTTGGTACTTTGGAGGATAGAACAATTAGATTGCCTAGACAACTCCTTATTGCCCCTGTTTCTAATGTCCCCTGTAATTAATTCTTTGTTTCGTATGCAAATATTTATGAGCTAGCAAATTATTGTCAATGCATATATCACAAATTGAACCTTGGACGTTCTTCGCAAAACAAAACAGAAAAGGAAAAAACAAAAGGCACATTTTAACTGAAAAGTATATTTGTATTGATTTTTGAGTGGCCTGTGAATAGGTATTTTGTATACAAGAGGCTGACGTCCTAATAAGAGAACGCCACCAAGCAAAAAGGGTTTATACAAATTTTGTACAAAAGAAAATAAAACAGCTGTGTGAAATGAATGATCCACTGGGTTTCAACTCTGCTATTGCCTTTATAACTCCGAGCGTCTCATCACTTGATGACCTTGGTTGAAGGTGAAGATGACTGATCGATGCCGTCTGATCTTGATGTAGATACCGGATTCTGGATGCAAAGTGATCAATGAGACATAGCATTACGCTTTTATCCCTAATTTTTGCCTGGACCGCCCTTTCGGGTTTTCAGTCCACCGGGATATCCATTTTTGCCCAAGCCGCCCTTTCAGGTTTTCGACTTGCCGGGTGTACAGATTTTTTCCATTTTCATCCCTTCATTTTGCCCGAACCCTTTTGGTTCGACGGGAAGCCCTAATTTTTGCCTAGGCATGTCAGCCTAGCGGGTCTTTTTTTCATGCGTAATATTTTTTTACTATGTCTGCATTGGCGGGGTGAGGAAGGTCGTCACCATCCATATTGGTTAATATCATTGCTCCTCCTGAGAACACATGCTTAACCACAAATGGCCCTTCGTACGTAGGGGTCCATTTGCCCCTTGGATCACTCTGAGGAAGGATGATTCGCTTGATCACCAGATCCCCGACTCGATATTCTTGTGGTCTGACCTTTTTGTTAAATGCCCTGATCATCCGTTTCTGATACGTCTGACCATGACAGATAGCAGCAAGTCTCTTTTCATCAATAAGGTTGAGCTGATCAAGTCGTGTCTGGATCCAATCATCTTCGTTCAGATTTGCATCCTTCATTATCCGGAGAGAGGGTATTTGCACTTCGATTGGCAAGACTGCCTCCATACCATAAACCAAAGAGAAAGAAGTTGCCCCGGTTGACGTCCTAGCTGAGGTACGGTACCCATGTAGAGCGAACGGTAACATCTCGTGCCAATCTTTATAAGTTACTGTCATCTTCTGCACGATCTTCTTGATGTTCTTATTTGCTGCTTCTACAACCCCATTCATCTTCGGTCTATAAGGAGAAGAGTTGTGGTGTTGTATCTTGAACTGTTCGCAGAGCTCAGCGATCATCTTATTGTTTAGATTGGTACCGTTGTCTGTAATAATTCTCTCAGGGACGCCGTACCGACAGATCAGGTTATGCCGAATGAACCGTGCTACAACAGTCTTGGTTACCGTAGCATAGGATGCTGCCTCAACCCACTTCGTGAAGTAATCAATTGCCACTAGGATGAAGCGATGTCCATTAGATGCCGTAGGTTTAATCTCGACGATCATGTCTATGCCCCACATTGCAAACGGCCAAGGCGTAGTCAGAACATTCAGGGGGACCGGAGGAACATGCACCTTGTCTGCATAAATCTGGCACTTGTGGCATGTCCTGGAATGTTGGTAACAGTCAGCTTCCATTGTGGACCAATAGTATCCTGCCCGTAGGATTTTCTTAGCCATAGTGTGTCCACTGGAATGTGTACCAAAGGTCCCTTCATGTAGCTCTTCCATGATTCTTTCTGCTTCCGTCTTATCCACACAACGCAGTAAGGTTGAATCATGGTTTCGCTTATACAGGATGTCGTTGCTTAGGAAGAACTTGGCTGCAAACCTCCTCAGGAACTTCTTATCATTGATAGATGCACCCTCAGGGTATTCCTGAGTTTCCAGATATCTCTTCACTTCATGGTACCAAGGCTTCTCAGACACCAATTCAGTTTCGAGATCACAACAGTATGCCGGTTCGTCCAGTTTCCAGATGATGATCCGGGGAGCTTCATTATCCCATTTGACCTTGAACATTGAAGACATTGTAGCTAACGCGTCCGCTAACTGATTTTCTTCTCTTGGAAAGTGTTCAAAGGTTACCTCTGTGAAGTGGGGAATCAGGGTCAACACACATTCTCTGTAAGGAATCAAGTTTGGATGTTTCGTATCCCACTCTCCTTTGATCTGATTGATCACAAGAGCGGAATCTCCGAAGACACTCAGAAATTTGATCCTCAGGTCGATCGCAGCTTGAAGACCCATGATACACGCCTCATACTCCGCCATGTTGTTGGTACAGTTGAAACACAGCCGGGCGGTGAGTGGAGTATGAGTACCTTGTGGAGATATGATGATGGCGCCAATACCATTTCCCAAAGCGTTGGATGCTCCGTCAAAATGCATAGACCATCGGGATCCTGGTTCAGGTCCTTCATTCGGTCCAGGTACTTCACAGTCAGTTACTATCATAATGCTTTCATCCGGAAACTCGAAGTTCATTGATTGGTAGTCATCTACAGCTTGATGTGCTAAGTGGTCTGCCAATACACTTCCCTTGATGGCTTTTTGGGTCGTGTATTGAATGTCGTATTCCGTCAAGATCATCTGCCATCTTGCAATTCTCCCAGACAGAGCAGGCTTTTCGAATATGTACTTTATAGGATCCATTTTTGAGATCAACAAGGTAGTGTGAGTCAGCATATACTGTCTCAGCCGGCGAGCAGCCCATACCAAAGCGCAGCAAGTTTTCTCAAGCAGTGAGTATCGGGTCTCACAGTCGGTAAACTTTTTGCTAAGGTAATAAATGGCATGCTCTTTTCGGCCAGACTCGTCATGCTGCCCCAGCACACACCCCATTGAATTATCAAGCACTGTCAGGTATATCAAAGGTCTCCCTTCAACTGGTGGCATAAGGATGGGTGGTTCTTGGAGATACTCTTTGATTCTGTCAAAAGCAGCCTGACATTCATCGTTCCAACGTACTACCTGATCTTTCTTCAGCAGCTTGAAGATTGGCTCACAGGTAGCAGTCAGATGTGAGATGAAGCGAGCAATGTAATTCAGACGTCCTAGAAAGCCTCTGACTTCCTTCTCTGTCTTAGGAACTGGCATCTCTTGAATGGCTTTGACTTTAGCAGGGTCCACTTGAATTCCCTTGTCACTTACCACGAAGCCTAGCAACTTTCCAGATCTTACCCCGAAGGTGCACTTGTTCGGGTTCAACCTCAGCTTGTACAGTTTCAAACGGTCAAACAGTTTCTGCAGATGATCAAGGTGTTCTTCCTCAGTCTGGGACCTAGCGATCATGTCGTCAACATACACTTCTATCTCATGATGGATCATGTCATGAAATAAAGCAACCATGGCACGTTGGTAGGTTGCCCCAGCATTCTTTAGTCCAAAAGGCATGACTTTGTAGCAGAAGGTGCCCCACTGAGTAACAAATGTAGTCTTTTCCATGTCTTCAGAAGCCATCTTGATCTGATTGTAGCCTGAAAAACCATCCATAAAAGAGAACACTTTATGCTGAGCTGTATTATCAACAAGGACATCAATGTGAGGTAGAGGAAAGTCATCCTTGGGGCTGGCCCTGTTCAGATCCCTGTAATCGACACACATTCTGACCTTGCCGTCCTTCTTAGGTACCGGCACCACATTAGCAACCCACTGAGGGTAAGAAGTCACTGCAAGAAACCCGGCATCAAACTGCTTCATAACCTCGGCTTTAATCTTCTCAGACATCTCTGGACGCATACGGCGGACCTTTTGCTTAACCGGAGGGCAATCTTCTTTAGTTGGTAAGTGATGGACCACAATGTCGGTATCTAATCCGGGCATATCTTCGTAGGACCAGGCAAAGATCTCCATATAGTCATGCAGCATCTGAGTCAACCGTTGCTTCACACTGAGCTCTAGGTTGGCACCAATCTTTACCCCTTTCTTGTCTTCTTCAGTACCCAAGTTTATTATTTCCACTGGCTCTTCATGGGGTTGAATTGCCCTCTCTTCCTGTTGTAACAGTCTTGCAAGTTCACCAGGCACTTCGCAATCATCTTCACCTTCGTCTTCGGCTAAGTTGATCGGATTTTCGAAGTCATAACTGGCAGTAGCAGAGTCGTTACCAGTGAGATCCATAGTGGATTGAAACCTGTATGAGTGAGTGTGTGTGTAAATACAGCTGTTTTGCAATATGTAAAGAAAGGAAAGAAAAGGAGCGCAAAATTTGAAATGTGAAAACGTCCAATGCTTTTATTTATGATATATGACAGTGACAAACAAAAGCCCTCATAAACAAAACCACGGTGCCCCGGGTAAGACACCGGGCCATATAGTTTCAAATTATTGTTTATTACAAATCCAAAATAAAGAAGTTCATTACTGGGGAACAAAAGTTATGGGTGTAAAGTCTTTAGCAGTCCAATTGGTCAATCCACCGTCGGTCGTCGGGTAGATCCAGCTATCGAACTCTGACTCTTCCACTTCGTCTTCCTCTCCAATAGCATTCACTTCTGAGTGGGTGATGAGCACAGGAGGTCTTCCAATTCTTGCCTTGCGCACTGCTTTCTGAGCTTCTGTGGTGAAACCCAGCCCAAAATTGTTAGTCTTAGGAGTAAGATCAGGGAGCTTGCCCCAGTTTGCACATTCACCTCTTTCGATCACAGCCCGGGCGTCCTTTAAGGAGGCCATCTTCAAAGGAGAAACCTCTTCATCCACTGCTTCTGCTGCTGCCAAAGTTTGTGGCACTTCCTCAAAATGTTGAAAGGGGGTTTCAATGAACTCCCCATCCATTTCTACGTATCTGAAGGAGTTGAGGTGGCTGACCATGTACTCCTCTTCCCCTTGCACCGTTACGATCTTCCCCCTGACCGGGTACTTGAGCTTCTGATGCAACGTGGAGGTCACAGCTCCAGCCTTGTGGATCCACGGGAGACCCAGCAAACAAGAATAGGACGGATGGATGTCCATCACATAGAATTTTGAATCAAATACCTGTGACCCAGCCCTGATTGGGATGTCCACCTCACCATGTACCATTCTTTTGGACCCGTCAAAGGCCCGGACAACAATGTTACTTGGTTTGAGCTCTAGACCCTCATAATCCAGCCTATCCAGAGCCTTCTTGGGCAGCACGTTTAATGAAGAACCTGTGTCAACCAGCACATGAGCAAGAGTAGTGCCCCTGCATTCAATGGAGACATGCAGGGCGTCATTATGGTTCTTCCCCTTTGCTGTCAGATCGGCATCAGAGAAACCCAGGCCATTATCAGCGGTTAGGTTGGCCACACAGTCGGTGAACTGGTCAGCAGACGTCTCTTGGGGTACGTGGGCTGTCTTTAAGAAAGCAATCAGAGCCTTGGCGTGGGCCTCTGAACACAGCAGCAGTGACAACATGGAGATTTTAGAGGGGGTGTGCCCCAGCTGTTCTACAACGTTGAAATCACTTTTCTTTATTATCTTGAGGATTTCTTCCATTTCCTGCCTGGAAGCCTCAACAATGGTCTTTGGTGCCTCCGTCCTGGCAGGCACATCAGCAGCAATCCCCTTGCCCCGAGTATCAGATGACTCGGTAGCAGGGGTGGATACTTGGTCAGGGGGAGAAACAGGCACCCTGGCAGGTGTGAAGACCAAAGGCCTATGAATTACCGGAGGAGCAATGTCTGGCGAGAACAGTCTTCCACTACGAGTGACCTTAGCAGGCCCAGTGATGTTGGAGACACCAGCATCAATGTTGAACTCTTGTTTCACACCCAGAACATAAACATCCGCCCCATAGTGCCATGGGACAGCCTTATAGATTTGTAGGGGATAGGCCCCGGAACAGTAATGGTGATGGGAGCAATCTGGTGAACCGGCAAAATTTGGACAGGCTTCTTTGAAGGAGCCTTGGAAGGGTTGTTGAAGATGGTAACGATCGACACTTCTTCGATAGGAGCAGCAGGAACAACAGTCTTTCTGAACAAAATCTCTCTACTATCCATCAGGTTTTGGACGCCTGACTTCAGCAGAGAACAACCAGCAGGGGAAGCAACACATAGAGGGCAACCTTCGCTACATCCCGGAAATAAACCGGCTAGCAACAGGTTCCTCTTGACCGTCAGCAGCGGAGTAGCAACATCATCCACCGAAGCTACATACAAATCCTCCTCAACAGCATTCACTCCATGCTGGGGCATGGGAGCGGTTACAACATTCGGCCTCTCGGGCGCCTCAAACTGTATTTCCTTTGCATCAATGAGGTCTTGAACCTTATTCTTTAGGGCCCAACAGTCATCTGTGCTATGCCCCGGGCTATCAGAGTGGTAAGCACAGCGAGCATTTGGATTAAACTTGGGGGATGCAGTATTGGGAAACTTTGGAGCCTCCCTGACAGTCACTAAATTGGTGGATAGCAACTGTGGCAGGATCTGTGATAAGGTCATGCTTAACCGGGTAAACTCTCTCCGGGGTCTTTCAAACTTTTGAGGATTAGTTGGCCGAGGAGCGGCAGCAGGTTTGGCAATCATTACCGCACTGACAGATTGGCGGCGTTCAGGTTGCTCTGGTCTCCGGGAGCTATATACAGCACTAGCCTCCTTTTTGAAGGGTTTCTTTTCAGTACTGGAGGAGGCAACCTTCTGTATCTTCCCCGATTTTATACCGGCCTCGATCCTTTCACCAGTCAGGATCAGATCAGTAAACCCAGCAGAGGAATTACCAATGAGATGATTGAAAAATGGACCAGATAGGGTCCCCAAAAACATATCTACCAGCTCCCGGTCCGTCAATGGTGGCTGCACCCTGCCAGCCAGGTCTCTCCATTTCTGGGCATACTCCTTAAAACCTTCACCCGACCCTAGCGACATACCCTGGAGTTGGGTACGCGTAGGAGCGAGGTCGGAATTATATTGATACTGCTTGTAAAAATCAGTGGCCAGATCCTCCCAGTTACGAATGCTGATTCCATCCAGCTGATAGAACCATTCGAGGTGAGTCCCTGAAAGACTCTCCTGGAAGAAGTGGATCCAAAGGTTCTTGTCTGCTGTGTAAGGCTGGATCTTCCTTACATAAGAACGGAGGTGCATCTTGGGACAGGAAGCCCCGTCATACTTCACAAAGGCAGGTGCCTTGAACTTGTGTGGAATTACCACCCCAGTAGATAACCCCAAGTCTCCGAAATCCAGTCCAGGCACCCGCTGAACTTCCATAGCCTTTAATCTGTCCTCCAGCTGCTTGTACCGGTCTTCAGCAGGAGGGTACTGTTCGTCGTTGAAGTCTGTTTCAGTATCAGAGCCCATAGGAGTAGGGACCTCCCTTTCTTGGTGACTACCTTCCCCCACAGATGGGGTAGTCCTTTCAGCCTCAACCTGTAAGGTGTTCCCGAGTCTGCGCCCAGTGTTAAATAGCACAGTCCTCCTCTTCTTCTTAGTCTTCTTCAGAAGCATGGTCTTCAACTCTTGTTGACCCTGAGCCAAGCCCTTGATCAGCTCCTGAAATTGGGCGTTCTGCGCCTGAAGAGCCTTGATAGATGCCTCGGTTGATGATTCAGGGTTCATGATGCTGGAATAAACAGCGAAGAACAGTAAGCAACCTGAAAAGAAGAGTACCTGTGATGCACATGATGAATGATATGTGTTTATGCAATGCATTCAAGAGTTCGAAAATTCAAATTTGTTGTAGACCAAAAGGAACACACGTTATTATTAAGAAAATCATTGTTTAATACATCAAGGCCTCATGGGCAAAAGTACAAAAAAATCAAATCAATCCCAAAATATGCTGCGCATCCTCTTTGGAGCTATGTAAGTGTTGAGGTTCCTCTCCTCATGCAACAGGCGGGTGAGCTCCAAGACCTTCTTTTCACTGGCACGCAGACTCGTCTCAAGAGAATTCCGCTCTTCCTTAAGCTGGATCCAGCTCTTCTGCATCTCTTCCCAGGATGTGGGCATATCAGGATGCTGAATAGTGTAGGACACTTCCCCTTCCAAGACAGGCTCTTTGATCACTGGGAGCATATGAGGATAAGGCATCACTAACTTCTGGGAGCGGGCTCGTACCCACTTGAGATAAGGCTCCAACGGGATGGAATTCCTATGCCCCAGTGTCTTGCTGTCTATCCTACTGGGCATCCTCCAAGCTTTGATGAATCTCTGGCGAAGTCCTTGAGTATCGTTGTCGAAGTCAAAAACTATGTCAGGAATTAACATGTCATGAGGACCATCCCTCCGAGCATAACCAAATTGTCTCCAAGCCAGGCATGGGCTATAAGTAATACCTCCTCTGATTCCAAGTAAAGGAACATTAGGATACTCCCCGCAACGATCAATGATAGTGACATCTTCTCTGGACCTAGGGCACCAATGTATATCTGCATGTGTAAGAGTCATCAACCGTTGTGACCATCTCAAACCCCGCTCATTCTTCAGGACTGATTGTGGAAGGTGCGAAATAAACCACCTTCCCAGGAGAGGAGTGCAACACATAAGGACACCTCTTTTTCTCATGGTTCGAGTGTAACATGAGTGAAGGATGTCCCCCAGCAACGTAGGTATAGGATTCCTGGACATAAAGATCTGGACAGCACTGATATCAATGAGCTGATCTGGGTTAGGGAACAACACCAAACCATAAACAAGGAGGGCCACAACCTCTTCAAAAGCTTGCAAGTCAAGGGAGTTCCAACATTCATAGGCCTTTTCAAACAGAAACCTGGCTAAGAACCCTTTAATACCACTTCTGACTTCCCAATGTCCCTTGAGGTCAGATGACTGTAGGTGCAAGGCTTTAGCAATCTCTTCAAGCTTAGGTTCCTTTTCTGTACCGTTGAAGGGTAGCTGATCAAGGATAGGGATCTTCAGGAGCCGGGAGAACTCCTCCAATGTAGGTACCAACTGATAATCCAAGAAGGTAAAACAGTGATGCAGAGGGTCAAAGAACTGGAACAAGACCTTTATCATATCTTCCTCAATGTTGGTGTTGACCAAGCTGATGAGGCTTCCATGTCTTTCACTGAATGAAGAGTTCTCGGGAATCCTGGATATAAGCTCCTTAAGCTGAGGAGGGATCCTTACAAGACTGATTTGAATTGTCTTTCTACGAACAGTTTCCATGTCCTACAAAACAAGAACAAAGATGAAAATTCGAACCCCTGAAATGGTTAGTTAATGCATATGATGCTGGATGATGTCATGATGCTATGATTAAACACACCACAGATATGTACAAAGACAAACATGTAAGGCACACCAGGCACACAAGACAAGCCCTTAAGGTTTAAGGCCAGCATGGGGTCTGGGTAGTACCCTTTTGAAGTTGGTGGGTTCAACCTGTCCTAATCAAAGTAACCGGGTTCTAAGGTTCCCAATATCACGGGATTGCTTTCATTGTTCATCGTTTCGATTTAGCCACTGAACTGGCGACCGAAATATTCCAGGAAAGCAACCCTCAATTGAGTGTAGTATCGAGTATCAACCAACCTCGGACTGCACCAAAGTCAGTTATCTCACTACCCTAAAGAGGCTAAGTTTGTTCAATTAAGGTTCCTAAGGTCTGTTGATGCTTCATGACACCACGCGGAGGCCCCGTACTCTCCTTGACTGAACTCAAGGGTTACCGGTACACACCAAAGTGCCACATCAACGTAGCAGACTGCTTCAACCATGTCGGTATACCCCGCACAGTTCCCTCACAGCCTTGTTGCTACTTTCTAAGAAGGTATCCCCAGATCCGGGTTAGGATCTATAGAACTCCCAAGCAACCCCACAATAATAAAGCAAACAAGGAAAGCAATTGAAAACACAGTGATCCTAGTCCTAAGGTACACCTCACTTTAAGATTAGTCCCCAGCAGAGTCGCCAGTTCTGTGATCGGTGGATCTGGAACTGACTGTTTTAAAGCTGGTTCGCGAAATGTCGCGGAAGCAAGAGTCGCCACCGTCTTTTATTTTCTCCAAATGGAAAGGACAAAAGCACAGAAAAACTCCTTAAAGAGATTGCTCTCGGTTCGGGAGGTAGGTTATAGAAAGGGAAGGTGTTAGCACCCTTTCTATCCATGGTTATCCATGGGCTCTTAGGTACTTGCTCAATGTGTTTTCAAAAGGGTTTGTTTGCTTTTCAATGTGGGTTTAAAAGTTTCTTTGAAAAATTTCAGTTCGACTCGTGCGTCAGAGTGTTTGAAAAATTTGCTTTGAAAGCTTTTGAAAATGTGTTTATTTGTTTGAAATTAGAGCAAGTATCCTTGAGAACCTACCTACCCTAAGGAATTCGTCTGTGTAAATGTCCTTTGAAGTAGTGCCATCCCATCATTGAGAGGTAGGTAGCACCACCGTTGGAGGTGTTCGGGTCAATTCGAGTTTATAGGGACATGGTGATCACCAGAGCAATGGGAAGACACCTTAGAAGCTACCCTCATGCCAGGTTCCCGGATCATGAGGACTTACTAAGACGTCCTCTACTCGACGATCACCTTTCGAAGGCAAGGCAACAGTGAGGCGTACCCTGGGGGTGGTGTGTGCGAATTGTGTGTTATTTTCATTGATATTTGTCTTGTCATGTTTATTGGTGTTCTACGCTTGATTTTATTTTTGAGGCCATTCATTCTTGCATGCTTATTTAACAGTTAATATTTGCGGGAAAATAAATCTAAACTATTACAAATGGCGCGGGTCCACATCGCCAAAATTAAACTGGACCCGATTTGACGGAAAGTAAAGAAAGCAAATAAAAGTGCGAAAAGTAAATGTTACAACGCTTTGGGAGAGATACATAATGAAATAAGGGAAATGCGCGAAATAAAGCAATTAAACAATATGGGCGTTGGACCCTTTTGTAAAAATTAAATTAATAAGGAATTAAAATTAAAAATGTTTTTGGGTATTTTATGTTTTTTAGATTTAATAGAAAAAAGAATTAATTAAAATAAAATGAAATGCAAACCCTAATGCTAATTATTTTTTAGTTATTAAGAAAATATTGAAAATTTTAACTAAATGAAACCCTAATTTTTGTGTACAATTTAATCATGAAAATAAATAAATAATAATATTATGACAAAAAGGAAAAATTAAAAGGAATGAAAATTGTCAATTAACCTAACTCTACCTTTTTTATATTTATTATGAAAAGAATTAAAATTGCAAAAATCCTAATTAAAACTAAATTCATTACATGTTAATTTATTTACAAGAAAATGTCAAAATAAATAATCATTATATTTTTTTATCTTTTTCTGAGTTTTTAAGGTATTTTTTGTATTTGGTAAATAATTAATTGAATTAAAACAAATAAAGAAAATAAAATCATAATTGAAAATAAAATAAATAATAAAAAAAAAAATATAGAGAAGCAAACCAGGGGGGTTCAGTCCCAATTGTGAGGTATAGGCCTTAGAATGCTGGCCCATTAAGCTTTGGTCCATTTGACCTTTTCAGTTCGTGTGTCAGCGCGTTGACCTGGGCGTAGCATGCTCTTTGAATCCCTGCCCTTGATTTGAATTCATGAGACGCGTGTATGCTTAGATTATGGGGATGTATGGTGCACTCCAATGATGAACCTGCATGTGAATGTGAACAAGAAAATAATATTGAAATTATTGAAGACCTGGGGATCGAACCCAGGTCTTGTGCATTGCCCATACGTTCGCTTGCCATCTGTGCCATTTAACCAATTTGTTATATAATAAGCAAAGAAATATTATAAAAGAAAAACAAGATTAGTGCTGGAAAACGCGCGAATTTTTAAACCAACGAATCATAGCTTGCCACGCTTCATCGTCTTCATCGTCCCTGTAAACAAAACACAAAGGCAACGTTTTTCATGCGTTTCATTAGGTGGGCTACTGGAAAATAGCGATTAGGTCCTCATTGAATATAAATTAGGCGCGACAATTGGTTCTTCTTCGTCTCCATACGCTGAATCCAACCATGGTACTGTGGTGATCTAATTTCACTTGGTCTGAAAACCCCTAATTTAAAAACCTGCAAACCCTAGAAAGCTAACATGGTGAAATCGCGTGTATGGCATAAAAATGCAATTAAAGGCATTGGTTAGCATCAGAACATTATGAGGAACAAGAATCCATGAATCAAATGTTAAAAAAATGCTTAAAATATGAAACACGATGATCAATTTTTTCCTATACAGTTCATGTTTATTCTACCAATTCTTGGCGTGGTGATGGATGGTTCTGGTTGGAATTTGTTCAGTAAGCCTTGAGGATGCTATTGGAAAAGGAATTAGGCCTTGAGTCGTCCTCCAACAATGAATTCAGTTTTGAGTTTTATGGCAATTTTTCAAGTTTGCAAATTGGTCTCTAGCGCAGCATTTAGTGTCCTAGCATTAGGTTTTGACTCAGTACTTATGAGGGAAGGGAATTAAGTCATTAGCTGGCCTTGATCCATGCCCATGAGAGAACTAGTCTTAGCTTTTTCACCATTAACAAACTTTCCCTTTTTTAAGCAAAACCAAGACTTGGTGTACAACCTAACCCTAGCATGAGTTTGTGAGCTGGCACATGATATATGGAAGCTATCCAAATTCAAATGACACTATTCCATTGATTTTTAAATTTTATTTGAATTATTAAAGATTTAAAATGAATTAAATTAATAAAAATTAAATAAAATAGAAAAATCAATGTTTGATCTTAGAAGTAATCATGGGACACGTGTGTGGCATGACAAGGCTGAATCAAGTGGAAGAAAGTGGGCCCTTTTGTCAAAAATTGAAGTTTCAAGGATAGTTGACTTTTGCCATTTCACAAAAATTTCCCAACTTCTCCAATGCATAACTTGCTCAATTTTTAAGCTTTTCTCATGTTCTTGGACATTTTGGAAAGGTCTTTGAGTCCTTTAACCAATGCCTTTGGTCCCATGTCATTTTGATTTACCAATCCCAAGTTATGGTCTTTGACTTAAAATGCCTTTTTGTTGACTTTTAAAAATGACCTATAATGTTGAAATTGATAACTTTTTGTGAGGGCATTTCTTGGACTTGAAGTATGAAGATGAGTTGTAGGAAATGTCTTTCTCTTAAAAATGAGCTTTGGATGGAATTTTTCTGATAATCCATGTGAAAGTTATGCCCTGGTCAATTTCAGTTGACTTTTTCAGTTGTCCAAATAAGGAAACTTTTGCATCTTGATGATTTTCTGAGCCAAACTTTGAGAATCATGATCAAGCATTGATCAAGTGATGTTTGTGGCTTCAAAATGATATGTTGACCAAAAATTTGAACTTTTGACAGTCAAATGACCATTTTGCCCCTACAGTTGACTGTAGTGCAATTTAGGGTTTTGACTGTGCAATTTTGAGCTGAATGCCTTGAAACTTGATATGAGGATGCTTGACCATGTTTGTAAGCATATGAGACTTGATTGAGCCTTTGAACACTTCCTTTTCTTGATCAGACTCAAAACCCTAATTTTGACTGTTTAGGAGGCCCTTGCACTGTGCAACCCTTGGGGAATTTTGTGACTTGGCTTGGCAATTTCTTGAAGAATATGGGAGGGCAAATTTTGGGGTACAACACATTGGAATTCTTAAGTTCCTACGCCTACCACACTCGCGATGATGCTGATGCACACATAATTGGAGCCGCTCAATTTCGGATGTTCAACCAAGAATACACGCTTAGCCATGAAAATTTGAGCGAAATGTTTCGTTTTCCCCATGGAAATGATGTGCAATATCGTATTCCCCCAGAGATAGATTGGAATGGAAGTGCATGCGAACTATGGGAAAGAATAACCGGTGAACCCAATGCCATTCCTGAAGCACGCTACGCCTCTCACATTCACAACCCAAATATTCGCTTCTTACACCGCATTATGGCCAACACGGTGTTTGGAAGGGAAAACAACAACAAAGTCAACACTAAGGAGTTGTATGCTCTTCACTGTGCCTTTTCACAAGATCCATGTCTTAATCCCATTACATTAATGATGGCCCACATTCAAAACCCTATCACGAGAGATGGGACTACGCCTTTTTGTATTGGAGGCATTGTCACCACCATCGTAGTTCGCCTGAACTGGGGGGAAAGGATTCAACTCATACCTCCGCTGCCAGCAGTTTATATGGACATTGATAACTGCAGAGCTGGCCGCCTGATCAAGGTAAGAGAAGCTGGAGGTTACTATCTGATGGTGAAGAATGCAAAAGTTCATAGCGTCATCTTGCCAAACCACAGTCATACAAATTTAGGCAATCCTGATAATTGGCTTTACAACCTAAATGCACCAGAACCTGGAGTAAATAAGGAAATTAAGGTGAGGCCAATAATGCTGTTGTTGATGAAATTGAAGAAGAATTAGAGCAGCAAGAGCCCCAACCATAGCACGCCAACAATCCTGCCACCATTGATGCAATCTATGCCGCAATAATGCAGCAGAACCAGCTATCCACTCAACACTACCAAAGCCTCGAGACGCGCCAAATTGAGATGTTAAACCTCATGCAACAAATGCAGAGAGACCAAAGTAACTATGCTCACAGGCACGATCAAAGTATGCTGAAATTCACCGCATGAATGATGGAAGATATGCGAGCTCTAACACTTCGTGTCGAAGACTTGTGTGATCGGTGGAAATAGAACTGACTATTTTTTAAGCTGGTTCGTGAAATGTCGCGGTAAGCAAGAGTCGCCACCGTCTTTTATGTTCTCCAATATGGAAAGGACAAAAGCACAGCAAAATTCCTTCTTTGAGAATGTTTCTCGGTTCGGGAGGTAGATTTATAGAAAGGGAAGGTGTTAGCACCCTTTCTATCCATGGGCTCTTAGGTACTTGCTCTTATGTTTTCAAAAGATGTTTGCTTTTCAAGTGTGTGTGGGTTTTGAACAAAAAAGTTTCGTTTGAAAAATTTCTAAGTAACTCTTGTATTCGTCCTCAAGAGTGTATGAAATGTTTGTTTGAAAACTTTTGAAAGTGTAGGTGCGAAAAGTATTTTTTTTGTTTTTTTGAAAAGAGCAAGTACTTAAGAGAAATCTACCTACTCTAAGGAATTAGGCTGTGTAAGAGTCCTTTAGATAGTGCCATCCCACCATTGAGAGGTAGGTAGCACCGTCGTTGGAGGTGTTCGGGTCAATTCGATTAAGGGACATGTGTGGTCACCAAAGCAATAGTAGGACACCTTAGAAGTAACCCTAATGTCCTAGATCCTTTTTATCCGAGGCAACCGTTTCGAGGCAACTGGATCTTTTAGACAGAAGGGCGACCTCTAAGACGCCCTATACTCAATGACCACGTTCGAGGCAACCAGTGAGGCGTACCCTAAGAGTGGTATGTGCATGTGTGTTGAATTCAGTTTATGTTTGTCTTGTACATGTTATTTGTGCTACGGATTGGTTTTATTTTTCATACATTCTTGCAGGCATATTAACAGTTAAATGATTTGCAGGAAATAAAGTGCGAAAAGGTAAATCTAGCTATTACAAGGCGCGGGTCTATACATCGCCAAAAACAAAAACCCGTTTGGAAAATAAAGTGCGAGAAAAGTAAATAAAGCGGTAAAACCTAATTAACTATTACATATCCGGAGACAGTTACATCAATATAATTAAAATAATGATAATGCGCGAAAGAAATTAAATCTGGACGTCCTAAGGGTTTTGACCCTTTTTTGAGAAAGAATTGTATTGTCTTTTTTTGTAATTAATGAAATTAAGCCTAATTATTAATTAATTAATTATTTAAGAGAAAAAGAATATTTTTGTGGTTTTATGTTTTTTATGAAAATAAAAATAAGACATTAAAATTCAAAAGAAAAAAAAACCTAATTCTAATCTATTTTAAGTTATTGAGAAAAACAATTAAAGTTGACCTAATTTTAAAAGGGCTAAATTAATTAATTTACATTTTTATTTACAAAAATAATTATTAAGATGAAAGTTAGTAATAATAATAATAATAATAATATAGGTATTTACATTTTAATGGTCTTGATTTATTATGAAAATAATATTAGTTAGTAATAATAATTAAGAAAAAGAAATTATAAAGAAAAGAAAATAAAAAAGAAAAAGTAACAAAAACCAGGGGGTAAGGACCCAATAATGGAGGTTTGGTCTGAATTCTGGCCCATTTGTTGGCCAGTCCGTTTGGACTTTTGAGATCAACTACGCCTGCGTTGACTGAGGATTACTGTGGTCCTTCAACATGAACCATGGGATCTGCCTTGAAGGCCACCATGCGCTTGGATGAACAAGGTGTACGATGGAACACACTTAGTGGCCTACATGTGAACATATGATGGAAAAAGAGAAATAATTATTTGGGGGACCTGGGAATAGAACTCAGGTCCCAAGGGATGATTCCTGTACGCCTTAGCCAGTTGAGCTGTGTGTTCAATTTGAAATAATAATAACAACTAAATATTATATTAGTAAATCAACGTATCCCCTGGAAAAAAAACAACGCGCGTTATTTATTTGAACCGGCTAATCACGCTGCAACACCTAATCATCTTCTTCATCAAAATCCCTGGTTATTTACCTGCGGATTTTTATCCGCAGGTAGTTTCATAGGTTTGTCCTAGAATCGTCCCTAAGCCATGAAAACCCATTCCAAGATCATGGTTGATCTCGTCTCCACCTCCTGAATCCATCCATGCTCATTATTTGCTCTGATTTCACCTGAAAATAAAATGCCTAAAAACAACCCACACAAACCCTAAGAGCGGATATCACCATATGAGGCCTAAAAACCAAATCAGCTATTACAGTTATGTTGGAAATCAAGCAAGCAATATGATTATGCCAATATCTTTGAGAAAAAATGCAAGAATGGAGAGTATAGATTTCGTGTACAGGGGTGAGTTTGGAAGAACTTACAGCGCTTGATATGGAGTCTTAGGACGTGGTATTGGTCTCTTTAGGTTCAGTGGATGGCAATGAAGGAGGCCACGTGCTTACTTTGATCTGAAAATGCCTGCAACACAGTTTTTGATCTCTCACTTTTTGGAAAATTTTTGAACTTTGCTCTGGCCGTTTATGCACTTTCTAGGTTGTGAATGAGGTTGGGAAGGCTTGCGTATGTATGTATGAATGAGAATCAAGTGATATGATGAGCCTTAACCTTGTGCAATTATGTTTTTGGATTTTGTTTGACCACCATTAAAGGACATTCCATCTTTGAAGCAAAAACTTGGATTTCATGCTCAAAATGGCCCTAGCACGAATTTGGTAGCTATCAAATGATACATGAAAGCTATTCAAACCACAAGATACTATTCCATTAATTTTTTTGATTTTATTTGAATTATTATGGATTTAAAATGAATTAAATCAATAAAAATTAAATAAAATGGAAAAATAAATGTTTGATCTTGAAATTAATCATGGGACACGGGTATGGAATGACAAGGCTGAATCAAGTGGAAAAAAGTGGGCCCTTTTGTCAAAAATTGAAGTTTTAAGGATAGTTGACTTTTGCCATTTCACAAAAATTTCCCAACTTCTCCAATGCATATCTTGCTCAATTTTGATCATATGAACATGTTCTTGGACATTTTGGAAAGGTATTGAAGTCCTCTAACCAATGCCTTTGGTCCCATGTCATATTGATTTACCAATCTCAAGTTATGGTCTTTGACTTAAAATGCCTTCTTGTTGACTTTTGAAAATGACCTATAATGTTGAAATTGATAACTTTTTGTGAGAGCATTTCTTGGACTTGGAATGTGAAGATGAGTTGTAGGAAATGTCCTCCCCTTCAAAATGAGCATTGGATGGGATTTTTCTGATGAACCATGAAAATGTTATGCCTTGGTCAAGTTACAGTTGACTTTTCAACTATCCCAAAATGGAAACTTTTGCATCTTGATGATTTTTGAGCCATGCTTGTGGAATCATGATCAAGACTTGATCAAATGATGATTGTGGCTTCAAAATAAGATGTTGACCAAAAATTTTGACTTTTGACTGCCAAATGACCATTTTACCCCTACAGTTGATTGTGGAGCAATTAAGGCTTTTGACTGTGCAACTTGATGCTGTGAGCCTTGAAACTTGGCATGTAGATGCTTGACAATGTATATAGGCCTATATGACTTGATTGAGCCCTTGAAAACCTCAACTTCCTTGCAAGAACCAAAACCCTAATCTTTGACTGGCTTAAGAGGATGTTTGACTGTGCAACCCCTTGGGAAATCTTGAGCCATTTGAATATGAATCTTGAAGAATATGGGAGGGAAAATTTTGGGGTACAACAGTTGCCCCTGTTCAATCTTATTAGACCTAAGGATGTAGATTGGCTTGTGTGCCTTTCGTGATCCGAAGGTGGAAGATGATTGAACACTAGAGTGCCTAGAAATTTGCACTCACATAGTAGAATATCAGCAACGTGATGTCGGGAATGGGCTTACAGATGCCATTTGGAGAGATGGTGGATAGGAGGATGGACTTATAGATGCCATCTGGAGATGTGACAGAACCTTGTCGGGAATGGGCTTATAGATGCCATTTAGAGATATGATGGATAGTTGTGGAGATGGGCTTATAGATGCCATCGGGGGTGTCGATCGCGTAAGAGATTCCTTGGCGAGAACTTGCGTACTTGAGAAAGAAAGATAATTTCCTGGGCTGTTACAGGGGTTGATCTTCAAACTCTTCATGTAGATATGCCCTGGCTAGATACAGGTGTCGAATCTACAATCAATTACTCACAGATATGCCCTGGCTGGATACAGGTATCGAATCTGGAATTTGTCGTCTACAGATATGCCCTGGCTGGATACAGGTATCGAATCTGGAATCAGTCGCTCATAGATATGCCCTGGCTAGATATAGGAATCGAATCTGGAATTAGTCGTCTACAGATATGCCCTGGCTGGATACAGGTATCGAATCTCTATACTCTTCATGCAGACATGCCCTGGCTGGATACAGGTATCGAATCTACAATTAATCATTCACAGATATGCCCTGGCTAGATACAGGAATCGAATCTGGAATTTGTCGTCTACAAATATGCCCTGGCTGGATACAGGAATCGAATCTCTAAACTCTTCATGCAGACATGCCCTGGCTGGATACAAGAATCGAATCTACAATCAGTTACTCACAGATATACCCTGGCTAGATACAGGAATCGAATCTGGAATTGCGACAGTTGATAGTAATCATCTTTGGATTGTCCTTTTTCCTGAAAAGGCAAAACATCAGTTATATGCAATGTCATGATGTATGAAATGCATGATGTCATGATGTTCAAAAACAAATGAGATAGTGTGTTTATGATACGCATATGCATGCTATAATGTATGAAGATGTGATGTTTATGAATGTATTTTTGTCTAGGAAAATAAATCCTTGACGAGTGCCGGGAGCTTGTTGAATCCTGGGCTAATGTTTGAATAATAGAGTTCTTCGTTTCCACTGGGGAGGATGGTTGCAAGAATAAACTGGTAGGAGAAGATGACTCCGTTGAGGAATAAACTTGTTGGAGAGATTACTCTGCGGGGAATACTTTGTGGGGAAGAGATGCTTCGCTGAGGTTTTGATGATAACTCCGCTGGGGATTCCATTGAATAAGTTCCGTTGGAGAAATTGATGAACTCCGCTGAGGGATAGGAAGAACTTCGCCGAGGACGATCTTTCCGTGGTAATTAGCTGAGGATAACCCAATTATAAGCTCTGGTGGGGAATAACCTTTGAATAAAGCCGGGGAGATGCGTTCGTACTCTGCAGAGGATAAGCTTCCAGAATCTACTGGGGATAAGCTTCAAGAATCTACTGGGGAGATTGATTCAACTCTCCTGGGGAAACTTTTGAGACTGTACTGGGGGAAAGGCTCCACTGGGGTGTCTGGTATTCCGCCGGGGAACAATCTTATATTAAGACTGTCGGGGATGCTTGCTTAGGAACATCTGTACTCCGCTGGGGAACATTGAGATCTTCTGGGGATACCCAACTTCCTTAAGGCTGACAGTAGATTAACTCTGCTCGGGGAGAGTGTTGCTGACTTGCTAGCAATGTTGTGCCTTATCAGGGCTGACGGGAGACCAACTCTGCTCGGGAGAGAGTATTGTTGAGTCCTGTCTTACTCTGCAGGGAGCGAAAGTATCCTGGTTACATTCTTCAGCCGAACCTACCTTGGTACCTTGGTGGATAAAGCAACTAGATCGCTTAGACAACTCATTATTGCCCCTGTTTCTGATGTCACCTGTAATTAGTCCTTTGTTTCGCATGCAAATATTTATGATTAGCAATTAGTGTCAAATGCATATATCAAAAATGAACATTGGACGTTCTTCGCAAAACAGATAAAGGAAAAACAATTGGCAATTTGCCTGGAAAATGAACTTGTATTGATTTTTGAATTTGCTTGTAAATAGGCGTTTTTGTACAAGAGGCTGACGTCCTAGTAAGAGAACGTCGCCGAACAACATAGAGTTTATACAATTTTTGTGAAAAGGAAACAAAACAGCTATGTGAAACTAATCCCACTGGGTTCCAACTCTGCTATTGCCTTTATGTCTTCAAGCGTCTCATCACTTGGCTGCTTAGTTGAAGATGAAGCTGATTGATTGGTGTCGTCTGAGCCTGATAGTTGATACCGAATTCTGGATACAAGGTGATCCAATGAGACATAGTATTACGCTTTAATCCCTAACTTTTGCCTGGACCACCCTTTCGGGTTTTCAGTCCACCGGGATACCCATTTTTGCCCAAGCCGCCTTTTCAGGTTTTCGACTTGCCGGGTGTACAGATTTTTTTCATTTCATCCCTTATTTTTGCCCGAACCCTTTTGGTTCGCCGGGAAGCCCTTATTTTTGCCTACGTGTGTCAACCTAGCGGTTCTTTGATTATGCGTAGTATCTTTTTACTATGTCTGCATTGGCGGGGTGAGGAAGGTCGTCACCGTCCATGGTAGTTAGAATCATCGCTCCTCCTGAGAAGATGTTCTTAACTACAAATGGCCCTTCGTACGTAGGGGTCCATTTTCCCTTGGGATCACTTTGAGGAAGAATGATGCGCTTGATTACCAGGTCTCCGACTTGATACTCTTGTCGTCTGACCTTCTTGTTAAATGCCCTGATCATCCGTTTTTGGTACGTCTGACCATGACAAATAGCAGTGAGTCTCTTTTCGTCAATTATGTTTAATTGATCAAGTCGAGTCTGGATCCAGTCATCTTCGTTCAATCCTGCATCCTTCATTATCCGGAGAGAGGGTATCTGAACTTCGATAGGCAAGACTGCCTCCATGCCATAAACCAAGGAAAAGGGTGTTGCCCCTGTTGACGTCCGTGCTGAGGTACGGTATCCATGAAGGGCAAACGGTAACATCTCGTGCCAATATTTGTAGGTCACTGTCATCTTCTGCACAATCTTTTTGATATTCTTATTAGCTGCTTCTACGGCCCCATTCATCTTCGGCCGGTAAGGAGAAGAGTTGTGGTGCTGTATCTTGAATTGCTCGCAGAGCTCAGTGATCATCTTGTTGTTAAGATTGGTACCATTATCCGTAATGATCCTCTCAGGTATGTCGTATCGACAGATCAGGTTGTTCCAAATGAACCGTGCCACGACGTTCTTGGTTACCGTAGCGTAGGAAGCTGCTTCAACCCACTTTGTGAAGTAATCAATCGCTACCAGGACGAAGCGATGCCCATTGGATGTCGTCGGTATGATCTCTCTGATCATATCAATGCCCCACATTGCAAAAGGCCAAGGTGTTGTCAAGACGTTCAGAGGAACTGGAGGAACGTGCACCTTATCAGCATAGATCTGGCATTTGTGACACGTCCGAGAATGTTGGTAACAGTCGGCTTCCATTGTGGACCAGAAATATCCTGCCCGAAGGATTTTCTTTGCCATGGTGTGTCCACTGGAATGTGTTCCGAAGGTACCTTCATGCAACTCTGCCATGATCCTTTCTGCTTCAGTCTTATCCACACAACGCAGTAAGGTTGAATCATGGTTTCGTTTGTAGAGAATGTTGTTGTTGAGGAAGAACTTAGCCGCGAACCTTCTTAGAAACTTCTTGTCGTTGACAGATGCACCGTCGGGGTATTCTTGAGTTTCCAAATACCTCTTCACTTCATGATACCAAGGTTTTTCAGTTACCTCTTCAGCCTCAAGATCGCAGCAATATGCCGGTTCATCCAATTTCCAGATAATGATCCGGGGAGCCTCGTTGTCCCATTTGACTTTGAACATAGAAGACATCATAGCCAACGCGTCCGCTAACTGATTCTCCTCTCTCGGGAAGTGTTCAAAAGTTATCTTTTCGAAATGGGGAATCAACGTCAACACATACTCTTTGTAAGGAATAAGATTTGGGTGTTTCGTATCCCACTCGCCTTTGATCTGATTGATCACGAGAGCGGAATCTCCGAAGACACTCAGAAACTTGATCCTTAAGTCAATTGCAGCTTGAAGACCCATGATACATGCTTCATACTCCACCATGTTGTTGGTGCAGTTGAAACATAGCCGGGCAGTAAGTGGAGTGTGAGTGCCTTTTGGGGATATGATCACAGTGCCAATACCGTTACCCAAAGAGTTTGAAGCTCCGTCAAAGTGCATAGCCCATCGGGATCCTTCCTCAGGTCCTTCATCCAGTCCAAGTACTTCACAATCAGTCACTACCATGATATTCTCGTCTGGAAATTCAAAGTTCATTGATTGGTAGTCATCTACTGCCTGGTGTGCCAAATGGTCTGCCAATACACTTCCCTTGATTGCTTTCTGAGTCGTGTATTGGATATCATATTCTGTCAAGATCATCTGCCATCTTGCTATTCTTCCGGACAGAGCAGGCTTTTCGAATATGTACTTTATGGGATCCATTTTTGAAATCAGCAGAGTAGTGTGAGTCAACATATACTGTATCAGCCGGCGAGCAGCCCATACCAAAGCGCAGCAAGTTTTCTCAAGCAGTGAGTATCGGGTCTCACAGTCGGTAAACTTTTTTCTAAGGTAATAAATGGCATGCTCTTTTCGGCCAGACTCGTCATGCTGCCCCAGCACACACCCCATTGAGTTGTCCAGTACTGTCAAGTATAAGATTAGAGGTCTCCCTTCAACCGGCAGCATAAGAATGGGTGGTTCTTGAAGATACTCTTTAATTCTTTCGAAAGCATCCTGACATTCATCATTCCAATGTACTACTTGATCTTTCTTCAGTAGCTTGAAGATTGGTTCACATGTAGCAGTTAGGTGTGAGATGAATCGGGCAATGTAGTTCAGTCGTCCTAGAAAGCCTCTGACTTCTTTCTCTGTTTTGGGAGCTGGCATCTCTTGTATGGCTTTCACCTTGGAAGGGTCCACTTGAATACCTTTGTCGCTCACGACGAAACCTAGTAGCTTCCCGGATCTCACCCCGAAGGTGCACTTGTTTGGGTTCAACCTCAGCTTGTACAACTTCAGACGGTCAAACAGTTTCTGCAGATGGTCAAGGTGTTCCTCCTCAGTTTGGGACCTTGCAATCATATCGTCGACATATACTTCAATCTCATGATGGATCATGTCATGAAACAGAGCAACCATGGCACGTTGGTAGGTGGCCCCAGCATTTTTCAACCCGAAAGGCATGACCTTGTAGCAAAAGGTGCCCCACTGAGTAACAAAAGTGGTTTTCTCCATGTTTTCAGGAGCCATCTTGATCTGATTGTAACCTGAAAAACCATCCATGAAGGAGAATACCTTATGCTGAGCAGTGTTGTCAACCAGAACGTCGATATGAGGCAGAGGGAAATCATCCTTAGGGCTCGCCCTATTCAAATCCCTGTAGTCAACACACATTTGGACCTTACCATCTTTCTTCGGCACTGGAACCAAGTTGGCAACCCACTGAGGGTAAGAAGTCACTGCTAGAAACCCGGCATCAAATTGTTTCGTAACCTCGGCCTTGATTTTCTCGGACATCTCTGGACGCATACGGCGGACCTTCTGTTTAACTGGAGGGCGGTCTTCCTTGGTAGGCAAATGATGAACCACAATGTCAGTATCCAACCCAGGCATGTCTTCGTAAGACCAGGCAAAGATTTCCACATAATTATGCAGCATCTGAATCAACCGTTGTTTCACACTGAGCTCTAGATTGGCACCAATCTTGACTTCTTTTCTGTCTGTCTCAGTACCCAGATTTACCGTTTCCACTGGCTCTTCATGTGGCTGAATGGCCCTCTCTTCCTGGAGTAGTAGTCTTGCGAGCTTACTAGGCACTTCACAATCATCTTCACCTTCGTCTTCGGCTAAGTTGATCGGATTTTCGAAGTCATAACTGGCAGTAGCAGAGTCGTTACCAGTGAGATCCAGAGTGGATTGGAACCTGTATAAGTTAGTGTGTGTAAATATAACTGTTTTGCAATATATAAAGAAAGAAAGGGAGCGCAAGATTTGAAATGTGAAAAACGTCCAATGCCTTTATTCATGATATATGAAAGTGACAAATAACAAACCCTCACAAATGAAGCCACGGTGCCCCGGGTAAGACAACGGGCCATAAAGTTTAGTGATTATTGTTCGTTACAAATTCAAAACAAAGGAGTTCATTACTGAGTGACAAAAGTAATAGGTGTGAAGTCTTTGGCAGTCCAGTTGCTTGGTCCACCGTTGGTCGTCGGGTAGATCCAACTGTCGAATTCGGATTCCTCCACATCATCTTCAATAGCATTTACTCCCGGGTTGGTGATGAACATGGGAGGTCTTCCAATCCTTGCTTTACGGACAGCCCTCTGAGCTTCTGCAGTGAAACCCAAGCCAAATTTGTCAGTCTTTGGAGTGAAATCAGGAAGTCGGCCCCAGTTTGCACACTCACCCTTCTCAACCACAGCCCGGGCATCCTTCAAGGAAGCCATCTTCAAAGGAGAGTCTTCTTCAGTCACTGTTTCTGCTGCTGCCAATGTCTGAGGCACCTCTTCAAAGTGTTGAAAGGGGGTCTCAATGAATTCCCCATCCATCTCTACGTACCGGAATGAGTTGAGGTGGCTGACCATGTATTCCTCCTCCCCCTGCACTGTTACAATCTTCCCTCTGACTGGGTACTTAAGCTTCTGATGTAATGTGGAGGTCACAACTCCGGCCTTGTGGATCCAAGGACGACCCAGCAAGCAAGAATAGGATGGACGAATGTCCATCACATAGAAAGTGGAGTCAAAAACTTGAGAACCAACCCTGATTGGGATGTCAACTTCACCATGTACCATCCTCTTCGATCCGTCAAAGGCCCGGACAACAATGTTACTAGGCTTGAGCTCTAAACCCTCACAATCCAACTTGTCTAGGGCCTTCTTGGGTAATACGTTCAGCGAAGAACCGGTGTCCACCAACACATGGGCAAGAGTAGTGCCCCTGCATTCAATGGAGACATGCAGGGCGTCGTTATGGTTCTTTCCCTTGGCAGTCAGATCGGCGTCAGAGAAACCCAACCCATTATCGGCAGTCAGGTTGGCCACACAATCGGTAAATTGGTCAGCAGATGTTTCTTGTGGCACGTGGGCCATCTTCAAGAAGGCAATCAGGGCCTTGGCATGGGCCTCTGAACACAACAACAGTGATAGCATAAAGATCTTAGAGGGGGTATGCCCCAGCTGCTCAACTACATTTAAATCACTCTTCTTGATAATCTTGAGAATTTCTTCCATCTCTTGCTTGGAAGCTTCAACAGTGGTTGTCTTCGGTGCTTCCGTCCGGGCAGGCACATCAGTAGCAATCCCTTTTCCCCGAGCGTCAGATGACTCGGCAGCAGGGGTAGAAACAGGAATTTGGTCAGGAAGGGAAGTGGGCACACTTGCAGGTGTGAAGACAAGAGGTCTCTGAATAGCTGGTGGCGCAATGTTAGGTGAGAAGAGCCTACCACTACGAGTAACCTTGGCAGGCCCGATGATGTTGCTGACACCGGTACTAGTATCAAACTCTTGTTTCACTCCAAGTACATAAACATCTGCCCCATAGTGCCAAGGGACAGCTTTGTCAGACTTATAGGGGATGGGCCCCGGAACAGTGATGATGATAGGAGCAATCTTCTGTACAGACATGATTTTGACAGGCTTCTTTGAGGGAGCCTTAGGAGGGTTGTTGAAAATAGTGACAATTGAAACTTCTTCAACAGGGACAGCAGGAACAGCAATCTTCTTGAATAAGATCTCTTTGCTATCCATCAGGTTTTGGACGCCTGACTTCAGCAAAGGACAACCAGCAGGTGAAACAGCACAAAGAAGGCAAGCTTTACTACATCCCGGAAATAAACCGGCTAGTAACAGGTTCCTCTTGACAGTCAACAGAGGCTACATACGGGTCTTTTTCCACAGCATTCACTCCATGTTGGTGCATGGGAGCAGTCACAACATTGGGCCTTTCGAGCGCCTCGAACTGTATTTCCTTAGCGTCAATAAGGTCCTGAACCTTATTCCTCAGAGCCCAACAATCATCAGTAAAATGCCCCGGGCCATCAGAGTGATAAGCGCAGCGGGCGTTGGGGTTGTACTTTGGAGAGGTTTTGTTTACAACCTTCGGATCTTCCTTGACAGTTACCAGATTGGTTGACAGCAGTTGCGGCAGAATCTGAGACAGGGTCATGCTGAGCCGAGTATACTGTCTTTTGGGCCTCTCAACTCTTGACTGGTTGTATTGCTGAGGAGCAGCAGCAGGCTTTGAAATTACCAACGCGTTGACAGCTTGGCGGCGTTCCGGTTTGTTTTGTCTTCTGGGACCATACACAGCACTAGCTTCCTTCTTGAAGGGCTTCTTTTCAGTACTCGAGGAGGCACCTTTCTGTATCTTCCCCGACTTGATACCAGCTTCGATCCTCTCACCAGTCAGGATCAGGTCTGTAAACCCAGCAGAGGAATTACCAATCAGGTGATTAAAGAATGGACCAGACAGGGTCCCCAAGAACATGTCCACGAGTTCACGATCCGTCAACGGTGGCTGCACCCTGCCATCCAGGTCTCTCCACTTCTGCACGTACTCCTTAAAACCTTCACCCGTCCCAAGTGACATACCCTGGAGTTGGGTACGCGTGGGAGCGAGGTCGGAATTGTACTGATACTTCTTATAAAAAGCAGTAGCCAAGTCCTCCCAGTTACGAATATTGGTTCCATCCAGCTGATAGAACCATTCGAGTTGAGTCCCTGAAAGACTCTCCTGGAAGAAATGGATCCATAGGTTCTTGTCTGCAGTGTAAGGTTGGATCTTCCTTACATAAGAGCGGAGGTGCAGTTTAGGACAGGAAGCCCCGTCGTACTTCACAAAGGCAGGTGCCTTGAACTTGTGTGGGATCACCACCCCAGAAGATAAACCTAGATCTCCAAAATCCAACCCAGGCACGCGTTGAATCTCCATAGCATTTAACCGGTCCTCCAGCTGTTTGTACCTGTCCTCAGCAGGAGGGTACTGTTCATCATTGAAATCTGTCTCGGTGTCAGAGACCACGGGACTAGGAACCCTTCCCTCTTGGTGACTGCCTTCCCCAACAGATGGAGTAGTCAGCTCAGCTTCATTCTGCATTGTATTCCCGAGTCTGTGTCCAGTGTTGAACAACACAGTCCTCTTCTTCTTCTTCTTCAGGAGCAAAGCCTTCAACTCCTGTTGTCCTTGGGCTAAGCTCATGACCAGCTCTTGAAACTGGGCGTTCTGGGCCTGGAGGGCCTTGATAGCTTGTTCCGTAGTTAGTTCAGGATTCATGATGATTGAGTGTTGAAATAAACAGCGAAGAAGATTAAGCAACATGTAGAAAAAGAGTACCTGTTATGCACATGATGCATGATATGCTATTTATGCAATGCATTCAAGGGTTCGAAAGTTCAAATTTGTTGTAGACAAAAGGAACACACGTCATATTAAGAAATAATATGTTCAGTACATCAGGGCCTCATGGGCAAATCATTACAAAATAATTAATCCCAAAAGACACTGCGCATCCTCTTTGGGGCGATGTAGGTGTTGAGAGTCTTTTCCTCATGAAGTAGGCGGGTGAGCTCCAGGACCTTTTTCTCACTGGCATGTAGACTGGCTTCAAGAGAATTCCGTTCTTCCTTGAGTTGTATCCAGCTCTTTTGCATTTCTTCCCAGGATGTCGGCATGTCAGGATGCTGAATGGTGTAGGGCGCCTCTCCTTCCAAAACAGGCTCTTTGATCACGGGGAGAACATGAGGATATGGCATCACCAGCTTCTGGGAGCGGGCTCGTACCCACTTGAGATAAGGCTCCAGGGGGATGGAGTTCTTGTGCCCTAGTGTCTTACTATCTACCCTGTTGGGCATCCTCCAAGCTCTGATGAATCTCTGGCGAAGTCCTTGTGCATCGTCGTCGAAGTCAAAAACTATGTCAGGAATTAACATGTCATGAGGACCATCCCTCCGAGCATAACCAAACTGTCTCAAAGCCAGACATGGATTTTAAGTAATGCCCCCTCTAATTCCAAGTAAAGGAACATTAGGAAACTCTCTGCAACGATCAATGATAGTGACATTTTCTCTGGACCGAGAACACCAATGTATATCATCATGTGTAAGGGTCATCAATCGTTGTGACCATCTCAAACCCCGCTCGTTCTTCAAAACTGACTGTGGAAGGTGCAAAATAAACCACCTTGCCAGGAGAGGAGTGCAGCACATGAGAACACCTCTTTTTTTCATGGTTCGAGTGTAACATGAGTGGAGGATGTCCCCGAGCAACGTGGGTATATGATTCCTGGACATGAAGATCTTGACAGCATTGATATCTATGAGCTGATCTGGATTTGGGAACAACACCAACCCGTAGACAAGGAGTGCCACAACTTCTTCAAAGGCTTGTAGGTCAAGGGAATTCCAACATTCTTGGGCCTTCTCAAACAGAAACTTTGCCAAGAACCCTTTGATACCACTTCTAACTTCCCAGTGTCCCTTGATGTCAGATGGTTGTAGGCATAATGCTTTAGCAACCTCTTAAAGTTTTGGTTCTCTTTCCATACCGTTGTGGGGTAGTTGACTAAGGATAGGAATCTTCAGAAGCTGAGAAAACTCTTCCAAAGTAGGCACCAATTGATAATTCGGGAAAGTAAAACAGTGGTGCAGAGGGTCAAAGAATTGGAACAACACTTTCACCATATCCTCTTCAATGTTGGTATTGACCAAGCTGATGAGTCTACCACGCCTTTCACTGAAGAAAGAGTTCTCGGGAATCCTGGATGTAAGCTCCTTAAGCTGAGGAGGGATCCTTACAAGGTTGATCTGAATTGTCTTTCTGCGGATAGTTTCCATGTCCTATAAAACAAGAACAAAGATGAAGATTTGAACCCATGAAGTGGTTAGTAAATGCATATGATGCTGTATGATGCTATGATGTTATGATAAAAACACACCACAAATATTCACAAAAGGCAAACATGATAAGGCACACAAGTCACACCAGACAACCCTTAGAGTTTAGGCCAGCATGAAGTTTGGGGTACTACCCTCTTGAAGTTGGTGGGCTCAAAACCTGTCCTATCAAAAGTAACCGGGTTCTAAGGATCTCAATATCATTGGGTTGTTTTCTGTGTTCATTATTTTGATTTATCCACTGAACTGACGATCAAAATATTCCAAGAAAACAAACCTCAATGAGTGTAGTATCGAGTATCAACCAACTTCGGACTGCACCAAAGTCGGTCATCTCACTACCCCTAAAGAGGCCAGGATGGTCAAGTAAGGTTCCTAAGGTCAGTTAATGCTTCACGACACCATGCGGCGGCCCCGTACTCTCCTTGACTTGACTCAAGGGTTACCGGTACTCACCAAAGTGCCACATCAACGTAGCAAACTGCTTCAACCGTGTCGGTATACCCCGCACAATTCCATCACAGTTTGTTGCTACTTTCTAAAAGGTATCCCCCAGATCCGGGTTAGGATCTATGAAACTCCCAAAACAGGCCCACAATATTAAATCAAGCAAAGCAAGCAATTGAAAACATGATGATGAACTATTCCTAAGGTACACCTCACTTATTAAGTAAATCCCCAGCAGAGTCTCCAGTTCTGTGATCGGTGGAAATAGAACTGACTGTTTTTTAAGCTGGTTCGCGAAATGTCGCGGTAAGCAAGAGTCGCCACCGTCTTTTATGTTCTCCAATATGGAAAGGACAAAAGCACAGCAAAATTCCTTCTTTGAGAATGTTTCTCGGTTCGAGAGGTAGATTTATAGAAAGGGAAGGTGTTAGCACCCTTTCTATCCATGGTTATCCATGGGCTCTTAGGTACTTGCTCTTATGTTTTCAAAAGATGTTTGCTTTTCAAGTGTGTGTGGGTTTTGAACAAAAAAGTTTCGTTTGAAAATTTTCTAAGTAACTCTTGTATCCGTCCTCAAGAGTGTATGAAATGTTTGTTTGAAAACTTTTGAAAGTATAGGTGCGAAAAGTATTTTGTTTGTTTTTTTGAAAAGAGCAAGTACTTAAGAGAAATCTACCTACTCTAAGGAATTAGGCTGTGTAAGAGTCCTTTAGATAGTGCCATCCCACCATTGATAGGTAGGTAGCACCGTCGTTAGAGGTGTTCGGGTCAATTCGATTAAGGGACATGTGTGGTCACCAAAGCAATAGTAGGACACCTTAGAAGTAACCCTAATTTCCTAGATCCTTTTTATCCGAGGAAACCGTTTCGAGGCAACTGGATCTTTTAGACAGAAGGGCGACCTCTAAGACGCCCTATACTCAATGACCACGTTCGAGGCAACCAGTGAGACGTATCCTAAGAGTGGTATGTGCATGTGTGTTGAATTCAGTTTATGTTTGTCTTGTACATGTTATTTGTGAGCTACGGATTGGTTTTATTTTTCATACATTCTTGCAGGCATATTAACAGTTAAATGATTTGCAGGAAATAAAGTGCGAAAAGGTAAATCTAGCTATTACAAGGCGCGGGTCTATACATCGCCAAAAACAAAAACTCGTTTGGAAAATAAAGTGCGAGAAAAGTAAATAAAGCGGTAAAACCTAATTAACTATTATATATCCGGAGACAGTTACATCAATATAATTAAAATAATGATAATGCGCGAAAGAAATTAAATCTGGACGTCCTAAGAGTTTTGACCCTTTTTTGAGAAAGAATTGAATTATCTTTTTTTGTAATTAATGAAATTAAGCCTAATTATTAATTAATTAATTATTTAAGAGAAAAAGAATATTTTTGTGGTTTTATGTTTTTTATGAAAATAAAAATAAGACATTAAAAGTCAAAAGAAAAAAAAACCTAATTCTAATCTATTTTAAGTTATTGAGAAAAACAATTAAAGTTGACCTAATTTTAAAAGGGCTAAATTAATTAATTTACATTTTTATTTACAAAAATAATTATTAAGGTGAAAGTTAGTAATAATAATAATAATATAGGTATTTACATTTTAATGGTCTTGATTTATTATGAAAATAATATTAGTTAGTAATAATAATTAAGAAAAAGAAATTATAAAGAAAAGAAAATAAAAAAGAAAAAGTAACAAAAACCAGGGGGTAAGGACCCAATAATGGAGGTTTGGTCTGAATTCTGGCCCATTTGTTGGCCAGTCCGTTTGGACTTTTGAGATCAACTACGCCTGCGTTGACTGAGGATTACTGTGGTCCTTCAACATGAACCATGGGATCTGCCTTGAAGGCCACCTGGCGCTTGGATGAACAAGGTGTACGATGGAACACACTTAGTGGCCTGCATGTGAACATATGATGGAAAAAGAGAAATAATTATTTGGGGGACCTGGGAATCGAACCCAGGTCCCAAGGGATGATTCCTGTACACCTTAGCCAGTTGAGTTGTGTGTTCAATTTGAAATAATAATAACAACTAAATATTATATTAGTAAATCAACGTATCCCCTGGAAAAAAAACAACGCGCGTTATTTATTTGAACTGGCCAATCACGCTGCAACACCTAATCATCTTCTTCATCAAAATCCCTGGTTATTTACCTGCGGATTTTTATCCGCAGGTAGTTTCGCAGGTTTGTCCTAGAATCGTCCCTAAGCCATGAAAACCCATTCCAAGATCATGGTTGATCTCGTCTCCACCTCCTGAATCCATCCATGCTCATTATTTGCTCTGATTTCACCTGAAAATAAAATGCCTAAAAACAACCCACACAAACCCTAAGAGCGGATATCACCATATGAGGCCTAAAAACCAAATCAGTTATTACAGTTATGTTGGAAATCAAGCAAGCAATGTGATTATGCCAATATCTTTGAGAAAAAATGCAAGAATGAAGAGTATAGATTTCGTGTACAGGGGTGAGTTTGGAAGAACTTACAGCGCTTGATATGGAGTCTTAGGACGTGGTATTGGTCTCTTTAGGTTCAGTGGATGGCAAGGAAGAAGGCCACGTGCTTATTTTGATCTGAAAATGCCTGCAACACAGTTTTTGATCTCTCACTTTTTGGATAATTTTTGAACTTTGCTCTGGCCGTTTGTGCACTTTCTAGGTCGTGAATGAGGTTGGGAAGGCTTGCTTATGTATGTATGAATGAGAATCAAGTGATATGATGAGCCTTAACCTTGTGCAATTATGTTTTTGGATTTTGTTTGACCACCATTAAAGGACATTCCATCTTTGAAGCAAAAACTTGGATTTCATGCTCAAAATGGCCCTAGCACGAATTTGGTTGCTAGCAAATGATACATGAAAGCTATTTAAACCACAAGATACTATTCCATTAATTTTTTTGATTTTATTTGAATTATTATGGATTTAAAATGAATTAAATCAATAAAAATTAAATAAAATGGAAAAATAAATGTTTGATCTTGAAATTAATCATGGGACACGTGTATGGCATGACAAGGCTGAATCAAGTGGAAAAAAGTGGGCCCTTTTGTCAAAAATTGAAGTTTTAAGGATAGTTGACTTTTGCCATTTCACAAAAATTTCCCAACTTCTCCAATGCATATCTTGCTCAATTTTGATCATATGAACATGTTCTTGGACATTTTGGAAAGGTCTTGAAGTCCTCTAACCAATGCCTTTGGTCCCATGTCATTTTGATTTACCAATATCAAGTTATGGTCTTTGACTTAAAATGCCTTCTTGTTGACTTTTGAAAATGACCTATAATGTTGAAATTGATAACTTTTTGTGAGAGCATTTCTTGGACTTGGAATGTGAATATGAGTTGTAGGAAATGTCCTCCCCTTCAAAATGAGCATTGGATGGGATTTTTCTGATGAACCATGAAAAAGTTATGCCTTGGTCAAGTTACAGTTGACTTTTCAACTGTCCCAAAATGGAAACTTTTGCATCTTGATGATTTTTGAGCCATGCTTGTGGAATCATGATCAAGAATTGATCAAATGATGATTGTGGCTTCAAAATAAGATATTGACCAAAAATTTTGACTTTTGACTGCCAAATGACCATTTTACCCCTACAGTTGATTGTGGAGCAATTAGGGCTTTTGATTGTGCAACTTGATGCTGTGAGCCTTGAAACTTGGCATGTAGATGCTTGACAATGTATATAGGCCTATATGACTTGATTGAGCCCTTGAAAACCTCAACTTCCTTGCAAGAACCAAAACCCTAATCTTTGACTGGCTTAAGAGGATGTTTGACTGTGCAACCCCTTGGGAAATCTTGAGCCATTTGAATATGATCTTTGATAAATCTTGAAGAATATGGGAGGGAAAATTTTGGGGTACAACAACTTGCATAACGTTAGAAGAGAAAGGACACGTGGCAGATCTCGAAGACAAGAGGAGGAAGAATAATTGTCTAGTTTCCACTTCCCTTTTCCATCTTCTGTCAATACATTGAGGACAATGTATAATTCAAGTATGGGGGAGGAAGTATTTCGCTTTCCTAGTAATTTTTATTTTCTTTGTAATTTCCCTTCTGTCATTTCTAATTCAATAAAAAAAATTGTTATCAAGTTATCTATTGAAGCATTTTGTGTTGTTTTTCCGATTCCCCAATCTTTTTGAGCCCTATCAAAAAAAAATTTATGCATAACTTGAATCACTTGACAAGTACACAGGCTGCAAGATCTTTAATAGTTAGTGTTGTACCCCAAAATTTTCCCTCCCATATTCTTCAAGGTTTGTCAAGAATCATCTTCAAATGGTTCAAGATTTCTCAAGGGTTGCACAGTCCAAATGCCTCCTAAAACCAGTCAAAATTAGGGTTTTGGTTCTCTCAAGGAATTTGAGGTTTTCAATGGCTCAATCAAGTCTCATAAGCCTATATGCATGCTCAAGCATCTACATGTCAAGTCTCAAGACTCACAATGCCAGTTTGCACAGTCAAAAGCTTCATTTGAACTACAGTCAACTACAGGGGAAAATCGTCATTTTGCAGTCAAAAGTCAGAATTTTTGGTCAACATCTTATTTTGAGTCCACAATCATCATTTGATCAAGTCTTGATCATGATTCCACAAGCATGGCTCAAAAATCATCAAGATGCAAGAAGTTACTATTTTTGGACAGTAGAAAAGTCAATTGTATCTTGACCTAGGCATAACTTTTGCATGGTTCATCAGAAAAATCCCATCCAATTCTCATTTTGAAGGGGGTGACATTTCCTACAACTCATCTTCACATTACAAGTCCAAGAAATGCTCTCACAAAAAGTTATCAATTTCTACATTATAGGTCAATTTCAAAAGTCAACAAAAATGCACTTTAAGTCAAAGACCATAACTTGAGATTGGTAAATCCAAATGACATGGGACCAAAGGCATTGGTTATAGGACTTCAAGACCTTTCCAAAATGTCCAAGAACATGTTCATATGATCAAAATTGAGCAAGATATGCATTGGAGAAGTTGGGAAATTTTTGTGAATTTGCAAAAGTCAACTCTGCTCAAAACACTTTGTTTTTGCTAATGGGCCTCAAATTTCTTCTTGAAACTTTATCCATGGCCTATGCACGACCCATCAAGCCTATTTGAGTTTATTTTCTTATTTTTATTAATTAATTGGATTTTTAATTGATTTTAATTCATTTAATTAATTTAAATTGTAGGAAATTCAAAGATATGGTTTTTCAATCTTTTTTTGAAGCAAGAATGACCTAATCAAGCTGGCAAATTCGTGTGCAAATCAAAGGGACAAGAATCTCCAAGTTTGGCAACTTTTTCCAATCAAAAAGATTCAAAAATATATGATTGCAAATCAAATATTCAAATAATTATTCAATGGATCTTTGCTCAAGGATTTAACCTAAATTCAGTCCTCTATAAATACCCAACCTAACCCTAATCATGCAGACGTGAATTCGCTGCAGAAAAGCCATAATCACTTTCAAGAAAATTCAAAGAAAAGTCAAAACTGTTTTCTATATTCCAGGCCAGTTCAAGGACTTTTGTGGATTCAAACACGTTGCTGGGAGTGTGAGGAACGTTTTGCAATCAAAACCACACACTAAAGCTTAAGAAATCCTCAAGAACAGTCACACGGTTTGATGCTTTTTCTCATAATCAAAACTCATATTTCATGCATAATTAACATGTTTTAATCATTGTTTTGTGTTGCTTGAATTCATATAAAGCTAATGGTATTAGTTAATTGCATCATAATGCCCAGAATCACAAGTTACCATTGAAGAAATCTAGGGTTCTTGTGCTTCCAGATTGGGGCTTTATAGTATAGGAAAAATCAAGCCTCAAGAGACCCATGGTTGGAACCGTTGCATCCAGACGAACACAAAGCCATACTCGCGAAACATTTATATAAATCATACGCCTATTCGCTATTTTTCGTGGTTGCAGGTTGTGGGGGTTAAAAACCCCCGCTATCTAATTTGTTTTTACAGGCATCAGCGAAGAAGATGAGTGCGTGGTGATATGCTATTGGACAGTTCAAAGAACGTGCGCTTTTTTATAAATTCAGCTTATTAATCTGTTTGCATATATTATGTTTATTTATCATTATACTAACAAATGCAAGCGAATGGTGTAGTGGCTGGTGAGGTGGCTGGTAATCATTGGGACCTGGGTTCGAATCCCAGGTCCACCCCAAACGCTTATGTTATTTTGTTTAACATGTTCACATGCAGGCAGTCCAAAGCATTCTACCATGCATCTCAATTGTCCACACGCCAAGTGGCCTTAAGCATCAATCCAATGGCCATGAGATACTGACCATGGTACTCCCAGTCAACATGTGCCCTGGATGATCCCAGAAGTCAAACAGGCCTGGCAGCTTAATGGGCCAGAAATTGCTTACTAACCTCCTAATGGGCCAGCATACCCCCCCTGGTTTATTATTTTCTTATTTTCTTTCTTTTTATTGTTAACTATAATTATTATTATTATTATAACTCACAAATTAATTTTTTATAATAAATTCAGGCAACTAAAAAATGTAAATATTTTTATTATTATTATTTACTAATTTTACTCTATTTTTTGTAAATAAATTCTAACAATTTAATTTAGTTTAATTAGGTTTAATTTTGACTTTTTCATAATAAATAAAATAAATTTAGAATTAGGGTTTTCTTGACAACTTTTAATTTCTTTTATTTTTATTTTCATTAAAACTTAAAAAATATGTCTTCTAATTAATTAATTAGAATTAGGTTTAATTAAATGCAAAAAGGACTAAAATTTCTTTCTCTTCTCAAAAAGGGTCAAAACCCTAAGGACTTTTTCCCGATTTAATTTCTTTTCGCATATATTAATTTTTGATTATATTTATGTAACTGCTCCGAGGATGTAATAGCATAATTAGGACCTTTTTTATCGCTTTCTTTTATTTTCTCGCATTTACTTTTCAAGGGTTATGCTTTTGGCGATGTAAATACCCGACGCCTTGTAATAGCGTAGATTTACTTTCCGCAATTTACTTTCCGCACAATTATTAACTGTTAACTATGCATGACAAGACTTGCCTGAAAATTAAAATCAATCCGTAGCTCACCTTAACATGTGCAAATATAATTTAATTGAACCTGACACGCTCGCACATGCCACTCCTAGAGTACGCCTCACTTGGTTGCCTCGACGTGGTCATTGAGTATAGGGTGTTTTAGAGGTCGCCCTCCTGTATAAAGATCCAGTTGCCTCGAAACAGTTGCCTCGGATAAAAAGGATCTAGGACATTAGGGTTACCGCAAAGGCGTCCTACTATTGCTTTGGTGACCACACATGTCCCTATAATCGAATTGACCCGAATAACTCCAACGACGGTGCTACCTACTTCTCAATAGTGGGATGGTATTGTCTAAAGGACATTTATACAGCTTAATTCCTTTGAGTAGGTAGATTTCTCCTGGGTACTTGCTCTTTCAAAAACAAAAAACAACTTTTCGCACTTACACTTTCAAACAAAAGTTTTCAAACAAATACTTCATACACTCTTGAGGACTGATACAAGAGTTACTTAGAAGTTTTCAAACTAAAATTTTTCAAAACCCACAAACACAAGAAAAGCAAACATTTTTGAAAACATATTCAGCAAGTACCTAAGAGCCCGTGGATAACCACGGATAGAAAGGGTGCTAACACCTTCCCTTTCTATAATCTACCTCCCGAACCGAGAAACATCTCGGAAAGGAATTTTGTTGTGCTTTTGTCCTTTCCTTGTTGGAGAAAATAAAAGACGGTGGCGACTCTTGCTTACCGCGACATTTCGCGAACCAGCATTAAAAAACAGTCAGTTATATTTCCACCGATCACAGAACTGGCGACTCTGCTGGGGAAAATATTAATAAGTGAGGTGTACCTTAGGATAAGATCACTTATGTTTTCAATTGCATGCTCTGTATGATTTATCTTTGTGGGCTTGTATCGGAGTTTTATATATCCTAACCCAGATCTGGGGATACCCTTTTAGAAGTAGCAACAAACTGTGAGGGAACTGTGCGGGGTATACTGACATGGTTGAAGCAGTTGCTACATTGATGTGGCACTTTGGTGAGTACCGGTAACCCTTGAGTCAAGTCAAGGAGAGTACGGGGCCGCCGCGTGGTGTCGTGAAGCATCAATTGACCTTAGAACCTTACTTGACCATCCTTTCCTCTTTAGGGGTAGTGAGATGACCGACTTTGGTGCAGTCTGAAGTTGGTAGATACTTGATACTACACTCATTGAGGGTTGTTTTCTTGGAATATTTTGGTCGCCAGTCCAGTGGCTAAATCAAAACAATGAACATAGAAAACAACCCAATGATATTGAGCTCCTTAGAACCCGGTTACTATTTATAGGACAGGTTTTGAGCCAACTAACTTCAAGAGGGTAGTACCTAAACTTCATGCTGGCCTAAAATCTAAGGGCTCTTTGTGTGACTTGTGTGCCTTCAAACTTGAACTACTTGCATATTCTTGTTATCTGACAACATGGGTTCCTTGCAGGTTTTTCTTACAGTCCTTAATCTGGACTTATTACAGGGCTTACTTACACCTCACACCTTTGCATCCACGTACATAACATCATAACATCATAACATTGCATACATCCTGCATAAGGACTAACCCATTTCAAGGATCTCAAGGGTTTGTGATGCAGGTCAGGATGAACCAAATGTCTAGCAAGGGGCAAAGGGGATTTATTTTCCTCTAGCCAAGGTTGTCTGGAAATCCAAGCATGATAACTTCAGTCAGGGGCTATGACCCACTCGATATGGTGAGCCTTGACTCTTGAAGAAGGACTCTCAACAACATGAAGTTCCTTCAATCAAGCTGCAAAATTCAAATTCTAACAAGTTTCTTTGTTTACCCCGCGAGATCCTTGAAAACATTGCATACATATATCATACATATCATTGCATAACAGGTCACCCTTTACAGGTCTCTCACGTCTTCGTTGTTTATTTCAGCAATGGCTTTCCAACAAGACAACCAGGAGTTCCATACTCAAGAGACTCGGTTCAGGGAAATCTTCCTAAGCCTATCCAAGGGGCATGAAGAGTTGAGAACACTCCTCATGGGGAATTTGGTCAGGAATAGTCCTGAAGACGATAAGGACGAACGGCTGAAACGTCTGCAAGCTGAGGTAGATGCAATGAGAACCCAGATGCTGGGGCAAACGGCTCTTATCCAAGGCTTAGCTCGGGAGCAAGAAGAGTTGAGAACCGTGATCAACCAGCTTCATCAAGACAGATACAATAGTATGAAGCAAACGGTCAAGGCTGGGGATCAGACCAGTAATCAGCCTCCAAGAAGACAAGAGTTCGGTATGGTGAAGAATGGACCTCTCCAAGTTGCTACTACCTCAAGGGTCCAACAACAACCTCACCAAGAACAACAAGTTGATCAGAGCAAGCCAAACAAGCCCAGGAGGCAATTTACCAAGATCAAAATGTCATTGACTCAAGCGCTACAACACATGTTGAAGATAGGGCTGATTACATTAAAGGCTCCTCCCCGGAACCCAAATACCTCTGCTCCTACCTATCATCCCTATGAAAGGTGTGCATACCACTCTGACGGTCCGGGACATGACACTAATAACTGTTGGACTCTGAAGAACAAGATCCAAGACTTGGTTGACGGGAGGGTACTGGAGTTCATGTCGGATGGTGAGATGAAAATCTTCCGCTGAGCCTTCTCCATCTGAGATGACTAATTTAAACTAAAAAAAAACTTTTGTTCATTTGAATTCTGAAGTTGTATTTTTCTTTGCTTATTCAAACAATTATTGTCATGGCAAACTTTTTTATTTCATTAATGCATCGCACATGTCTGTTTTGAATCAATCCATTTGTATTCACTATATTCAAATTACTTTCATATTTGTGATGATTAACTCTCGATTAAAAAATTCTAAGCCTTTTGAGGGAGGATGACGAAAACGATACCACGATCTTTACAGTATGCTTTTGAACAGACCCCGCTGATGAGGTACAGGAATTGTTTCAAATCCTAAACAGTGGAGTAATAAGGAAGATAATCCCTAGTCAACCCATTTGAGCCAAAGAAGTCGGAGTTTTTCTTGTCAAAAATTAAAACCCTTAATCATAACCTGGGGCAGGGTAGTTTTCTCAGTTGATCCAGATGCACAATGAACAACATCAAAGGAGTCCTTCCAAAACAAAAAGACAGTGATGGTTCCCTATAATCGTCAAGACAGGCAGTCGCTATCTTTCAAAAAAATAAAAGCCCAATAAGTCAAAACCTACGAAGGAGACTTACAAAACTGGGGCATCCCGCTGACTGTAATCACAAAAGAAACAGTTCAGGCAAAAAACAGGGATAATAAAATCAAAAAGAAAGAGGTTCTACAAACCCTCATAAAAAAAATGACTGCCTATTCAAAATAAATTGTCAAAATCTGAACCATCACCGGAATATCAGAGCAAAGACTCAACAAGATCTAATGAACGATTAGCTGAGTTTAGGTTTGAAGAACATCACGAAGAGCGGGTGGGTACAAATAAATTTGAGCCTTTATCCTTTGTTTCTTAAACCGTGAACCAGGCCACGATATAACCCTTAAAAGTCCTAGCTGAAGCACGGGTTAGTTCGAAAGCATACTGTTACCAAAGGTATCCTGACTCCTATAGGGCTTGCTGTACATCCTGAGTTGACATCACATTTTACAAAATTTTCTTGTTTTACTGAAAATGCATTTTCAAAAAACTTCAAGACAGACATAAGCTTTGCATTCTTAAAATAACATTGTTTGCATATGATTATATGTTCGAACAGCATAGAAATTCTCACGATGAATATCTTGTGAACAAAAATCTTCTCAACAAAAAGGTCACCTCAAATGGGAAAACACTTCCAATCCAGGGGCATAGCATGATCATTGTCCATCATCTGGGGCAGTCCAGTCAAGATTCAAGGAATCTCTCAAGATGCTAAATAGCCAGGGGCAAATCTCCGCCTGAGTCACTTAGGGCATTGGACATGAATTCCAGCAACGAATCTTGCATGATCAAACATCTTCTGGCGGTATGGCAACACAATACTACTGACAGTGACAACTCTCTACATCCTGAGAGCATGGACCTAGTCAAAAAATACTACGCATAATCAAATACCCGCTAGGTCGACTGGCCTAGGCAAAAATAAGGGCTTCCCGGTGAACCAAAAGGGTTCGGGCAAAATGAGGGATGAAAATGAAAAAATTTGTACACCCGGCAAGTCGAAAACCTGAAAAGGCGGCTTGGGCAAAAATGGGTATCTCGATGGACTGAAAACCCGAAAGGGCGGTCCAGGAAAAAGTTAGGGATCACAGCGTACGACTATGTCCCGGTATCTCGTCACTTGTCTACCAGAAGAAGATTTGTCAATCGGCAGTTATCAAACACCTCATAGGCTTTCTTCTCCCGCAGAAACTGGGGCAATAAGAATTGTCCGAACTGTACAATCGCTCTGTCCACGAGGTACCAAGGTAAGTTCAGCTGAAGAATATGACCAAGATACCTCCACTCCCCGCAGAGTAAGACAAGTCAGCAATACTCTCCCCAAGCAGATTTGGTCTCCCATTAGCCCTAAAAAAGGCGCATTATCCCCAGCAGGTCAGCAATGCTCTCCCCAAGCAGAGTTAGTCCGTTGTCAGCCCTAAGGAAGATGGGTATCCCCAGAAGATCTTAATATTCCCTAGCGGAGTATACATATATTCCTCAGCAAGCATCCCCGGCAGTCTCAATATTCCTCAGCAGAAATATAAGATTGTTCCCCGGTGGAATACAGACACCCCAGTGGAGTCATTTCCCCAGTGCAGTCCAAAAAAGTTTCCCCAGGAAAGTTGAATCATCTCCCCAGTAGATTCTGGAAGCTTGTCCCCTGCAGAATACAAACGAATCTCTCCCGGCCATATTCAAAGGTTATTCCCCACCAGAGTCTAACTGGGTTATCCTCAGCAAATTACAACGGAAAGATCATCCTCGGCGAAGTTCTTCCTATCCCCAGCGGAGTTCATCAAAATCCCTCAACAAAGCTTATCAATGGAATCCCCAGCGGAGTTATCGTTAAAATCCTCAGCAAAGCATCTCCTCCCACAGAGTAATTCCCCGCTGAGTAATCTCTTCACCAGGTTTATTCCCCAATGGAGTCATCTTCTCTTACAGGTTTATTCTTGCAATCAGCTTCGTTCATCATCCCCAGCGGAGACGGAGAACTCTACTCTTCAACATCAGCCCATGATTTAACAAGCTCCCGGCATTTGTAAAGGATTTATTTTCCTGGACGAAAATACATTCATAAACATATCACATCTCATACCTCTTATGTACATACATGATAAAGTGCATACGACACGATCTCACTTATTTTTGAGAACATCATGACATCATGCATTTCATACATCATGACATTGTATACAACTAATGTTTTGCCTTTTCAGGAAAAGGTCAACCAAAAGATATTACCATCAACTTTTGAAGTTCCAGATTCGATACCTGTATCTAGCCAGGGCATATCTGTGAGCGACTGATTGTAGATCTATACCTGTATCTAGCCAGGAAAGTTATCTACATGAAGAGATTGAAGATCAATACCTGTATCTAGCCAGGAAGTCATCTTTCATTCTCAGGTCAGAGGTCTACACCTGTATCCAGCCAGGAAAGCTATCTCGACCAACCTTTTGAAGTTCCAGATTTGATACTTGTATCTAGCCAGGGCATATCTGTGAGCGACTGATTGTAGATCTATACCTGTATCTAGCCAGGAAAGTTATCTACATGAAGAGATTGAAGATCAATACTTGTATCTAGCCAGGAAGTCATCTTTCATTCTCAGGTCAGAGGTCTACACCTGTATCTAGCCAGGAAAGCTATCTCGACCAACCTTTTGAAGTTCCAGATTCGATACCTGTATCTAGCCAGGGCATATCTGTGAGCGATTGATTGTGGATCTACACCTGTATCTAGCCAGGAAAGTATCTGCATGAAGAGTTTGAAGATCAATACCTGTATCTAGCCAAGAAGTTATCTTTCATTCTCAGGTCAGAGGTCTACACCTATATCCAGCCAGGAAAGTTATCTCTACCAACCTTTTGAAGTTCCAGATTCGATACCTGTATCTAGCCAGGGCATATCTGTGAGCGACTGATTGTAGATCTATACCTGTATCTAGCCAGGAAAGTATATGCATGAAGAGTTTGAAGATCAATACATGTATCTATCCAGGAAGTTATCTTTCATTCTCAGGTCAGAGGTCTACACCTGTATCCAGCCAGGAAAGCTATCTCTACCAACTTTTTGAAGTTCCAGATTCGATACCTGTATCTAGCCAGGGCATATCTGTGAGCGACTGATTGTAGATCTATACATGTATCTAGCCAGGAAAGTATCTGCATGAGGAGATTGAAGATCAATACCTGTATCTAGCCAGGAAGTCATCTTTCATTCTCAGGTCAGAGGTCTACGCCTGTATCCATCCAGGAAATCTATCTCGACCAACCTTTTGATTCCAGATTCGATACCTGTATCTAGCCAGGGCATATCTGTGAGCGATTGATTGTAGATCTATACCTGTATCTAGCCAGGAAAGTATCTACATGAAGAGTTTGAAGATCAACACCTGTAACAGGCCAGGAAACTATCTTTCTTTCTCAAGTATGCAAGTTCTCGCTAAGGAATCTCTTACGCGATCGACACCTCCAGATGGCATCTTTAAGCCCATCTCCACAACTATTCATTATATTTCCAAATGGCATCTATAAGCACATTCCCGACAAGATTTCAACAATCTCTCGATGGCATCTATAAGCCCATCCTCCTATCCATCATCTCTCCAAATGGCATCTGTAAGCCCGTTCCCGACATCACATTGCTGATACCACACTATGCGAGCGCAAATTTCTGGGCACTTTAGTGTTCAATCATCTTCCACCTTCGGATCACGAAAGGCACGCAAGCCAATCTATATCCTCAGGTCTAAGAAGATTGAACAGGGGCAACTGTTGTACCCCAAAATTTTCCCTCCCATATTCTTCAAGGTTTGTCAAGAATCATCTTCAAATGGTTCAAGATTTCTCAAGGGTTGCACAGTCCAAATGCCTCCTAAAACCAGTCAAAATTAGGGTTTTGGTTCTCTCAAGGAATTTGAGGTTTTCAATGGCTCAATCAAGTCTCATAAGCCTATATGCATGCTCAAGCATCTACATGTCAAGTCTCAAGACTCACAATGCCAGTTTGCACAGTCAAAAGCTTCATTTGAACTACAGTCAACTACAGGGGAAAATGGTCATTTTGCAGTCAAAAGTCAGAATTTTTGGTCAACATCTTATTTTGAGTCCACAATCATCATTTGATCAAGTCTTGATCATGATTCCACAAGCATGGCTCAAAAATCATCAAGATGCAAGAAGTTACTATTTTTGGACAACAGAAAAGTCAACTGTATCTTGACCTAGGCATAACTTTTGCATGGTTCATCAGAAAAATCCCATCCAATGCTCATTTTGAAGGGGGTGACATTTCCTACAACTCATCTTCACATTACAAGTCCAAGAAATGCTCTCACAAAAAGTTATCAATTTCTACATTATAGGTCAATTTCAAAAGTCAACAAAAATGCACTTTAAGTCAAAGACCATAACTTGAGATTGGTAAATCCAAATGACATGGTACCAAAGGCATTGGTTAGAGGACTTCAATACCTTTCCAAAATGTCCAAGAACATGTTCATATGATCAAAATTGAGCAAGATATGCATTGGAGAAGTTGGTAAATTTTTGTGAATTTGCAAAAGTCAACTCTGCTCAAAACACTTTGTTTTTGCTAATGGGCCTCAAATTTCTTCTTGAAACTTTATCCATGGCCTATGCTCGACCCATCAAGCCTATTTGAGTTTATTTTCTTATTTTTATTAATTAATTGGATTTTTAATTGATTTTAATTCATTTAATTAATTTAAATTGTAGGAAATTCAAAGATATGGTTTTTCAATCTTTTTTTGAAGCAAGAATGACCTAATCAAGCTGGCAAATTCGTGTGCAAATCAAAGGGACAAGAATCTCCAAGTTTGGCAACTTTTTCCAATCAAAAAGATTCAAAAATATATGATTGCAAATCAAATATTCAAATCATTATTCAATGGATCTTTGCTCAAGGATTTAACCTAAATTCAGTCCTCTATAAATACCCAACCTAACCGTAATCGTGCAGACGTGAATTTGCTGCAGAAAAGCCATAATCACTTTCAAGAAAATTCAAAGAAAAGTCAAAACTATTTTCTATATTCTAGGCCAGTTCAAGGACTTTTGTGGATTCAAACACGTTGCTGGGAGTGTGAGGAACGTTTTGCAATCAAAACCACACGCTAAAGCTTAAGAAATCCTCAAGAACAGTCACACGGTTTGATGCTTTTTCTCATAATCGAAACTCATATTTCATGCATAATTAACATGTTTTAATCATTGTTTTGTGTTGCTTGAATTCATATAAAGCTAATGGTATTAGTTAATTGCATCATAATGCCCAGAATCACAAGTTACCATTGAAGAAATCTAGGGTTCTTGAGCTTCCAGATTGGGGCTTTACAGTATAGGAAAAATCAAGCCTCAAGAGACCCATGGTTGGAACCGTTGCATCCAGACGAACACAAAGCCATACTCGCGAAACATTTATATAAACCATATGCCTATTCGCTATTTTTCGTGGTTGCAGGTTGTGGGGGTTAAAAACCCCCGCTATCTAATTTGTTTTTACAGGCATCAGCGAAGAAGATGAGTGCGTGGTGATATGCTATTGGACAGTTCAAAGAACGCGCGCTTTTTTATAAATTCAGCTTATTAATCTGTTTGCATATATTATGTTTATTTATCATTATACTAACAAATGCAAGCGAATGGTGTAGTGGCTGGTGAGGTGGTTGGTAATCATTGGGACCTGGGTTCGAATCCCAGGTCCACCCCAAACGCTTATGTTATTTTTTTTAACATGTTCACATGCAGGCAGTCCAAAGCATTCTACCATGCATCTCAATTGTCCACACGCCAAGTGGCCTTAAGCATCAATCCAATGGCCATGAGATGCTGACCATGGTACTCCCAGTCAACATGTGCCCTGGATGATCCCAGAAGTCAAACAGGCCTGGCAGCTTAATGGGCCAGAAATTGCTTACTAACCTCCTAATGGGCCAGCATACCCCCCCTGGTTTATTATTTTCTTATTTTCTTTCTTTTTATTGTTAACTATAATTATTATTATTATTATAACTCACAAATTAATTTTTTATAATAAATTCAGGCAACTAAAAAATGTAAATATTTTTATTATTATTATTTACTAATTTCACTCTATTTTTTGTAAATAAATTCTAACAAATTAATTTAGTTTAATTAGGTTTAATTTTGAATTTTTCATAATAAATAAAATAAATTTAGAATTAGGGTTTTCTTGACAACTTTTAATTTCTTTTATTTTTATTTTCATTAAAACTTAAAAAATATTTCTTCTAATTAATTAATTAGAATTAGGTTTAATTAAATGCAAAAAGGACTAAAATTTCTTTCTTTTCTCAAAAAGGGTCAAAACCCTAAGGACTTTTTCCTGATTTAATTTCTTTTCGCGTATATTAATTTTTGATTATATTTATGTAACTGCTCCGAGGATGTAATAGCATAATTAGGACCTTTTTTATCGCTTTCTTTTATTTTCTCGCATTTACTTTTCAAGGGTTATGCTTTTGGCGATGTAAATACCCGACGCCTTGTAATAGCGTAGATTTACTTTCCGCAATTTACTTTCCGCACAATTATTAACTGTTAACTATGCATGACAAGACTTGCCTGAAAATTAAAATCAATCCGTAGCTCACCTTAACATGTGCAAATATAATTTAATTGAACCTGACACACTCGCATATGCCACTCCTAGGGTACGCCTCACTTGGTTGCATCAACGTGGTAATTGAGTATAGGGTGTTTTAGAGGTCGCCCTCCTGTCTAAAGATCCAGTTGCCTCGAAACGGTTGCCTCGTATAAAAAGGATCTAGGACATTAGGGTTACCTCTAAGGCGTCCTACTATTTCTTTGGTGACCACACATGTCCCTATAATCGAATTGACCCGAATAACTCCAACGACGGTGCTACCTACTTCTCAATAGTGGGATGGTACTGTCTAAAGGACATTTACACAGCTTAATTCCTTTGAGTAGGTAGATTTCTCCTGGGTACTTGCTCTTTCAAAAACAAAAAATAACTTTTCGCACTTACACTTTCAAACAAAAGTTTTCAAACAAATACTTCATACACTCTTGAGGACTGATACAAGAGTTACCTAGAAGTTTTCAAACTAAACTTTTATAAACCCACAAACACAAGAAAAGCAAACATTTTTGAAAACATAGTGAGCAAGTACCTAAGAGCCCGTGGATAACCACGGATAGAAAGGGTGCTAACACCTTCCCTTTCTATAATCTACCTCCCGAACCGAGAAACATCTCGAAAAGGAATTTTGTTGTGCTTTTGTCCTTTCCTTGTTGGAGAAAATAAAAGACGGTGACGACTCTTGCTTACCGCGACATTTTACGAACCAACATTAAAAAATAGTCAGTTCTATTTCCACCGATCACAGTTAGGAATTGTGGCAAGATTAAGAGAAATTACTACCGTCTAGACATTCTACAACCCCAGAGTATGATAGACTAGTTCAAGTATCTGTTATTCCAAAACCCTGAGTTTTAGTTTTTGTAGTAACCCTGAGTAGTTTATATTAGCAGTCGGCACCGTCTTAAACACAAACTACGCAGGAAGTCGATGAATATAAGTGGATGATCTAATTTATTATTTCAGAAAAATGTTACAAGCTTTAAGAATATAGGTAATACACCAATTAAATTGGGCGATCCTTACCCGGTCGTTTAATCCAAAGGATGTAAGCCTTATAAAGTAACATTAAAAATCCTTTGGTTAATGGTTCAGGAGCGTCTGGTACTGAACTTGTTAGGGCAGATTACGATTTGATCCCCCGCATCTTGCCATGGATAGAAAAAAGGTTGCCACATTTCTGCGCCAGAAACCTCTAAGTGCTAAAAAGAGATCATAACCACTAACAGGTTGTTCTACTATGTGTGTGCAAAGATAAAGGGCTTAATGTGATTGCGCTGGAATAAAAGGGACGAAACGAGACAAATACTCGAGGTAGGCTATGATAGCACCTGTAACTAGTTTACGTAAAATGGGATTATCTAGTGTCATTACCATAGTAATGGAGCATGAATCAAGCTTTCAATTTTCTGACAAAAACACAATGCAGCCATATATGACTTGATTCGAGTCATGTATGTGCATCTGACCATGTTTAGAAAAACATCATACTGAGCATTTGCTTGAGGACAAGCAAAGTTTAAGTATGGGGGAGTTTGATAACACATAAATATATGATATTTTTGGCTTGATATACATAAATTATTTCCCTTATTTTATTTTAAATTATATTATTTTATAGGTATTACGCAGGTGTTCATCTATTTTTGTAGATAAATATTAAGTTAAACACTTTGGAAGAAATGAAGAAAAAAGGGTGCAAAGATAGAAAAAAGGGCCAAAGAAGAATAGAAGAAACCAGCTTAAGCCCATCACAAGGCGAGCGAGCACGTGGCCCACTATAGCAAAGACCTTGACAATCGTCAAGATACGCTGTTGTTCGTCACAGGCGTAATGGACCAAGTGACCATCGTCACTTGGACTTCACGAACGTCACAAGCCCACTTTCTTCCTCTTTGACCGCGTATTGCCAAATCCAACGGAAGAAAACTATTTCAAACGCAAATCCAACATCCATCCTACTTCTCCGATCCACTCAATCAATGCATGGAAACTTAACTGTCTCAGTAGTCCTTTAACTTCTCAAAGGAACACAAAGTGTTCCTACATTACCGAGAACCAACATATCACACAGAAGGCTATAAATAGGACCCTGGACACAACAAACAGGGGTCGGACTTTTGATATATTTTTGAGAATTCATTTTTTCTAAGGCAATTTTCTTTAAGCATTATTCTTTTTCCTGCAAATTTTATACTTCCTCTAGCATTTATTTTTTGGTACGATTGTCTCTGTTCCCGATCGAAGCAAAGCCTACAGTTTGTGCAGGAGTGCTTCTAGTAAAAAATTAGAAGTGATTATACCCGTATCCAGAATTATTACCAGGTTTATTTTTATGAATTGTTATTACTTTTAATTAATATAATAATGTTTATTTTGTTTTGTCTCTGGAATTGTTCTGTGATTTGGTCTGATATTATGTTAGGCTAGAATTCGTATACCGGTATGTAAGGTCTCATAACTAAGGGATCGAGTGACTCAGTTGGGATAATTTTTACTACAAAACCTTTTTCTGGTCTAAGTTACTATTTTTAATCGTTAAATTATTTTGTTACAAAAGTAAAGAACGGATAGAGGTTAGGATCAACAAAGCGGAAGTTTGAGATCTTTTAACTGGACAATAGTAATTAGGCATTGGCTTAAAATACAGCAAAAGCACTTTAAAGTTAATTAATATTTTATTTCGTTTTCAAAAGGTGTTTTTAACTCCTGTGGGATGGCGGAAGCGTACGTTAGGACTTAACTTCATAGCCTAGATCAATAAAACGACAATGTGAGACGAGGGCTTTTAAACTAAATAGATTTTGCTGAAAGTTGTTTTGAAAATATAAAGATACCCGACTAGTTGCTAGCTCCCGAGGTTCGACTATTACATACTGGTAGTTCCGCTTACTGATAATTAAAATTAAACTTAATTTAGTATTTAGTTTCCCTACAACCCAATCAAACATTCATTAGCTTTAGATTTGCAAAGTAACAATAGAAGACGGTAGTTTGATTCATCAGTCTCTGTGGTTCGATATCTTTTAAAACTACACGATAAGACTGTGCACTTGCAGTCCGAATCATTAGATACCTCAGTGTAATCCGATCAGAGGAGAAGAATCGATGGAAGAATGAAGTTGTTTGGAAGCGGTGCCGCCGTATATCGAGAGAACGTGTTATTACATTGCGGAAGGAGAATCTAAATCATCACAAGTTCTAAGACCTAACAATCTGCAAACGATGTTGTTTCTACACTCTCTTCTTCGTATTCTTTTTTTTATTATTTGTTTCATTTTTAACTAATATCTTTGTATTAATGAATGAAAGAAAAGGATGATCAAAGGTAGAGAACAATTGGTGATGGACTGGGCTTAGTTCCCTTAGGCCCATTCTTCGTTTTTGGTAGCTTGAGGGTTGCTCAGCAAAAAGAAATTTTGGACCTTACTGCATAGGCCCGGAACCTATCATTGTTGAACCTACCTCCTGCTTGCAGATTGTGAAGTGGTGAAAAACACAAGAAGGGGGGGTTGAATTATAAAACTGAAATCTAAAGCAATTAACAAGATATTTTTATCCTGGTTCGTTTGATCTCAAACTACTCCAGTCCACCCGTCAAGGTGATTTCGCCTCTCTCCAACGAGGTCTTAATCCACTATATTCAACTGAATATTACAGACTGCTTTAACAACTGCTAAAGCCTTCTTGATTCAAACCACAACCCGGTTTGTCAAGGTAACACTTTCTTACAAAGAGATAAAACTATGTGTGTGGATGTTTTCTACAAAACTGTATCACAACTGTGATGTATACACAAATTGAAGCTTAGAAACTAGATTGCTAAACAGTAATAGAATATCAGAGTGTGTGGTTTAGCAAAACTGAGCGAACAAAGATTATGGTTTAGCTTTTGTGCGTGTAGAGATTTGGAGAGCATTAACCATTTCAATCTTCAAAGCCTTGTTTATATAGCACTGAGATGATGAACGTTGGATGCAATATTCTTGATTCAATGCTAATAACAAGCTTTCCTTATTGAGCAGATCTTGTCTGGAATGAGGCCGTTGGAATTAATTTGCTTTCAATGCACAGTACCGTTGCTTACTTAATGCAAGTTCTGGCTTGGCTCATTCTGACTCTGCTTCGCTGCTGATGAACTATTGTGTTTCTTTATCAGAGTGTTGAGCGCAGTCTTGTTCATCAGGCTTCAGCATGTACGTGAGTTGATCATCTGATTTTATCATTCTGATATAGCAACTTCTGATGCTGGTGTCTGAAATCAAGTTCTGATGCTGAATAGATGTGATCTTGCTTATTTCAATCAGAGTATCTGCAAGTCAGAACATAATAATTTTAGGCAGCAGATAGTTCATACATGAAACTTATAAATACTATATCTTTTCACTTTGTTATCATCAAAACTTAAATATAGGGTAGTAGATTCAAACTTTGTTCTAACAATCTCCCCCTTTTTGATGATGACAAAAACTAGATATTTTAAATGAAAATAACATGAAAAGATATCTGGAATATGTATCAGAATAAGAAGCAAAAGAATAAGGAGTACGGAGATACTCCCCCTGAGTTTATTACTTCCCTTTGATTATACGTGTTCTTCAGGATCAGATCTTTTTGCCTTTCTTTGAACATCAGAGTATCAGAGTCTTTGACTTATCAGAAGCTTTATGTCAGAGCAGAGCTTCAGAGCTTATCTTGTCAGAGCTTTGCTTTGGATCAGAATATTAGAGCGGATCAGAACTTCACAATGATCAGAGCTTCTAGTCTTCAGAGTGTCCAGGAGCTTCCTTGTACCTGTAGATTTTAAGCAAAACAGAAAGAAAACATTTCAAGTAATAGAGTTAGAATGTTTGAGAATTTCTGTCTAGTCAGCCGTTATTGATTAAAATATCATTCTCGTTCTCCCCCTTTTTGTCAACAATCAAAAAGTGTTGGTGATGTGCTAAAACAATTAAGATCAGAAAAACTAATTATATTAAGATAGTTCAGAATCAAAACAAGAAAATATTACAAAACATATTCAATCAGTGCATCAGAAAATCAAGGAAAACATGAAAAAGGTCATGCATGAAAAAAAGGATTAAGGTTGAGGAGGCAAGCGTGTGAACAGGTTCTCCAGCATGGCTTGAATCTTTTCAGCAGTCTCATTCTGCTTATGCACCATGCTGACAACAGTGTCAATCTTGCTGTCCTGCACATCCATTCTCTCTTTCATCTTCTGATCGTTTTCATCCATCCGCTGCTGTAGACGCATGTCGTTCAGCCTTAGTTCTTCCAGAGTCTGCCTGTCCAAGGAAGCTTGAGAAGCATCAGAAGGAGGAGGCTTCTCAGAACTTTCAGCAACATCCTCTGCTTGACTTTCTTCAGCCTGAATGGTATTGTCTTCTTCTGATGATTGCACCTTTGCAGCTTGCTGTTTCTCAGACCAAGGTTCACTGTCCAGAGGGAGCACGTCTTCTTTCAGGAGCTGACTTCCAACTTCATTCAGAAGCTTGCTGAAATTTTGTTGTGCCTGCTCATAGTTGATATCCTGCAACTTGAGGGCTTCAGCACGTACCCAAAGTCTGAATTGTGACCAGAGCTGATCAGAAGCAGCTGGGTTAATCAGTCCAGGACAGACTTGCTTCAAAGAAGCAATCCATTGCAGCACACCTGTTTCAAAATTCAAAATACCAGAGCCAACATCTGGTTGCTTTGGTTTTGGGATGGCAATTTTGTGTTTCAGATCAGCAAGACGGTCAAGACTGGTTAAGTCTATGAAAGTCCTGCTGGGGTTTTCAGAGGTTTTCTGAGCAGCTGTTTGTTTTGGAGAAGGAGTATCAGAGTCAGATATTTCGATTGGAGTGGGTGGTGTTTTGGGAGTATTTGGTGGTGTCGATTCTGATGAGGATGGTAACTGGGGCATGATAACAGTTGTTCCACATGGCAATTGGATTGCCAGCGGTGATGGTTGAGGTGAATGAGGTTCAGATTGGTGGGGGGAAGGAGTTTCAGAGTGGTGAAACTCTGTTTGTGGTGATGGTGGATTAATTTCTGGTTGGGGAGAGAGAGTTGGAATCTCTGATTGCTCAGGGATCAGAGGTTCTTCTGAGAGTGGTTGTTGTTGTTCTGGTTCTGGTTGTTGTTCTGGTTCTGCAGCAGATTGCTGTTGTTCTGGTTGTGGAGGAGGAACATTTTGTGGTTCAGAGTTTGGTTGATCAGAGGCATGTTGATCAATATCAGACAGCACTTGGTCAAGTGCTGATATGTTGAGATGGTTGGTTGTTTGGGGTGTTTGGTTCTGGGTCTTCTGAGTTTTAATGCCTCAGAAGGGTCTTCTTCTTGAACAGTTTCATCTATGGTAGGGATGGGGATTGAGATTCTATGAGAGGTTTGAGGAGGGATAGATGTTGGAATAGTAGATGAAATTAAAACAGGGGCAGCAGATGAAATACCTCTTTTCTTGGGAGTCTGCTGAGATGATCCTTCTGATGGCGCCTTCCTCTTCTTTGTCTTCTTCAGAGTCACTTCTGGTTGGGGTTGATGCAGATCTCTGATATTCAGCTTTGGATCTGTACCATCTGCCTTGCACGCATCCAAGTACCTGAGAATCACTTCTGGTTTGGATTCAATTTCAGAAAATAACGGAAAGTCACTCAGAGGCACTCTTCTGCTGGAGATATCAGCACTGGGAGTAGCTCTGGGTTCCTTCTGAATATTCTCTATCAGCTTCATCTTTTTTAGGTTCTTTGCGTTCAGAGGTTTCCCAATTGTTGGTTCAATAATGCTTAGTTCTTGGGCTTCTATCAGATGCTCAATCAGCCTATTCTCTGTCAGAATATCTGATATCAACCTTCCAAAAGGTATCCAATCCCTCTTGGTTCTTTCTTCTTCCCTTGTTTCTTTCACACTGGTTCTGAGGTGGTTGAACAGGAAGTGAGTCAGATTGATCTTTATCTTCTGATCAATAAAGTAGATCAGAAACTGCTGATCCACATTTATGTAATCAGGAGAACTGGTTGGTTTCCTGTGGTTGAAGCACCCCAGAATAATCTTAGCCCACACTCTGCAATGATCCTTCAGATCTTTAATCTTGCTGCTGGGCATCCCAAGAGTGAAAATCCTGTTAGCTACCACACCTATATCAGCACATCTTTCAGCCATGTCCACACAACGGACGCCACCACCACTCTGACCGATTAGCCTTGCAATGAGATCTTCAGTAATCACAATCTTCTTCCCCATAACAAAGGAGGTGACTAGATGTGTTGAAGCCTTGGCGTGAATCCAAAATTCCTTGACCAGCATTGGGAATGTTGGTCCAACCAACCTATCGAAATACCTTTCCCACTTTTGAGCCCTAACTTCTTCAGTTAGGTCAAAACCGTTCTCCTTCAAGCTTTCAAAATCAATGATTAATTCAGAAAGCACTTCAAGATTCTTCACCGGTGTGAGGAGAGTTCTGAGTGGCACTTGATATTGCTCAGATGATGCTTTCTTCTGAGTACCTGCAGAAATGCTGCTGGAGGTTGCCATGTTCACACTAAAAGGGTTTTTGAGAATGAACTGATGAAAATAGGTTGCAAGAGATGAACACAGAAATATGCAGAAAATGCTTGAGTATTAGTGAGAAAGCGTAAAGAATAAGAATGAGAGATTAATGTGCTTAAATAGAGTTTTCAAAACTATTTTGAAAAGATAAACGTTTTTAAGAGAGAGAAAAATCATGATTGCCATTTAAAAGCATGATTACTTTTCATTAAATGCTTGCTGATTTTGGGGGATTTGAGAAAGATACTTAAAAACGGTTACCAGACATGTGTCTCAATGCACCCAATCAGCGCTTTGCCTTCTCATAAGCGTGCACGCGTTGTGCTTCAGAGATATGCTGATGATTGGATGACACTTGTTTGATGTAGTGATCAGCACGTCTGTCTTTGAGCTTTAGGCTCTCAGATCTTTAGACTAACATCTGATACAATCTGCATGTTCTATCTTTCTGAAAGGAGATTGATCAGAAGTTCTTAGTGAAATAATTACATTCTGAAGGTAAATATATATGGAATTAAAACATTTTCACTCTGGGCACACTTTCATGCTGAGATGTTTCAGAATGAAATTAAACCTATCTTCTGAAAGGGGTTTAGTAAAGATGTCAGCCCATTGATGGTCTGTATCTATAAATTTTAAGTTCAAAATACCTTTCTGAATATAGTCCCTAATGAAGTGATGTTTTATTTCTATATGCTTAGCTCTAGAATGTAAAATGGGATTCTTACTTAAGCAAATAGCAGAAGTATTATCACAAAGTATAGGAATGTTACTCTCAAAAATCTGGAAGTCTTCAAGCTGACTTTTCATCCAGAGCATTTGTGTGCTACATCCTGCTGCTGCTATATACTCAGCTTCTGCTGTTGACAGAGCAATTGTTGATTGTCTTTTGCTGGACCAAGAAATCAGATTTTCTCCCAGAAACTGGCAGCTTCCAGAAGTACTTTTACGTTCCACTCTGTCTCCAGCAAAATCAGCATCACAGTAGCCTACTAAGCTGTAATCACTAGATTTTCTATAAAACAAACCCAGATTAGTAGTACCTTTCAGATACTTGAAAATTCGCTTAACAGCTGTTAAGTGAGATTCTCTAGGATCTGATTGGAATCTAGCACAGATACAAACACTGAATAATATGTCAGGTCTTGAAGCAGTCAGATAGAGGAGAGAACCAATCATACCTCTATAGACTTTCTGTTCTACATTTTTGCTTACCTCTTCTCTTTCCAGAATGCACGTGGGATGCATTGGAATCTTTGATGGCTTACATTCTGAGAGATCAAATTTCTTCAGAATATCTCTGATGTATTTGCTCTGATGAATGTAAGTTCCTTCTGGAGTTTGATTGATCTGAATTCCTAGAAAGAATTTCAGTTCCCCCATGAGGCTCATCTCAAATTCTGCCTGCATACACTTAGCAAATTTTCTTCCAAGAGAAGGATTAGTAGAACCAAAAATAATATCATCAACATAAATTTGACAGACTAAGATGTCATTCTTAACTGATTTACAGAATAGAGTAGTGTCCACTTTCCCTCTGGTGAATTCATTTTCCAGCAGAAAATTACTTAGCCTTTCATACCAAGCTCTGGGAGCTTGTTTCAGACCATACAGTGACTTCTTTAGTTTGAAAACATGTTCTGGATGTTTTGTATTTTCAAAACCTGGGGGTTGGTGTACATAAACTTCTTCTTCTATATAACCATTTAAGAATGCACTTTTGACATCCATCTGATACAGAGTGATGCCTCTATTAACAGCAAATGAAATTAAAAGTCTGATAGATTCTAACCTGGCGACTGGGGCAAAGGTTTCTGTATAGTCTATCCCCTCTTGCTGACTATAACCTTGTGCAACCAGTCGTGCCTTGTTTCTGATGACTTCACCTTGTTCATTTAGCTTGTTTCTGAACACCCATCTTGTTCCAATGACGTTGAATCCTTTTGGTCTGGGAACGAGATCCCATACGTCGTTTCTGGTGAATTGATTCAGCTCTTCTTGCATTGCCAGAATCCAGTCATTATCCAGAAGTGCTTCATCAATTGAAGAAGGTTCAATCAGAGACACCAGTCCCATAAGTGTTTCTTCAGAGTTTCTGAAGCTTGCTCTTGTTCTGATTGGATCTTCCTTTCTCCCTAGGATAGTCTCTTCTGGGTGATCCAAACTGCTTCTGGGTAATCTCTTCTGAGGTTGATCAGCAGCTGTTGTAGGATTTCTAGCAGTGCTCCTTTCAGACGTTGAAGGAATGTCTGTGTTGAGAGCTTCTGATGACTTGTCTTCAGAACCTGCAAATTCAATTTCTATACCTGCAAAAACTTCATTCTGCTTTGACTTTTCAAAGTCAAGCTTATCATCAAAACGAACACTGATTGATTCTTCCACAATCTGTGTTTCTGTATTGTATACTCTGTACCCTCTTGAGCGTTCAGAGTATCCTAACATAATACACTTATGTGCCTTAGAGTCAAACTTGTTCAAATAATTCTTTGTATTTAATATAAAGCAAGTACATCCAAATGGATGAAAATATGAAATGTTGGGCTTTCTGTTCTTCCACAATTCAAATGGAGTCTTTTCCAGAATAGGTCTTATTGAGATTCTATTATGAATGTAGCACGCTGTGTTTATTGCCTCTGCCCAGAAGGTCTTAGCAACGTTTGTCTCATTGATCATGGTTCTGGCCATTTCTTGCAATGTTCTGTTCTTTCGTTCTACAACTCCATTTTGTTGGGGAGTTCTAGGACAAGAGAAATCATGCAGAATGCCTCTGTCATTAAAGAATGACTCAAAATCTTTATTTTCAAATTCTCCACCATGATCACTTCTGACTTTAACGATTCTAAGATCCTTTTCATTCTGAACTTGGTTACAGAAGGTAACAAACACAGAGTGTGACTCGTCCTTGTGTCTTAAGAACTTTACCCATGTCCATCTGCTATAGTCATCTACGATTACTAACCCATACTTCTTACCACTGACTGAAGCAGTTTTAACTGGTCCAAATAAGTCAATGTGCAGAAGTTCTAATGGCTTAGAGGTAGAAACAACATTTTTGGATTTAAAAGAAGGTTTTGCAAATTTGCCTTTCTGACATGCTTCACACAGAGCATCTGAATTGAACTTCAAATTAGGAAGTCTTCTGACCAGATTGAGTTTGTTAATCTGAGATATTCTTCTCATACTAACATGCCCCAATCTTCTGTGCCAGATCCACTGCTCGTTGTTAACAGACAGAAGACATTTTACATTCTGACTCTTTAGTTCAGAAAGTTTGATTTTGTAAATGTTGTTTTTCCTCTTACCATTAAACAGGATAGTCCCATCTTTCTGACTAACAGCTTTACATGATTTTTGATTAAAGATTATATCATAACCGTTATCACTTAATTGACTTATGGATAACAGATTATGCATCAATCCGTCTACTAGCAGAACATTATTAATAGAGGGAAGATTTCCATTACCTACAGTTCCAGAGCCAATTATATTTCCCCTCTGATTGCCTCCAAAGCCAACGTGGCCTCCAGGCTTAAGTTCCAGGCTTTGGAACATATGCCTTCTTCCCGTCATGTGTCGTGAGCAGCCAGAGTCCAGGTACCATGACTGGTGTTTCTGACTTGCTGCTAAAGATATCTGCAACATGTATTATTTTATCCTTAGGTACCCAGATTTTCTTGGGTCCTGATTTGTTAGTTTTACCAAAACTCTGGTTGAATTTTGGTTTCACAGAGTGCTTACTGCTAGTATATTTGATATCATGTGTGTGACCATACACAAAGTGTGAATTCAGAGGAGTGTGTTTAATGGTTAAGTCCATGACATTCTTTGGTGTAGGAACCTTACCTTGGTATCCTATTCCTTTCCTGCCGTTTCTGCTAACCCCATAGATCATTGAAGCCATTCTGCTTCTATCTATGCTTTTAGCTAGGAACTTCTGGAAACTGTGATCATACTCCTTGATGATCTCATCAGCGTTGCTGGGAGTTTCAGAAATTGGTTCCTTCTGAGAGTTTTGTAAAGTGTTTTCTAATTTTGAAATCTTATTTCTCAGCTCAGAATTTTCCAATTTGAGACTCTCAGTCTTATTAGAGTCGGATTCAAGATTCCTTTTCAGGTCTCTGAATTTAGCTCTAATTTGCTGATAACGTTCCAGAATCTCATTAAGGCTTTCAGCAAGTTCAGCCTTTGTAAAGTTAACAGCAAAGTTAGGAAATACCTCTTCAGTGTCTGATTCTGAGTCTGATTCAGAAGCTTCACTATCTTCTGAAATGTTAGCCATGAGAGCTATGTTTGCCCTTTCATCATCTGATTCTGAGTCAGCTTCAGACGAGTCAGAGTCATCCCATGTAGCCATGAGACTTTTCTTCTTCTCTCTTCCAAACTTCTTTTTGGGCTTTTCCCTCTGAAGCTTTGGGCAGTCACTCTTGTAGTGTCCTTGCTCATTGCACTCATAGCAGATGATGTCTTTGGTGTTTGGCTTTTTGCTACTGGAGGAGCCTTCAGATCTTCTGTATCCAGAGGAAGAATCTGTCCTTCTGTATCTGGAAGAGGACTCGTTCTGATCAGATCTTCTGGGATTCCTGAACTTCCTTTGTCTTTGCTTCCACAGTTGATTTACTCTTCTGGAGAGAAGGGAAAGTTCGTCTTCTTCTGATGAGGATCCATCAGATGTTTCTTCAACTGCCTGCAAAACTTTAGACTCAAATTTTCTGTTAGATTTTAATGCTAAAGGCTTACCTTGCTTCTGAGGCTCATCAGCTTCTAGCTCTATCTCATGACTTCTGAGGGAGCTGATAAGTTCCTCCAGAGTGATTTTGTTGAGATCTTTAGCTAGCTTCAGAGCAGTAACCATAGGCCTCCACTGCTTGGGTAAACTTCTGACGATTTTCTTGACATGGTCAGCAGTAGAGTATCCTTTGTCCAGAACTTTGAGACCAGCTACCAGAATCTGGAATCTAGAGAACATAGTTTCAATGGATTCAGATTCTTCCATTTTGAACGCCTCATACTTCTGAATGAGCGCCAGAGCTTTTGTTTCTTTGACCTGAACGTTGCCCTCATGCGTCATTCTGAGAGAATCAAAGATATTTTTTGCTGTGTCTCTGTTGGAGATCTTTTCATACTCAATATAGGAGATGGCACTGAGGAGGATGGTTCTGGCCTTGTGGTGATTCTTGAAGTCACGCTTTTGTTGATCAGACATTGTTTTTCTATCAATCTTCTGACCACTTGCATTCACAGGGTGCGTGTATCCATCTGTCACCATATCCCACAGATCAGCATCATGTGCCAGAAAGAAGCTTTCAATTCTGTCTTTCCAGTAATCAAAGTTTTCTCCATCAAAGACTGGAGGTTTGCCACTGAATCTGTCTCTGTCCTCATTGTTGTCATTGCTGATGTGAGAATTGTTTCCTGCCATTGTGTTTTTCTGACGCTGGATCTTGTACTGACACGGTTAAGTGTTTTAGCTCAGAACCAGGCGCTCTGATGCCAATTGAAGTGGTGAAAAACACAAGAAGGGGGGGTTGAATTGTAAAACTGAAATCTAAAGCAATTAACAAGATATTTTTATCCTGGTTCGTTTGATCTCAAACTACTCCAGTCCACCCGTCAAGGTGATTTCGCCTCTCTCCAACGAGGTCTTAATCCACTATATTCAACTGAATATTACAGACTGCTTTAACAACTGCTAAAGCCTTCTTGATTCAAACCACAACCCGGTTTGTCAAGGTAACACTTTCTTACAAAGAGATAAAACTATGTGTGTGGATGTTTTCTACAAAACTGTATCACAACTGTGATGTATACACAAATTGAAGCTTAGAAACTAGATTGCTAAACAGTAATAGAATATCAGAGTGTGTGGTTTAGCAAAACTGAGCGAACAAAGATTATGGTTTAGCTTTTGTGCGTGTAGAGATTTGGAGAGCATTAACCATTTCAATCTTCAAAGCCTTGTTTATATAGCACTGAGATGATGAACGTTGGATGCAATATTCTTGATTCAATGCTAATAACAAGCTTTCTTTATTGAGCAGATCTTGTCTGGAATGAGGCCGTTGGAATTAATTTGCTTTCAATGAACAGTACCGTTGCTTACTTAATGCAAGTTCTGGCTTGGCTCATTCTGACTCTGTTCTAACAGATTGCACCCTCCAGATTTATTCTCTTAGTATTTTCTTTTAATTAATTTTGTGAATTGTTTAAGTTTTCTTGAGCTTTTTTCATTACGTGATAAAAATGATAAAGTCAAGTATAAAAATTTGTTAGTTTTTTTATGTGATTTTAGGAATTAAATCCCGATTATTCAATTATATTTGAGATTGGTAATTCACCTTTACTTGTTGAGATTTGAGTCTTACGCAGGTTTATTGTGCGATACGCGAATGCGCTTGAGATTTCGATTGTAATTTATTTTCACATCGATGATGCTTCGATACTTATTCTGAGCGTTTGATTTCTGACTCTTTTCTTTGATTGGTGAAGCTTTTCGCGAAGATCATCGGGTTTCTTTATTTTGATAGGCTTTGCTACGGATTGATATTTGTTTGGTATTTTCCCTTGTTTTTCTCATTTCAGCATTTACCGCTTTCTAGAGACTATGTATAGTAGGAAGCAGGAAATAAAGAGTGTGCGCTTAAAGTCGTTGTTTAAAGACCTATAGCAGGCATTCCGTACTTCATTTTATATATGTGTTATGCTTGTATTTTTTCCTTGGTTATTGATCGATGAGTCACTCAATTTATAAATTTAGATCACGACTTCGCTCTCAGTGCATGCTCCCTATAGGATTTTATCGCTTTCCTTTATTTCTTGTTGATCGATGAGTCAATCAATTTAGAAATTGAGATCACGACTTCGCTCTCATTGCATGTTCCCTATAGGATAGTTTTGTTATACTTCCTTTGGTATGCTAGCCTAGATAAGATCTCTCTAGTTGTGCTCTCTTGAGCTTATTGGCTTGCTTGTTTGATTTCATCTTTGTGTGCATGTTTCAAGATGATATACCCTCGGCATGTTCCCTTAGGAGCTCTCGATTCAACTATACATGATGATTCGAGATAGACATAGTTTTAGGTGATATACCCTTGCTATGCTCCTTTAGAACTTCTTGATTCATCTATAGATGATGGGTTGAGATAGACATTAGGATTGTTATCCAAGCATGTCCACTTAGGGTAGAGACTTCCCTTCGAAACTCAACCTTAGGATTAATCATTCTATGATAACATTAGGGATAGATTTAGGTTAGTCTCCCTTAGATGTTTTATTTTCTTTTGCATCCTTGCATTTAAAACAAAAACTTTCTTTTTCTTAGCAAATGCATAAAACCTCTAACAATTTTCAAATCCTTCTTTAAGGTAAAAAATATCAACCAATGCAAAATCTTTTGCGCCTTCGGGCTTTTCTTTCAAACTTTTCAGAAAGAACATGTTAATTCACTTTTGTGCTGAAGCGTAAGTCTCCAAAGTTTGAGTTGCAGTAAAAGGCGAAATTAATATTGTTCATTAAAAAATACAAACCAACAAAAACTTTTAAAGCCGAATTACGGCTGCTCTGATTCCTTAAAAGGGATAGATAGGCATTGGGGTAGGGCCTGAACGAGCACAACTTTATTTTTTCCCTACATTCTTTTCTTCTTTCTTTTGCATACATTCATTGTACAACTTAGATATATATTCTAACACACCCATTATATAGACAGCAAGAGTGGATATCGTAGTGTACTACGGGCATGTGGGGTACTAATACCTTCCTCTCGCGTAAAAGACTCCCTTACCCGATCTCTTGGTCGTTTGATCGGGATTTCACCCCCTCAGGTTTTCTTGATGTCTACCTTTCCCTTCATGTGGGATAAAAAACATTCGATGGAGACTTCATTGATTTCATTATCAGTTGATTGTTCAGTAGGTTGTTTCAGTATGTTACTTTTGTAAGTGACGTGGTTACTCCCCTCTCAACAATTAAAAAGAATTTGTTACAAGCCAGTTTATTTCCGGGTTGTGTTGAAGAATGTTATTGTTGTACAGTTCAACCCAATGGTTGTGGGTTACTGAAGAAAGGTGTCTAGTGACTGATGGATGAACATATAATTTTGATTGAAAAGTTCTGTCTACTGAAAATTTATGCCAAGATTTGTCGGTCGTATCCAGTACTCCTTTCAGCATCACTTCCAAAGGTCCTGTAAGGATTACCGCCAATCCAAAATCTTCTCCTTTAATCATTAAAACACCTAGACCCATCCCATATTCCTCATAAAAGGTTATTCCATGGAATTATGGGTATGACGTCTATTACCATGGCATTAAATGATAGTTGTCTGATGAAGATGATGAAGAGGTTGATCCCAGCATTGACAATATTGCAGGGACCAACAAAATTACTAGGAGTAGGAGGATTTTCTCCCTGAAAATCTCTCCACCTGTCCAAGTCACAGTTACCAAGACAACTACTGAGGCTCGAGGTAAAGAGCCAATGATAGAGCACGCCCGGACGAATGCACCAAAAGAAGCCACAATCAATGACACCTTTAAACAAGAGTTGGAAGAGGTTTTGAAGATCATTCACAAAAGCGATTATAAATTTTTTGAATAGCTGGGGTAGACCCCATCTAAAATTTCCATGTTATCTTTGATGTTGTATTATGAACCCCATGCGCGGGCTCTAGTAAAATTCTTGAAGACTGCTCATGTGCCGCAAGAAATTTCAGTTGATCAATTTGTAAGCTACGTGGAGAGTTTAACAACTGATAATGGATTAGGCCTCTCTGATGCTGACCTGACTCCAGAGGGGAGAAATTATAATAGGGCCCTGTATGTCTCCATTGAATGCAGGGGCACTACGTTGGCTCATGTGTTAATTGGTATTGGCTCTTCTCTAAATGTTCTGCCAAAAGGTGCTCTTGACCTACTGGACTATGAAAGGATTGTGCCGAAACCTAGTAATATCATAGTTCGAGCCTTTGATGGGTCTAGAAGAATGGTGCATGCAGAAGTGGACCTTCCAATCAAAGTGGGTTCACAGATATGTGAGTCTAAATTCTATGTAATGGACATCTGGCCAGCTTATTCTTGTCTATTGGGACGCCCCTGGATCCGTGGGGCAGGTGTCGTTACCTCCACCAGAAATTAAAGTATCCTGTGAAAGTCAAGGTTGTTACTGTCTGTGGAGAAGAGGAATACATGGTCAACCATCTTAATTCATTCTGGTACATGGAGATGGACGGGGAATTTATCGATACTCCTTGTCAGGCCTTTGAAGTGATTTCCTCTGCTGATATTAGAGATGTTTCTTCCATTCCAAATACCACCAGGACTCCGCACAAGATGACTTCTTTGAAAGATGCCAAAGCTACTATTGAAGAAGGCGGTGGTAAAATTTGGGGTCAACTTCCTGATATCCCTTATAAATCTGACAAGTTTGGTTAGGGCTTTACTGCAGAGGGTCAAAGGACTGTTCATTGCGCTCGAGCTGGAAGAACTTTGTTCCATATCAATAACAATAAAATCAATGCTATAGAAGACACTGAGAGTGATTATGATTTCGACAACTGGATATTCCCTACCATTGATGATGGACTCGACAATTGGAAAGCAGAGACATTTTCCCTATCTCCTTTAGTCAGGAGTAATCGCTATTTTTGTTTCATTGCTTTAATAAGTTAAGTTATGTAGTTTCTTTTAAAACAATGACTTTAAACCTTGTGTCTTACCCGGGGTACAATGGTTCATTTGTTAAGGGTTGATAGTTCATAAACATTGTTCATTCAATAAAAACATTGGGCGTTTTGCATGCGAATTTTATGATCTTTGTTTTTCTTTTATCTTATTGCATTTTCAAATAGCTATGTGTTCTTACACACACCCACACACAACATTGCAAATCCACATCCACTTTGGATCTTATTGGTAACGATCCTGCTATTGCCGCTTATGACTTTGAAAATCTGATCTACCAAGCCAAGGACGAAGGTGGGGAAGATTGTGAAATATATGGAGAACTTTCCAGACTCTTAATACAAGAAGAAAAGGTTATCTAACCGCATGAAGAGCCGATCGAAGTGGTAAATTTGGGTATCGAGACAAACAGAAAAGAAGTCAAGATTGGCGCCAACTTAGAAAGTATGGTCAAGAGAAGTCTAATCCAGATGTTGCATGAATATGTGGAAATCTTTGCTTAGTCATATGAAGATATGCCAGGACTTGATACTGATATTGTGGTTCATCGTTTGACAATGAAAGAGGGTTATTCTCTGATTAAGCAGAAGGTTCGTCGCATGCATCCTGAAATGTCAGAAAAGATTAAAGCCTAAGTTATGAAACAATTCAATGTAGGGTTCTTAGTAGTGACATTGTATCGTCAATGGGTTACAAATGTTATTCTGGTGCCAAAGAAAGACAACAAGGTGTGTATGTGTGTAGACTACAAGGATCTGAACAGGGCAAGCCCCAAAGATGACTTCCCGCTTCCACATATTGATGTTTTGGTTGACAACACCGCTCATCACAAGGTGTTCTCTTTCATGAATGGTTTCTCGGGTTATAATCAAATCAAGATGGCGCCTGAAGACATGGAGAAAACTACCTTCGTCACGCAATGGGGCACTTTCTGTTACAAGGTCATGCCTTTTAGGTTGAAGAATGTTGGGGAAACTTATCAGCATTCCATGGTAGATTTATTTCAAGACATGATTCATCACAAGATAGAGGTCTATGTAGATGACATGATAACAAGGTCGAAAACTGAAGAAGAGCATCTTGATCATCTCCATAAATTGTTTGAAAGACTGAGGAAGTATAAGCTAAGGTTAAACCCGAACAAGTGTACCTTTGGGGTGAGATTCGGTAAACTCCTGGGTTTCGTCGTCAGCGGTAAAGATATTGAAGTCGATCCTGTAAAGGTAAAGGCTATCCAAGAAATGTCGGCACCCTGTACCGAGAAGGAAGACAGAGGTTTCTTAGGACGACTGAATTACATTGCCCGATTCATTTCCCATTTGACTGCTACTTGTGAGCCAATCTTCAAGCTGTTGAAGAAAGATCAAGTAGTAAAGTGGAACGACGACTGTCAAATAGCCTTTAATAAAATTAAGGAGTACCTACAATAACCTCCACCTTTTATGCCACTAGTTGAAGGAAGTCCTCTAATTATGTACCTAACAGTGCTAGAGAATTCAATGGGGTGTGTATTGGGGCAACATGACGAGTCTGGTCAAAAAAAGCATGCAATATAATACCTTAGCAAAAAGTTTAGTCACTATGAAATAAGATATTCACTGCTCGAGAAAACTTGTTGCACTTTGGCATGGGCTGCTCGCCGACTAAGACAACATATGTTAACCCATACTACTTTGTTGATCTCTAAAATGAATCTCATCAAGTACATATTCGAGAAGCCAACTCTCTCCGGAAGAATAGCCTGATGGCTAATGGTTTTAACAAAATATGATATTCAGTACACCACTCAAAAAGCAATCAAAGGAAGTGTACTGGCATACCATTTGGCACATCAAGCTTTAGACGACTATCAGTCTATGAATTTCGAATTCCTAGATGAGAACATTATTCTAGTAATAGATTGTGAAGAGCCTAGATTGTATGAAGGACCTGAGACATGATCCTGATGGACTATGGTTTTCGATGGAGCTTCCAACGCACTTGGTAATGGAATCAGTGTTGTAATTATCTCTCCTCAGGGTTGTCACACGCCCTTCACTACCAGACTTTTCTTTGACTACACCAATAATATGGATGAATATGAAGCGTGCATCATGGGTCTTAAAGTTGCTATTGACATAAGAATCAAGTTCTTAAGCGTATATGGAGACTCAACCCTGGTGATCAGTGAGGTCAAAGGATAATGGGATACGAAGCATCTGAATCTTATCTCGTACCGAGAACATGTGTTGACCTTTATTCCGCATTTCGAAGAGATTACTTTTGAGCATATCCCAAGAGAATAGAGTCAGTTAGCGGACGCATTGGCTACCATGTCATCCATGTTCAAGGTCGGATGGGGCAATGAGGCTCCTAGAATTACCGTTGAAAGATTCGACGAACCAGCACACTGCTATGAAATTGACACTAATGGAGTAGAGGAAAAACCTTGGTTTCATGAAGTGAAAAGATACCTTAGGGCTCAAGAATACCCAGAAGGGGCATCGATCAATGACAAGAAATTCCTACAGAGGTTCTCGGCTAAGTTCTTCTTGAGCAATGGAATTTTATACAAGCGTAATCATGATTCATCTCTACTTCGTTGTATGGACAAGAAGGAAGCAAAGGAAATTATGCAAGATATACACGAAGGTGCCTTTGGTACTCACTCTAGTGGGCATACTATGGCTAAAAAGATTTTGAGAGACGGTTACTATTGGTCGACTGTGGAAACTGACTATCACCATCACTCGAGAACTTGTCATAACTGCCAGATCAACACTCATAAAGTTCATGTGCCTCCGATCCCACTGAATGTTATGACTGCTCCTTGGCCATTCGCAATGTGGGTCATTGATATGATCGGAGAAATCAAGCCTACTGCTTCTAACGGACATCACTCCATTCTTGTCACCACTGATTACTTTACAAAATGGGTTGAAGCAGCTTCGTTCACCTCTGTTACTAAGAATATGGTCGCTCGTTTCATAAAAGCACACCTTATCTGTCGGTACGGCATCCCCAAGAGAATCATCATGGGCAATGGTACCAATGTCAACAACACCATAATCATTGAACTCTGCATGCAGTTCAAGATCAAGCACCACAACTCTTCTCTGTATCTACCAAAGATGAATGGCGCAGTGGAAGTCACCAATAAGAACATAAAGAAGATCGTGCAAGAGATGGTTGTGACCTATAGAGACTGGCACGAGATGTTACTATTTGCTCTCCATGGCTATCGCACCTCAACTCGAACATCAACTGGGGCAACCCCATTCTCTTTGGTCTATGGTATGGAAGCCGTCCTAACTGTCGAAGTTCAAATTCTCTCTCTAAGAATTATGAAAGATGCAAACTTAGACAAAGACGAGTTGATTCAGACCATGCTAGACCAGTTGAATTTGATTAACAAAGAGAGGCTTGCGGTTGTCTATCACAGTCATATGTATTAGAAGCGTATGATCAAGGCATTCAACAAGAAGATCAAGCATCGGGTATATCAGGTTGGCGACTTGGTAATGAAGCGTATCATTCTACCATAAGGTGATCCCATGGGCAAATGGACTCCCACCTATGAAGGACCATTTGTAGTCAAGAAGATATTTTCTGGCGGTGCTATGATACTTACCTTCATGAACAGTGAAGATTTCCCGCACTCTATAAATATGGATATAGTCAAAAGATACTAAGCATGAAAACGACTCGTTAGGTTGACTGGCCTAGGTAAAAATAAGGGCATCCTTAAGAATCAAAAAAGTTCAGGCAAAAAATAGGGATATATACAAAAGATGGTACACCCGGCAAGTCAAAAACCTGAAAAAGCGGCTTTGGCAAAAAAGGGTATCCTAGTGGATTGAAAACCCAGAAGGGCGGTCCAGGCAAAAGTTAGGGATTAAAGCATACGACTATGTCCCCATTAGATCACTTACAGCAAGATTTATTACCAAAATCAAAGTTCAAATGGTACAGATCAATTCAATCAACTTCTTCTGTCAGCAAGGGATGAGATGCTTGAAGACATAGGGGCAATAGCAGAGTTGGAACCCGACGAGATTATTCCTACATAGATATTATCTTGTTTACACTTTGTACCCTTTTTATTTCATGACAATTTCCTCTTACTGGGATTTATGTCTCTGTGTATAAAATTTCCTGTTTATGGGCAAAACTATCAATAAAAATACATATTTCAAAACTCAAACTTTTTGTTTTTACTTTTTCTATTTTGTTTGCAAAAAACGTCCAATGACTAAATTTGAATAAGCATATGCATATGAACACAATTAACTGTTAATGAATATATGCATAAAAACAGGAATAAGCATTTACTCAAGACTCTAGGAGTTGGGATAATGTTTGAGCTGTCCATAAATCCCCATAAAGCCACTTCCATGGGATTATCCCCACAAGAGTAGTCTTATCATACTTACCAGCAAATTCCCCGCCAGCGGATAAAAGCATATGATTTTTTCCCTAGCAATATCACCCACCTACAGAGTCCCAATCAGTACCGTTTACAGAAAATTCTCCTCCCCAATTGAGTTTATTCTTCTAAAACTGTAAAACTCCCTGCAGATTTCTTCTCTCTAGCAGAGCCCATTTCCTCAGCAAGAGTGTTTCACAAAAATAGTACTTCTCTGTCAATAGGGTTCATTTCCCCAATAGGGTTTACTTCCCCAACGGAGTTCAATCTCCCCAGATTGAATTTATTTCCACCATAAATCACCAGCAGGATTCCCACCTCTAGTAAAGGACAGTCTGAGTTGCTATCCCCAGAGTGTTGCCATGAAATCTGAAATCGGACCAGATATCATTCAACCGTATCCTTCCCAGACGAGTCAACGTCTACATCAGAAACTCGGTCAGACAACACCTCGAAAGGTTGTCCATCTCTTTTATCCCCAGTCAGGATATATAAGAATTAAGTTCCCTAGTAGAGCGAAGAACGACCATTGTTCCTGAGCTCTTCTCCCCAACCAGAAATCAATGTTCCCCAGCGGATTATCCTCAAACAGAAAGCAGGAATCCCTAGCGGCAACATTCCAGACGAGATTAAAGATTACATATATTCTTCATCCCCAACACCAATCAGGGATTTATTTCCCCCTGCGAGATGTTATATGGAGCTACACTTCAACGACATTTCACATTCATGCATCATTTACAAATGTCATAGCATATGCATACAAAACGCATATAGAAAAATCTCATTTATTTTGAGAACATCATCATGCAATGCATTTCATACATCATGATATTGCATACAGCTAACTATTTATCTTTTCAGGTAAAGTCTACAAACAAACGAATATTATCAATAATTTTAAAACAGATGAAGATTCAATTCTTGAAACAGGATGGGGCGACTATCTTTATCACCAAGTGGCATGGCCTCTCGAAATAGGATGGGTTTACCAAAAAAAAAAGATGAAGATCAATTCCCGAAATAGGACGGGGCGACTATCTTTATCATCGAGTGGTATGAACTCCCGAAACAGGACAGGTTTACCAATAAAAACATATCGAAGATTAACTCCCCAAACAGGACGGAGAAAATATATTTCTTTCTTTATGGACAGATGAAGAATAATTTCTGAAACAGGACGAGGTGACTATCTTTATCACCAAGTGGTATGAACTCCCGAAATAGGACAGGTTTACCAACAAAAATAGATCGAAGATTAACTCCCGAAACAGGACGGGGAAACTATCTTTCTTTCTTTATGGACAAATGAAGATCAATTCCCGAAACAGGACGGGGCGACTATCTTTATCACTAAGTGGTATGAACTCTTGAAACAGGATGGGTTTACCAACAAAAACAGATCAAAGATTAACTCCCAAAACATAACTGGGGAATTATCTTTCTTTCTTTATGGACATATAAAGATCAATTCCCGAAATAAGACGAGGTGACTATCTTTATCACCAAGTGGTATGAACTCCCGAAACAAGACGGGTTTAGCAGTAAAAACAGTTCAAAGATTAACTCCTGAAACAGGACGGGGAAACTATCTTTCTTTCTTTATGGACAATGAAGATCAATTCCCGAAACAGGACGGGGTGACTATCTTTATCACCAAGTGGTATGAACTCCCAAAATAGGACGGGTTTACCAACAAAAATAGATTGTAGATCAATTCCCGAGACAGGACGGGGCGACTATCTACATGACGAACACTTTCTTCAGAGACCTCTTCTGGATCAAATTAAATCGAGCGTAGACTTATTCTGACACTTCTTCTAATTGATGACGGTCGTAAAACTCTTCTGGCTCAGATTAAATCAAGCGTGGATTTATTCTGATACATCTTCTAAAGACAAAGTCAGGCGTAGACTCTTTTCAGTACCTCTTCTAGATGAAGTCGGGCGCAGACTTAGTCTGATTCTCTTATCAATAGTTATCCTGGATGGCATCTATAAGCCCATCTCCAATGACTCTCCATCACCTCCAGATGGCATCTATAAGCCCATCTCCGACAATATCCCATCACTCTCTAAATAGCATCTTTAAGCCCATGCTCAGTATAATCAACCAACAACGTTACTTCTTGCAGAAGCGAGTGAAAATTTCTAGGCACTTAAGTGTTCAATCATCTTCTACCTTCAAGTTACGAATGGAAGACATGTCAATCTAACTCTTCAGGTTTAAGAAGATTGAACAGGGGCAGCTATTGTACCCCAAAATTTGCCCTCCTTTTTCTTCAAAAAAACATTCTCTTAGGGTTTTCAACTACTCATTGATACACTCATGGGATCAAGGTTCCTAGGGTTTCTCCTGCCTTAAGATTGTCCATCAAGCAAAAGGTTGAGTTTCACATTGATTACACAAATTCAAGAGAGATTCTCATTCACAAAGTCATTCATCAGGTGCAAATGGCATTCATCTGGTTAAACTAGGGTTTTTGAGAAATCTTGACCAATCAGTTGAAGAAGATCATTGTTCAAAGGCTCAAGGTTTGGGATTCTATCATCATGGCTATCCTCTTAACATACAAGCTTATCTCATTCAAGAATTTCTCCAAAATCCACCAAGAGATTAGGGTTTTGTTCATCAATCAACATTTCCTAATTGTTTGGTCCCCAGCTAGGGTTTTTAATGAAATCAAATTGTGATTGGATTTCTGAGCAAAGCATGATACTACATGGTGTTATTACATAACCATTTTAATTTGGAAGCTTTTTGTTAGAATTTTGATTTCGACCAAGGTATTTTTTAAGTCTTTCTTTGGGGTTTACTTGTGGCTAATTCAAATTGAAGAGCATAGTTAGGGGAGATTTGAGAGGTCAAAGGTGAAGCAATTAAATGACATTTTGTATATTTCATTTGCAATAAATTTGAAGGAAAGAATTGTTACACGTATCTCATATATAGTCATAGCTCTGGATCATTGGGATAGGCCAAGGTGTATTTGTTACTGTTTTCTCTACTTTTAAGTGTCTGGTTTAGAATATCGAGCTTTAGGTACTGTCTTTTCTTTGCTTGCTTTAATTACTGGTGGAACAAGTTTCAAATAAAGTGAGCTATTAGACTATATTAAAGAGAAGAGCGTCTGATGCTAAATATGATAGTAATAAGAGGAAGAGTTTTCATACACTCATTAAAGTGTTACAAAAGTTTGTGTTATAAGGAAATTCATTACAAATGGTAGAATTGTTTCTAACTACTTAGATCACATTACATTCAAGTGGTGGATGCATCCACGGAACCCACCGATGTTGGGAATTTTGGTTCATTACCGCACCCTTAAGGCAGGCCTCACGTTTTATTCTCCAATCAAGTTTCCAAACACATTTATGCCATTTTGGTTTAGCCAAAACCTATTGTAACCCAACCTTTCTACCAAGTGCACCATTACTGTTTCTACTGTCTTGTTCAAAGAAGAGGCAAGCTTACAATTTAAACATCTTGCAATGCCCACAAACCACCAACAAGTCTGCTCGAAGACTTAGTCTACAAGTTCAAGGAGGTACAACATGAATTCATCTACGGGTTCATATTTACAAGAAACAAAACATAAACAAGGGAAATTCGCAAGTCAGTGCAGGGTGTTAACAACAACTTCATCATTAGGGTTTTGTGTAAGGAATCAGAAAAAGGGTTGTTTCCCAATCATGGTCAAGCATACATTAAAGCCTCATAAAATCATAATTTCAAGGTTTAATCATGGGAAGCAATTCATCTATTGCAAATCACAAATCAATATTGGTTCACAAGAGACAAAGATTAAACTCAGAATTCCATCACAGTTCCAACCCAATAGAAAAGTACAGAATATCACATTTTAGAGCCCAACAAGCATATCAGAAAAGATAACAAAATCATCTCAGCAAGTACATATCAGAAATGTCAAGCCCAATAAGAAGCATCACAAATCGAAAGTGCAAACTCAGTAAAAGAACAACCCATTTATAGCAAGTCAGAATTATAGGTTCAAGGCCCAAATAGATAAAGCTCATGACTCAGTATTCAGAAAATCACAAGTCAGAATGGCAAACGAGGCCAACAATAAGCTTCATATATTCTTGTGTCACATTAAAATCAGAGTTCCAATGATTAATCATGGGCCAACAATTTTGTTTACTAAAAATCTCAAACAAACACATAAAAGAGGGGTTCATTTGGTTCACAGTAAAAACAAAGCAGTAAACTATCACAGCTCAGCGAAATCAAGTACAAAAAAGGCTGCAGTAACACTGAATTCCCACAAAACCAGCAAAGCATCTCAGAAAAAATAACAAAACAGAAAGTCAGAAAGCCCAATACGGGAATGAATTTCTGACAGGCCTGCCATTCCAATCATTGAGTCCATCAATAGAAAAACCCTAGAGAATTTCACAGTATATAAACATTCAATAGCATAGAGATAAAGGGAGATATTATCCATATCAGAAATGCAAAAGTTGCGCAAAAACCCTAAAGCGAGTTTGTCATTTCCCTCAAACAACCCTTTTAAATCTCAGAAACTATATACACACAAATCACAGACTCATAAATGATCAAACCCCATCATCATCTTCCCTAATTCACAAAAACCCTTTAGAAATTGAAAGCAAAAAGCAGAAGAGGAAAATATTTTGAATCGGACAGAACACAAAAGCCAGAAAAGATTAGAAAGATCTCACGAAGAGGTTGCAAGCTCGTGAATCTCACAGCCTCCTTCTCTCTCTTTTCTTTTCATTTTCATTTCTATTTAGAATTTCTGCATCATAATCATCGTTATTTGACACATCTGAGCACTTAGGGTTTCAAAACCCCTTTCTAGATCTCGCTTTTGTTTTAGGTTTTCTGCAGAAACAAGTTTAAGGTTAGTAAATAGATAAGAGAGACAAAGCTAAAAATGTAAAAAAATCAGAGATCGGAGAAGTCTGTGGCGGCGCCGTCACGATCTTCATAGCCGTCGTCGTGGAGTTCATGATCTCCGCCATGGAGATTCATACTCAACCACCGCTCCAGATATTTTATTTTTCCTTTTCTAGGTTTTTAATGTGTTTATTGTTGAATGAAAGGAGAGAGAATGAGAGAGTGTTAAGAGAAGAGATGGGTTTATTTTCTGTTAAATGAATTAACTTGTTAATTTTTTGATTTATTTGTTAACACTGCAATTAAAGCCTAACTCGATGGTGACCATTGTCACCACTTTTAATCCAACATCTGTTTGTTCCCATGAACAACCCTTATCACTCCTACTATGCACCCTTAGCCTCCTTCTGCTTGATTAGAATCAGATCATCATCATCACCATCCAACACTCAGATATGTCCCCTAACGGTACACCCTCTCAAACCTGCGTGCTAGATCTCTGGACACCCTTTATTTGGGCCTGGATAGATTTTATTTTTACACCCCCCATATTGCTTCAATCAGGCCCATTTCTATCTTTCTCTTATTATTTCCATTTTTTTATATTTATTTATTTAGCTTTAATTTCTATTTTAGTATCTAATTTAAATTTGTAAATAAATCAATATTGTTTTAAATAATTATTAATTTTAAAATAATTTTTGTTTGATATTATTAATTAAATTATTAATTAATTTTATCAAATGAAAAGAGTTTTAACTTAAATAATTATTTAATAGTTTGGACTTGTATTGTGTGATTAAATTATAACTTAGGTATTTATTCCTTATGCCATCGCCATTCATAAATTTGTACCCCACATTCCCAAAGCGTTGTAATAGCGTAGAACTTTATTTTCCGTATTTTACCGCATTTTTATTTAAAATCAACCGCTAGATAACCCTAATCAAGACCAATTAACTGAAATAAAAAACTATTCACACACGTAACTCTAGGGTAACCTCGCTTGTTGCCTTCGGATAAAATAGTTAGGTCCCTCGAATATGGGACGCTTTAGCAAAGACCATCTGTGATACGGTGGGAGAACTGACTTGAGGTTTTGTGTTTTATCGCAAATGTTGCGGTTAGCAAGAGTCACCACCGACTTTTCTTTTATCCAAAAGGAAAGGTAAAAAAGCACAGGAAAGACCTTTGAGATGTTTTCTTGAGTTCGGGGGGTATATTATGAAAAGAGAAAGTGCTAACACCCTTTTCATCCATGGCTTTCTATGGGCTCTTAGTTACTTGCTTAGATTACTTGCTTTAGTTTGTTTGAAATGGTGTTTGGTGTAGTTTTGAAAGTATTTTATAAAAGAAGCCATTCGTTTAGGCAATCTTTGTAATGATTCTCGTTCGTAAGAATGTATACAAAGATGTTTGTCTTTTGAAAATGTTTTCAATGTTTTGTAAGATGTTTTTTGAAATGTATGTGTTTGTTTTGAAAATAGCAAGGATTGTTGTTTGAAATGGAGCAAGTAACTTAGAAGCTATCTACCTACTCAAATTTCTTTCTTATGCATTTTCTATTCCTTTGACATTGTTAACTTACCATTGATTTGGTAAGCAACCCTATCTTTGGATGTAAACGGGACGGGCGTGGGTCATCGTATAACCATGATAACAATGTTGCCAAGTATCTTAGCATTTTTGAGGTACCAAGATCATTTTGTAAGGCAACTTTTGAATAGCGTCATCGAGGGGCTATATGATCTTATATTTTGTTTTGCTTTGCCAAGATACTTCGCATGCGTAACATGAGCATTTTGTTTTAGGTAACCAAGTGGGAGAAACCCTAAGGGTGCTTGTGTGCAAAGTGTATTATTTTCAAGCTTTTGATTTTGTCTTGTATTTAGGGTTTTCTATTTTTCTTTGTTTTGTTCTTGTCATACAAATCCTAATTACTAATCATGGCATATAAAGTGATAAATTGTGTAATGTAAATATATTAAGCTATTACAATAATTTTATGGGAGGGGGGAATACAAGTTTGAATGGGGATTTGCACAAATATAAAGCTAAATACATTATTACAACCAAATCGAATTTTGTGCGAATTAAGATAAATAGGATACAATATTTAGAATATAATGCAATGTTCATGTAAGAAGGTTTTATGTCTTGCTTTTGTATCAAAGAATATTTAATTTAAACCTAAAAAATATAAGGAAAAAGATTTAATTTTTGAAAGGGATTAAACCCTAATTTTTATTTTTAAAAAAATAATGTTTCTATATTATTATTTTGTGTATCTTTTTTGTATGAAAATAATGAATAATATTGTATATAAATATTAAAATTAAATATATGCAAAAAATAGGTATTTGTAAATATGAAATGTAAAATAAAAATACTAAGTATATTTAATTATATTTATAAGTTTATTAAGAAAATAAATTATATCCTATCAAAATAAACTAAATTTTTTATGTGAGAAATAATAAAAAAATAAAATAAAAGTGTAAAAATAATTAAATTATTTTTTAGGATTTTTTATCATTAAAGAAAATAATTAAAAGTATTAAATATAAAAATGAAAAAAATAAAATATGAAAAGAGTTAGCAGGGGGGTGAGATAGCAAATCAGTAGTGATGATGCAAGCAAAAACAAAAAGCCCAGGAAGCAAAAAGCCCAAACAGACTCGTTCTTGTCCTGTCTTCCTCTTCCTCACGCCTTGGCCAGTTCAACCTGTAACTTCCTCATGCTTGCATAAAAATGAAAACTTATAACATGGAAAATGTAGCATTTGAACTCACGATTCCAACATATAAATTATGTAATCTAACTATCAAAGATCAAAGAGAATTTTAAAATCCCTAAATTTTAACCTAAAATTTTCAGAGATTTCAACTTCCAAATTCTCTTAGCACAAGTAAAATCAATGCAAGATAATGATATGTATAGCTTCATTAGGATGAGAACTACACTTTTTATTCACAGATCGTGGCCTGAGGTTGCCTGTACAAGGAGATAAAGTTTAAAAAATTACCTCCTTCAGCTGGAATCGTGTATGGAAATATAGTGACTTTAATGGAGGCCTGATGATTGCTTGAGCTTCCCTGAATCTATTCCAACCCTTACCTTGCTCTGGAAGTGGCTAGAACTCCCTGACCAAGTCCAACTGCAAGCTTCAAAGTTAACAATGGCAGATGGTGGAAAAGAGGTTACGGAACAAGGATGATGGTTTGGATGGGTTTGATATCAAGTATGTAAGGTATTGGAATGATCTAAACACAAAACGGACGAGCCAAATGGAAGTTGGATGTGTATGTGCAGAAACTGTATGTTTTTGACAGTTTTTGTTGTTTTTCAGTTTTAGAGAGTTTCAGATCTTGGCCAAGCGTGTTTTATGTTGTACATGGTGTGCATATTAGTATAGAAATGATTTTAGGTTAGCTCTCTATCAGCTGTGCAAGCTCTAGCCTTTTTGCAACTTTTCTTGTACTTGAAGCAAAGTGATAAGACAAAGCCCACATGCTTGTACCAACTTGCTTTAGGGTTGGTATGAGTTTGTACAAGTTGCTTGAGACCTGTGTGGTTTGTATGCATCAAGGGGACAGGTTCAATGCTCAAGATTACAAAGTTTGCAAAAGTTGCTCTTTATGAAAATGGCAATGGAACCTTTTTGCCATAAGTGGAATTACAAGTTGGATAAAGGTTCAAAAGCATGGATTAAAGCTTTGTAAACTGAGTAAGGATTTAATTAAGGAGTGTGTAGCAAGTTTAGGACTTGTACACCATGAAATAGCCAGCATATGATTGATTTGCAACTTGGTTCTTCATGAAAATGACTTGAACAAAAAGTGAGGAAATGCCAATTTCCTCTCTTCGATTCTCCCTACTCCAAAATGATCTTGGAGAGTTCTTGGACATTTTGGAAAGCTTGAAATGTTCTCTATAATCCATCTTTGAAATTCATTTTGAGATACCTCTTGGAACTAGGTGAAAAATTTCCATGAAGTTGGGTCCAAAACCTGCCTAAATTAGGGCAAAATTTCACTAAGTTAAGAAGTTCATGACCATGTATTCACAAATTAATAACTTGAGATCCAAGCATCTTTAGGGAAAAGTTTGTGAAGAAAAGTTTTAGTTTTCATGGAGTTATACAAATTTCATGTTGGTGACTTTCCTTGAATCAATATGTATCATGGTGAAAAAGTGGTGTAAAGTTAAGGAAAAAAAAAGAAAATTTTTATACTTCGAAAATTTCTAAGTTATGAAAATTTTCAAATTAAAACCCTAATTTTCAATTTTGGTTTTCTTGGTGAACAAGTTTCACATTTTGACATGTCTTGATGAATTATGACTCTTGGTACTTGATTTTGACCAAAAAGTCAAAGTTTGACTTTTCAGTGTACAGTTGACTTTTGATCAGTTGACTGCAAATTTCATCTGTCAATCCAATGAATTTAAAATGTTTTGAGCCATGTATTTAGGTAAAGATGATGCCATTGAATCCTTTAAATCATTCTTGAACTCAATTGGTCATTGGCTAGGTTAAAAATCAGAAATTGCCCTTTCTCAGTCAAAACCCTAATTTTGACCATTTTGCCCTTTTGATGATTTGATCAAATTTCTTGAGGAGTTGTAATCCAAACTTGATCAAATGGTACATATGAGTCTAGAATGTTGATATGGATCAAAAATTAAGAAGTTTGACTGTAAATTGGCCAAGGTTGACTTTTTCCTCAATACAACTGATTTTTAGGTCAATTGTCCAATTGACTGATCAAAAATGTGGTTCAAGGCTTGAAACTTATCATGAGCAATCTTAGGGGCCCAAAATGATGTATGAAAGTCACATGAAGCATTGATGGTCCAAAAATCCTTGTGCAAACTCAAACCCTAATTTTAGGTTATCAGTGCAAGATGAGATGTCTTGAGCTGACCAAACCTTAATCTTGTCTTGAGTCAAAGAATTCTTGTGAGAAAAGTCTTGATAAATGAGAGGGTAAATTTTGGGGTACAACAACTGCCCCTGTTCAATCTTCTTGAACCTGAAGAGTTAGATTAGCGAGCTTTGTCGTTCGTGACTCGAAGGTAAAAGATGATTGGACACTAGAGTGCCCGTAAATTTGCACTCGACAAAGTGTAGTTGAGGGAATGGGCTTAAAGATGCCATTTGGAGAGGTGATAGAATCTTGTTGGAGATGGGCTTGTAGATGCCATCCAAGAATGTTTGTTGAATTGTAAGTTGTAAGTCAAAATAATAAGTATCAGAATGGTGTATGTATCTAGAACGTATCTGAGCTGTATCTGGAGACTGAATTTGTATGAGTAACAGAATAGCATCCGTGTCTGGAGCGTATCCGAGCTGTATCTGAACTTGAATCTGAATGAGCAACAGAATGGCTTTCCGTGTCTGGAGCGTATATGGACTGTATCATGAACTTGAAATCTGAATAAGTGTCAGAATGGCATCCGGGTCTGGAGCGTATCTAAACTGCATCTGAATGTTGAAGTCTGAATAAGTAACAAAGTGGCAATCATGTATGGAGCGTATCTGTACTCTATCTGAAAGCTGAATCTGAATAAGTAACAGAATGGCTTCCATGTATGGAGCGTATCTGCACGGTATCATGATTGCATATTGTTAGCGGTAGCTGTTAATCTTATCCTGAAAAGGGTAAAATGTTAGCTAGAACATGAAATTATGTTGCATGAAATGTATGATGCAATATATGTGTTTTATCAATGTTTATGATATGTGGATGTAATGTATGCGCATGTAAGTTGATTTCTTGTATTGCTGAGGAAAATAAATCCTTGACTGCTGCTGAGGATATGTGGATTCTTCATGTCTTGAAGTTAGAGTATTGACAAAGATTCTGTCGGGAGAACAATGTCGTGTACTGCTTGAGGAATCTGCTTGGGAATCCAGAGAATTTTGATGACTTCTACTGGGAATTAATAATAGGAGTCTTTGTTCTGTTGGGGAGCAATGAAAACTCTATGGGGAAAAAGCTTATTCCTGTTTGGAAAAAGTTCAGGAGTTTCGGTCGTCTGCCACTCTACCGGGGAGTTATCCGAGGTTAGGGGGAAACAGAAGTTAGTTGTTGTCCGGTTGGTTTTCAGGCTTCAGGACAACTTGCTGGGGAATTTTGGAGAAACTGGATGGTTTCCACTGGGGATTAATAGCTTGAAGTTTCAGCTCCGTTGGGGATCTTAATGACGTACTGTAGGGATTGCTCATGGAATAGCCTAAAGACGTTTTCCTATTATTTCAACTTGTCAGTAATTGTCCTTTTTCATTTTGTTTATTTGTAAACAGTAATATGTTCAAATGCATATGCTCATTAATGAATCATTGGACGTTTTTGCAAATAAAACACAAGTGTAAAAAGAAAAGGACAAATAGTTTTCTGTACTTTAAAGAGATATCTTTGTATTCACTTTGAATAAGTATTTTGTACAAAGGAGACAGACATCCTAGTAAGAGGATGGTGTCGTAAAAGTAAGAAAAAATTTATACAAAGAAAGACAGCTATGTGTGAAAATCCCATGGGGTTCCCATTCAGCTATAGCCTTTGTATCTCCGAATATCTTATCTATCTGTTGCTTCGTCCGAAGATGATTGAACTGATCAGAAACTATGAGTTTGTTAGTGAAGAGATTGTCCTCAAAGTTATCCGACGAGACATAGTCATACGCTCTAATTCCCTAACTTTTTCCTGGACTGCCCTTTCGGGTTTTCAATCCACCGGGAAACCCTTTTTTGCCCAAGTCGCCCTTTCGGGTTTTCAACTTGTCGGGTGTACAGATTTTTTTATTTTATCCCTAATTTTTGCCCGAACCTTTTGGTTCACCGGGATTCCCTTATGTTGTACCCCAAAATTTGCCCTCTCATTTATCAAGATTTTCCTCACAAGACTTCTTGGACTCAAGACAAATTTAGGATTTGCTCAGCTTATGACATCTCCTTGCACTGATAACCTGAAATTAGGGTTTGAGTTTGCACAAGGATTTTTGGACCATCAATACTTCATATACTTTCATACACCATCTTGGACCCCTAAGATTGCTCATGCCAAGTTTTAAGCCTTGGATCACATTTTTGCCCAGTCAATTGGATAGTTGACCTAAAAATCAGTTGTATTGGGGAAAAAGTCAACTATGGCCAATTTACAGTCAAACTTCACAATTTTTGATCCACAACAACATTTTAGACTCATATGTACCATTTGATCAAGTTTGGATCACAACTCCTCAAGAAATTTGATCAAATCATCAAAAGGGCAAAATGGTCAAAATTAGGGTTTTGACTGAGAAAGGGCAATTTCTGATTTTTAACCTAGCCAATGGCCAATTGCATTCAAGAATGATCTCAAGGACTAAATAACATCATCTTGACCTAATTTCATAGTTCAAAAGATCTCAAGTACATAGGATTGATAGATGAATTTTGTAGTCGACTGATCAAAAGTCAATTGTACACTGAAAAGTCAAACTTTGACTTTTTGGTCAAAATAAAGTGCCAAAGGTCATAATTCATCAAAACATGTCAAAATATGAAACTTGTTGATCAAGAAAACAAATTTTGAAAATTAGGGTTTTGAATTTGAAAATTTTCATAATTTAGAATTTTTCTAAGTATGGAAATTTTTTTATTTTTTCCCAACTTTTTCACCATGATGCAATTGGATTCAAAGAAAACTTCCAACATTAAAGTTGTAGTACTCCATGAAATATATAACTTTTCTTCACAAAGTTTTCCCAAATAATGTTTGGATCTCAAGTTATGATTTTGTGAATAGGGGTCCATAAACTAAATAACTTAGTGAAATTTTGCCCTAATTTAGGCAGGTTTTTAACCTAACTTCATGGGCATTTTTCACATAGTTCCAAGAGGTATCTCAAAATTCATTTCAAAGATGGATTTTATATCATGTTTCAATCTTTCCAAAATGTCTAAGAACTCTCCAAGATCATTTGTGGTTAGGGAGAATCGAAGAAGGGAAGTTGGCATTTTGTCACTTTTGTTCAAGCCATTTATACATGAGATCAAGTTGCAAATCAAATACTAGCATGTTTGTACCTTGCATTACAGGTCCTAATCCTTTCTACACTCCATAGTTAAATGCTAGCTCAATGGTTAATGGCTTTATTTTGACCTTTGGAGCATTGTACAAAGAATAAATCCATAAATGGCATAAAGGGCACAATGCCATTTTGATAAAGCAAGCTTTTCCAACTTTATCAGCCTTGAGCCTTGGACTTGTTCCTTGGATGCAGGCATTTTCCACAGATAACAAGCAACTTTTACCAACTCTCTGCAGCTAGCAATCAAGCATTACAAGCATTTTGGCTTAAGTCACTTCAACTTTCTTCAAATGCAAGAAAAGAGGCAAAAGGGATCAGAACTTATACAACTGCTAGAGGGTGGACTTTGTATCACTCCATACATATTCACAAACATATCTCAAGCTAAGACACGAATTCATAGCATCTGAAACTCTCCCAAACAGAAAAAACACAAATTTCTGCCCAAACAGGGCAGCTTCTGCAAAACTCTTGCCAACTCAATATTGGCTCGTGCGTTTCTTGATTCAACACTTCAAACACCTTCCATACCTCATATCTAAACTATCCAAGCCCTTGTCCTGGTTCTGTAAGCCCTATTTCAGACATCACCATTTTCATTTTGGAAGGTTGCAACTTGACTTCTACAGGGAGTTTCAAGTATCCTCAAGGCAAGCTAAGCATTGGAATAGCTTGAGGGAACTTCAAGGAAGCTCACACGATCCTCAGGCCTCACTCAAAGTCCCCACATTGCCATATCCAAATCCAGTTGAATGAGGTATTTTTCAAAACTTTATCTCTCTATTTAGGCATCCTCAAGCCACGATTTGTGAAGCAAAAATGTAGTCTCTAGCATGGTGAAGCTGTACATATGCATAGTTGCCATTTATATTAACTGAGCTAAGAGAATTTGAATGTTGAACATGCTGAAAAAATTAGGTCAGGAATTAGGGCCACTGAAATTCTCCCTGATCTTTGAGAGTTAGGTCATGAATTTTATATCATTGGAATCGTGAGATCACAAGCTATATTTTTTGTTATAAGTTTTTTGTTTTTGTGCAAAGAATAGAGAGTTACAAGTTTGAACTCAGAACACGCGCAAATGGAAGCTGGAGGACAGGGACGATGGCTGTCCTGGGCCTGGCGCGCCTTGGGCCTCCTGTTTTGACTTTCCACACCCCCCCGATCCACTATCCACACCCCCTTTGCATATTTTGTATTTTTTTTCATATTTTCTTTTCATTTTTATATTTATTGCTTTTATTTATTTTTCTGAATATAAAAAAATCATGAAAAATATTTTCTTTATTTTTTGCATTTTATTTTATTTTTTATCTTATTTTTTGCATAAAATATTGATTATTTAGAATAAATAGAATCTATTTTCTTAAAATAAATAGTAAACACATTTAAAGATATCATACATTTTGATTTTTATCATTCATACACATAAAATATTATTTTTTATACATATTTTAATTTTTAATATTTATTAATAATATTATTTATTATTTCTTGTATAAAAATGGAATAAATAAAATAAATATAGAATATATATTTCTTTTAGTCAAAAACTAGGGTTTTATCCCTTTCAAAAATAACAATATTATTTTTCTTATTTTTAGGACTTAAATAATATTATTCTCTCATACATAAAACAAATACAAAACATTTTTTTTTTGCATATTTACATTTTTATTGCATTTTTAATATTTGTTTATTTATTTAATTTGCAAATATTCAATTGGGTTGTAATAGTATTTTAGGGTTTTATTTTGTGCAAATATTCCCCATTCAAAAACTTGTACCCCCCCCCCCCCTCCCATAATAATTGTAATAACTTTGATTTATTTTACGCAATTTATCGCATTATACCATGTTTAGTAAAACTAGGGTTCTGCATGATAAGACAAAAAACAAACAAGTAGAAATGACCTAATACAATACAAACAAAAGCATGTAATATGACACACATTGCACACAAGCACTCCTTAGGGTTTCACCCACTTGGTTGCCTTAAAAATGGCCATGGTATGCATACAAAGTATCTTGGCAAAGCAAAACAAACAAATAAGATCATAGTCCCTCGATGACGCTATCAAAAGGTTGCCTAAAAACAAATGATCTTGGTCCCTCAAACAAGCTAAGATACTTGGCAACATTGCTATCATGGTCATACGATGAACCATGCCCGTCCCGTTTAACATCCAAAGATAGGGTTGTTTACCAAAGCAATGATAAATCAACAATGTCAAAGGAATAAAAAGGCATAGGAAAGACATTTGAGTAGGGTAGATAGTTCTAAGTTACTTGCTCTCTTCCAAACAATCCTTGCTATTTTCAAAACAAACACAACACATTTCAAAACATTTTCCAAACAACTTTCAAAATATTTTTCAAAAGACAAACATCTTTGTATACATTCTTACAAACAAGACTCATTACAAAGATTGCCTAAACGATGGCCTCTTTTCAAAATACTTTCAAAACCACACAAAGCACCATTTCGAACAATTGTAAAAGCAAAGCAAGTGATCTACGCAAGTAACTAAGAGCCCATGGAAAACCATGGATGAAAAGGGTGCTAGCACCTTCCCTTTTCATAATCTATCCCCCGAACTCAAGAAAACATCTCAAAGGTCTTTCCTGTGCTTTTTTACCTTTCCTTTTGGATAAAATAAAAGTCGGTGGCGACTCTTGCTAACCGAAACATTTGCGATGAAACGTAAAACCTCAAGTCAGTTCTCCCACTGTATCACACCTTGTTTTTCCTAGGTGTATCAACCTAGCGGGTCTCTTATGCGTAGTATCTTTTGACTATGTCTGCGTTCACATGGTGTGGTAGGTCATCGTCGTCCATGGTGGTTAAGATCATTGCCCCACCGGAAAAGATGTTCTTGATTACAAATGGTCCTTCATAGGTAGGAGTCCATTTTCCCATAGGATCACTTTGTGGCAAGATGATGCGCTTGATCACCAGATCTCCAACTTGATATACTTGGCGTCTGACTTTCTTGTTGAAAGCCTTGATCATCCGTTTTTGATACATCTGACCATGGAAAACAGCAGTAAGTCTCTTTTCATCAATTAAGTTCAGTTGATCAAGCCGGATCTGGATCCAATCGTCCTCACTCAAACCTGCATCTTTCATAATTCTCAAAGAGGGGATTTGAACCTCAATAGGCAAGACAACCTCCATGCCATAAACTAAAGAATAGGGTGTTTCCCCAGTTGATGTACGAGCCGTGGTACGGTACCCGTGGAGAGAAAATGGTAGAATCTCATGCCAGTCCTTGTAGGTGACTGTCATTTTCTGTATGATCATTTTAATGTTTTTATTAGCAGCTTCGACTGCACCATTCATCTTTGGCCGGTAGGGGATGAATTATGATGTTGAATCTTGAACTGCTCGCACAAGGCGGTGATCATAGTATTGTTAAGGTTCGTACCATTATCAGTGATGATCCTTTCTGGGATACCGTACCAGCAAATAAGATTCTGCTTGATGAAACGGGCAACAACATTCTTAGTAACGGATGCGAAGGAAGCTGCTTCGACCCACTTTGTGAAATAGTCAATGGCCACTAGAATGAAGCGGTGTCCATTGGAGGTTGTAGGCTTGATCTCCCCAATCATATCGATTCCCCACATAGCAAAAGGCCAAGGAGCTTTTAAGACATTTAGAGGAACCGGAGGCACGTGCACCTTGTCTGCATAGATTTGACACTTATGACAAGTCCGGGAGTGTTGATAGCAGTCTGCTTCCATGGTAGACCAATAATAGGCTGCCCGTAGAATTTTCTTCGCCATTGTATGCCCACTAGAGTGAGTGCCAAAGGTGCCTTCATGTAATTCAGCCATGATCTTTTCAGCTTCAATCTTATCCACACAATGGAGCATAATAGAATCATGATTACGTTTGTACAGGATGCCATTACTTAGGAAGAACTTAGCGGAGAATCTCCTTAAGAACTTTTTATCATTGATTGAAGTTCCTTTTGGATATTCTTGAGCCTCAAGATACCTTTTGACTTCATGGAACCAAGGCTGGTCCATTACTTCTTCAGTATTAATCTCGTGAGAGTGTGCTGGTTCATTCATTCGTTCGATAGTGATCTGGGGAGCCTCGTTATCCCAATTAAGTTTAAACATAGATGACATTGTGGCTAGAGCATCTGCTAGCTGATTTTCTTCTCGCGGGAAATGCTTGAAGGTAATCTGCTCAAAATGTGGTAGCAATGTCAAAACATGTTCTTTGTAAGGGATAAGGTTTGGGTGTTTAGTGTCTCATTCTCCTTTGATCTGACTGGTGACCAAAGTTGAATCTCCAAATACAACTAAAGATTTGATTCCCAAGTCTATGGCAGCCTTGAGACCAAAGATGCATTCTTCGTATTCCGCCATGTTGTTCTTACAGTTGAAGCAAAGTCTGGCAGTAAAGGGAGTATGACACCCTTCTGGAGATATGAGTACAACGCCGATACCATTACCAAGTGCATTGGATGCCCCATCAAAGAATAGGGTCCATTGGGATCCTTGTTCAGGTCTGTCATATGGTCTGATTTCTTCACAGTTGACTAATGTCATGATGTCTTTGTCCGGGAATTCAAACTTCATGGACTGATAATCTTCTACAGCTTGATGAGCAAGATGATAAGCTAGCACGCTGCCCTTTATAGCTTTTTGGGTAGTGTATTGTATGTCATATTCTGTTAGGATCACCTGCTATCTAGCTATCCTCCTAGACAGAGCAGGCTTCTCAAAGATGTACTTTATCAGATCCCTTAGATATCAGCAAAGTGGTATGAGCCAACATATACTGTCTTAGCCGGCGAGCAACCCATACCAGAGTGCAGCAAGTTTTCTCGAGCAGTGAATATCTGGTTTCACAGTCGGTAAACTTTTTGTTCAGGTAGTAAATAGCATGCTCTTTTTGGCCAGACTCGTCATGCTGCCCTAATACACACCCCATTGAGTTCTCTAAAACGGTTAGATACATGATTAGTTGTCTTCCCTCGACTGGTGGCATCAAGACAGAAGGCTCTTGTAAATAATCTTTGATTTTGTCAAAAGCAATCTGACATTCATCATTCCATCTGACTACTTGATCTTTCTTCAACAGTTTGAAGATTGGTTCACAAGTAGATGTTAGGTGAGAAATGAATCTGGAAATGTAGTTAAGGCGTCCCAAGAATCCTCTGACTTCCTTCTCAGTATGAGGAGCAGACATTTCTTGTATTGCTTTAACCTTGGCAGGATCAACCTCGATGCCTTTGTTGCTGACAATGAAACCTAAGAGTTTACCAGACCGGACTCCGAATATGCACTTGTTCGGGTTCAACCTTAGTTTGTACTTCTCCAATCTTACAAACAACTTTTGCAAGTGATCAAGGTGCTCCTCTTCAGTTTGTGATCGGGCTATCATGTCATCTACATAGAACTCTATCTCATGATGTATCATATCATGAAACAAAGCTACCATGGCACGTTGATAGGTTGCCCCAGCATTCTTCAGCCCGAATGGCATCACTTTGTAGCAGAATATGCCCCACCGTGTGACAAACATAGTTTTCTCCATGTCCCCAGGTTCCATTTTGATATGGTTATAGCCTGAGAATCCGTCCATGAAGGAAAATACTTTGTGATGGGCCGTATTGTCAACCAGGATGTCGATATGGGGAAGTGGAAAATCATCTTTAGGGCTGGCCCTGTTCAAATCTCTATAATCCATGCACATTCTTACTTTACCATCCTTTTTCGGCACGGGAACAATGTTGGCAACCCATTGAGGATAAGAAGTGACAGCCAAGAACCCGACATTGAATTGTTTCATAACTTCCGCTTTGATCTTCTCTGACATGCCAGGTCTCATGCGGCGGACTTTTTGTTTCACTGGTGGACAGTCTTCTCTTGTGGGTAGACGATGTACCACGATGTCTGTATCGAGTCCCGTCATGTCTTCGTATGACCAGGAAAAGATCTCAACATAATCATGCAATAACTGAATTAGATGCTCCTTGACACTCGGCTCTAAATTAGAACCCACTCTGATTTCCTTTTTATCTTCCTCGGTACCCAAATTGATTGTATCTAGCAGCTCCTCATGAGGCTGAATAGCTCTTTCCTCTTGTTATAGTAGTCTGGCCAATTCCCCTGGCACTTCACAATCTTTCTCACCTTCATATTCGGCTTGGTAGATTAGATCTTCAGAGTCACTGAAGGCTATAGCAGTATCGTTACCCATAGGATCCGGAATGGAGGGGTACATGCATTTGTGAGTGTGGGTGTGTGTAAGGGTATAGCCATCTTTAAACAATAAAATGTAAAAGAAAGACAATAAGCACAAAAGATTTGTATGTGAAAAAGTGTCCATGATTCATTTAATGTCATATGAAGATTAAATAAAAACCCTTACAAATGGACCATTGTGCCTCGGGTAAGACACAAGGTTTTTAAAGTGTGAATTGTTCGTGAATATTACAAGTCCAACAGAAATGTAAAAGATAAATTACTGAGAGATGAAAGTTATTGGGACAAAGTCTATGGCTTCCCAGTTGCGAAGTCCTCCGTTGACAGTAGGAAATATCCAATCTTACAAGTTGCCATCCTCTTCATTGTCTTCTACTGCGTTGACCCCTTGGTTGTTAATCTTTAAAGGTGGCCCTCCGGCACGGGCACGGTGCACAGCCTTCTGAGCAGTTGAAGTAAACCCCAAGCCAAACTTGTTTGATTTATACGGAATATCTAGAAGCTGCCCCCAGATGGTGCATCCACCCTCCTCTATTACTGCCTTTGCATCCTTTAGAGATGACATCCGAAGCGGAGGTCTTATGATTTTGGGAATCGAGGATACTACCTTGGTTGCCGCTACTTCCTGAGAGACCTCCTCGAAATGTTTTGAAAAGGAGTTTCAATGAACTCGCCATCCAACTCCACATATCGGAAAGAATCCAGATGACTAATCATGTACTCCTCCTCCCCGTGGACAGTTATGATCTTTCCTTGGACCAGGTATTTCAGCATCTGGTGCAATGTGGAGGTGACAGCACCAGCATTGTGGATCCAAGGCCTTCCTAAAAGACATGAATAAGAGGGACGGATGTCCATCACATAGAAGGTTGAATTGAAAGTCTGAGTTCCCACCTTTATCGAGATGTCCACCTCCCCATGGACCATCCTCTTCGAGCCATCAAATGCTCTCACAATTATGTTACTGGGTTTCAATGTCAGCCCTTCGTAATCCAATCTGTCAAGAGATTTCTTCGGTAAGACGTTCAAAGATGAACCTGTGTCTACCAAGACATGGGCTAGAGTTGTTCCTCTACACTCTACAGAGACGTGCAATGCCTCGTTGTGTTTTCTCCCTTTGGGTGTCAAATAAGCATCAGAGAAGCCCAGGTCATTATCAGCTGTCAAATTGGCCATACAATCTTGGAATTGGTCAGCAGACGTCTCTTGTGGCACATGAGTTGTCTTTAGAAATTTTACCAGAGCTTTCGCATGTGCCTCAGAGCACAACAGTAATGCTAGCATAGAGATCTTGGAGGGGGTTTGCCCCAACTGTTCAACCACATCATAGTCACTCTTCTTTATTATCCTTAGGATCTCCTCCATTTCCTTCTTGGATGTTTCGGGGATAGCTAGTGATTGAGCCTTCGTCCGGACAGGCTCTTTTTGAATGTTTTTTCCTTTATTCTCAGCAGTAGAAGTATTGGTAGGGACAGGAACTGCGTCGTCTTTGTTGGTAGGTACCCTTTCAGATATAATCACTGGTGTAGAGGTAATCTTTGGAACGGTCACGGGTCCAAAAACTACATTTGGAGGGGCAATCTCTGGAGAGAAGATTCTACCACTATGGGTAATCTTGCTAGTTCCGACAATATTACTAATGTCAAAAATTTCCTCTTCGGAGCTCTCTTCTTCTATAGTCAGTTCATCTTGTTTGATACCATGGTAGTAGATTTCTCCACCATAATTCCATGGTACTGTTTTATCTGACTCATACGGGACCGGCCCAGGCATTGTAATCTTAAGTGGAGTAGTTTTTGGAGCAGGTGTAATCCTAACGGGTCTTTTAGGGACCCTGGAAGGATTGGCGGAGATGGTTATGATAGAAATGTCTTTAACAGGAATGGGTAAAACGGGAGCATTCTCAAACAGAATTTATTGGTTATCAATCAGACGTTGGATACCTGTCTTCAACAGAGGGCAATTGGCGGGTGAGGATAAGCAATGATGGCAGTCTTCCTTACAACCTGGGAATACACCAGCTTTCAACAAGTTCATTTTAATTATCGGGAGTGGAGTCAACAATTCTTCCACTGTGGCAACAAATAAATCTTCCTCGACAGCATTGGCATTGTGACCATGCCTAGGCATCGGAGCGGAAATGACATTCGGTTTCTCAGGTGCATCAAACTCAACTTCCTTTGAATTAATAAGGTCTTGAATTTTTTTCTTCAGAGCCCAACAGTTGTTAGTGTCGTTCCCTGGACTTTAAGAATGGTATGCGCATCTGACATTTGGATGATAATGAGGGGATGCAGTATTGGGATTCTTTGGGGCATCTTTTAAAGTTGCCAGATTCAATTTTAGAAGATGTGGTAGAACCTGTGCTAGAGTCATGTTAATCCTGGTGAATTGTCGGACTGGCCTTTCCACCCTTGGCTGGTTATTTCTAGGCTGGTCAGATGCGGGCTTTGGGATCATAACGGTCCCCACCACTGGTCGGTGTTCAGTTCTTCCTTGATTCCTTTGTGAATAAACAGCGGATACTTCCTTCTTCCCCGTGAAGGGTTTTTTCACAGCTGTAGAGGCAGACGAATCTTTCTGAATCTTCCCACTTCTTATACCAGCTTCCACCCTCTCGCCGGTTAATATCAATTCAGTAAACCCTGCAGAGAAGCTCCCAATTATATGGTTGAAGAAAGGGCTTGATAGAGTTCCCAAGGACATGTCCACCAACTCCCTTTCAGACAGAGGGGGTTGCACTCTTCCGGCTAGATCTCTCCACTTTTGTGCGTAATCTTTGAAGCCCTCATTGGAAATCATAGCCATACTCTAAAGTTGAGTACGGGTAGGCGCCAAATCAGCATTGTACTGGTATTGTTTATAGAAAGTTGCGTCCAGGTCTTCCCAATTATGGATGTCGGCCCTTTCTAATTGGTAAAACCAATCAAGTTGCATTCCAGATAAACTATCTTGGAAGGAATGGACCCACAAGTCTTTGTCGGCAGAGTGCGGTTGAATCTTTCTGACATATGATCGGAGGTGCATTTTAGGACACGACACTCCATCATATTTTGCAAATAATGGCACTTTAAACTTGGGTGGGATCACAATTCCTGCCACTAACCCCAATTCTTCAAAATCTAGACCCGATACCCTCTGTATTTCCATAGCGGTTAAACACTCTTCTAGGTGCCTGTACTTGTCATCAGCCGGAGGATACTTTTCTTCAGAGTAGTCTTCCTCTTCCTCCTCTTCTTCAAAGTCTGATGGAACTTCCGTTTCTTTTCCCTTTCTTTCCCCTTCATCAGATGTTGCTGGAAAATCTAAGGTCCTTCTAGCTTGTCCTTGAAACCTTCTGCCCATGATTACCACATCAGCTGGCTTCTTCTCTTTCTTCTTTTTCTCTTTCTCTTTTTCCAGCAGAGTCTTCAGCTCCTCTTGCCCCTTGGCTAAGGTCATGAGTAACTGTTGAAACTATATGTTTTGAGCTTGAAGATCTTTGACCGTCTGTTCGAGATCCATTTTACTGAAATAAACAGTAGAGAGATGAGGAAACTTATTGCAAAGACCTGTTTATGTTTATGATGAATGATATGTATTCATGCAATACTTTCAAGGATTTAAAAATTCAAATTTGTTTCAAACAAAAAGAAACACATGTTATATTAATAAGATAGAACTTGAGTACATCAATGCCCCTTGGGCAAAATAATACAAAATTCTAAGATAAAAAGACATTGTGCATCCTCTTTGGTGCAATGTAGGTATTTAGAGTCTGCTCTTCATGAAGTAGCCTAGTGAGTTCCAGAACCTTCTTCTCGCTTGCGTAGAATTGGGCTTCGAAAGTATCACGCTCTCCTTTGAGTTGTATCCAATCCCTTTGTAGGTCTTCGAGTGATGTAGGCATGTCAGAATATAGGATAGTGTATGGAACTTCTCCCTCCTTAACAGGCTCAATAATCACTGGGAGAATGGAAGGATAAGGCATCATAAGACTTTGAGCACGGGTTCGTACCCACTTGAGGTAAGGCTCAAGAGGGATGGAATTCTTGTGTCCCAAAGTCTTGTTATCTACCTTTTTAGCATCCTCCAAGCTCGGATGAATCTCTGGCGAAGACCTCGATCATCGTTGTCGTAGTCGAAAACCAAACCTTGAATCAACATATCATGTGGGCCATCTCTTCGGGCATAACCAAACTGTCTTAGAGCTAAGCATGGGTTGCAGGTGATGCCTCCCCTAATTCTAAGTAGAGGGACATTAGGGAATTCCCCACAAAGGTAAACAATGATAACATTCTCTTTGGATCGAGAGCACCAATGAATATCTGAATGTTTAAGCGTCATTAACCTTTGTGACCACCTCAAACCTTGCTCATTCTTTAAGACTGGTTGGGGAAGATGAGAAATAAACCATCTTGCCAGGAGAGGAGTGCAACACATAAGAATGCCTCTTTTCCTCATTGTACGAGTGTGAAAAGATTGTAAGATATCCCCAAGCAATGTAGACACCGGGTTGCATGACATGAAGATTTTGACGGCACTCACATCTATGAGTTGGTCAGGATTTGGGAACAAGACCATCCCATAGATAAGGAGAGCCGCAATTTCCTCAAAAGCTTGAAAGTCTATGGAATTCCAACAGCTTTGGGCCTTCTCAAACAAGAACTTTGCTAAGAAGCCTTTGACACCACTTCTAGTTTCCCAATGAGTTGTGACATCAGATGAGTGCAAGTGCAGGGCTTGAGAAATCTCTTCTGGCTTTGGATCTCTTTCTTCACCGTTGAAAGTTAGTTGATTAAGAATGGGAATCCTCAAGAGTTGAGAGAATTCTTCCAAAGTGGGCACAAGTTGATAGTCAGGAAATGTGAAGCAATGATGTAAAGGGTCAAAGAACTGGAAGAGAACCTTTATCATATCCTCCTCTGTGTTGGAGGTGACCAAGTTGAGTAGACGACCATGTCTCCCGGTGAATGGAGAGTTTTTAGGGATCCTTGAATATAGCTCCTTGAGTTGTGGAGGAATTCTTACAAGGTTGATTTGGATAGTTTTCCTGCGAAGTGAATCCATATCCTACAAAACAACAACAAAGATGAATCTCCAAAATCCTTGAAATGATTAGTGAATGCATATGATGTTCATGATGTCCATGATGTTATGCACAAGTATGTATATACAAGCAAAACAAACAAGTTCTTATTTTAGGCTTGCATGGGGTTTCATAGGTAAGTACCCTCTTGAAGTTTAGTTGGCCCAACCTGTCCTAACAATAGTAACCGGGTTCTAAGGAGCTCAATATCACTGGAATGTTACCTTGGTCATTGTTTTAGCTCAATCCTCTTTAATGGCGACCAAAATATCCCAAGAAACCAACCCTCAATGAGTGTAGTATCGAGTATCTACCAACTTCGGACTGCACCAAAGTCGGTCATCTTACTACATCCTAAAAGGCCAAGTTGGTCAAGTAAAGGGTTCTAGAAGTTCATTAGTGCTTCATGACATCACTCAGCGGCCCCGTATTCTCTTTGATTGACTCAAAGGCTATCGGTACCCACAAATATGTCACACTAACATAGCTATTGCTTAGACCATGTCAGTATACCCCGCACAGTTTCCATAACGTATTGCTATTTACCTACAATGTTTCCCAAATCCGGGTAGATGATTCAAACCCAAACAAAGAACCATAATGTAAAGAAAACAAGTCAAACAATGTAAGCAAATAAATGTGATCTAAAATCCTAAGGTAACCCCACTTTTATAATTTTCCCCAGCAGAGTCACCAGTTTTATGATACGGTGGGAGAACTGACTTGAGGTTTTGCGTTTTATCGCAAATGTTGCGGTTAGCAAGAGTCGCCACCGACTTTTCTTTTATCCAAAAGGAAAGGTAAAAAAGTACAGGAAAGACCTTTGAGATGTTTTCTTGAGTTCGAGGGGGTAGATTATGAAAAGGGAAGGTGCTAGCACCCTTTTCATCCATGGTTTTCCATGGGCTCTTAGTTACTTGCTTAGATTACTTGCTTTGGTTGTTTGAAATGGTGTTTGGTGTGGTTTGAAAGTATTTTGTAAAAGAGGCCCTTCGTTTAGGCAATCTTTGTAATTATTCTCGTTCGTAAGAATGTATACAAAGATGTTTGTCTTTTGAAAATGTTTTCAATGTTTTGTAAGATGTTTTTTTGAAATGTATGTGTATGTTTTGAAAATAGCAAGGATTGTTGTTTGAAATGGAGCAAGTAACTTAGAATCTATCTACCTACTCAAATATCTTTCTTATGCATTTTCTATTCCTTTGACATTGTTGACTTACCATTGATTTGGTAAGCAACCCTATCTTTCGATGTAAACGGGACAGGCGTGAGTCATCGTATAACCATGATAGCAATGTTACCAAGTGTTGTACCCCAAAATTTGCCCTCTCATTTTTTCAACATTTCTCATCACAAGGCTCTTTGAACTTAAGATCAAGTTAGGGTTTGCTCTGCTCAAGACATCTCCTTGCACTGTTGACCTAAATTAGGGTTTGAGTTTGCACAAGGAATTTTGGACTTCTAATGCTCAAAGTGGCTTTCATACTTCATGTTGGACTTACAAGATTACCTCTACCAAGTTTCAAGCCTTGAATCAAATTTTTGCCCAGTCAATTGGACAGTTGACCTAGAAATCAACTGTATTGGGGAAAAAGTCAACTATGCCCAATTTACAGTCAAACCTCATAAATTTTGACCCACATCAAAATTATAAACTCACATGAACCATTTGATCAAGTTTGGACCATAACTCCACAAGAAATTTAATCAGATCACCAAAAGGGCAAAATGGTCATTTTTAGGGTTTTGACTACAGAAGGGCAATATCTGACTTTTGACCTAGCCAATGGCAAATTGGGTTAAATCATGGATTCAAGGACTCAATGTCATCATCTTTACCTATTCACAAGGTTCAAAAGATCTCAATTGCATTGGATTGATAGATGAATTTTTCAGTCAATTGATCAAAATTTGACTGTACACTGAAAAGTCAAATTTTGACTTTTTGGTCAAAATCAAGTGCCAAGGGTCATTTTTCATCAAGATGTGTCAAAACATGAAACTTGTTCATCAAGAAACCAAATTTTGCAAATTAGGGTTTAAGATTGAAAAAAATTCATAACTTAGAATTTTTCTAAGTTATGAAATTTTCTTAATTTTTCCCAACTTTGCCCAATATTTTCACCATGATGCAATTGGATTCAAACAAAACTTCCAACATGAAAGTTGTAGTCGTCCACAAAGTATACAACTTTAATTCACAAAGTTTTCCCAAAAGAAGCTTGGATCTCAAGTTATGATTTTTGGAACAAGGGTCCATGAAACTTTTCATTTAGTGAAATTTTGCCCTAGTTTAGGCAGGATTTTGGCCTATCTTCATGGCAATTTTTCACATAGTTACACTTGGAATCTCAAATTTAATTTCAAATATGGATTTTATAGCATGTTGCAATCTTTCCAAAATGTCCAAGAAATCTCCAAACTCATTTGTGGTTAGGGAGAATCGAAGGCTTGAAGTTGGCAAAAACTCACTTTGCATCCATGGCATGTTCATAGTGATACAAGTTACAAACTCTAATCAGCTTGATTTGCACTAGATTACATGCCTCAAAACCATTCCATACTCAATAATTAAATGCAAATCCATTGGTCTAAGGCATTGTTTTGGTCATTAGAGGTTTGCACATTAGATTAATCCCTAAATAGAAAAACCAACATTACCATTTTTGCTTAAATCTTGCTTTATGTCAAAACTGAATCCTTGAGAATTGAGCCATATCTTATGCAGCAAATCAAATCCACAAATTAGAGGGGCCAAGAGCATAGTGTGCAAGCTGATAGATACCCTATACAGGCTTGTCTTCCATCACTTCTCATTTTTTGCTTCATAACCAAGAAATTTGTCCAATATCACAGAACTCACACATCTGAGAAAACCAACTTTGGCAAGCATTGGAGACAAGTTTCTCACATCCCCTTGAGCTAGAAACACGAGCCTTTGATCCCTCAAACCTCCCATAGAACAAAATCACCTTCCATTGGCAAAACAGGGCATCATTTGCATCTTGAGTTCTATCTCACAAGTTGCTCGTGCGTTTTGTCCCAAACCTGTTCAAACACCTTCCGTACAACCTATCCAAGCTATACCAACCCTTAAACACTGACTGTAACTCCATTTACAAGGTTTGCCATTTTTTATTTCAGCTTGTGCAGGTTGAGTTCTGTAGGCTTGTTCAAGCATATTCAGGGCAAGCTAGGCATTGGAGAAGGTCAGGGGAAGTTCAAGCAAGCTCCCAAACATCTCAGGCCTCATTGAAAAGCTCCACATTGTCAGACACGATCTCAACTGAAACAGGTTTTTGTCAACTTCTTATCTCTCTATTTAGGAATAGTTAGGCTTAGGTTAGTGAATAAAAAATGTAGTATTCATAGCCATGAAGCTTTACATATGCTCTATTTTCATTTTAGTTAAGCATGCTAAGAGAATTTGGTCCATGAACATCCTGAAAAAAATAGGTTAAGATTTAGGGCCAGAGAAATTCTCTCTGGTCTTTGAGAGTTAGGACAAGTTTCTTATATGGTTGAATTCGTCTTGGAAAACTCTACAACTTTGATGTTATGTGTCTTTGCATTAGAGCACGTATGCAGTTTCTTATATGGTTGAAGATGAAGTCTGGCTTGGGTTGGGCTTTGGTTCTTTTGTTTTTGACACCCTCTTTTGCTGAATGCACCCCCCTGGCCCAATTTATTTATACTTTTATTTTTTTGTATTTATTTTCATTTTCTGAGTTTATTTTATATTTTCCAAACATAAAAATATCCAAAAATATTTTCATCAATTTTCACATTTATTTTGATTATTATTATTATTTTTTAGACATGAAAATAATTATTAAGTAGTATATACTCTTATTTTATTTAACTAAAACTTTTAAACATTATAGAAATATTATATATTTTATTTTTTATCATTGATACCTATAAAATAATATTTTTCTCATATACTATTATTTATCTAAATATTTGTATATATTTATATTTTATTTTTGTATATAAAATAATTAATATAATACATATTATCTTAAAACAAAAAAAAAACTAGGGTTCTCACCCTTATTAAAAAAATAATACTTTTTTTTATATATATATTTTTTACACTTGAATATATTTTTAATTTTATTGTACATAAATAAAAATATTAATAAATATACTTCTTAAAAGAAAATTAGGTTTTTTTACCCTTAATTAATAAAATGAAAATAATCTTTTAATTTTTTTTATATACACTAAACATTTTTTACATACATAAAAAATAAACATAAACATTTTTGCATATTCATAATATTTTGTACATTTATTTAATTTTTTTATTTAAAAATTATTCATTTATTATTTATGCCATTGATTCAATTTGGATGTAATAGTAAAATTAGGGTTTTAATTTCTTGTCAAATAATCCCCATTCAAAAATTGTATCCCCTCCCCATAATCATGTTGTAATAGTGGTAGATTTACCTTTACGTATTTAACCTTCCAATTATGCCATGATTAGAGATTAGGATTTGTATACAAAAAAATCCAAAATCAAACAAATAGCTTGACTAATGCAAAGACAAAAAGTATGTAAATTGACAACATAATGTACACTTGCACCCCTAGGGTTATATCCGCTTGTTGCCTTAAAAATTGGCCATGTTATGCATGTTAAGTACTTTGGCAAAACAAAAACAAAACAAAAGATCATAGTCCCTCGATGACGCTATCTTGGTTGCCTATACAAAATGATCTAGTCCCTCAAAAAATTGTTAAAGATACTTAACACAATTGCTATCATGGTCAATACGATGACCCGCGCCTGTCCCGTTTAACATCCAAATACAAGGTTGTTTACCAAATACAATGGTAAAACAATACTGTCAAAAGGGTTAAAAACGTATAGGAAAGATCTTTGAGTAAAATAGGGTAGACAACTCTTAGTTACTTGATCAAAACTTGCAAAACACCCTTGATATTTTCAAACACACTTCACAACAAAATTTCAAAACATTTCCCAAATCAAACTTTCAAACATTGAAATATCTTTTCAAAAGACAAACACCTTTGTATATATTCAAACAAGAATCATTACAAAGGTTGCCTAGATAAGGCCTCTTTTCAAAACATGTTCAAAACCACACACAAAGCACCATTTCAAACAATTGAAAAGCAAAAGTAAGTGATTTAAACAAGTAACTATGAGCCCATGGATAACCATGGATGAAAAGGGTGCTTGCACCTTCCCTTTTCATAATCTACCCCCGGAACCCAAGAAAACATCTCAAAGGTCTTTCCTGTGCTTTTTGACCTTTCCTTTGGATAAAATAAAAAGTCGGTGGCGACTCTTGCTAAACCGAAACATTTGCGAACACAAATGCAAAACCTCAAGTCAGTTATCCCACTGTATCAAAGAACTGGCGACTCTGCTGGGGACTTATCTAAAAGTGGAGTGACCTTAGGGTTTAGATCACCTTTACATGCTTATCTTGTTTGCTTTGATTGCTTTACATTTGGTTCTCTTGTTTGGGTTTGAATCCTCTACCCGGATTTGGGAAACATTCATAGGTAAATAGCAATACATTGTGGAAACTGTGCGGGGTATACCGACATGGTTGAAGCAATAGCTATATTAGTGCGACATATTTGTGGGTACCGGTAGCCTTTGAGTCGATCAAAGAGAATACGGGGCTGCTGAGTGATGTCATGAAGCACTAATGAACTCTTAGAACCTTACTTGACCATCTTGGCCTTTTTAGGGGTAGTGAGATGACCGGCTTTGGTGCAGTCCGAAGTTGGTAGATACTCGATACTACACTCATTGAGGGTTGTTTTCTTGGAATATTTCGGTCGCCAATTAAGTGGATAAATTGAAACAATGAACACAAAATAATCCAGTGATATTGAGCTCCTTAGAACCAGGTTTCTATTTATAGAACAGGTTGAGCCAACTAACTTCAAGAGGGTACTTACCTATGAAACTCTATGCAAGCCTGAAACTAGGATCTTGTGTGATTTGCTTTACATATACTTGTGCATACATCATAAACATCATAAAGCATCATATGCATCCATTAACCATTTCAAGGGTTTGGATCTTCATCTTTGTTCTTGTTTTGTAGGTAATGGAATCTCTTTGCAGGAAAACAATCCAAGTCAACCTTGTGAGAATTCCTCCTCTACTCAAGGAGCTTACTTCCAAGATTCCAGAGAATTCCCCCTTCAGTGAAAGACATGGTAGACTTCTCAACTTGGTCAACTCCAACATTGAAGAAGACATGGTGAAAGTTCTCTTCCAGTTCTTTGACCCCCTACACCATTGCTTTACATTTCCTGATTACCATCTAGTACCTACTTTGGAGGAATTTTCTCAACTCCTGAGGATTCCTATTCTCCATCAACTACCCTACAACGATATGGAAAGAGAACCAAAGCCTGAAGATGTTGCTCAAGCCCTACACTTGCAACCATCTGATATCAAAGGTCATTGGGAAACCAGAAGTGGTGTCAAGGGTTTCTTGGAAAAGTTTCTGTTTGAGAAGGCACAAGACTGCTGGAATTCTCTAGATCTACAAGCTTTTGAGGAGATTTTAGCACTTCTCATCTATGGGTTGGTCTTGTTCCCAAACCCTGATCATCTTATAGATGTGAATGCTATCAAGATTTTCATATCTCGGAATCCTATGCCTATATTGCTTGGGGACATCTTACACTCATTTCACACACGAACAATGAGGAAAAGAGGTGTTCTCATGTGTTGTACTTCTCTTCTAGCAAGGTGGTTTATTTCTCACCTTCCCCAGTCAGTCTTGAAGAATGAACAAGGCTTGAGGTGGTCACAATGGTTGATGACTCTTACACATTCTAATGTTCATTGGTGTTCTCGGTCCATAGAAAATGTCATCATCATTGATCGTTGTGGGGAATTCCCTAATGTCCCACTACTTGGCATTAGGGGAGGCATTACCTACAACCCATGTTTGGCATTGAGACAGTTTGGATATGCTCGAAAGGATGGCCCTCATGATATGCTAATTCCAGACTTGGTTTTTGACTTCGACAACAATGCTCAAGGACTTCGACAAAGGTTTATCTGAGCTTGGAGGATGCCCAACAAAGTGGACAGCAAGACACTGGGATACAAGAGTTCCATCCCCCTTGAGCCTTACCTCAAGTGGGTACGAACTCGCGCCCAGAGTCTTATGATGCCATACCCCTACATTCTCCCCATGATCAAAGAGCCTGTTATGGAAGGAGAGGTTCCATACACCCTCCTACATCCTGACATGCCAACATCATTGGAAGAATTGCAAAAGAGTTGGATACAACTCAAGGGAGAACATAACACTTTTGAAGCCAGCTTCTATGCCAGTAAGAAGAAGGTTTTGGAACTTACCCACCGACTTCACGAAGAGGAGACTCTTAACACCTACATCGCACCAAAGAGGATGCGCAACGTCTTTTTACATTAAGAATTTTGTAATATTTTTCCCATGGGGCATTTATGTACTAACAAATTTCTTCTTATTAATATGACGTGTGTTCTTTTTGTTTGCAACAACTTTGAATTTCTAAATCCTTGAATGCATTACATGAATACATATCATTCATCATATGCATAAACAGGTCTTCACACCAGGTTTCCTTATCTTTCTGCTGTTTATTTCTGCAAGATGGATATAGAGTAGACGGTCAAAGATCTGCAAGCACAAAATTCTCAGTTCCAACAACTCCTCATGACCTTGGCAAAGGGTCAGGAGGACCTTAAAGCACTGTTAGAGAAAGAGAGCGAAAAAGAAAAAGAGAAAAAGAAGAAAAGGGCTGGTGTGGCCACTTTGGGGAGAAGGTTTGAGAACCAGGCTAGAAGGGTCCTCGAGTTCCCCTCGACGTCTGACGAAGGGGTTGGTAAAGGTAAGGGAGTTGCAATGCCCTCCGAGTCTGAAGCTGAAGAGGAAGAAGAAGAAGAGAAGGAAGATCACTCTGAGCAGCAGTATCCTCCTGTGAACAATAAGTATAAAAATCTGGAAGAGCGGCTGGCAGCCATGGTGGTGCAAAGAGTACCTGGGTTGGATTTCGAAGAACTAGGGTTGGTTGCTGGGATTGTCATTCCCCCCAAGTTCAAAGTGCCTACATTTGCTAAATACGACGATTTGTCTTGTCCAAAGATGCATCTGCGGTCCTACGTCAGAAATATCCAACCTCACTCTTCTGATAAGGATCTGTGGGTCCACTTTTTTCAAGATAGTTTGTCGGGTACACAATTGGACTGGTTCTATCAACTTGAGAGATCTGATGTTCATAACTGGGAGGATCTGGTTGCTGCTTTCTACCGACAATACCAATATAATGCAGATTTAGCGCCTACTCTTACTCAACTACAGAGTATGGGTATGGTTTCTAATGAGGGCTTTAAGGAGTATGCCCAGAAGTGGAGGGACCTGGCTGGAAGGGTGCAGCCACCATTGCCTGAAAGAGAGCTGGTTGATATGTTTTTGGGGACGTTGTCTGGTCCATTCTTTAATCACCTAATAGGGAGTTCATCGGCAGGGTTCACTGAATTAATTCTGACTGGGGAACGAATTGAAGCTGGCATCAAGAGTGGTAAAATTCAGAAAGATACATCTGCTTCTGCCGCTGTCAAAAAACCTTTTCCAGCTAAGAAGGAGGTGTCAGCTGTTTACACTCAAAAAAGTCGAGGAAGAGAATAGCGCCAGTCAACGGTGGGGGCTGTAATGATCCAAAATACTGCAGCTGATCAGCCTAAGAATGATCAACCAAGAACCAACCAACAGAGAGGGGGAAGGCCTGCTAGGCAGTTCACCAAAATAAACATGACGCCTTCCCAGGTTCTCCCCCATCTATTGAAGCTGAACCTTACAACCTTGAGAGATCTGCCACAAAATCCGGATACAACTTCTCCTTTTTATCATGCCAATGCTAAATGTGCTTACCATTCCGACAGTATAGGGCACGACACCAACAACTGTTGGGCCCTTAAAAACAAGATCCAAGATTTAATAGATGCCAAGGAGGTAGAATTCGATGTGCCCGAAAAGCCGAACGTGATTTCTGCCCCAATGCCTAAGCATGGTCATAATGTCCATGCTATTGAAGAGGATTTGTATGTTTTTGTTGTTGATAACTTAATGACTCTGTTACCTATGGTCAAGATAAATCTGTTGAAAGTCGGGATCTTCCCAGGCTGTGAAAAAGATTATTACTTTTCTTCGTCTCTACAATCTGACTGTCCGCTATTGAAGTCAGGCATCCAACGCCTGATGGATAATCAAGAGATCCTCTTTCAGAAAACTCTTGTTACTCTTATTACTCCTGTTGCTCCAATCAATTATGTTGCTATAATCACCATTTTCGACAATCTTTCCAAGGTCTGCAAAAGACCTGTTAAGATTACACCTGATCCAAAGTTTGTACCGCTGAAAATTACCATGTCGGGGCCTATCCCATATAAGCAACAAGACGATACCGTGGAATTATGGAGGAGAGATCTTCTACCACGGTGTTAAGCAGATCGAATCAGCCGAAGAGAATTCTGATGAAGAAACTCCTGATGTAGGAAATATTGCAGGGACAAGTAAGATAACTCGTAGCGGAAGAATCTTCTCTCCGGAGATTGCTCCTCCAAAGGCAATCTTCGGACCCTCAAGTGCTCCTATGCCTATCAAGATATATGTGCGAAGTCTGGTAATCGAAGAAATTGTTACTCCTGAAGTTGTACCATTTGTTGTTACTGCTGATAAAGGTAAGGGGATCCAAGAAGCGCTTGTTAGGACGAGGGCTCAGACTTTGGTTATCCCTGAGACCACCCAAAAGGAAATGGAGGAAATTTTAAAGATAATTAAGAAGAGCGACTATGATGTCGTAGAACAATTGGGGCAAACCCCTTCAAAAATCTCCATGCTGGCCTTATTGCTCTGTTCCGAGGCTCATGCCAAAGCCTTGATCAGATTCCTGAAAACAGCGCATGTGCCTCAAGAAAATTCTGCGGATCAGTTTCAAGAGTGTGTAGCTAGCCTTACAGCCGATAATGGTCTCGACTTCTCTGACGCCGATCTAACATCTAAGGGAAGAAAGCATAATGATGTGCTGCATGTCTCGGTAGAGTGCAGAGGGACCACTCTTGCTCACGTTCTGGTTGATATCGGTTCATCTTTAAATGTCCTACCAAAGAAGGCATTGGATAGGCTAGACTGTGAAGGTTTGACCTTAAAGCCCAGTAATATCATTGTTAGAGCCTTCGACGGTTCTAAGAGGATGGTTCACGGAGAGGTGGACATCCCCATCAAAGTGGGTATGGAAATTTTCAAATCTACTTTTTATGTGATGGACATCCGTCCTTCATATTCATGCTTGTTGGGAAGGCCATGGATCCACAACGCTGAGGCAGTCACTTCTTCTCTACACCAAATGCTCAAATATCCAGTCCAGGGTAAAATCATAACAGTTCATGGTGAGGAGGAGTATATGATAAGCCACCTTAACTCTTTCCGCTATGTGGAGTTAGATGGTGAATTCATAGAAACACCTTTCTAACACTTTGAAGAGGTTTCTCCTGAAGTTGCAGCGACCAAGACAATGACTTATGTGCCCATCATTATCAAACCTGTGTCCCGGATGTCATCCCTTAAAGATGTGAAGGCAGTGATCGAGGAAGGAGGAAGTACGGTATGAGGTCAGCTACCAGATTTTCCTTTCAAGACATATAAGTTCGATTTAGGTTTCACTGCTTCTGGTCAGAAGATTGTGCGTCGCTCCCGGGCTGGAGGACCACTATTAAAGATCACTCATCACAGAGTTCATGCTTTGGAAGATGTTGAAGATGAGGGCAATTTTGAAGATTGGATCTTTCCAACCATTGAAGGAGGACTGAACAACTGGGAGGCGAAAGACTTCGTTCCCATTACTTTCATCAATCAGTAATTTATCTTTTGAACATTTCCTGTTTGGTCTGTAATAATTATTAAACAATTCATACACTCTTTTTGCCTTGTGCCTTACCCGGGGCATATAGTTCCATTTGTAAGGGCTTTGATTCTTCATTTTCATATGCCATTTTTAATGAATCATGGACGTTTTCATTTATAAACTTTTGTGTTCAGTTTCTTTATTTTTACATTTTATTTTGTTTAAAGATGGTTATCCCTTACACACACCCACACTCACAAAATGCAGGTACCCATCCACTCCGGATTCCATGGGTAACAATTCTGCTATGACCTTCAGTGACTCTGAAGATCTGGTCAATCATGCTGAGTATGAAGGTGATGAATACTGTGAAGTGCCTGGAGAGTTGGCTAGACTTTTGCAATAAGAAGAAAGGGTTATTCTGCCCCATGAAGAGTTGTTAGAGACTATCAATTTGGGTATTGCCGAAGACAGAAAAGAGGTTAAAGTGGGTGCCAACCTAGAGCCAAGTGTCAAAGAGCGCTTAGTTCAGCTGTTGAATGAATATGTTGAGATCTTTGTGCTGGGACTCGACACAGATATTGTGATTCACCGACAGAAGACTGTCCACCAATTAAACAGAAAGTCCGCTGAATGAGGCCCGATATGTCTGAAAAGATCAAAGCTGAAGTGATGAAGCAGTTCAATGTTGGCTTTCTGGCTGTTACTTCATATCTACAATGGGTTGCTAACATTGTGCCCGTGCCTAAAAAGGACGGCAAAGTCAGAATGTGTGTGGACTACAGAGACTTAAACAGGGCTAGCCCTAAAGATGATTTTCCACTACCACACATTGACATCTTGGTTGACAACACAGCTCAACACAAGGTATTCTCTTTCATGGACGGATTTTCAGGGTACAACCAGATCAAAATGGCCCCCAAAGACATGTAGAAGACTACTTTTGTTACGCAGTGGGGTACCTTCTGCTATAAAGTGATGCCATTCATACTGAAGAATGCCGGGGTAACCTATCAGCGAGCCATGGTAGCTTTGTTTCATGACATGATACATCATGAGATTGAAGTCTACGTAGACGATATGATAGCTCGTTCACAAACAGAAGAAGAACACCTCGACCATCTGCAAAAGCTGTTTGTCAGGTTGAAGGAATATAAGCTCAGACTGAACCCTAGCAAGTGCACTTTCGGAGTCAGGTCCGGTAAACTTTTGGGATTCATCGTCAGTAACAAAGGCATCGAGGTTGATCCTGCCAAAGTCAAAGCTATACAAGAAATGCCTGCCCCTCGCACTGAGAAAGAGGTCAGAGGTTTCTTGGGACGCCTAAACTACATCGCAAGGTTCATCTATCACCTAACATCTACCTGTGAACCAATCTTCAAGCTGTTGAAGAAAGATCAAGTGGTTGAATGGAATGATGATTGTCAAGTTGCTTTCGATAAGATCAAGGAGTATTTGCTGGAACCTCCTATCTTGATGCCACCCGTCAAAGGAAGGTCGTTAATCATGTATCTGACTATTTTGGATAATTTAATGGGGTGTGTACTAGGCCAACATGACGAGTCTGGTCGAAAATAGCATGTCATTTATTACCTTAGAAAAAAGTTTACCGACTGTGGGACTCGCTACTCACTGCTCGAGAAAACTTGATGCGCTTTTGTGATCGGTGGGAAAGAGAACTGACTGTTTTGGAATGCTGGTTCATGTTTTGCATTTGTTTTTGCAAAATGTCGCGGTAAGCAAGAGTCGCCTCCGGCTTTTATTTTATCCAACAAGGAAAGGAAAAAAGCACAGAAAAATTCCTTTTTCGAGATGTTTCTCGGGTTTGGGAGGTAGATTATAGAAAAGGAAGGTTTTAGCACCCTTTCTATCTGTGGTTATCCACGGGCTCTTAGGTACTTGCTCATTGTGTTTTCAAAATTTGCTTTTCTTTGTGTTTGTGGGATTGAAAGAAGTTTTTGTTTGAAAGAAGTGTGAGTGTGAAAAGTTTTGTTTTGTTTTAAAAGGAGCAAGTACTTGAGAACTATCTACCTCGAAAAAGGAATTAATCTGTACAAATGTCCTTTAGACAATGCTATCCCACTATGGAGGAGTAGGTAGCATCGTCGTTGGAGTTTTCGGGTCAATTCGATTAAGGGACGTGTAGTCACTAAAGCAATGTTAGGACGCCTTAGCGATAACCCTAATGTCTTAGATCATTTTATCCGAGGCAACCGTTTCGAGGCAACTATGATCTTTGGACAAGAGGACGACCTCTAAAACTTCCTATACTAAATGACCACGTTCGAAGGCAACCAAGTGAGGTGTACCCTAAGAGTGGCATGTGCAAGTGTGTTATTTCGGTTAATTTATCTTTGTACATGTCGTGGGTGAGCTATGTTGATTTTAAGTTCATACATTGGATCTTGTCATGCATTCCCTATTATCAAATATCTAACAATTTATAGTTGCGGAAATTAAATTGCGGAAATTAAATCTAAACTATTACAAGGCGTCGGGTATTTACATCGCCAAAAACAAACCCTTTAAATTTAAATTGCGGAAAATAAAATAAAGGGATAAATAATTAAAGTCCTAATTAAAAGTTATTACATACCGGAAGCAATTACAATATTGGAAATATGGATCGCGTGCGAAAAATTAAGACGGCGCATTTTTTAGGGTTTTGACCCCTTTTTTATTATTAAGCAAAATATTTTTGTTATTTTTGAATTTATGGAAATAAACTAAATTAATAATTAAATTAAATTAAATTAAATAATGAAAATCTTCTTGGGGTTTTGAATATTTAAGGAAATAAAAATAAAATGGTTAAAATTGTTAAAACCTAATATTCTAATTAATTTTAATTTATTGCAAAAATGTTAAAATTATACCTAATTAAAAAAACTAAGTCAATTAAATTATTTATTTACAAAAATAAAATAATGAAATTAGTAAAAATGATATTTTTTATGTTTTCTGGTTTTATTAAGAAAAATAAATTGGTTAGTGTAAATAATAATAATAATTAAAAACAATTAAATAAAGAAAGAAATATGAAAAGAAAAGAAATTGACCAAATGGGGGGTTTGGGCCTGGAAAGGAGGTGAAAATCAGCAATCCAGAGGCCCACTTATGCCAGCCTTGTTTGACTTTCTGGAATCCCACGCGTGCCTGTTGACTTGAGTGTATGGTGTACCTCCAATATGGGCCTTTAGATTTGGCCTGAAGGCCATCTGGCGCTTGGGATCTGGAGGTCCATGGTAAGCCACGCTTTGGACGTTGTATGAGAATACCTATTGAAAAAATATAACAAGCAATTTGGGGGACCTGGGATTCGAACCCAGGTCCCATAGGTCTTTCCACTAACGCCTCCACCAACTGAGCTGTGATGTTTTATTGTTAATAAAATAAACACTGATTATTATATGTGAAAAATAATTAATATGCTGGAAAAATAAAAAAATATGGCGCGCTGTTTGAATTGGCCAATTGGGAGAGGACGCGTGGTCGTCTTCTTCACAAATCTCTGGTTTTCTTACCTGCAGATTTTTATCCGCAGTAAGATTCGTGGCTTGCTTCTAAAACTCGTTCTAGGCCATAAAAATACCATCCAAGAACATGGATGTGATCGTCTCTTCCTCCTGAGTTCACCTATGCCAATTATTTGTCCCAATTTTTCCTGCATAGCAAACGCCTAAAAAACAAGAACCAAAACCCTAGCTTCGGGCATGGCTGTACAGGCTACCAAAACAAAATAAAATAATGTAGAAACATTTTAAATGGCACGATAAACATGATTATGCAAAGATATTGGCAAAAGGATGCAAGAATAAGAGACCGTGACTCCATGTTCAGAGCCACGTTCAGGACGACTTACAGTGCGTTTGGAGATGATTCAGGGCTCGTGAGTGATTGATTTAGCTTCAGTGAATGGCTAACAAGAAGATAGCGTTGAGCTTTTGCCTTGAATTAGTCTCTAAGCAAGATTTCGATCTCCACTTTTTCCAAGCTTTTTTCAGTTTTGGTTTGGCCGTTTCTGTAGCTTCCAGGTCCTGTCCTTGATGCCTTTTGCTTGTGTGTGTATAAGGGAAGCAATTAGGTTAAACTTTGGGCCTCCAATCCTTGTGTATTGATGATTAAAGATATGATTTGATCACCATTAACAAAGCTTCCATATTTGTCTCAAATCAAATATTTTGTACATAACATGGCATGATTCGGATTTGATTTGGTCCATGATGATACTTGAAGCCTATATCAATAAAAAAGATTCTATTCCATCAATTTTTGGATTTTATTTGAATTAATATTGATTTAAAATGAATTAATTCAATAAAAAAAAATAGAAAAATTAATGAATGGACATGAAACTGAAGATAGGACACGTGTGTGGTGTGACAAGATCAGATCAAGTGGAAAAAAGTGGGCCCATTTGGCAAAATTTGAAGTTTTGGGGATAGTTGACTTTTGGCAATTTTGGAAAAATACCCAACTTCAACAATTCATAACTTCTTCAATTTTGAACTTTTGGAAGTGTTCTTGGACTTTTTAGAAACCTTGAGATGTCCTCTAACCAACCCTTTTGGTCTCATCTTATTTTGATATTCCATTCTCAAGTTATAATCTTTGGGAAAAAAGGTATTTTTGTTGACTTTCAAAAATGACCTATAACGTCCAAATTTGTAACTTTTTGTGAGTGCATTTCTTGATCTTTAGGTGTGAATATGGATTGTAGGAAATTGCATCCTCTTTAAAATGAGCTTTGGATGGGTCATTTCTCATAAAGTATGAGAAAGTTATGCTTGGTCAAAGTTGAGTTGACTTTTCCTACAAAACCCTAATTTAGCAACTTTTGAATCTTGATGAATCTTGAGCAATCCTTGATGAATCATTATCAACCTTTGATAAAATGATGAATTATCCTTCAAAATGATAATGTCGACAAAAAATCTAGATGTTTGACTGTTTGTAGGTTACAGTTGACTTTTGCCCTAGCACAGTCGATTCTTTGACTTCTTGAGCAATTGACTGACCAAACTTCCTCTGCAAGGCTTGAAATTTTACATGGATGAACTTGATAGCATATTAGGACATTGGGGAGAACTTGAGGCCATTTCTATGCAAGAACCTTGATGCAACACAAAACCCTATTTTTGAATTGACTGCCTTAGGAGATGATTTGACTGTCCAACTCTTGAGCTAACTTGAATCACTTGGAGATTATTCTTGACATGTCTTGAGAAATATGGGAGGGCAAATTTTGGGGTACAACAACTTTGGTATGGGCTGCTCTTCGGCTAAGGCAGTATATGTTGACACATACAACTTTGTTGATTTCTAAAATGGACCCGATCGAGTACATCTTCGAGAAGCCTGCTTTATCCGGAAGAATCGCTAGATGGAAGATGATCCTCACCGAATATGATATACAGTACATAACCCAAAAAGCTATAAAGGGGAGTGTACTATATGACCATCTAGCTCATCAAGCTGTCGAAGATTACCAATCCATGAAGTTCGACTTCCCCGACGAAGACATTATGACATTGGACAACATTGAAGGTAACAGACTATATGACAGACCTGAACAAGGATCCTGATGGACCCTGTACTTTGATGGTGCTTCAAATTCACTTGGAAACGGCATCGGCGCGGTGCTTATCTCTCCGGAAGGTTTCCATACACCTTTCACTGCTAGACTCTGCTTCAGCTGCACCAACAACATGGCTGAGTATGAAGCTTGTATCTTTGGTCTCAAGGCTGCGATTGACTTAGGAATCAAATCCTTGGTTGTGTTTGGAGACTCCGCTTTGGTTAACAATCAAATCAAAGGAGAGTGGGACACTAAACATCCTAACCTCATCCCATACAAAGAACATGTCCTGACATTGTTACCTCATTTCGAGCAGATTACCTTCGAGCACTTTCTGCGAGAAGAAAATCAGCTAGTAGATGCGCTAGCTACAATGTCTTCCATGTTTAAACTTAGATGGGATAATGAGGCTCCCCAAATCACCATCGAGCGAATGGACGAACCTGCACATTATCATGAGATTAATACCGAAGAAGTAGTGGAACAACCTTGGTTTCATGAAATCAAAAGGTATCTCAAGACTCGAGAATACCCTGAAGGAGCTTCAGTAAACGACAAAAAGTTCTTAAGGAGATTTGTTGCCAAGTTCTTCCTAAGCAATGGTATCATATACAAGCGCAACCATGATTTTGTTCTGCTTCGTTGTGTGGACAAGATTGAGGCTGAGCAGATCATGACTGAACTGCATAGTGGCATATTTGGCACCCACTTGAGTGGACATACGATGGCTAAAAAGATTCTAAGGGCAGGCTACTACTGGTCTACCATGGAAGCTGACTGTCATCAATATGCCCGTACTTGTCACAAATGCCAAGTCTATGCTGACAAGATACATATTCCCCCAGTTCCTGTCAATGTTCTAACAGCTCCTTGGCCATTCGCAATGTGGGGAATCGACATGATTTGAGAGATCAAGCCTACGGCATCCAATGACATCGCCTCATCCTGGTGGCTATTGATTACTTTACCAAATGGGTCGAAGCAGCTTCCTTCGCCTCCGTTACAAAGAATGTGGTTGCTCGATTCATCAAGCAGAACCTCATATGTCGGTATGGTATCCCCGACAGGATCATCACGGACAACGGTACAAACCTAAATAACACTGTGATCATCGCTCTGCGCGAACAGTTCAAGATTCAACATCACAATTCATCTCCCTATAAGCCAAAGATGAACGGTGTTGTTGAAGCTGCGAACAAAAATATCAAGAAGATCATTCAAAAGATGACAGTCACCTATAAGGACTGGCATGAGATGTTACCGTTTGCTCTGCACGGATATCGTACCACGGCGCGTACTTCAACCGGGGCAACCCCATTTTCTTTGGTATATGGCATGGAAGCTGTATTACCTATGGAAGTTCAGATCCCTTCTTTGAGAATTATGAAGGATGTTGGTTTAAGTGAAGACGATTGGATTCAGACCCGGCTTGATCAACTTAATTTGATCGATGAGAAGCGACTTACTATTGTTTGTCATGTTCAGACGTATCAAAAACGGAAGATCAAGGCTTTCAACAAGAAAGTTAGACGGCAGGTGTATCAGATCAGAGATCTTGTAATCAAGCGGATCATCTTGCCGCAAAGTGATCCCAGGGGCAAATGGACTCCTACTTACGAAGGACCATTTGTGATCAAAAACATCTTTTCTGGTGGGGCTATGATTTTAACCACCATGGACGGTGATGACCTGCCGCACCCTGCGAACGCAGACATAGTCAAAAGATATTACGCATAAATGACCCGACAAGTTGAAAACCCGAAAGGGCGACTTGTAACACCCCTTCTAAAATACCCTGAATAATATTAATTATATCAATAATTAAAGACATATTCCATCAGAGTTAACACAGAACAAGGGATGTCACAATTATGAAATAAATAAAACTTCCAATAAAACAGTAGTCATGCTACACTGAGGATCATTATTCAAATAATTCAATCAACTTAAGACCATGTCTTACACAGCGGAAAAATACCATAACCAAAACGGAATAAACCAAAACATAATTATTCCCAATGAAATTCAAAGAAACAATTGAATAATAACTAATTCCTCAACTAAACGTTCCCCAGTGTTACAACCTATCAGAGCACGACACTGACACACGGACTTAAAGTAACATAGCTCTAGAGCCATCCTCACCAACTCCTGAGCTGCTAACTTTAATATGAAATTGTTAAAGTAAGGGTGAGATTTCTCATAATTAACATGCATTATAAGCTTCTCAATCAACATTATATCACAAGCATATTATTTCACCCATTTTAGCATAAATTCAGGTTCAACACGCAGTTCCAATCATACAAGTCATTATGCATAAATCAATAATCAACCAAAGAATTGTAACATTGGAAGACATCCTAACATGTTACAATTCCATGCAAACACAAATGCAGACACAATGCATGTGGTACCAACACGTGACCAAGTCACCCAACACTGATCCATCATCAACCGGATACAGCAACCATCGATTCGTCCATAAACACCCAGACACGAATCCAGCCTAACCACCCATCATCACCCGGGTATCGGTTAACAGCAATACAAGTCAAATTCCACACAATGGGAATTAACTTCACCAAAACAATACATATGCACGCACATCACTAGCATGCCACATCAAATCAGTCTATGAAATACATCAATTTATCATAACTGAACCAAAACCAAAAACATGATATCTCAACGATCATGCACACTATCATTAGCAACATAAACATGCCTTTCATTCACACAATACTAATACATCCATCCATCACAGGTTCACTGCTACATACACACCCATGTGCGTTAGCCAATAATCACTTATTCCGGGATTTGACTCATTTTCAAAATAATTTCAGGTTTTAGGAAATCTTTTCATTTTATAAAATAGAGCATTAAATTTAAGAAATAACGCCCAAAACGACACTCAAAACGGACTTACGGTTTGAAAGTTATGAATTTTCAAAGTTTAATATTTTTCAAAAGTTACAGCAGAACCCGGTTCCTACATATGCAGGAACCGGTTCCTGCGAAGTTCAAAAATCACGCTTCTGGAAAAATGTATGGGAACCCGGTTCCTACCTATACAGGAACCGGTTCCTACGTGCATTTTTGCCAGTTTTTTATAAATTCACACAGTGGAACCCGGTTCCTCCCCACTGGGAACCGGTTCCCACGACCTGCAGAGTCAAATTCTGCACTTTTGACAGCATTTATTCATTCTAAACCAATTCCAAACATACCCATACGAATTGCAACATGAGAAAAACCAAAACACATCCATTTTGCACCATTATAACATCAAACAACATTATTTCATCATTCCTTTTTATCATCTGACACCCTAATGGTTTTCAACCTACAATTTGACGCAATAGGGACAATTCTACGGAACCCTAGAATTCCAAACCGGGATTCCCTAACATACTATGATCCATACTATTGAATATCTAAACCGATAATACGAATTAACTAATCGAAATCACCCCTTACCTTGTGGGTTCTTCGAATTCTGACGCTTCCGGTTTTTCTCCTTCTTTTTCCTCTTCTCAAATGCACGTATGATGAATATTCCAAAATAACTCTCTTTCTCTTCTTTTTCCTTTTAATACTCCTTTTATTATTCCAATAAAATAATTAAATTAGTAATTAGTAAGAGTAGAGTATTTTACCCCTCACACCCTCTAATCACTCTTCACACCACCAATACTTCTTTCCTTTAATTAATTAAATTAATTCCAATAATCCAAAAATACCAATAATTAAATTTCCAATTAAATTAATAATTAAAAATTCTAATTATTTAATAATCAGATTATTTGGGGTGTCACACGACTTGGGCAAAAATGGGGATCTCGGTGAATCGAAAACCCGAAAGGGCGGTTCAGGCAAAAATTAGGGATAAACAAAAAAAATCTGTACACCCGGCAAGTTGAAAACCTGAAAGGGCGGCTTGGGCAAAAATTATGGAATTAAAGCGTATGATTATGTCTCGTCGGATCACTTTAAGGACAATCTCTTCACGAACAAGCTCCAAGCTTCTGATCAATCCAATCATCTATGAACGAAGCGACGAATGGACAAGATACTCAGAGTTGCGAAGGCTATAGCAGAATGGGAATCCCATGGAATTGTTACACATAGCCATCTTTCTTTGTATAAATTTTTCTCAATTTTTTGACAACATTCTCTTACTAGGATGTCTATTTCTTTTGTACAAAATACTTATACCAAGTTAATACAAAGATACTTCAAAGTGCAGAAAATTGTTTTCCTTTTCTTTCTTTTTTACACTTTTGTTTTATTTGAAAACGTCCAATGATTTATTAAAATGAGCATATGCATTTGAATATAAGCACTACTTACAAATAAAACGAAATGAGAAAGGATAATTACTGATAGGATGAAAGTATAGGAAGATGTCTATTCCAGGAGAAATCCCCTGCAATACATCATCCAGATCCTCGGCGGAACTAAAATCTTGAAATGCATATCCCTAGCGGAGTTAAGTTTCAAGAATCCCCATCAGAGCTGAGTTTTCAAACTCCCGATCCCCAACGGAGCAAAACTTTGAACTACAAACCCTCAGTTAAGATGAAACTTTCTTCCCCAAGCAGAGCCAAAACTTCAGCCTTTAAACACCCGTGGAAATCCAGTTTCCTCCATTATCGCGGAAGAATCACTTTAAAACCGGATAACTCCCTAGAGAGTTATCCTTCCCCAGTGAAGTCGCCGATCAAATCAACACGTCATTAAGATCCCCAGCGGAGATGAAACTTTGATCTACTAATCCCTGGTGGAAACCATTCAGTTTTCCCCTGATATCCCCAACAGAACAGAGATCCTCACTCTTGAAATCCCCAGTAGATTGGCATACAACCCAAACTCCTGATCTCCCCAGCAGTATAGCTTTTCCCCACAGAGGTTGTCAAAGATCTTGAATCTCCAACAGTGGTCTTGGATCTATTTTCCCCGACAGCGGTCAAAGATCTTATTATCTCCAGCTATCCAGGATTTATTTTCCTCAGCAAGACAACTAATCAGCTTACACGCCATATACATTACATTCATAAATCATAAACATTGATAAAACACATCATATTGCATCATACATTTCATGCAACATGACTTTGTGTTTTCAGCTAACATTCTACCCTTTTCAGGATAAAATCAATAGTTATCTAAAATAGATGTTCAAACTCAGAAAACGGCTTAGAGATGCTCCAGACACAGACGCTCTCTTATTTGCTTATTCAAATCAAGGGGCAGATTCTTGGTCTAGTTATGAAGCCTGGGTTCGACCAGATATTACTTTGATTATGCTAAAGCCCGAAGATCGACCGGAGAATAGTAGAATCCCCTGCAAGTTCTTTTGAAGCCAGGATGTTGACCAGATAAGAAGCAAAGTATCGTGAAGCCTGGATGTTGACCAGATAGCCATACAAAACTGTGAAGCCTGGATGTTGACCAGATAATAGTAAGGTACACTGTAAAGCTTGGATGTTGACCAAATAACAGTTTACTCGGCCAATTACCTTGAAGCCTGAATTCAACCGGATAGTGGTAGGCCTCAAATTCAAAAGGAAACCCGGGGGCGACCGGATAACCATTTGATTTCCTTCTGAAGCCTGGATGTTGACCAGATAGGAAGAAAAGTATCATGAAGCCTGGGTGCTAACCAGATAGCCATACAAGACTGTGAAGCATGGATGTTGACCAGATAATAGTAAGGTACATTGTGAAGCTTGGATGTTGACCAAATAACAGTTTACTCGGCCAATTACCTTGAAGCCCGAATTCAACCGGATAGTGGTAGGCCTCAAAGTCAAAAGGAAACCCGGGGGCGACCGGATAACCATTTGATTTCCTTCTGAAGCCTGGATGTTGACCAGATAGGAAGCAAAGTATCATGAAGCCTGGGTGCTGACCAGATAGCAATGCAAGACTGTAAAGCCTGGATGTTGACCAGATAACAGTTCACTGTCACCTCTCCAACTGAAAGATGACTCCCCAGTAGAATAACAATCGAATGAAGTTCTATTTCTACCACAATAGAGACCAGCATTCCCCGGCATAGTACTCCTCAACAACAGGTGTATATGCCCTCACAAAGGAATCTCTTATACGATCATTTTTTCTTGGATGGCATCTTTAAGCCCATCTCCGCCAAGATTCTGTCACATCTCCAAATGGCATCTTTAATCCAATTCCCTAAACTATACTATGGCGAGTGCAAATTTACGGGCACTCTAGTGTCCAATCCTCTTTTACCTTCGAGTCACGAAAGGCAAACTCGCCAATCTAACTCTTCAGGTTCAAGAAGATTGAACAGGGCCAACTGTTGTACCCCAAAATTTTCCCTCTCATTTTTTCAACATTTCTCATCACAAGGCTCTTTGAACTCAAGATCAAGCTAGGGTTTGCTCTGCTCAAGACATCTCCTTGCACTGTTGACCTAAATTAGGGTTTGAGTTTGCACAAGGAATTTTGGACTTCTAATGCTCAAAGTGGCTTTCATACTTCATATTGTACTTATAAGATTACCTCTACCAAGTTTCAAGCCTTGAATCAAATTTTTGCCCAGTCAGTTGAACAGTTGACCTAGAAATCAGCTGTATTGAGGAAAAAGTCAATTGTGCCTAATTTACAGTCAAACCTCATAAATTTTGACCCGCATAAACATTATAAACTCACATGAACCATTTGATCAAGTTTGGACCACAACTCCACAAGAAATTTGATCAGATCACCAAAAGGGCAAAATGGTCATTTTTAGGGTTTTGACTGCAGAAGGGCAATATCTGACTTTTGACCTAGCCAATGGCAAATTTGGTTCAATCATGGATTAAAGGACTCAATGGAATCATCTTGACCTATTCACAAGGTTCAAAAGATCTCAATTGCATTGGATTGACAGATGAATTTTTCAGTCAATTGATCAAAATTTGATTGTACACTAAAAAGTCAAACTTTGACTTTTTGGTCAAAATCAAGTGCCAAGGGTCATTTTTCATCAAGATGTGTCAAAACATGAAACTTGTTCATCAAGAAACCCAATCTTGCAAATTAGGGTTTAAGATTGAAAAAATTTCATAACTTAGAATTTTTCTAAGTTAGGAAATTTTCTTAATTTTTCCCAACTTTGCCCAACATTTTCACCATGATGCAATTGGATTAAAACAAAACTTCCACCATGAAAGTTGTAGTCCTCCACAAAGTATACAACTTTGATTCACAAAGTTTTCCCAAAAGAAGCTTGGATCTCAAGTTATGATTTTTGGAACAAGGGTCCATGAAACTTTTCACTTAGTGAAATTTTGCCCTAGTTTAGGCAGGATTTTGGCCTATCTTCATGGCAATTTTTCACATAGTTACAATTGGAATATAAAATTGAATTTCAAATATGTATTTTAGATCATACTGCAATCTTTTAAAAATGTCCAAGAACTCTCCAAACTCATTTGTGGTTAGGGAGAATCGAAGGCTTGAAGTTGGCAAAAACTCACTTTTCATCCATGTCATGTTCATAGTGATACAAGTTGCAAACTCTAATCAACTTGCTTTGCACTATATTACAGGCCTCAAAACCACTCCATACTCAATAATTAAATGCAAATTCATTGGTCTAAGGCATTGTTTTGGTCATTAGAGGTTTGCACATTAGATTAATCCCTAAATAGAAAAAGCAACATTACCATTTTTGCTTAAATCTTGCTTTATGTCAAAACTGAATCCTTGAGCATTGAGCCATATCGTATGCAGCAAATAAAATCCACAAATTAGAGGGGCCAAGAGCATAGTGTGCAAGCTGATAGATAGCCTGTACAGGCTTGTCTTCCATCACTTCTCATATTTTGCTTCATAACCAAGAAATTTGTCCAATATCACAGAATTCACACATCTGAGAAAACCAACTTTGGCAAGCATTGGAGACAAGTTTCTCACATCCCCTTGATCCAGAAACATGAGCCTTTGAGCCCTCAAACCTCCCATAGCACAAAATTACCTTCCATTGGCAAAACATGGCATCATTTGCATCTTGAGTTCTATCTCACAAGTTGCTCGTGCATTTTGTCCCAAACCTGTTCAAACACCTTCCGTACAACCTATCCAAGCTATCCCAACCCTTAAACACAGACTGTAACTCCATTTACAAGGTTTGCCATTTTTTATTTCAGCTTGTGCAGGTTGAGTTCTGTATGCTTGTTCAAGCATATTCAGGGCAAGCTAGGCATTGGAGAAGGTCAGGGGAAGTTCAAGCAAGCTCCCAAACATCTCAAGCCTCATTGAAAAGCTCCACATTGTCAGACACGACCTCAACTGAAAAAGGTTTTTGTCAACTTCATATCTCTCTATTTAGGAATAGTTAGGCTTAGGTTTGTGAATAAAAAAATGTAGTATTCATACCCATGAAGTTGTACATATGCTCAATTTTCATTTTAGTTAAGCATGCTAAGAGAATTTGGTCCATGAACATCCTGAAAAAAATAGGTTAAGATTTAGGGTCAGAGAAATTCTCTCTGGTCTTTGAGAGTTAGGACAAGTTTCTTATATGGTTGAATTCGTCTTGGAAAACTCTACAACTTTGATGTTATGTGTCTTTGCATTAGAGCACGTATGCAGGTTGTTCGTGTTTGTACAGGGTGCGCGAAATTTTGAAGACAAAGGTTGAAGATGAAGTCTGGCTTGGGCTGGTCTTTGGTTCTTTTGTTTTTGACACCCCTTTTTGTTGAATGCACCCCCTGGCCCAATTTCTTTATACTTTTATATTTTTGTATTTATTTTCATTTTCTGAGTTTATTTTATATTTTCCAAACATAAAAATATCCAAAAATATTTTCATCAATTTTCACATTTATTTTTATTATTTTTATTATTTTTTAGACATGAAAATAATTATTAAGTATTATATACTTTTATTTTATTTAATTAAAACTTTTAAACATTATAGAAATATTATATATTTTATTTTTTATCATTGATACCTATAAAATAATATTTTTCTCATATACTATTATTTATCTAAATATTTGTATATATTTATATTTTATTTTTGTATATAAAATAATTAATATAATACATATTATCTTAAAAAAAAAAAACTAGGGTTCCCACCCTTATTAAAAAAAATAATACTTTTTTTTATATATATATTTTTTACACTTGAATATATTTTTACTTTTATTGTACATAAAAATAAATTAATAAATATACTTCTTAAAAGAAAATTAGGTTTTTTTACCCTTAATTAATAAAATGAAAATAATCTTTTTATTTCTTTTATATACACTAAACATTTTTTACATACATAAAAAATAAACATAAATATTTTTGCATATTCATAATATTTTGTATATTTATTTAATTTTTTTATTTAAATATTATTCATTTATTATTTATGTCATTGATTCAATTTGGATGTAATAGTAAAATTAGGGTTTTAATTTCTTGTCAAATAATCCCCATTCAAAAATTGTATCCCCATCCCCATAATCATGTTGTAATAGTCGTAGATTTACCTTTACGCATTTATGCTTCCAATTATGCCATGATTAGAGATTAGGATTTGTATGCAAAAAAATCCAAAATCAAACAAATAGCTTGACTAATGCAAAGACAAAAAGCATGTAAATTGACAACATAATGTACACTTGCACCCCTAGGGTTATATCCGCTTGTTGCCTTAAAAATTGGCCATGTTATGCATGTTAAGTACTTTGGCAAAACAAAAACAAAACAAAAGATCATAGTCCCTCTATGACGCTATCTTGGTTGCCTATACAAAATGATCTAGTCCCTCAAAAAATTGCTAAAGATACTTAGCACAATTGCTATCATGGTCAATACGATGACCCGCGCCTGTCCCGTTTAACATCCAAATACAAGGTTGTTTACCAAATACAATGGTAAAACAACATTGTCAAAAGGGTTAAAAACGTATAGGAAAGATCTTTGAGTAAAATAGGGTAGACAACTCTTAGTTACTTGATCAAAACTAGCAAAACATCCTTGCTATTTTCAAACACACTTCACAACAAAATTTCAAAACATTTCCCAAATCAAACTTTCAAACATTGAAATATCTTTTCAAAAGACAAACACCTTTGTATATATTCAAACAAGAATCATTACAAAGGTTGCCTATACAAGGCATCTTTTCAAAACATTTTCAAAACCACGCACAAAGCACCATTTCAAACAATTGAAAAGCAAAAGCAAGTGATCTAAACAAGTAACTAAGAGCCCATGGATAACCATGGATGAAAAGGGTGCTTGCACCTTCCCTTTTCATAATCTACCCCCCGAACCCATGAAAACATCTCAAAGTTCTTTCCTGTGCTTTTTGACCTTTCCTTTGGATAAAATAAAAAGTCGGTGGCGACTCTTGCTAAACCGAAACATTTGCAAACACAAACGCAAAACCTCAAGTCAGTTATCCCACTGTATCACAGAATTGGCGACTCTACTGGGGACTTATCTAAAAGTGGTTTAACCTTAGGGTTTAGATCACCTTTACATGCTTATCTTGTTTGCTTTGATTGCTTTACATTTGGTTCTCTTGTTTGGGTTTGAATCCTCTACCCGGATTTGGGAAACATTCATAGGTAAATAGCAATACATTGTGGAAACTGTGCGGGGTATACCGACATGGTTGAAGCAATAGCTATATTAGTGCGACATATTTGTGGGTACCGGTAGCCTTTGAGTCAATCAAAGAGAATACGGGGCCGCTGAGTTATGTCATGAAGCACTAATGAACTCTTAGAACCTTACTTGACCATCTTGGCCTTTTTAGGGGTAGTGAGATGACCGGCTTTAGTGCAGTCCGAAGTTGGTAGATACTCGATACTACACTCATTGAGGGTTGTTTTATTGGAATATTTCGGTCGCCAGTTAAGTGGATAAACTGAAACAATGAACACAGAAAATAATCCAGTGATATTAAGCTCCTTAGAACCAGGTTGCTATTTATAGGACAGGTTGTGCCAACTAACTTCAAGAGGGTACTTACCTATGAAACTCTATGCAAGCCTGAAACTAGGATCTTGTGTAATTTGCTTGTACATATACTTGTGCATACATCATAAAGCATCATATGCATCCACTAACCATTTCAAGGGTTTGGATCTTCATCTTTGTTCTTGTTTTGTAGGTAATGGAATCTCTTTGCAGGAAAATAATCCAAGTCAACCTTATGAGAATTCCTCCTCTACTCAAGGATCTTACTTCCAAGATTCCAGAGAATTCTCCCTTCAGTGAAAGACATGATAGACTTCTCAACTTGGTCAACTCCAACATTGAAGAAGACATGGTGAAAGTTCTCTTCCAGTTCTTTGACCCCCTACACCATTGCTTTATATTTCCTGATTACCAACTAGTACCTACTTTATAGGAATTTTCTCAACTCCTGAGGATTCCTATTCTCCATCAACTACCCTACAACGGTATGGAAAGAGAACCAAAGCCTGAAGATGTTGCTCAAGCCCTACACTTGCAACCAGCTGATATCAAAGGTCATTGGGAAACCAGAAGTGGTGTCAAGGGTTTCTTGGAAAAGTTTCTGTTTGAGAAGGCACAATACTTCTGGAATTCTCTAGATCTACAAGCTTTTGAGGAGATTGTAGCACTTCTCATCTATGGGTTGGTCTTGTTCCCAAACCCTGATCAGCTTATAGATGTGAATGCTGTCAAGATTTTCATATCTCGGAATCATGTGCCTACATTGCTTGGGGACATCTTACACTCATTTCACACACGAATAATAAGTAAAAGAGGTGTTCTCATGTGTTGTACTTCTCTTCTAACAAGGTGGTTTATTTCTCACCTTCCCCAATCAGTCTTGAAGAATGAACAAGGCTTGAGGTGGTCACAACGGTTGATGACTCTTACACATTCTAATGTTCATTGGTGTTCTCGGTCCAGAGAAAATGTCATCATCATTGATCGTTGTGGGGAATTCCCTAATGTCCCACTACTTGGCATTAGGGGAGGCATTACCTACAACCCCTGTTTGGCTTTGAGACAGTTTGGATATGCTCGAAGGGATGGACCTCATGATATGCTAATTCCAGACTTGGTTTTCGACTTCGACAACGACGCTCAAGGACTTCGACAAAGGTTTATCCGAGCTTGGAGGATGCCCAACAAAGTGGACAGTAAGACACTGGGACACAAGAATTCCATCCCCCTTGAGCCTTACCTCAAGTGGGTACGAACTCGCGCCCAGAGTCTTATGATGCCATACCCCTACATTCTCCCCGTGATCAAAGAGCCTGTTATGAAAGGAGAGGTTCCATACACCCTCCTACATCTTGACATGCCAACATCATTGGAAGAATTGCAAAAGAGTTGGATACAGCTCAAGGGAGAACGAAACACTTTTGAAGCCAGCTTCTATGCCAGTGAGAAGAAAGTTTTGGAACTTACCCGCCGACTTCACGAAGAGGAGACTCTTAACACCTACATCGCACCAAAGAGGATGTGCAACGTCTTTTTACATTAAGAATTTTGTAATATTTTGCCTATGGGGCATTTATGTACTAACAAATTTATTCTTATTAATATGACGTGTGTTCTTTTTGTTTGCAACAACTTTGAATTTCTAAATCCTTGAATGCATTACATGATTACATATCATTCATCATATGCATAAACAGGTTTTCACACCAGGTTTCCTTATCTTTCTGCTGTTTATTTCAGCAAGATGGATATAGAGCAGACGATCAAAGATCTGCAAGCACAAAATTCTCAGTTCCAACAACTCCTCATGGCCTTGGTAAAGGGTCAGGAGGAACTTAAAGCACTGTTAGAGAAAGAGAGGGAAAAAGAAAAAGAGAAAAAAAAGAAAAGGGTTTGTGTGGCCACTTTGGGGAGAAGGTTTGAGAACCAGGCTAGAAGGGTCCTCGAGTTCCCCTCGACGTCTGGCGAAGGGGTTGGTAAAGGTAAGGGAGTTGCAATGCCCTCCGAGTCTGAAGCTGAAGAGGAAGAAGAAGAAGAGGAGGAAGATTACTCTGAGCAGCAGTATCCTCCTGCAGACGATAAGTATAAAAATCTGGAAGAGCGGCTGGAAGCCATGGAGGTGCAAAGAGTACCTGGGTTGGATTTCGATGAACTAGGGTTGGTTGCTGGGATTGTCATTCCCCCCAAGTTCAAAGTGCCTACATTTGCTAAATACGATGATTTGTCCTGTCCAAAGATGCATTTGCGGTCCTACGTCAGAAAGATCGAACCTCACTCTTCTGATAAGGATCTGTGGGTCCACTTTTTTCAAGATAGTTTGTCGGGTACGCAATTGGACTGGTTCTATCAACTTGAGAGATCCGATGTTCATAACTGGGAGGATCTGGTTGCTGCTTTCTACCGACAATACCAATATAACGCAGATTTAGCGCCTACTCGTACTCAATTACAGAGTATGGGTATGGTTTCTAATGAGGTCTTTAAGGAGTATGCCCAAAAGTGGAGGGACCTGGGTGGAAGGGTGCAACCACCATTGCCTGAAAGAGAGCTGGTTGATATGTTTTTGGGGACGCTGTCTGGTCCATTCTTTAATCACCTAATAGGGAGTTCATCAGCAGGGTTCACTGAATTAATTCTGACTGGGGAACAAATTGAAGCTGGCATCAAGAGTGGTAAAATTCAGAAAGATACATATGCTTCTGCCGTTGTCAAAAAACCTTTTCCAGCTAAGAAGGAGGTGTCAGCTGTTTACACTCAAAAAAGTCGAGGAAGAGAAGAGCGCCGATCAACGGTGGAGGCTGTAATGATCTAAAAGACTGCAGCTGATCAGCCTAAGAATGATCAACCAAGAACCAACCAACAGAGAGGGGGAACGCCTACTAGGCAGTTCACCAAAATAAACATGACGCCTGCCTAGGTTCTCCCCTATCTATTGAAGCTGAACCTTAAAACCTTGAGAGATCTGCCACAAAATCTGGATGCAACTTCTCCTTTTTATCATGCCAATGCTAAATGTGCTTACCATTCCGACAGTATAGGGCACGACACCAACAACTGTTAGGCCCTTAAAAATAATATCCAAGATTTAATAGATGCCAAGGAGGTAGAATTCGATGCGCCCGAAAAGCCGAATGTGATTTCTGCCCCAATGCCCAAGAATGGTCATAATGTCCATGCTATTGAAGAGGATTTATATGTTGTTGCTGTTGATGACTTAATGACTCTGTTACCTATGGTCAAGATAAATATGTTGAAAGTCGGGATCTTCCCAGGCTGTGAAAAAGATTGTTACTTTTGTTCGTCTCTACAATCCGACTGTCCATTATTGAAGTCAGGCATCCAACGTCTGATGGATAATCAAGAGATCCTCTTTCAGAAAACTCCTGTTACTCCTATTACTCCTATTACTCTTGTTACTCCAATCAATTATGTTGCTATAATCACCATTTCCGACAATCTTTCCAAGGTCTGCAAAAGACCTGTTAAGATTACACCTGATCCAAAGTTTGTACTGCTGAAGATTACCATGCCGGGGCCTATCCCATATAAGTCCAACAAGCCGATACCGTGGAATTATGGAGGAGAGATCTTCTACCATGGTGTTAAGCAGATCGAATCAGTCGAAGAGAATTCTGATGAAGAAACTCCTGATGTAGGAAATATTGCAGGGACAAGTAAGATAACTCGTAGCGGAAAAATCTTCTCTCGGGAGATTGCTCCTACAAAGGCAGTCATCGGACCCTCAAGTGCTCTTGTGCCTTTCAAGATATCTGTGCAAAGTCTGGTAATCGAAGAAATTGTTACTCCTGAAGTTGTACCCTTTGTTGTTACTACTGATAAAGGTAAGGGGATCCAAGAAGCGCTCGTCAGGACGAGGGCTCAGACTTTGGTTATCCCCGAGACCACCCAAAAGGAAATGGAGGAAATTTTAAAGATAATTAAGAAGAGCGACTATGATGTCGTAGAACAATTGGGGCAAACCCCTTCAAAAATCTCCATGCTGGCCTTATTGCTCTGTTCCGAGGCTCATGCCAAAGCCTTGATCAGATTCCTGAAAACAACGCACGTGCCTCAAGAAACTTCTGTGGATCAGTTTCAAGAGTGTGTAGCTAGCCTTACAGCCGATAATGGTCTCGGCTTCTCTGACGCCGATCTAACATCTAAGGAAAGAAAGCATAATGATGTGCTGCATGTCTCGCTAGAGTGCAGAGGGACCACTCTTGCTCACGTTCTGGTTGATACCGGTTCATCTTTAAATGTCCTACCAAAGAAGGCATTGGATAGGCTAGACTGTGAAGGTTTGACCTTAAATCCCAGTAATATCATTGTTAGAGCCTTCGACGGTTCTAAGAGGATGGTTCACGGAGAGGTGGACATCCCCATCAAAGTGGGTATGGAAATTTTCAACTCTACTTTTTATGTGATGGACATCCGTCCTTCATATTCTTGCTTGTTGGGAAGGCCATGGATCCACAACGCTGGGGCAGTCACTTCTTCTCTACACCAAATGCTCAAATATCCAGTCCAGGGTAAAATCATAACAGTTCATGGTGAGGAGGAGTATATGATAAGCCACCTTAACTCTTTCCGCTACGTGGAGTTAGATGGTGAATTCATAGAAACACCTTTCCAACACTTTTGAAGAGGTTTCTCCTGAAGTTACAACGACCAAGACAATGACTGATGTGCCCATCATTATCAAACATGTGTCCCGGATGTCATCCCTTAAAGATGCGAAGGCATTGATCAAGGAAGGAGTAAGTACAGTATGAGGTAAGCTACCAGATTTTCCTTTCAAGACAAATAAGCTCGATTTGGGTTTCACTGCTGCTGGTCAGAAGGTTGTAAGTCACTCCCGGGCTGGAGGACCACCATTAAAGATCACTCATCACGGAGTTCATGCTTTGGAAGATGTTGAAGATGAGGGCAATTTTGAAGATTGGATCTTTCCAACCATTGAAGGAGGACTGAACAACTGGGAGGCGAAAGACTTTGTTCCCATTACTTTCATCAATCACTAATTTATCTTTTGAACATTTCCTGTTTGGTCTGTAATAATTATTAAACAATTCATACACTCTTTTTGCCTTGTGCCTTACCCGGGGCATATAGGTCCATTTGTAAGGGCTTTGATTCTTCATTTTCATATGCCATTTTTAATGAATCATTGACGTTTTCATATATAAACTTTTGTGTTCATTTTCTTTCTTTTTACATTTTATTTTGTTTAAAGATGGCTACCCCTTACACACACCCACACTCACAAAATACAGGTACTCATCCACTCCGGATTCCATGGGTAAAAATTCTGATATGACCTTAAGTGACTCTGAAGATCTGGTCAATCATGCCGAGTACGAAGGTGATGAAGACTGTGAAGTGCCTGGAGAGTTGGCTAGACTTTTGCAACAAGAAGAAAGGGTTATTCTGACCCATGAAGAGTTGTTAGAGACTATCAATTTGGGTATTGCCGAAGACAGAAAAGAGGTTAAAGTGGGTGCCAACCTAGAGCCAAGTGTCAAAGAGCGCTTAGTTTAGCTGTTGAATGAATATGTTGAGATCTTTGCCTGGTCCTATGAAGACATGCCGGGACTCGACACAGATATTGTGATTCACCGTCTCCCTACAAGAGAAGATTGTCCACCAATTAAACAGAACATACGCCGAATGAGGCCCGATATGTCTGAAAAGATCAAAGCTGGAGTGATGAAGTAGTTCAATGCTGGATTTCTGGCTGTTACTTCCTATCCACAATAGGTTGCTAACATTGTGCCTGTGCCTAAAAAGGACGGAAAAGTTAGAATGTGTATGGACGGATTTTCATGGTACAACCAGATCAAAATGGCCTCCGAAGACATGGAGAAGACTACTTTTGTTACGCAGTGGGGTACTGTGATTGGTGGAAATAGAACTGACTGTTTTGAAATGCTGGTTCGCGTTTGCGTTTCTCAAAATGTCGCGGTAAGCAAGAGTCGCCACCGTCTTTTATTTTCTCCAACAAGGAAAGGACAAAAGCACAGCAAAATTCCTTTTCGAGATGTTTCTCGGTTCGGGAGGTAGATTATAGAAAGGGAAGGTGTTAAAACCCTTTCTATCCATGGTTTTCCACGGGCTCTTAGGTACTTGCTCACTATGTTTTCAAAATGTTTTGCTTTTCTTATGTTTGTGGGTTTTGAAAAAGTTTGTTTGAAAACTTCGATTTAACTCTTGTATATGTCCTCAAGAGTGTATGAAGTGTTGTTTGAAAACTTTTGTTTAAAAAGTGTAGGTGCGAAAAGTATTTTTGTTTTAAAAGAGCAAGTACCTGAGAACCTCTACCTACTCAAAAGAAATTAAGCTGTGTAAATGTCCTTTAGACAGTACTATCCCACTATTGAGAAGTAGGTAGCACCGTCATTGGAGTTTCAGGTCAATTCGATTAATGGGACATGTGGTCACCAAAGCAATGGTAGGACGCCTTAGCGGTAACCCTAATGTCTTAGATCGTTTTATCCGAGGCAACCGTTTCGAGGCAACTTTGATCTTTAGACAGGAGGGCGACCTCTAAAACACCCTATACTCAATGACCACGTCGAGGCAACCAAGTGAAGCGTACCCTAGGAGTGGCATGTGCGAGTGTGTCAGGTTTCAGTTAAGTTATCTTTGTACAAATTATGGTGAGCTACGATTGATTTTATTTTCAGAGAAGTCTTGTCATGCATAGCCTAGTTAATCATACATCTAGTAGTTAATAGTTGCGGAAAATAAACTAAACTATTACAAGGCGTCGGGTATTTACATCGCCAAAAACAAACCCTTGAAAAGTAAATTGCGGGAAATAAATAAAAGCGATAAAAAATTAAAGCTATTACATCCTCGGAATAATTACATAATAATGATCAAAAATAATATGCGCGAAAAGAATTGAATCGGAATATTTTAGGGTTTTGACCCTTTTTTGAGAAAGAAGGAAGTTTTTTTGTATTTTTGCATTTAATTAAATTAAACCTAAGCCAATTAATTAATTAAAAGAAATATTTTTGGTTTTTTATGTTTTTTAAGGAAATAAAAAATAATAACATGATCAAAAGTCATCAAAAACCCTAATTTTATATTAATTTTATTTATTGTGAAAATAATGAAATTACTCTAATTAACTAAATAAATTACTTATGTTAGTATTTATTTACAAAAATAACTAACTAAGGGTGAAATTAATTTAAATAAATAATAATAAAAAATATTATATTTTAGTTTTCTGAATTTATTATGAAAAAATTAATTTAGTTAATTAACTAATAATAATAATAATTAAGTGAAAAAATATAAAAGAAGAAAATAAAAGAAAATAACCCAGGGGGTGTTGGCCCAATTAGGAGGTGTGTTTGAAATCTGAAGCCCAACAATGTTCAAGCCTTTTGACTTTTGTGAATTAGCTATGCGTGTGTTGACCAGGGACTATGGTGGTCCTTCAATCCATGTCCATTGGATCTATGCCTAGAGACATCTGGCGCCTGGGAATTGGAGTTCCATGATATGTTATGCCTGTTGCGTCACACACAATCACCTAAAGAAAAATTATAACAAACATTTGGGGGACCTGGGGTTCGAACCCAGGTCTCAATGGACTTTGCACGCTTTCCCCAACCACTCAGCCAACGCGTTCCAATTGTTATTAAAATAAAGAGCAATAATTATATAAGAAAATAAACAAATATGCTGAAAACAAAACAAAACGCGCGCTGATTCAAATGGTCCAATGGAGTATCAACACCTCATCATCTTCTTCGTTGTACCTGTAAAAATAATATCAGATAGCGGGGGTTTTTAACCCCCACTAACCATTGCAACGAAAAATAGCGAATAGAAGCTCAGTATATATAAATATTTCGCGAGGGGTCAATTGTGTTCGTCTTGGTCTCGTGATCTCAACCATATGTCTCACAAGTCCTAATTTTGCTTGGCTCAGAAAGCCCCAATTGAAAACTCAAGAACCCTAAAAAATCGTTCATGGCATCTTTTGATTTAGGGCGTTATAGTCTAATTCAGTCATACCATTAGCTTCATATGGTTCCTAGCAACACAGATCAATCAAGAAAACACGTCAAATATGCATGATTTAAGAGTTACGATTCTGGATAAAGAAGGCAAACCGTGAAACTGTAATCCTTGATTCTTTAAGCTTTGATGCCTGAATTGGATTGCAACACGTTCCTGGGATCTCCTGCAATGTATTAGAATCAACAAAAAACCTTGAATCGCCCTAGAATGCAAAAATCAGTTTTCACTTTTCTTGGAAATTCTTGAAATTGGACAGGGTCTTTCTGTAGCTTTTTTCACGTACCATAGGTCAGGTTAGCTTGCTTGTATATAAGGCAACTGAATTAGGTCAAAAGCTTGGGCAAAAATCCATTGCATTGATGTTTGAATCCTTGATTGAAAATCAAATCTTTTTTATTTTTCATGATTGAATAAAGTTGCCAATTTTGGATTTTTTGTATCTTTGACTTTGAGCACGAATTTTCCAGCATGATTAGGTCCTATTTGCTTCACAAAAAGATTGAAAAACCAAATCTTCTATTTTCCTACAATTTAAATTAATTAAATGAATTAATATTAATTAAAAATCCAATTAATCAATAAAAATAAGAAAATAAATTCAATTAATCTTGATGGGTCGTGCATAGGTCATGGATGAAGTTTCAAGAAGATATTTGAGGCCCATTAGCAAAAAGAAGGTGTTTTGGGCAAAGTTGACTTTTGCAAATTCATAAAAATTTCCCAACTTCTCCAATACACAACTTGCTCAATTTTGATCATATGACCATGTTCTTGGACATTTTGGAAAGCTCTTTAAGTCCTCTAACCAATTCCTTTGGTCCCATGTCATTTGGATTTACCAATCTCAAGTTATGGCCTTTGACTTAAAGTGTACTTTTGTTGACTTTTGAAATTGACCTATAATGTAAAAATTGGTAACTTCTTGTGAGAGAATTTCTTGAACTTGGAGTGTGAAGATGGATTGTAGGAAATTACATCCCCTTCAAAATGAGCATTGGATGGGATTTTTCTGATAAAACATGAAAAAGTTATGCCCTGGTCAAGATACAATTGACTTTTCTACTGTCCAAAAATAGTAACTTTTGCATCTTGATGATTTTTGAGCCATTCTTATGGAATCATGGTCAAGGCTTGATCAAATGATGATTGTGAACTCAAAATAAGATGTTGACCAAAAATTATGACTTTTGACTGCAAAATGACCATTTTGCCCTTGCAGTTGACTGTAGATCAAATGGAGCTTTTGACTGTGCAAATTGGCAATGTGAGTCTTGAAACTTGGCATGTAGATGCTTGAGAATGTATAGTCCTATGAGACTTGATTGAACCATTGGAAACCCCAAATTCCTTGAAAGAACCAAAACCCTAATTTCAACTGGCTTAGGAGGTGGTTTAACTGTACAATCTCTTGAGCAATCTTGAACCATTTGAAGATGATTCTTGACAAACCTTGAGGAATATGGGAGGGAAAATTTTGGGGTATAATAGTTGCCCCTGTTCAATCTTTTTAGACCTGAGGATGTAGATTGGCTTGCGTGCCTTTCATGATCCGAAGGTGGAAGATGATTGAACACTAAAGTGCCCAGAAATTTGCACTCGCATAGCGTAGTATCAGCGTCGTGTCGGGAATGGGCTTACAGATGCCATTTGGAGAGATGGTGGATAGGGGATGGGCTTATAGATGCCATCTGGAGATGTGACAGAATCTTGTCGGGTATGGGCTTATAGATGCCATCTGGAAATGTAATGGATATTTGTGGAGATGGGCTTAAAGATGCCATCTGGGAATGTGTGTTGAATTGTAACTTGATAGATTGAAATAAGGAACCTATGTAGGGTTGCCCGATGATGAGTCCGTGTAAAACTGCATCTGAAAGAGAAGGAACCGGTGTAGGATTGCTTCATGATGATCAAGTAGATAGTTGTCCTGTCTGGTTTCAGGTATTAATCTACAATCCGTCGTCCACAGATTTTTCCTGGCTTGTTACAGGTATTGATCTGGAACTTGAAAAAGGTTGGCCGATGAGATAGTTGTCCTGGCTCGTTTCAGGTATTAATCTCTGACCTGAGAAAGAAAGATAGTCTTCCTGGCTTGTTACAGGTATTGATCTTCAGTCTCTTCATGTAGATAACTTTCCTGTCTGGTTTCAGGTATAGATCTACAATCAGTCGTTCACAGATATTTCCTGGCTAGTTACAGGTGTTGATCTGGAACTTAAGAGAGGTGGGTCGAGAAGATAGTTGTCCTGGCTGGTTTCAGGTATTAATCTCTGACCTGAGAAAGAAAGATAGTCTTTCTGGCTTGTTACAGATATTGATCTTCAATCTCTTCATGTAGATAACTTTCCTGGCTTGTTACAGGTATAGATCTACAATCAGTCGTTCACAGATATTTCCTGGCTAGTTACAGGTGTTGATCTGGAACTTAAGAGAGGTGGGTCGAGGAGATAGTTGTCCTGGCTGGTTTCAGGTATTAATCTCTGACCTGAGAAAGAAAGATAGTCTTCCTGGCTTGTTACAGGTATTGATTTGCAGTCTCTTCATGTAGATAACTTTCCTGGCTTGTTACAGGTATAGATCTACAATCAGTCATCCACAGATATTTCCTGGCTAGTTACAGGTGTTGATCTGGAACTGCAAAGGTTGATGGTAATCATCTTTGGACTGACCTTTTCCTGAAAAGGCAAAACATTAGTTGCATGCAATGTCATGATGTATGAAATGCATGATGTTCTCAAAATGAGATCGTGTCGTATGCACTTTGTCATGCATGAAATGTTTATGAATGTTTTTTTCGTCTGGGAAAACAAATCCTTGACAAATGTCGGGGAGTTTGTTAAATCCTGGGATGTTGAAGAGTAGAGTTCTTCATTTCCGCTGGGGATGATGAACGAAGATGATTGCAAGAATAAACCGGTAGGAGAAGATGACTCCGTTGGGGAATAAACCTGGTTAAGAGATTACTCTGCGGGGAATTACTCTGTGGGGAAGAGATGCTTCGCTGAGATTTTAATGATAAACTCCGCTGGGAATAGAAAGAACTTCGTTGGGGATGATCTTTCCATTGCAAGTTGTTGAGGATAACCCAGTTAGACTCTTGTGGGGATAACCTTTGTACTCTGCAGGGGACAAGCTTCCAGAATCTACTGGGTAAGATGATTCAACTCCGTTGGGGAAGCTTTTCAGACTGTGCTGGGAAATGGTTCCACTGAGGGTATCTTGTATTCCGCCGGGGAACATTCTTATACTCTGCTGAGGAATACTAAGACTGTCGGGAATGCTTGCTGAGGGATATATGTATACTCCGTTGGGGAATATTAAGATCTACTGGGTATACCCAATCTTTTAGGGCTGATGGTAGACCAACTATGCTTGGGGGAGAGTATGGTTGATTCTTTCATAGTTGCAAGTCTCAGTGGGGAGAGCTCCCATTACTGTCTTATTCTGTGGGGAGCGACGGTATCTTGGTCAAATTCTTCAGCTGAACTTACCTCGGTACCTCGGTGGACAGAGCAACTAGATTGCTTAGAAAATTCTTATTGCCCCTACTTCCGATGTCACCCGTAATTAGTCCTTTGTTTCGCATGTAAATATTTATAATTAGCAATTAATGTCAAATGCATATATCAAAAATGAACATTGGACGTTCTTTGCAAAACAAAACAGATAAAGGAAAAACAATTGGCAATTTGTCTAAAAAATGAGCTTGTATTGATTTTGAAGTTTGCCTGTAAATAAGCGTTTTTTGTACAAGAGGCTGACGTCCTAGTAAGAGAACGTCGCCGAACAAAATAGAGTTTATACAATTTGTGAAAAGGAAACAAAACAGCTATGTGAAAAATCTCACTGGGTTCCAACTCTGCTATCGCCTTTATGTCTTTAAGCCTCTCATCACTTTGCTGCTTAGTTGAAGAGGAATCTGATTGATTGGTGTCGTCCGAGCCTGATAGTTGATACCAAAGTCTAAATGCAGGGTGATCCAATGAGACATAGTATTACGCTTATCCCTAACTTTTGCCTGGACCGCCCTTTCGGGTTTTCAGTCCACCGGGATACCCATTTTTGCCCAAGCCGCCTTTTCAGGTTTTCGACTTGTCGGGTGTACAAATTTTTTTATTTTCATCCCTTATTTTTGCCCGAACCCTTTTGGTTCGCCGGGAAGCCCTTATTTTTGCCTAGGCCAGTCGACCTAGCGGGTCTTTAATCATGCGTAGTATCTTTTTACTATGTCCGCATTGGCGGGGTGAGGAAGGTCGTCACCATTCATGGTGGTTAGAATCATCGCTCCTCCTGAGAAGATATTCTTAACCACAAATGGCCCTTCGTACGTAGGGGTCCATTTTCCCCTGGGATCACTTTGAGGTAGAATGATGCGTTTGATTACCAGGTCTCCGACTTGATACACTTGTCGTCTGACTTTCTTGTTAAATGCCTTGATCATCCGTTTTTGGTACGTCTGACCATGACAAATAACAGTGAGTCTCTTTTCGTCGATTAGGTTCAGTTGATCAAGCCGAGTTTGGATCCAGTCATCTTCGTTCAAACCTGCATCCTTCATGATCCAGAGAGAGGGTATCTGAACTTCAATGGGCAAGACTGCCTCCATGCCATAGACCAAGTAAAAGTGTGTTGCCCCTGTTGACGTCCTTGCTGAGGTACGGTACCCATGAAGAGCAAATGGTAACATTTCGTGCCAATCTTTGTAGGTCACTGTCATTTTCTGCACAATCTTCTTAATGTTCTTATTAGCCGCTTCTACAACCCCATTCATCTTCGGCCGGTAGGGAGAAGAATTGTGGTGCTGTATCTTGAATTGCTCGCAGAGCTCAGTGATCATCTTGTTGTTAAGATTGGTACCATTATCCGTAATGATCCTCTCAGGTACACCGTATCGACAGATCAGATTATGCCGAATGAACCGTGCCACGACATTCTTGGTTACGGTGGCAAAGGAAGCTGCTTCAACCCACTTCGTAAAGTAATCAATTGCTACCAGGATGAAGCGATACCCGTTGGATGTCGTAGGTCTGATCTCGCCAATCATATCAATACCCCAAATGGCAAAAGGCCAAGGTGTTGTCAAGATGTTCAGAGGAACCGGAGGAATGTGCACCTTATCAGCATAGATCTGGCACTTGTGACATGTCCGAGAGTGTTGATAACAGTCGGCTTCCATTATGGACCAGTAATATCCTGCCCGAAGGATTTTCTTTGCCATGGTATGTCCACTGGAGTGCGTTCCGAAGGTACCCTCATGCAGCTCTGCCATGATCCTTTCTACTTCAATCTTATCCACACAACACAGTAAGGTTGAATCATGGTTTCGTTTGTAAAGAATGTCATTGCTGAGGAAGAACTTTGACGCGAACCTTATTAGAAACTTCTTGTCATTAACAGATGCCCCATCGGGGTATTCTTGAGCTTCGAGGTACCTCTTCACTTCATGATACCAAGGTTTTTCTGTTACCTCTTCGGTCTCAAGATCACAACAATGTGCAGGTTCATCCAATTTCCAAATAATGATCTGGGGAGCCTCGTTGTCCCATTTGACTTTGAACATAGAAGACATCGTAGCTAACGCGTCCGCCAACTGATTCTCTTCTCTTGGGAAGTGTTCAAAGGTTATCTCCTCGAAATGGGGAAGCAACGTCAACACATACTCCTTATAAGGAATAAGATTTGGGTGTTTCATATCCCACTCGCCTTTGATCTGAATGATCACGAAAGCGGAATCTCCGAAGACACTCAGAAACTTGATCCTTAGGTCAATTGCAGCTCGAAGACCCATGATGCATGCTTCATACTCCGCCATGTTGTTGGTGCAGTTGAAACATAGTCGGGCGGTAAGTGGAGTATGAGAGCCTTTAGGAGATATGATCACAGCACCAATGCCATTACCCAAAGCGTTTGAGGCTCCGTCAAAGTGCATAGACCATCGGGATCCTTCCTCAGGTCCTTCATCCGATCCAGGTATCTCACAATCAGTTACTACCATGATATTTTCGTCTGGAAATTCAAAGTTCATGGATTGGTAATCGTCCACTGCCTGATGTGCCAAATGGTCTGCCAACACGCTTCCCTTGATTGCTTTTTGAGTCGTGTACTGGATGTCATATTAAGTCAAGATCATCTGCCATCTTGCTATTCTTTCGGACAAGGCAGGCTTTTCGAAGATATACTTGATTGGATCCATCTTTGAAATCAACAGAGTAGTGTGAGTCAACATATACTATCTCAGCCAGCGAGCAGCCCATACCAAAGCGCAACAAGTTTTCTCGAGCAGCGAGTATCGGGACTCACAGTCGGTAAACTTTTTGCTAAGGTAATAAATAGCATGCTCTTTTCGGCCAGACTCGTCATGCTGACCCAGCACATACCCCATCGATTTGTCCAATACTATCAAGTATAAAATTAGAGGTCTCCCTTCAACTGGTGGCATAAGAATGGGTGGCTCTTGGAGATACTCTTTGATTCTTTTGAAAGCGGCCTGACATTCGTCGTTCCAATGTACTACTTGATCTTTCTTCAGTAGCTTGAAGATTGGTTCACAGGTAGCAGTTAGATGTGAGATGAATCGGGCAATGTAGTTCAGCCGTCCTAGAAAGCCTCTGACTTCCTTCTCTGTCTTGGGAACTGGCATCTCTTGTATGGCTTTCACTTTGGCAGGGTCCACTTGAATACCTTTGTCGCTTACGACGAAACCTAGTAGTTTTCCAGATCTCACCCCGGAGGTGCACTTGTTTGGGTTTAATCTCAGCTTGTACAACTTCAACCGGTCAAACAGCTTCTGTAGGTGGTCAAGGTGTTCCTCCTCAGTTTGGGACCTTGAAATCATATCGTCGACATATACTTCAATCTCGTGATGGATCATATCATGAAACAGAGCAACCATGGCACGCTGATACGTTGCCCCAGCATTTTTCAACCCAAACGGCATGACCTTGTAGCAAAAGGTGCCCCACTGAGTAACAAAGGTGGTCTTCTCCATGTCCTCAGGAGCCATCTTGATTTGATTATAACCGGAGAAACCGTCCATGAAGGAGAATACCTTGTGCTGAGCAGTATTGTCAACCAGAACGTCGATGTGAGGCAGAGGGAAATCATCCTTAGGGCTTGCCCTGTTCAAATCCCTGTAATCAACACACATTCTGACCTTACCATCTTTCTTCGGCACTGGAACCACATTGGCAACCCACTGAGGGTAAGAAGTCACTGCTAGAAACCCGACATCAAATTGTTTCATAACCTCAGCTTTGATCTTCTCGGACATCTCTGGACGCATACGGCGAACCTTCTGTTTTATCGGAGGGCATTCTTCCTTGGTAGGCAGGTGATGAACCACAATATCGGTATCCAATCCAGGCATATCTTCGTAAGACCAGGCAAATATTTCCACGTAGTCATGCAGCATCTGAATCAACCGTTGTTTCACACTAAGCTCCAGATTTGCATCGATCTTGACTTCCTTCTTGTCTGTCTCCGTACCCAGATTTACCGTTTCCACTGGCTCTTCATGTGGCTGAATGGCCCTCTCTTCCTGGAGTAGCAGTCTTGCAAGCTCACCAGGCACTTCGCAATCATCTTCACCTTCGTCTTCGGCTAAGTTGATCGAATTTTCGAAGTCATAACTGGCAGTAGCAAAGTCGTTACCAGTGAGATCCAGAGTGGATTGGGACATGTATATGTGAGTGTGTGTAAATAGATGTTTTTCAATATATAATAAAGAAAAACAAGGAGCGCAAGATTTGAAATGCAAAAAACGTCCAATGCTTTTATTAATGATATATGAAAATGACACACAAAAGCCCTCACAAATGAAGCCACGGTGCCCCGGGTAAGACACCGGGCCATAAAGTTTTGTAATATTGTTTGTTACAAATTCAAAACAAAGGAGTTTATTACTGAGGGATAAAAGTAATAGGGACGAAGTCTTTCGCTGTCCAGTTGTTTGGTCCACCGTTGGTCGTAGGGTAGATCCAACTGTCGAATTCAGATTCCTCCACGTCATCTTCAATGGCATTTACTCCCGAGTTGCTGATGAACACAGGAGGTCTTCCAATCCTTGCACCACGAACGGCCCTTTGAGCTTCTGCAGTGAAACCCAAACCAAACTTGTCAGTCTTTTGAGTGAAATCTGGAAGTCGGCCCCAGTTTGCATACTCACCCTTCTCAACCACAGCCCGGGCATCCTTTAAGGAAGCCATCTTCAAAGGAGAATCTTCGATCACAGTTTCAGCTGATGCCAGCATCTGAGGAACCTCTTCAAAGTGCTGGAATGGAGTCTCAATGAATTCCCCATCCATCTCTATGTACCGGAATGAGTTGAGGTGGCTGACCATGTATTCTTCCTCCCCCTGAACTGTCACAATCTTCCCTTTGACCGGGTATTTCAGCTTCTGATGTAGTGTGGAGGTCACAGCTCCAGCCTTGTGGATCCATGGACGACCCAACAAACAAGAATAGGATGGCCGAATGTCCATCACATAGAATTTAGAATCGAAAACCTGAGAGCCAACCCTGATTGGAATATCGACTTTACCATGTACCATCCTTTTAGACCCGTCAAAGGCCCGGACAACAATGTTACTTGGCTTTAGCTCCAACCCTTCGCAATCCAACCTGTCTAGAGCTTTCTTGGGTAAGACGTTCAATGAGGACCCAGTGTCAACCAACACATGTGCAAGAGTAGTGCCCCTACATTCAATGGAGACATGCAGGGCATCGTTATGGTTCTTCCCTTTAGCGGTCAGATCAGCGTCGGAGAAACCCAAACCATTATCAGCAGTTAAGTTGGCCACACAATCGGTAAACTGATCAGCTGACATCTCTTGTGGCACGTGGGCCGTCTTTAGGAAGGTAATCAAAGCCTTGGCATGGGCCTCTGAACACAATAACAGTGATAGCATAGAAATTTTAGATGGGGTGTGCCCCAGTTGCTCAATTACGTTAAAATCACTCTTCTTGATAATCTTAAGAATCTCTTCCATTTCCTGTTTGGAAGCTTTAACATTGATGGTCTTTGGTGCCTCCGTCTGGGCAGGCATATCAGTGGCTATCCCTTTGCCCCGAGCGTCAGATGATTCGGCAGCAGGGGTAGAAATAGGAACTTGATCAGGAAGGGAAGTAGGCACACTTGCAGGTGTGATGACAATAGGTCTCTGGATTGTTGGTGGAGCAATATCAGGTGAGAAAAGCCTACCGCTGCGGGTGACTTTGGCAGGCCCGGTGATGTTGCTGACGCTGGTACTAGTATCAAACTCTTGTTTAACCCCAAGAACATAAACATCTTCCCCATAGTGCCACGGGACAGCTTTGTCGGATGTATAGGGGATAGGCCCCGGAATAGTGATGATTATGGGTGCAATCTTCTGAGCAGGTGTAATTTTGACAGGCTTCCTCGGGGGAGCCTTGGGAGAATTGTTGAAAATGGTGACAATGGAAACTTCTTCAGTAGGGGTAGCAGGAACAACAATCTTTTCAAACAGGATTTCTTTATTATCCATCAGGTTTTGGATACCTGACTTCAAAGATGGGCAACCAGTAGGTGAAACGGAACACAGATGGCAACCTTCACTACATCCCGAAAATAAATTGGCTAGCAATAGGTTCCTCTTGACAGTTGACAGCGGAGTAACAATATCATCCACAGAGGCTACAAACAGGTCTTCCTCTACAACATTCACTTCATGCTTGGGCATGGGAGCAGTCACAACATTGGGCCTTTCGGGCGCCTCGAACTCTATCTCTTTAGCATCAATTAGGTCCTGAACCTTATTCTTCAGAGCCCAACAATCATCCGTAGTATGCCCCGGGCTGTCAGAGTGATAAGCGCAGCGGGAGTTAGGATTGTACTTCGGGGATATGGTGTTTACAACCTTCGGAGCTTCTTTTATAGTCACCAGATTGGTTGTCAGTAACTGCGGCAATATCTGGGACAAGGTCATGCTGAGGCGAGTGAACTGCCTTCTAGGTCTCTCACCCCTTTGTTGGTTGTGATGCTGAGGAGCAGCAGCAAGTTTTGAAATAACCACCGCGTTGACAGCTTAGCAGCGTTCCGATCTATTCTGTCTCCTTGAACCATAGACAACACTGGATTCCTTCTCGAATGGTTTCTTATCGGTGCTTGACGAGGCACCCTTCTGTATCTTCCCAGACTTGATACCAGCTTCGATCCTCTCACCAGTCAAGATAAGGTTTGTAAACCCGGCTGAAGAATTCCCAATCAAATGGTTGAAGAATGGACCAGACAGGGTCCCCAAGAACATATCCACAAGTTCACGGTCAGTCAAAGGTGGTTGCACCCTTCCAGCCAGGTCTCTCCACTTTTGGGCGTACTCTTTAAATCCTTCACCCGTCCCTAGTGACATACCCTGGAGTTGGGTACGCGTAGGAGCGAGGTCGGAATTATATTGATACTGCTTATAGAACGCATTAGCCAAATCTTCCCAGTTACGGATACTGGCCCCATCCAGTTGATAGAACCACTCGAGTTGAGTCCCTGAAAGACTATCCTGGAAGAAATGGGTCCACAAATTCTTGTCAGCAGTGTAAGGTTGGATCTTCCTTACATACGACCGAAGGTGCAGCTTTGGGCAGGAGGCTCCGTCATATTTGGCAAAAGCAGGTGCCTTAAACTTATGGGGAATCACCACCCCAGGGGATAAGCCTAGGTCTCCGAAGTCCAGCCCAGGCACGTTCTGTATCTCCATAGCACTTAAGTGGTCCTCCAACTGTTTATACCTATCCTTAGCAGGAGGATATTGTTCTTCATCATAATCTGTCTCGTTGTCGGAGACCACGGGACTAGGAACCCTTCTCTCTTGTGGACTGTCTTTGCCTACAGATGAGGTAGTCAGCTCAACCTCATTCTGTAATCCATTCCCAAATCTGCGTCCAGTGTTGAACAAGACAGTCCTCTTCTTCTTCTTCTTCAGAATCAGGGTCTTCAACTCATGTTGACCCTTGGCTAGGCTCATAACCAACTCTTGGAACTGGGCATTCTGGGCCTGGAGGGCCTTGATAGCTTGTTCAGTGGAAGGTTCAGAAGACATGATGATTGTTGAAATAAACAGCGAAGAAGATAAGTGACCTGTAAAAAGGGTACCTGTTATGCACATGATGGAATGAAATGCGTATGATTTATGTTTTCAAAGACAATCGGGATTCAACTTTGTAGACAAGAAAGGAAACAAACTTTATTAGATTAAACTTCGGAATTTAAATTGTTCAACAAATTGCCCTTGGGCGTTACAAGAATGGAAATACTGAAAAGTAAATAAAAGTTGTAAAGGAAAACATCAATGGATCCATCAATGCTCCCATGGCCTCTTCTTCTCAGTGCGGATATAATCATTCAGGATCCATTCGTTTTCCAATTGCTTCGTCAGCTTCTAGATCTTCTGTTCCTGTTCATTGAACCTTTCCCAATAAGAATCTCGTTCTTCCTGCAGTTGCGTCCAAGACCTCTTTAGTGTACCAATATCAGTGGGTATCTGCGGATGGAGAACAGTTGGAGGAACCCCGTCTTTATCAGCAACTTCAAGAGTAATAGGCCTGACAGCTTCGTATGGCATACCTAACTTCTGGGAACGGATGTGGACCCATCTGAAATATGACTCCATAGGCAGAGAAGTTTTTGGTCCCAACTCATGTGGGTCAGCTTTGTGAACTCTATCCCAAGCCCGGATGAATCTACGATGCAACTCATCGCTATCTACCTGAAACTCAAAACTGATGTGAGGTATCAACATCTCATGAGGCCCTTCTCTTCTGGCTCTTCCAAACTGACGGAGAGCTAAACATGGGTTATAAGATATTCCTCCCTGAGTTCCGATCAAAGGAACATTAGGATACTCTCTGTAACGATCAATAACAGCCACCTCATCTAAACCTCTGAGAGTCCAAATGATGTCATTATCAGTGAGAGACATTATCCTATGAGCCCAGCCCCTTCCTTCTTTGTTCTTCAGTACGAACTTAGGGAGGTGCAAAATAAACCACCTCACCAATAAAGGAGCACAACACCACAAAGTTCCCCGTCTTCGGGCAGTACGAGCATAGAGCTGTTGCAGGATATCACCCAAGAGAGTGGGTACAGGGTTCCGAGAGATGAAGATCCTTATGGCGTTGACATTAATAAAGGTATCCGGATTTGGAAACAATACTAGACCATAGATTAAGAGAGCCAGAATGTCTTCATACGCCCTGAAGTCTAAGTCATTCCAGAAACTATTAGCTTTGCCAACCAGAAACTTAGCCAAAAAGCCCTTAACTCCACTTCTAGTCTCCCAGTTAGCCATTACCTCTTCTTTGGTCAAGGGAATGGCTGCAGCAATCTCTTCAGGCCTAAGAGTCTTCTCCCAACCAGTGAATGAAGTCTGCTCCAAAACAGGGATACCAAGCAAATCAGAGAATTCTTCCAGGGTAGGGACCAGCTGGAAGTCTTGAAAGGTGAAGCAATGGTATAGCGGATCATAAAACTGGACCAGGACGCTCATCAATTGTTGGTCCCACTTTGAAGTGACTAAACCAAGAAGATAACCATGCCTCTTGATGAAGGAAGTAGTATTTGGAATCCTGTCAACCAATTCTGTAAGCAAAGCAGGTGGTTGAACAAAGTTGAGCCGGATAGTGTTCCTACGCACGGGCATCATGATATCCTACAAAACAGAGCAAAGATGAAACTCTCTTGTCTTTGAAATGGGTTAGTCCTTATGCAGGATGCATGCGATGTTATGATGTTATGATGTTATGATAAAGGCACACCACAAGTATTCATAAAAGGCAAACATGGTAAAGGCACACAAGTCACACATGAGCCTTTAGATTTTAGGCTGGCATGAAGTTTAGGTACTACCCTCTTTCAGTTCAGTTGGTTAAGACCTGTCCTAAAAATAGTAACCGGCTTCTAGAGGATCTCAATATCACTGACTACCCTCAATCGGTCATAATTCCAGTTTGGAAACCTTTTCTTGCGGCCGGAACCATCGCGAGAGTTTAGCCTCAATGAGTGTAGCATACTGCTACTGTTCTATGGCCAAGTTGGTCAATTTAAGGTTCTAAGGTCAGTTGGTGCTTAATGACTCCTCAGAAGACCCATATTTTCCTTGTTCCAACACAAGGGATATCGGTACAGACTAAGGTGTCACACCAACGTAGCTACTGCTTCATATGTGTCGGTCTACGTCGGACAGGTCCCTCACAGTTTATTGCTACTTACCTAAAGGGTATTCCCCAGACCCGGGTTAGGATCTATGAAACTCCGATACAAGCCCACAAAATTAAAGCATACAAGGCATACAATTGAAAACACAAGTGATCTAATCCTAAGGTACACCTCACTTTTTAATTGTCCCCAGCAGAGTCGCCAGTTCTGTGATTGGTGGAAATAGAACTGACTGTTTTGAAATGCTGGTTCGCGTTTGCGTTTCTCAAAATGTCGCGGTAAGCAAGAGTCGCCGCCGTCTTTTATTTTCTCCAACAAGGAAAGGACAAAAGCACACCTTTTTGAGATGTTTCTCGGTTCGGGAGGTAGATTATATAAAGGGAAGGTGTTAGCACCCTTTCTATCCATGGTTTTCCATGGGCTCTTAGGTACTTGCTCACTATGTTTTCAAAATGTTTTGCTTTTCTTGTGTTTGTGGGTTTTGAAAAAGTTTGTTTGAAAACTTCGATTTAACTCTTGTATCTGTCCTCAAGAGTGTATGAAGTGTTGTTTGAAAACTTTTGTTTAAAAAGTGTAGGTGCGAAAAGTATTTTTGTTTTGAAAGAGCAAGTACCTGAGAACCTCTACCTACTCAAAAGAAATTAAGCTGTGTAAATGTCCTTTAGACAGTACTATCCCACTATTGAGAAGTAGGTAGCACCGTCATTGGAGTTTCGGGTCAATTCGATTAATGGGGCATGTGGTCACCAAAGTAATGGTAGGACGCCTTAGCGGTAACCCTAATGTCTTAGATCGTTTTATCCGAGGCAACCGTTTCGAGGCAACTTTGATCTTTAGACAGGAGGGCGACCTCTAAAACACCCTATACTCAATGACCACGTCGAGGCAACCAAGTGAAGCGTACCCTAGGAGTGGCATGTGCGAGTGTGTCAGGTTTCAGTTAAGTTATCTTTGTACAAATTATGGTGAGCTACGATTGATTTTATTTTCAGAGAAGTCTTGTCATGCATAGCCTAGTTAATCATACATCTAGTAGTTAATAGTTGCGGAAAATAAACTAAACTATTACAAGGCGTCGGGTATTTACATCGCCAAAAACAAACCCTTGAAAAGTAAATTGCGGGAAATAAATAAAAGCGATAAAAAATTAAAGCTATTACATCCTCAGAACAATTACATAATAATGATCAAAAATAATATGCGCGAAAAGAATTGAATCGGAATATTTTAGGGTTTTGACCCTTTTTTGAGAAAGAAGGAAGTTTTTTTTGTATTTTTGCATTTAATTAAATTAAACCTAAGCCAATTAATTAATTAAAAAAAATATTTTTGGTTTTATGTTTTTTAAGGAAATAAAAAAAAAATAACATGATCAAAAGTCATCAAAAACCCTAATTCTATATTAATTTTATTTATTGTGAAAATATTGAAATTACTCTAATTAACTAAATAAATTACTTATGTTAGTATTTATTTACAAAAATAACTAACTAAGGGTAAAATTAATTTAAATAAATAATAATAAAAAATATTATATTTTAGTTTTCTGAATTTATTATGAAAAAATTAATTTGGTTAATTAACTAATAATAATAATAATTAAGTGAAAAAATATAAAAGAAGAAAATAAAAGAAAATAACCCAGGGGGTGTTGGCCCAATTAGGAGGTGTGTTTGAAATCTGAAGCCCAACAATGTTCAAGCCTTTTTGACTTTTGTGAATTAGCTATGCGTGTGTTGACCAGGGACTATGGTGGTCCTTCAATCCATGTCCATTGGATCTATGCCTGGAGACATCTGGCGCCTGGGAATTGGAGTTCCATGATATGTTATGCCTGTTGCGTCACACACAATCACCTAAAGAAAAATTATAACAAACATTTGGGGGACCTGGGGTTCGAACCCAGGTCCCAATGGACTTTGCACGCTTTCCCCAACCACTCAGCCAACGCGTTCCAGTTGTTATTAAAATAAAGAGAAATAATTATATAAGAAAATAAACAAATATGCTGAAAACAAAACAAAACGCGCGCTGATTCAAATGGTCCAATGGAGTATCAACACCTCATCATCTTCTTTGTTGTACCTATAAAAATAATATCAGATAGCGGGGGTTTTTAACCCCCACTAACCATTGCAATGAAAAAAAGCGAATAGAAGCTCAGTATATATAAATATTTCGCGAGGGGTAAGTTGTGTTCGTCTTGGTCTCGTGATCTCAACCATATGTCTCACAAGTCCTAATTTTGCTTGGCTCAGAAAGCCCCAATTGAAAACTCAAGAACCCTAAAAAATATTTCATGGCATCTTTTGATTCATGGCGTTATAGTCTAATTCAGTCATACCATTAGCTTCATATGGTTCCTAGCAACACAAATCAATCAAGAAAACACGTTAAATATGCATGATTTAAGAGTTACGATTCTGGATAAAGAAGGCAAACCGTGAAACTGTAATCCTTGATTCTTTAAGCTTTGATGCCTGAATTGGATTGCAACACGTTCCTGGGATCTCCTGCAATATATTAGAATCAACAAAAAACCTTGAATCGCCCTAGAATGCAAAAATCAGTTTTCACTTTTCTTGGAAATTCTTGAAATTGGACAGGGTCTTTCTGCAGCTTTTTTCACGTCCCCTAGGTCAGGTTAGCTTGCTTGTATATAAGGCAACTGAATTAGGTCAAAAGCTTGGGCAAAAATCCATTGCATTGATGTTTGAATCCTTGATTGAAAATCAAATCTTTTTGATTTTTCATGATTGAATAAAGTTGCCAATTTTGGATTTTTTGTATCTTTGACTTTGAGCACGAATTTGCCAGCATGATTAGGTCCTATTTGCTTCACAAAAAGATTGAAAAACCAAATCTTCTATTTTCCTACAATTTAAATTAATTAAATGAATTAATATTAATTAAAAATCTAATTAATCAATAAAAATAAGAAAATAAATTCAATTAATCTTGATGGGTCGTGCATAGGTCATGGATGAAGTTTCAAGAAGAGATTTGAGGCCCATTAGCAAAAAGAAGGTGTTTTGGGCAAAGTTGACTTTTGCAAATTCATAAACATTTCCCAACTTCTCCAATACACAACTTGCTCAATTTTGATCATATGACCATGTTCTTGGACATTTTGGAAAGATCTTGAAGTCCTCTAACCAATGCCTTTGGTCCCATGTCATTTGTATTTACCAATCTCAAGTTATGTCCTTTGACTTAAAGTGTACTTTTGTTGACTTTTGAAATTGACCTATAATGTAAAAATTGGTAACTTCTTGTGAGAGCATTTCTTGAACTTGGAGTGTGAATATGGATTGTAGGAAATTACATCCCCTTCAAAATGAGAATTGGATGGGATTTTTCTGATAAACCATGAAAAAGTTATGCCCTGGTCAATATACAGTTGACTTTTCTACTGTCCAAAAATAGTAACTTTTGCATCTTGATGATTTTTGAGCCATTCTTGTGGAATCATGATCAAGGCTTGATAAAATGATGATTGTGAACTCAAAATAAGATGTTGACCAAAAATTATGACTTTTGACTGCAAAATGACCATTTTGCCCTTGCAGTTGACTGTAGATCAAATGGAGCTTTTGACTGTGCAAATTGGCACTGTGAGTCTTGAAACTTGGCATGTAGATGCTTGAGAATGTATATAGGCCTATGAGACTTGATTGGACCATTGGAAACCCCAAATTACTTGAAATAACCAAAACCCTAATTTCAACTGGCTTAGGAGGTGGTTTGACTGTACAATCTCTTGAGCAATCTTGAACCATTTGAAGATGATTCTTGACAAACCTTGAGGAATATGGGAGGGAAAATTTTGGGGTACAACAGGTACCTTCTGCTATAAAGTGATGCCATTCGGACTGAAGAATGTCGGGGCAACCTATCAGCGAGCCATGGTAGCTTTGTTTCATGACATGATACATCATGAGATTGAAGTCTACGTAGACGATATGATAGCCCGTTCACAAACAGAAGAAGAACACCTCGACCATCTGCAAAAGCTGTTTGTCAGGTTGAAGGAATATAAGCTCAGACTGAACCCTAGCAAGTGCACTTTCGGAGTCAGGTCCGGTAAACTTTTGGGATTCATCGTTAGTAACAAAGGCATCGAGGTTGATCCTGCCAAAGTCAAAGCTATACAAGAAATGCCTGCCCCTCGCACTGAGAAAGAGGTCAGAGGTTTCTTTGGACGCCTAAACTACATCGCAAGTTTCATCTCTCATCTAACATCTACCTGTGAACCAATCTTCAAGCTGTTGAAGAAAGATCAAGTGGTTGAATGGAATGATGACTGTCAAGTTGCTTTCGATAAGATCAAGGAGTATTTGCTGGAACCTCCTATCTTAATGCCACCCGTCGAAGGAAGGCCGTTAATCATGTATCTGACTGTTTTGGATAATTTAATGGGGTGTGTACTGGGCCTACATGACGAGTCTGGTCGAAAAGAGCATGCCATTTATTACCTTAGCAAAAAGTTTACCGACTGTGAGACTCGCTACTCACTGCTCGAGAAAACTTTCTGCGCTTTGGTATGGGTTGCTCGCCGGCTAAGGCAGTATATGTTGACACATGCCACTTTGTTGATTTCTAAAATGGACCCGATCAAGTACATCTTTGAGAAGCCTGCTTTATCCGGAAGAATCGCTAGATGGCAGATGATCCTCACCGAATATGATATACAGTGCATAACCCAAAAAGCTATAAAAGGGAGTGTACTAGCTGATCATCTAGCTCATCAAGCTGTCGAAGATTACCAATCCATGAAGTTCGACTTCCCCGACGAAGACATTATGACATTGGACAACATTCAAGGTAACGGACCGTATGACGGACTTGAACAACGATCCTGATAGACCCAATACTTTGATGGTGCTTCAAATGCACTTGGCAAAGGCATCGGCATGATGCTTATCTCTCCGGAAGGTTGCCATACACCTTTCACTGCTAGACTCTGCTTCAGCTGCACCAACAACATGGCTGAGTATGAAGCTTGTATCTTTGGTCTCAAGGTTGCGATTGACTTAGGAATCAAATCCTTGGTTGTGTTTAGAGACTCCGCTTTGGTTATCAGTCAAATTAAAGGAGAGTGGGACACTAAACATCCTAAACTCATCCCATACAAAGAACATGTCCTGACATTGTTACCTCATTTCGAGCAGATTACCTTCAAGCACTTTCCGCGAGAAGAAAATCAACTAGCAGACGCGCTAGCTACAATGTCTTCCATGTTTAAACTTAAATGGGATAATGAGGCTCCCCAAATCACCATTGAGCGAATGGAAGAACTTGCACATTGTTATGAGATTAATACCGAAGAAGTAGTGGAACAACCTTGGTTTCATGAAATCAAAAGGTATCTCAAGACTCGAGAATACCCTGAAGGAGCTTCAGTCAACGACAAAATGTTCTTAAGGAGATTTGCTGCCAAGTTCTTCCTAAGCAATGGTATCATATACAAGCGCAACCATGATTGTGTTCTGCTTCGTTGTGTGGACAAGGTTGAGGCTGAGCAGATCATGACTGAACTGCATAGTGGCACATTTGGCACCCACTTGAGCGGACATACGATGGCTAAAAAGATTCTAAGGGCAGGCTACTACTGGTCTACCATGGAAGCTGACTGTCATCAATACGCCCGTACTTGTCACAAATGCCAAGTCTATGCTGACAAGGTACATATTCCCCCAGTTCCTCTCAATGTTCTAACAACTCCTCGGCCATTCACAATGTGGGGAATCGACATGATTTGAGAGATCAAGCCTACGGAATCCAATGACATTGCTTCATCCTGGTGGCTATTGATTACTTTACCAAATGGGTCGAAGCAGCTTCCTTCGCCTCCGTTACAAATAATGTGGTTGCCCGCTTCATCAAGAAGAACCTCATATGCCGGTATGGTATCCCCGACATAATCATCACGGACAACGGTACAAACCTAAATAACATTGTGATCACCGTTCTGTGCGAACAGTTCAAGATTCAACATCACAATTCATCTCCCTATAGGCCAAAGATGAACGGTGTTGTTGAAGATGCGAACAAAAATATCAAGAAGATCATTCAAAAGATGACAGACACCTACAAGGACTGGCATGAGATGTTACCGTTTGCTCTGCACGGATATCGTACCACGACGCGTAATTCAACCGGGGCAACCCCCTTTTCTTTGGTATATGGCATGGAAGTTGTATTACCTATGGAAGTTCAGATCCCTTCTTTGAGAATTATGAAGGATGTTGGTTTAAGTGAAGACGATTGGATTCAGACCCGGCTTGATCAACTTAATTTGATCGATGAGAAGCGACTTACTGATGTTTGTCATGGTCAGACGTATCAAAAACGGATGATCAAGGCTTTCAACAAGAAAGTTAGACGTCAGGTGTATCATGTCGGAGATCTTGTAATCAAGCGGATCATCTTGCCGCAAAGTGATCCCAGGGGCAAATGGACTCCTACTTACGAAGGACCATTTGTGATCAAAAACATCTTTTCTGGTGGGGCTATGATTTTAACCACCATGGACGGTGATGACCTGCCGCACCTTGCGAATGCAGACATAGTCAAAAGATACTACGCATAAACGACCCGACAAGTTGAAAACCAGAAAGGGCGACTTGGGCAAAAATGGGCATCCCGGTGAATCGAAAACCCGAAAGGGCGATTCAGGCAAAAATTAGGGATAACAAAAAAAAAAATTTGTACACCCGGCAAGTTGAAAACCTGAAAGGGCGGCTTGGGCAAAAATTATGGAATTAAAGCGTATGATTATGTCTCGTCGAATCACTTTAAGGACAATCTCTTCACAGACAAGCTCCAAGCTTCTGATCAATCCAATCATCTACGAACGAAGCGACGAATGGACAAGATACTCAGAGTTGCGAAGGCTATAGAAAAATGGGAATCCCATGGAATTGTTACACATAGCCATCTTTCTTTGTATAAATTTTTCTCAACTTTTTGACAAAATTCTCTTACTAGGATGTCTGTTTCTTTTGTACAAAATACTTACACAAAGTTAATACAAAGATACTTCAAAGTGCAGAAAATTGTTTGCCTTTTCTTTCTTTTTTACACTTGTGTTTTATTTGAAAACGTCCAATGATTTATTAAAATGAGCATATGCATTTGAATATAAGCACTACTTACAAATAAAACAAAATGAGAAAGGATAATTACTGATAGGATGAAAGTATAGGAAGATGTCTATTCCAGGAGAAATCCCCTGTAATACATCATCCAGATCCTTGGCGGAACTAAAATATTGAAATGCATATCCCCAGCGGAGTTAAGTTTCAAGAATCCCCATCACAGCTGAGTTTTCAAACTCCCGATCCCCAGCGGAGCAAAACTTTGAACTACAAACCCTCAGTGAAGATGACACTTTCTTTCCCAAGTGGAGCCAAAACTTCAGCCTTTGAACACCCGTGGAAATCCAGTTTCCTCCATTATCCCGGAAGAATCACTTTAAAACCGGATAACTCCCCAGAGAGTTATCCTTCCCCAGTGAAGTCGCCGATCAAATCAGCACGTCATTAAGATCCCCAGCGGAGATGAAACTTTGATCTACTAATCCCCAGCGGAAACCATTCAGTTTTCCCCTGATATCCCCAACAGAACAGAGATCCTCACTCTTGAAATCCCCAGTAGATTGACATACAACCCAAACTCCTGATCTCCCCAGCAGTATAGCTTTTCCCCACAGAGGTTGTCAAAGATCTTGAATCTCCAACAGTGGTCTTGGATCTATTTTCCCCGACAGCGGTCAAAGATCTTATTATTTCCAGCTATCCAGGATTTATTTTCCTCAGCGAGACAGCTAATCAGCTTACACGCCACATACATTACATTCATAAATCATAAACATTGATAAAACACATCATATTGCATCATACATTTCATGTAACATGACTTTGTGCTTTCAGCTAACATTCTACCCTTTTCAGGATAAAATCAATAGCTATCTAAAACAGATGTTCAAACTCAGAAAATGGCTTAGAGATGCTCCAGACACAGACGCTCTCTTATTTGCTTATTCAAATCAAGGGGCAGATTCCTGGTCTAGTTATGAAGATTGGGTTCGACCAGATATTACTTTGATTATGCTAAAGCCCGGAGATCAACCGGAGAATAGTAGAATCCCCTGCAAGTTCTTCTGAAGCTTGGATGTTGACCAGATAAGAAGCAAAGTATCGTGAAGCCTGGATGTTGACCAGATAGCCATACAATATTGTGAAGCCTGGATGGTTACCAGATAACAGTAAGGTACACTGTGAAGCTTGGATGTTGACCAAATAACAGTTTACTCGGCCAATTACCTTGAAACCCGAATTCAACCGGATAGTGGTAGGCCTCAAAGTCAAAAGGAAACCCGGGGGCGACCGGATAACCATTTGATTTCCTTCTGAAGCCTGGATGTTGACCAGATAGGAAGAAAAGTATCATGAAGCCTGGGTGCTGACCAGATAGCCATACAAGACTGTGAAGCCTGGATGTTGACCAGATAACAGTAAGGTACACTGTGAAGCTTGAATGTTAACCAAATAACAGTTTACTCGGCCAATTACCTTGAAGCCCGAATTCAACCGGATAGTGGTAGGCCTCAAAGTCAAAAGGAAACCCGGGGGCGACCGGATAACCATTTGATTTCCTTCTGAAGCCTGGATGTTGACCATATAGGAAGAAAAGTATCGTGAAGCCTGGGTGCTGACCAGATAGCAATGCAAGACTGTAAAGCCTGGATGTTGACTAGATAATAGTTCATTGTCACCTCTCTAATCGAAAGATGACTCCCTAGTAGAATAACAAACGATTGAAGTTCTATTTCTACCACAACAGAGACTAGCATTCCCCGGCATAGTACTCCTTAACAACAGGTGTATATGCCCTCACAAAGGAATATCTTATACGATCAATTTTTCTTGGATGGCATCTTTAAGCCCATCTCCGACAAGATTCTGTCACATCTCCAAATGGCATCTTTAAGCCCATTCCCTAAACTATACTATGGCGAGTGCAAATTTACGGGCACTCTAGTGTCCAATCCTCTTTTACCTTCGAGTCACGAAAGGAAAACTCTCCAATCTAACTCTTCAGGTTCAAGAAGATTGAACAGGGGCAACTGTTGTACCCCAAAATTTGCCCTCTCATTTTTTCAACATTTCTCATCACAAGGCTCTTTGAACTCAAGATCAAGCCAGGGTTTGCTCTGCTCAAGACATATCCTTGCACTGTTGACCTAAATTAGGGTTTGAGTTTGCACAAGGAATTTTGGCCTTATAATGCTCAAAGTGGCTTTCATACTTCATGTTGTACTTACAATATTACCTCTACCAAGTTTCAAGCCTTGAATCAAATTTTTGCCCAGTCAATTGGACACTTGACCTAGAAATCAGTTATATTGGGGAAAAAGTCAACTGTAGCCAATTTACAGTAAAACCTCATAAATTTTGACCCAAGTCAACATTATAAACTCACATGAACCATTTGATCAAGTTTGGACCACAACTCCATAAGAAATTTGATCAGATCACCAAAAGGGCAAAATGGTCATTTTTAGGGTTTTGACTGCAGAAGGGCAATATCTGACTTTTGACCTAGCCAATGGAAAATTGGGTTCAATCATGGATTCAAGGACTCAATGGCATCATCTTTACCTATTCACAAGATTCAAAAGATCTCAATTGCATTGGATTGACAGATGAATTTTTCAGTCAATTGATCAAAATTTGACTGTACACTGAAAAGTCAAACTTTGACTTTTTGGTCAAAATCAAGTGCCAAGGGTCATTTTTCATTAAGATATGTCAAAACATGAAACTTGTTCATCAAGAAACCCAATTTTGCAAATTAGGGTTTAAGATTGAAAAAATTTCATAACTTAGAATTTTTCTAAGTTATGAAATTTTCTTAATTTTTCCCAACTTTGCCCAACATTTTCACCATGATGCAATTGGATTCAAACAAAACTTCCAACATGAAAGTTGTAGTCCTCCACAAAGTATACAACTTTTATTCACAAAGTTTTCCCAAAATAAGCTTGGATCTCAAGTTATGATTTTTGGAACAAGGGTCCATGAAACTTTTCACTTAGTGAAATTTTGCCCTAGTTTAGGCAGGATTTTGGCCTATCTTCATGGCAATTTTTCACATAGTTCCACTTGGAATATCAAATTACATGTCAAAGATGGATTGTAGATCATGTTGCAATCTTTTAAAAATGTCCAAGAACTCTCAAAACTCATTTGTGGTTAGGGAGAATCGAAGGCTTGAAGTTGACAAAAACTCAATTTTCATCCATGGCATGTTCATAGTGATACAAGTTGCAAACTCTAATAAGCTTGCTTTGCACTAGATTACAGGAATCAAAACAACTCCATACTCAATAATTAAATGCAAATCCATTGGTCTAACGCATTGTTTTGGTCATTAGATGTTTGCACATTAGATTAATCCCTAAATAGAAAAAGCAAGATTACCATTTTTGCTTAAATCTTGCTTTATGTCAAAACTGAATCCTTGAGCATTGAGCCATATCTTATGCAACAAATCAAATCCATAAATTAGAGGGGCCAAGAGCATAGTGTGAAAGCTGATAGATAGCCTGTACAGGCTTGTCTTCCATCACTTCTCATGTTTTACTTCATAACCAAGAAATTTGTCCAATATCACAGAACTCACACATCTGAGAAAACCAACTTTGGCAAGCATTGGACACAAGTTTCTCACATCCCCTTGAGCCAGAAACACGAGCCTTTGAGCCCTCAAACCTCCCATAGCACAAAATCACCTTCCATTGGCAAAATAGGGCAGCATCTGCATCTTGAGTTCTATCTCACAAGTTGCTCGTGCGTTTTGTCCCAAACCTGTTCAAACACCTTCCGTACAACCTATCCAAGCTATCCCAACCCTTAAACACCAACTGTAACTCCATTTACAAGGTTTGCCATTTTTTATTTCAGCTTGTGCAGGTTGAGTTCTGTAGGCTTGTTCAAGCATATTCAGGGCAAGCTAGGCATTGGAGAAGGTCAGGGGAAGTTCAAGCAAGCTCCCAAACATCTCAGGCCTCATTGAAAAGCTCCACATTGTCAGACACGATCTCAATTGAAAAAGGTTTTTGTCAACTTCTTATCTCTCTATTTTGGAATAGTTAGGCTTAGGTTTGTGAATAAAAAATGTAGTATTCATAGCCATGAAGCTATACATATGCTCAGTTTTCATTTTAGTTAAGCGTGCTAAGAGAATTTGGTCCATGAACATCCTGAAAAAAATAGGTTAAGATTTAGGGCCAGAGAAATTCTCTCTGGTCTTTGAGAGTTAGGACAAGTTTCTTATATGGTTGAATTCGTCTTGGAAAACTCTATAACTTTGATGTTATGTGTTTTTGCATTAGAACATGTATGCAGGTTGTTCGTGTTTGTATAGGGCACGCGAAATTTTGAAGACAGAGGTTGAAGATGAAGTCTGGCTTGGGCTGGGCTTTGGTTCTTTTATCTTTGACACCCCCCTTTGGCTGAATGCACCCCACTGGCCCAATTTCTTTATACTTTTATATTTTTGTATTTATTTTCATTTTTTGAGTTTATTTTATATTTTCCAAACATAAAAATACCCAAAAATATTTTCATAAATTTTCACATTTATTTTTATTATTTTTTAGACATGAAAATAATTATTAAGTAGTATATACTCTTATTTTATTTAATTAAAACTTTTAAACATTATAGAAATATTATATATTTTATTTTTTATCATTGATACCTATAAAATAATATTTTTATCATATACTATTATTTATCTAAATATTTGTATATATTTATATTTTATTTTTGTATATAAAATAATTAATATAATACATATTATCTTAAAAAAAAAAACTAGAGTTCCCACCCTTATTAAAAAAAATAATACTTTTTTTTATATATATATATATATATTTTACACTTGAATATATTTTTACTTTTATTGTACATAAATACAAATATTAATAAATATACTTCTTAAAAGAAAATTAGGTTTTTTTACCCTTAATTAATAAAATAAAAATAATCTTTTTATTTCTTTTATATACACTAAACATTTTTTACATACATAAAAAATAAACATAAACATTTTTGCATATTCATAATATTTTGTATATTTATTTAATTTTTTTATTTAAATATTATTCATTTATTATTTATGTCATTGATTCAATTTGGATGTAATAGTAAAATTAGGGTTTTAATTTCTTTTCAAATAATCCCCATTCAAAAATTGTATCCCCCTCCTCATAATCATGTTGTAATAGTGGTAGATTTACCTTTACGCATTTATGCTTCCAATTATGCCATGATTAGAGATTAGGGTTTGTATGCAAAAAAAATCCAAAATCAAACAAATAGCTTGACTAATGCAACGACAAAAAGCATGTAAATTGACAACATAATATACACTTGCACCCCTAGGGTTATATCCGCTTGTTGCCTTAAAAATTGGCCATGTTATGCATGTTAAGTACTTTGGCAAAACAAAAACAAAACAATAGATCATAGTCCCTCGATGACGCTATCTTGGTTTCCTACACAAAATGATCTAGTCCCTCAAAAAATTGCTAAAGATACTTAGCACAATTGTTATCATGGTCAATACGATGACCCGCGTCTGTCCCATTTAACATCCAAATACAAGGTTGTTTACCAAATACAATGGTAAAACAACACTGTCAAAAGGGTTAAAAACGTATAGGAAAGATCTTTGAGTAAAATAGGGTAGACAACTCTTAGTTACTTGATCAAAACTTGCAAAACATCCTTGCTATTTTCAAACACACTTCACAACACAATTTCAAAACATTTCCCAAATCAAACTTTCAAACATTGAAATATCTTTTCAAAAGACAAACACCTTTGTATATATTCAAACAAGAATCATTACAAAGATTGCCTAGACAAGGCCTCTTTTCAAAACATATTCAAAACCACACACAAAGCACCATTTCAAACAATTGAAAAGCAAAAGCAAGTGATCTAAACAAGTAACTAAGAGCCCATGGATAACCATGGATGAAAAGGGTGCTTGCACCTTCCCTTTTCATAATCTACCCCCCGAACCCAAGAAAACCTCTCAAAGGTCTTTCCTGTGTTTTTTGACCTTTCCTTTGGATAAAATAAAAAGTCGGTGGCGACTCTTGCTAAACTGAAACAGTTGCGAACACAAACATAAAATCTCAAGTCAGTTCTCCCACCGTATCACACCAAGTATCTTAGCATTTTTGAGGGACCAGTATCATTTTATAAGGCAACTTTTGAATAGCGTCATCGAGGGGCTATGATCTTATATTTTGTTTTGCTTTACCAAGATACTTCGCATGCGTAACATGGCCATTTTGTTTTAGGCAACCAAGTGGGAGAAACCCTAAGGGTGCTTGTGTGCAAAGTGTATTATTTTCATGCTTTTGATTTTGTCTTGTATTTAGGGTTTTCTATTTTGCTTTGTTTTATTCTTGTCATACAAACCCTAATTACTAATCATGGCATATAAAGCAATAAATTGCATAATGTAAATATACTAAGCAATTACAATAATTTTATGGGAGAGGGGAATACAAGTTTGAATGGGGATTTGCACAAATATAAAGCTAAATACATTATTACAACCAAATCAAATTTTGTGCGAATTAAGATAAATAGGATACAATCTTTAGAATATAATGTAATGTTCATGTAAGAAGGTTTTATGTCTTGCTTTTGTATCAAAGAATATTTAATTTAAACCAAAAAAATATAAGGAAAAAGATTTAATTTTTGAAAGGGATTAAACCCTAATTTTTATTTAAAAGAAAATAATGTTTCTATATTATTATTTTGTGTATCTTTTTTGTCTGAAAATAATGAATAATATTATATATAAATATTAAAATTAAATATATGCAAAAAAATAGGTATTTGTAAATATGAGATGTAAAATAAAAATACTAAGTATATTTAATTATATTTATAAGTTTATTAAGAAAATAAATTATATCCTATCAAAATAAACTAAATTTTTTATGTGAGAAATAATAAAAAAATAAAATAAAAGTGTAAAAATAATTAAATTATTTTTTAGGATTTTTTATCATTAAAGAAAATAATTAAAAGTATTAAATATAGAAATGAAAAAAATAAAATATGAAAAGAGTTAGCAGGGGGTGAGATAGCAAATCAGTAGTGATGATGCAAGCAAAAACAAAAAGCCCAGGAAGCAAAAAGCCCAAACAGACTCGTCCCTGTCCTATCTTCCTCTTCCTCACGCCTTGGCCAGTTCAACCTGTAACTTCCTCATGCTTGCATAAAAATGAAAACTTATAACATGAAAAATGTAGCATTTGAACTCACGATTCCAACCATATAAATTATGTAATCTAACTATCAAAGATTAAAGAGAATTTTAAAATCCCTAAATTCTAACCTAAAATTTTCAGAGATTTCAACTTCCAAATTCTCTTAGCACAAGTAAAATCAATGCAAGATAATGATATGTATAGCTTCGTTAGGATGAGAACTACACTTTTTATTCACAGATCGTGGCCTGAGGTTACCTGTACAAGGAGATAGAGTTTGAAAAATTACCTCCTTCAGCTGGAATCGTGTATGGAAATGTAGTGACTTTAATGGAGGCCTGATGATTGCTTGAGCTTCCTTGAGCTTCCCTGAATCTATTCCAACCCTTACCTTGCTCTGGAAGTGGCTAGAACTCCCTGACCAAGTCCAACTGCAAGCTTCAAAGTTAACAATGGCAAATGGTGGAAAATAGGTTACAGAACAAGGATGATGGGTTGGATGGGTTTGATATCAAGTATGTAAGGTATTGGAATGATCTAAACACAAAACGCACGAGCCAAATGGAAGTTGGATGTGTATGTGCATAAACTATATGTTTTGGATAATTTTTGGTGTTTTTCAGTTTTAGAGAGTTTCAGGTCTTGACCAAGCGTGTTGTGTGTTTTACATTGTTTGCATATTAGTATAGAAATGATTTTAGGTCAGCTCTCTATCAGTTGTGCAAGCCCTGGTCTTTTTGCAACTTTTCTTGTACTTGAAGCAAAGTGATAAGATGCAGCCCACATGCTTGTACCAGTTTGCTTTAGGGTTGGTATGAGTTTGTACAAGTTGCTTGAGACCTGTGTAGTTTGTATGCATCAAGGGGACAGGTTCAATGCTCAAGATTACAAAGTTTGCAAAAGTTGCTCTTTATGAAAATGGCAATGGAACCTTTTTGCCATAAGTGGAATTACAAGTTGTATAAAGATTCAAAAGCATGGATTAAAGATTTGTCAACTGATTAAGCATTTAATTAAGGAGTGTGTAGTAAGTTTAGGACCTGTACAACATGAAATAGCCAGCATAGGATTGATTTGCAACTTGGTTCTTCATGAAAATGGCTTGAACAAAAAGTGAGAAAATGCCAATTTCCTCTCTTCGATTCTCCCTACTCCAAAATTATCTTGGAGAGTTCTTGGACATTTTGGAAAGCTTGAAATGTTCTCTATAATCCATCTTTGAAATTCATTTTGAGATACCTCTTGGAACTAGGTGAAAATTTGCCATGAAGTTGGGTCCAAAACCTGCCTAAATTAGGGCAAAATTTCACTAAGTTAAGAAGTTCATGACCATGTATTCACAAATTTATAACTTGAGATCCAAGCATCTTTAGGGAAATGTTTGTGAAGCAAAGTTGTATTTTTCATGGTGGTCTACAACTTTCATGTTGGGGACTTTCCTTGAATAAATATGTATCATGGTGAAAAAGTGGTGTAAAGTTGAGAAAAAATAAGAAAATTTTTATACTTAGAAAATTTCTAAGTTATGAAAATTTTCAAATTAAAACCCTAATTTTCAAATTTGGTTTTCTTGGTGAACAAGTTTCACATTTTGACATGTCTTGATGAATTATGACTCTTGGTACTTGATTTTGACCAAAAAGTCAAAGTTTGACTTTTCAGTGTATAGTTGACTTTTGATTAGTTGACTGCAAATTTCATCTGTCAATCCAATGAATTTGAAATGTTTTGAGCCATGTATTTAGGTAAAGATGATGCCATTGAATCCTTTAAATCATGCTTGAACTCAATTGGTCATTGGCTAGGTTAAAAATCAGAAATTGCCCATTCTCAGTCAAAACCCTAATTTTGACCATTTTGCCCTTTTGATGATTTGATCAAATTTCTTGAGGAGTTGTAATCCAAACTTGATCAAATGGTACATATGAGTCTAGAATGTTTATGTGGATCAAAAACTAAGAAGTTTGACTGTAAATTGGCCATGGTTGACTTTTTCCTCAATATAACTGATTTTTAGGTCAACTGTCCAATTGACTGATAAAAAATGTGGTCAAGGCTTGAAACTTATCATGAGCAATCTTAGGGGTCCAAAATGATGTATGAAAGTCACATGAAGCATTGATGGTCCAAAAATCCTTGTGAAAACTCAAACCCTAATTTTATGTTATCAGTGCAAGATGAGATGTCTTGAGCTGACCAAACCTTAATCTTGTCTTGAGTCAAAGAAGTCTTGTGAGAAAAGTCTTGATAAATGAGAGGGCAAATTTTGGGGTACAACACCATCGATTTAAAAAGATCATAGTCCCTCGATGACCCTTCGATGTTGCCTTCGGTAAACGATCTTAGTCCCTTACGAAAATTGCTAAAGCATCCTACAAGTTGCCTTATATGACTGTATGATGACCCGTGCATGTCCCTCACATCTAACAATTGGGCTTCCTACTAACTAATGGTAGGATATAACTATCTAAAAGAGGAGAAAAAGAACAAAGACTTTTTGAGTAGGTAAATCGCTCGTAATCGCTTGCTCACAAACTAAAACAACTTTCACACCTCACACTTTCAAAAATAACACTTTCTTCCAATAAATACTTTCAAAACAAATATTTTGTATACATTCTCAATGATACGAGAATCATTACAAAATTGTCGTACTTAGGCATTTTCAAAATATTTCCAAACATACACAAACACAAAGCATTTCAAAAAGTAAGCTAGCGATTAAGAGCCCGTAAATAACTAGGATGAAATGGGTGTTAACACCTTCCCTTTTCAAAACCTACCCCCCTTACTCAGAAAATTCTCAAAACATCTTTCCTGTTCTTTTCACCCTTTCCTTTATTGGATAAAATAAAAATCGGTGGTGACTCTTGTTATCTGCAACATTTGTGATAAAACGCAAAAAACCAAAAGTCAGTTCTCCCACCGTATAACAAACTCCAACAATTGATCATTCATGATATGGATAGAAATGACCAAGGGTTGCTCAACAAGGTTATCCGAGCTTGGAGTAAGGTTAGTAAAAGAAAAGATGAAAGGAAGAATGTCGTGGAAAAAGAACCCTACACTAGATGGGTTCTAGATAAGGTACAAATTACCAAGCTTCCATTTGATATAGATCCTGAGTACAAGTCAGAGCTCCTAGAGGTCCCGCCTATGTCCTTGGAAGAAATAGAAGATCTAAAGAATTAAAATAAGCTCGGAGGGAAAAGGAAGAATTAGAACTCAACCTCCTTAATCTAACCAAAGAAAAGAAATAAATATAGCTCATACTTGAATCAAAGGACCAACAGATTTAGAGAGATCAAAAGGCATTGAAATAAGAAAACCTTAAAAGGAAGCGTACGACCGAAGGATTATTAAGTATTACATTCAATCTAGATTCCCACAATCAAAGGTTAGAGGATGCTGCTAATGAAATCAGGAGGTTAACCATGTGTTATAAAAAGGCGACACGAGACAAGAAGGTGCTGGAAGAGGACCTAAGGGCCCAGATCCAAAGTTTAGCACGTTTTTTTTAGATCAAGAAGAGCAAATGAAGTACCTCACCACCAAACTCCAGAACAACCAAGAATTAGAGATAAGGGGATGCCTTGAAAAGATGAGGGAAAAAAGACTTATGTCCTAGAAAACTGAAGAATATGAGCAAGGGTGCCTTGAGCTAGAAGACCTTCGAAAAGATTTCCTGATTCAACGGACACTTTATACGGAGACGAGGGCTGAAAAGATGTATTGGGAAGAGCAGTATACGAAGATCTCCCAAGCAGGGAGGGATAACCATATGATAATTCTCCACCTTTACCAAGAATATCGGTATTACAAGGACAAGCACGAAAGACTCGCTTTCTTAGCCAACAATCTCATTGAAGACATCCTAGAAGTTTGAGAGACGTAGAGAATGTAATGGTTCCTCTTCCAAAAGATGTTGAAGACTTTCTCAAACTTTGTCGAACAATGGTTGATCGTTTCAGAGCAGACATCCACAAGCGTGCTTAGAATATTGTTTCCCTTTGTTTACTTTCTTGCAACAACTTTATTGTTTTAAATTGCAATATCTTTCAATATTTGAATTATTTTCTCTTTCAAAAAACAATTGTTACTTTCAATAAAGGCATTTTTTTCGTATCTCGTTTGCGTATTTATTTTTAAGATATTCACCAATAAAAAAAAGCGAGCAAAAGCAAAAAAAGGGGGGGGGGGAGAATAATGATAATATATATATATATATATATATATATATATATATATATATATATATATATATATATATATATATATATCCAAGTGAATAAGGCATGCAAAAGTAGAAACCCTAGCATATTCATACATATTCATACGCATGCATACATTCACAAACACTTCATACAAAAACTTATCTTTTAAAAAAAAATCCTGTTAAAGTATTGGTAGAAGAAGAGCACCACCTCCTTGGCCTCCGTATCAGACCATAGACTATCAATAAAGAGCAATGGAACAAATTGAAGAGAACCAAATTACATTTAAGGAAGATCTCGAGCAAGTCAAAGGCAATGTCAACTCAATGAAAGGAGACATGAGTCAAGTTCTTCTAGCTTTGAAAAACTTCATCGACATACATGATCAAATTCCTAGAGTAGCTTTTGAAGAAGTAGCCCAAACAATTGGCGCATCAAGCGTTCACCAACCAAGGAAAGAGCCAGAAACAGGACCCTAAAAGTCCATCATGGCCCAACAAGAAACAAAAGAAGCTGAGACTAAAGGGTTTGTCCCACCTCCACCAAAGTTAGGGGCATCCCATACCCTACAAATTCTGATCAACAATGTAGACAACTACTTAGACCTGCAATGTGGAGACCACGACCTGGAGGATGTCAATCAAGCACCCTTAAGAACAATTGATACTCATGCTATTGAGAATCCACTTGGGATGAATCAATACAAAGCTCTTGAGGAAAGATTGAAAGTTGTGGAAGGGTGTGACGCGTTCGAGGTAGATGCTCTTGAAATGGGCCTAGTTCTCGATGTGGTGATCTCATCCGATCAACAATGCAGACAACTACTTGGACCTGCAATATGGAGACCACGACCTAGAGGATGTCAATCAAACACCCTTAAGAATGACTGATACCCAACATATTGAAAATCCATTAGGGATGAATCAATACAAAGCTCTTGAAGAAATATTGAAAGGTGTGGAAGGGTATGACACCTTCGAGGTATATGCTCTTGAAATGGGCCTAGTTCCCGATGTGGTGATCCCATCAAAGTTCAAAGTACCTGACTTTGGAAAGTACAAGGGGCTCACTTGTCAAAGGAACCATCTGCACATGTATTGCAGGAAGATGCATGCCCATGCCCACAACCAGAAGCTGATGATTCATTATTTTCAAGACAGTCTAAGCGGGGCATCCCTGGACTGGTATATGCAGTTGGAATGAGTTCACATTCAAACGTGGGCAGACCTTGTCAATGCTTTCTTGAAGAATTACGAATATAAATTGGACATGGCTCCTACTCGCACGCAACTGCAAAACCTGGCTCAGAAGAAAGAGGAGTCCTTCAAAGAGTACGCTCAGAGATGGAGGGAGATATTACTCATATGCAACCCATTGTTGGAGAAAGAGCTAGTAGATATGTTCATGGGAACCTTGCAAGGGGTATACTATGAAAAGATGGTAGTAAACATCTCTTTAGGATTCTCGGATCTACTGACCATCAGAGAAAGGATTGAAGCTGGAATAAAGAATGGGAAGATACAAAGAGGACTATCAAATACCCTTTACAATGCAAAAAGACATGCTCCTAACTTTACAAAAAGAAAGGAGGGAGAAATTAATGCTGTAGCCTCACAATCAAGAGCACAACCACCATTAATAATCCCATAAGGACATCAACAAAGCAGATTTAAAAGGCCGCAAAGAAATTTTGATCCACTCCCTATGCCACCCATTCAATTATTACAATACTTGGTCAAAGTATCTTTGGTAGATCTAAAACCTCTAGCTCCTCCAGTCGGGCCACTCCCACGAAAATACAATGCCAACGCCAAATGCGAGTATCACGCCAATTCTCCTCGGATCGCTATAGAACAATGTTGGGATTTCAAACATAAAGTTCAAGATTTATTGGAGTCTCAAGACATCACCTTTGAGAAACATAACATCAAGTCAAATCCCATGCCTCCGCATGGTGGACCAACAATAAATGCGGTTGAAATAGTCACTGACTATGGGGCATCCAGACATGGAAATGCCCCCAATAAATTTGTTGAAAGGGTATCTATTGGAGTGTGGATTCCTGTTAGAACATAATGAAGCTTTTAAAAGAACATTACAGAAGTTGGTGGACCAAGGGATAGTCTAATTAGGACCATACCCTGAAGAAGAATATAAAGCCGCAATTGAAGGAAATACAAAGAAGTCGTTGGTAATCCCTTTCCAAAAACCAAACCTTAACAAAAAGACTCTTGTGATCTCGTGGGGAGAATCTGCAGAAACCCCAGGGGTAGCACTGAAGAAAACTTTACAAATATCAGCAGTTCCAAAGGCCACAATGGCAATTAGGGGGCCATCACCTACGCCTTATGAAAGTGATAAAGTAGTACCATGGAGTTATGATTCAGTTGTGTATGTTAATGGATTGAAACAAGAATATGAGCCATCATCGATTCAAGGACCTGCAATCTCAAACATAGTAGGGACAAGGACATGACCCGCAATGGTCGAGTCTTTGGATCTGATCCACCAAAGAAGAATGATGACATAGTGAAAAATAAAAACGATGCATTGACAAAGGATAAAGAAAAAGCAGTGGTGGAAACAAGTCAAAAAAAGAACCTTAAAGCAAAAACTTTACTGATCAAGAGGCGGATGAATTTTTAAAGATAATCAAAAGAAATGACTATAGGGTGGTGGATCAGCTTCACCAAACCCCGGCCAAAATTTATATACTCTCATTGCTCATTAATTTAGAAGCGCATCAAGACTCTTTAATGAAGGTTTTAAGTTCTGCCAACGTTGCAGAGGAGATTACTGTAAATCAGTTTGACAATGTCGTAGCAAATCTGACACATGATCGTATCTGGGTTTTATTAACAATGAGTTACCTCTGCAAGGCCGAACTCACAACAAAGCACTACACATATCTATTTAGACAGATACTACCAGCTTATCGAGTGTACTCACTGGTACTGGTTCTTCCATCAATGTATTACCGAAATCCAGTTTAATGAAGTTAACATTGGATAGTGTCATAATAAGGCCAAGTTCTACAATAGTTAAAGCCTTTGACGGTTCTCAAAGCTCAATATTCAGAGAAGTGGACCTTCTAGTTAATAACATGCCACATATGTTCTATATCACTTTCCAAGTCATGGATATAGAACCAGCATATACATGTTTACTTGGGCGGCCTTGGATTCATGTGGCAGGGGTAGTCACTTTGACCTTACATCAAAAGCTAAAGTTCTTAGTTGAAGGGAAATTGATTATAATCGACGGTGAAGAGGACATCTTCGTAAGTCACATCGAATCATACATGTATATTAGTGTTGATGAAGACCGTAGGGCCACATTGTTTCGAGTCCTAGAGGTTGCTTCAATGGTAACCTTACCGGTGAAAAAAATTAATAAACCTATAGTAACCTCATGGAGAGATTTGCAAACAATGGTAGAAAGTGATACCTCGAAAGGTTGGGGAAAGATCCCAAAAATTCTTGAGAAAAAGAATCGCTTCGGTTTAGGCTATGGATTATCAAAAGCAACTCTAAAAGGAAAAGCACGGTTTCCTCCAATCCAATAGACCTTTGTCAACAAGGGAATAGAGCATGGTGGACAGGTGACAATGATATCGAATAGAGGCATACGACTAAAATCATGGCGAGTTCCCCTAATAAAACATTAAAACCCTATTTCCTAAAATTTGCGCTTCTAAACCTAGTATCCTTATGAACAAGGTAGTTGAGGGGGTGCCTAACACCTTTCCTTCGTCTAGAACCGAGTCAACAACCTAGAATCTCTAAATTTTTGGGTTATTCCTTTATATTCCCTTCCTTAGGATAAAAATTAAGGGTGACGACTCTGAATTTAAAACCAGTTACAACAAGAAGGATTGGGAATCGATTGTGGAATTGGGGAACAATGAGAAGCAGAAGCTATGGCTCAAGGGAAGGGACAGTCACCATTATGGAAAAGTAGAAGGATTTCAAAGAACTATAAGGTAAGGGTGGGGTTTTCTATTGGTTAGGGATTGCATGATATATATATGAGTGGGTATTTGTTAATCTATATGGTTATCATCTCTCTTGTTTGTCTTTGATGGAATTGATGTGACGATGTTTTCCCTGTGTATGAAATTGTGTGAATTCATGTATGTGATTATAATTTTTAGCGAATTAAAATGTTAATAATGGTGTATATAAAGAGGAATTAGAAATTGAAACTTGGGTTGTGCATTGTATGAAATTTAGGATAGTTTGGGTGTAGGAATAAGTGCTTTTCGTGTCAGAAAAGTGATTCTGCAGAGGGTGTAACTGATTACTAGATTTTGGGTAACCGACTACCCTATGAAACAGAAGCGTGGATTGGCTGATTCCAGGGGGTGTAACCGGTTACCCGATTTTAGGTAACCGGTTACCTTATAAAATAGTAGCGTTGGATTTTTAGTTACAGGAGGTGTAACCGGTTACCAGTTTCTAAGTAACCGGTTACCACTGTATTGACAACAATTGTTGTGAAACTTTGAAAATTCGTAACTCGAGCTATGAGTGTCTGATTGATGCATAGTTCAAATGGTTGGAAAGCTGATTTGACATACTTTATACTAAAATTATTTTTAGTACCAGAGTTCCAACTATTTGACATGTGGACTTGGGTTCGAGGTGTGTCGAGCTCCGTTGTCATGTGGAATGTTGCAAATGCTTTGTGATTTGTTTTCTATATCGATGTGTTGTTATCACTGCATGTTTTGACATGAAAGAAATGTAAGGTGGCTAGTAGTGGCGAAGCACATCCACCATGGTAAAGGTTGATGTGCATAATGTTGTTGTATGAGTTTATACATATGTCATGCATACATTTTATAAAGGTGTGGGATTATCGTGTGCCAATGGGGTGTGAGTGATATATCCAAATTCTATTCGAGAATCATATGATCGTGTGCCTAGTGGGTGTGAGTGATGGAGATCGATCGTGTACCCGATAGGGTGTGAGCAATGAAGAGTGGGATGATCAAGTGCCTAGAGGGGTGTGAGCGATGTATATGAATTTCGACTAAAATTAATTGGTGGGTTCTTATGAACCAATGATACCATATGCATTGAGTCATATATGGTGTCTCATTGCATTTAACAATATGCCATGTCATATTATTGATTGGTTGTTGTGAATTGCGTGATTATTTGTTAAGTGTGGAATTATGTGGTACGAACTGATGATCTGGTGAATCTTTAATAATTATATGTTTAAATATACTTATGCATTTTTATGTAATTGATGATCTCACCCTTCTGTTAAAATTATGCTTTATACGACATCGTGCAAATACTCAGGGATAGTTCGAAATCAAAGTGAGTGAAGATGGAGTCTTCCTTTTATTATATTAGAGTCGACGTCTGTTCTGATGTGTAACATTGGGGAACAGAACGATATTGTTAAGGTTACAGAGTCAAAAACATTTAAATCAAGAGATACTCTAGGATCAAGCATTCAAGATGAGAGTTATTGTAGGATCAAGCAATCAAATCAAATTATAACTAATTAGAGGAAATCAAGCAATAGCAGTAGTAAGCAATTATTATGACAGCAAACTTGTTTCTATATATTGTACCAATACACCTTGTGAATAATTATCAATATAACAATATTATTTATATGGTATCAGAGGCCTCTTAGACTCAAAAGAGTGCACGATCCATCATGTCTACAGATTCCTCAAACACATATTCTACCATGCCAGGCAACTCCTCAAACACAAACACAAATCCTATCAAACTTTCACCTCTAAAACATGGTGCCCAAATATCCATTAAACTTTATGCGTCCAACTTTTTTGCTTGGCGCCGCCAAATCAATTCACTACTTGCTAGCATGAAATGCATAGGCTACATCACCGGAAAAGTCGAACCACAATCTGATATGATCACCACCAATGGCATCTCAATAAACAATCCTTCCTATGAAGATTGGTTCGCTAATGATCAACTTATCGTTAGCTTTCTACTCGCTTCCATGAATGAACGCGATAGCGTTGCCTTCTCTTCATGTAACACTGCTCGTCAACTATGGATGGCCATTGAAGCCAAGTATGCAAATCCATCATGAGCTCATGTGATGTCTCTCAAAAACCAGCTGTAGAGAAGCCGTAAAGGCTCTCAAACTGTCACTGAATTTTTATTTCAGGTGAAAAGAATCGCTGATGAACTAGCAGTCTTGGATGCTACAATCTCAAATGACGACATCACTCTCTATGTACTCAACGGTCTTGGATCAGATTATCGTGACATCGCTGCTTCCATCCGAACTAGAGAACGCTCTTTCACCTTTGAAGAGTTACACAACCATCTCATTGCACATGAAGATTTCCTGCAGAAAGAAGATGCACCTGCAGATGTTACTGTCCCAACAGCAAACTTCCATCAGCGAAATGGATCTCAGAATTTTCGTGGACGTAGTTCTTTTCGTCGAGGCGGTCGTCATGGATCGAATCAAAATATAAATCCTTTTCCATCAGATTCATTCCACCTGACACAATCATCCCCACGCCACCAAAATGCATCAAACAACCATAGTACAAATCAACCTCTATATCAAGGACCATCGAGGAACCAACACCATTTCAATCATCGAGCAAATCGCCCACCTCCACGCTGCCAATTATGTGACTTTCCTGGACATATAGCCAAATATTGCCCACAACTTATGCAATCCAACCCTACTGCTAATTATGCTGCTGCAAATGCAAACTGGATCCTTGACAGTGGAGCCAATCATCACATCACTGCAGACTTGAACAACTTAAGTCTTCACTCAAACTACGAAGGCCCTGACTCGGTCATAATTGGAGACGACTCAGGTTTAGCCATTACACACATGGGTTCAACTCATCTTTCTATTCCTTCTACTATTTTTAATCTTAACAATGTTTTATGTGTTCCAAAAGCAAGTGACAATTTAATTTATGTTGCCAAATTTTGTCAACAAAACAATGTGTATGTTGAGTTTCACCCTTTCTCCTTTTTTGTGAAGGATCTCAAGACAGGGACGACGTTAATGTGCGGTCCAAATAGTGGTGATCTCTACACCCTCCAACCCTCACTCCCCACTCCACCAACTAACCTTCACGCATCACGGTCCACTAACACCCTTTGGCATGCTCGACTAGGCCACCCCTCACCTAAGGCACTTCATCAAGCTCTTAAGACATTTCTACCTTCCAGTTCTCATATTTCAAGTTCTACATGTAACTCATGCTTCTTGAATAAAAGTCACAAATTACCATTTCATGAGTCATCAATAAAAACCTCTACTCCACTTGAATTAATTTTTTCTGATGTTTGGGGTCCCTCTCCAATAACCTCTGCTAATGATTATCGCTATTATCTTATCTTTGTTGATCACTTCACTCGATATTCGTGGTTATATCCATTAAAACATAAAACTGAAGTTGTCACAATTTTTCCTCAATTCCAAAGAACTATTGAAAACTATTTTTCCTTCAAAATTAAATCCATTTACACCGATGGAGGGACAAAATATATAAAATTAAAATCCCACTTTTCCACACATGGTATATCCCATTTCATCTCTCCACCATACACCCCAGAGAACATCGGACTAGCCGAGCGTAAACATCGACACATTGTTGAAACAACCCTCACACTATTAAGTCATGCTTCCATTCTATTAAAATATTGGGGTTATGCATTTCAAGCCTCTATATATCTCATTAACAGAATGCCCACTCCTTTACTTTGTGATAAATCACTGTTTGAATGTCTTCACAACAAACTTTCGTCCTATAAAATTTCAAAGTTTTTGGATGTCTATGTTATCCTTGGCTACGTCCATATGCTCCAAACAAATTATCTCCATGTAGTACACCATGTGTCTTCCTTGGTTATTCTACACAATATCACTCTTACATTTGTCTAGATCGAGCCACTCGAAGGGTGCATCTATCCCGCCATGTTGTTTTTGTTGAAGACCAATTTCCCTTCTCACACCCAAACCCACAACTCTCACCTCCATTACTACCGCAACATTCATGGCTCCCACTTCCCAATTTCTTGTCTCACCCACATCAACCTAACACATCCAAAACCATAATTCCTAATTCCATACTACAAATTCCTCCCGTTACAGCCCCACATGACTCTCACTTATCCTCTCAAACCAGCTCCAATATTAACCATGCCATTTCCACTACACCTCAATCAACTGAACCTACACCTTCAAACTCAAATAACATCCAACCATCACCTTTACCCACTCCTACATCAACACCACAAACCACACCACCATTGGAACATACATCAACGTCATCCTCTGAACCTTTGAGACCCATCACACGGTCCATTCATAACACACACAAGCCAAACAAAAAATATTTACTTGTCACAAAACATCCTTTACCAGCATCGCATGAACCCACGTGTGTATCACAAGCAATGGCTTCCTCTGAATGGCGTGCTGCCATGGCATCCGAATTCAACGCATTGATGCAACAAGGAACTTGGGATTTATTTCCCAAAAACACAACATCTAACCTCATAGGATGTAAGTGGGTGTTTCGAGTAAAATGCCGCCCAGAGGTTCCATTGACAGATATAAGGCACGCCTAGTCGCGAAAGGATTTCATCAACGCCCTGGACTAGATTATGATCAAACATTCAGCCTTGTGGTTAAACCTTCAACAGTCCGGTTGGTTCTCACATTGGCCATTCAACAACGTTGGCACATTCGACAGTTGGATGTAAACAATGCGTTCTTACATGGTAAGCTTCTAGAAACCGTATACATGCAACAACCACCAGGATCTCATCATCTAGATTACCCTGACCATATCTGTCGGCTAAAGAAGTCCTTGTATGGCCTAAAACAGGCCCCTCGGGCTTGGTTCAACACCTTGCATTCTTTCTTACTGTCTTATGGGTTTGTCAACTCCAAATCTGATCCATCATTATTCATTTATCTAAAAGGAGATGTCAAAGTCTACACCTTGGTATATGTTGATGATATTTTAATTACAGGTAATAACAATGAAGCAATTTCTAAGTGCATTTCAACACGAGCCGCTAAGTTTTCCATCAAAGACTTAGGATCCATTCATTTTTTTCTTGGTGTTGAAGTTATTCCCACCACTCAAGGATTATTTTTGAGTCAACACAAATATATTCATGATCTGCTTGATCGCACAAAGATGAAAGATGCAAAGATGGTCCATTCACCGATGTCCACATCTTCTCCTCTTACCAAATTTGATGGCGCAAGTGCAGCAAATCTTACGGAATACAGAAGCATCATATGGGCTCTACAATATTTGTCCATGACAAGGCCTGACATAGCCTACACCGTAAATAAGCTCGCACAGTTCATGCAACATCCATCATCCACACACTTCACAACCTTGAAAAGACTTCTTCGGTATCTCAAAGCCACCATTTTTCATGGACTGCACTTAAAACGCTCATCTTCCCAAAATCTCTATGCATTTAGTGATGCCGATTGGGCTGGAAATCGGGATGACTATACATCCACCTCTGCATATGTTACTTTTTATGGTGGTAACCCCATTTCTTGGAAGTCTTTTAAACAAAAAGTTGTTGCAAGATCATCCACCGAAGCCGAATACAGAGCTCTGGCATCTGCATCCGCAGAAGTTCTTTGGTTGTCATCACTTCTCTCTGAACTACATGTCAGTATACCAACTATTCCTACCATCTACTGCGACAATCTCGGTGCCACTTATCTCACCGTCAATCCCGTCTTCCATAGTCGCATGAAACACATTGCCATAGATATTCATTTTGTCAGAGATCATGTTCATAATAACAAGATTCGAGTTCAGCATGTTTCAACAAAAGATCAACTCGCAGATTGCCTTACCAAACCCTTATCCAGGCAGCGTCATCAAGATCTTCGATTCAAGATAGGAGTTTCTGACGGTACCCCTATCTTGCGGGGGCGTGTTAAGGTTACAGAGTGAAAAACATTTAAATCAAGAGATACTCTAGGATCAAGCATTCAAGATGAGAGTTATTGTAGGATCAAGCAATCAAATCAAATTATAACTAATTAGAGGAAATCAAGCAATAACAGTAGGAAGCAATTATTATGACAGCAAACTTGTTTATATATATTGTACAAATACACCTTGTGAATAATTATCAATATAACAATATTCTTTATATGGTATCAGAGGCCTCTTAGACTCAAAAGAGTGCACGATCCATCATGTCTACAGATTCCTCAAACACAGATTCTACCATGCTAGGAAACTCCTCAAACACAAATACAAATCCTATCAAACTTTCACCTCTAAAACATGGTGCCCAAATATCCATTAAACTTTCTGCGTCCAACTTTTTCGCTTGGCGCCGCCAAATCAATTCACTACTTGCTGGCATGAAATGTATAGGCTACATCACCGGCAAAGTCGAACCACAATCTGAGATGATCACCACCAATGGCATCTCAACAAACAATCCTTCCTATGAAGATTGGTTCACTAATGATCAACTTATCGTTAGCTTTCTACTCGCTTCCATGAATGAACGCGATAGCGTTGCCTTCTGTTCATGTGACAATGCTCGTCAACTATGGCTGGCCATTGAAGCCAAGTATGCAAATCCATCACGAGCTCATGTGATGTCTCTCAAAAACCAGCTGCAGAGAAGCCGTAAAGGCTCTCAAACTGTCACTGAATTTTTATTTCAGGTGAAAAGAATCGCTGATGAACTAGCAGTCTTGGATGCTACAATCTCAAATGACGACATCACTCTCTATGTATTCAACGGTCTTGGATCAAATTATCGTGACATCGCTGCTTCCATCCGAACTAGAGAACGCTCATTCACCTTTGAAGAGTTACATAACCATCTCATTGCACATGAAGAATTCATGCAGAAAGAAGATGCACCTGCAGATGTTACTGTCCCAACAACAAACTTCCATCAGCGAAATGGATCTCGGAATTTTCGTGGACGTAGTTCTTTTCATCGAGGAGGTCGTCATGGATCGAATCAAAATATAAATCCTTTTCCATCAGATTCATTCCACCCGACGCAGTCATCCCCACACCACCAAAATGCATCAAACAACCATAGTACAAATCAGCCTCTCTATCAAGGACCATCGAGGAACCAACACCATTTCAATCATCGAGCGAATCGCCCACTTCCATGCGGCCAATTCTGTGACTTTCTTGGACATATAGCCAAATATTGCCCACAACTTATGCAATCCAGCCCTACTGCTAATTCTGCTGCTGCAAATGCAAACTGGATCCTTGACAGTGGAGCCAATCATCACATCACTGCAGACTTGAACAACTTAAGTCTTCACTCAAACTACGAAGGCCCTGACTCGGTCACAATTGAAGATGGCTCAGGTTTAGCCATTACACACATGGGTTCAACTCATCTCTCTACTCCTTCTACTATTTTTAATCTTAACAATGTTCTATGTGTTCCAAAAGCAAGTCACAATTTAATTTCTGTTGCCAAATTCTGTCAACAAAACAATGTGTATGTTGAGTTTCACCCTTTCTCCTTTTTTGTGAAGGATCTCAAGACAGGGGCGACATTAATGTGAGGTCCAACTAGTGGTGATCTCTACACCCTCAAACCCTCACTCCCCACTCCACCAACCAACCTTCATGCATCACGGTCCACTAACACCCTTTGGCATGCTCGACTAGGCCACCCCTCACCCAAGACACTTCATCAAGCTCTTAAGACATTTCTACCTTCCAGTTCTCATATTTCAAGTTCTACATGTAACTCATGCTTCTTGAATAAAAGTCACAAATTACCATTTCATGAGTCATCAATAAAAACCTCTACTCCACTTGAATTAATTTTTTCTGATGTTTGGGGTCCCTCTCCAATAACCTATGCTAATGATTATCACTATTATCTTATCTTTGTTGATCACTTCACTCGATATTTGTGGTTATATCCATTAAAACAAAAAACTGAAGTTGTCACAATCTTTCCTCAATTCCAAAGAACTATTGAAAACTATTTTTCCTTCAAAATTAAATCCATTTACACCGATGGAGGGTCAAAATATATAAAATTAAAATCCCACTTTTCCACACATGGTATATCCCATTTCATCTCTCCACCATACACCCCAGAGCACATCGGACTAGCCGAGCGTAAACATCGGCACATTGTTGAAACAACCCTCACACTATTAAGTCATGCTTCCATTCCATTAAAATATTGGTGTTATGCATTTCAAGCCTCTATATATATATATATCTCATTAACAGAATGCCCACTCCTTTACTTTGTGATAAATCACCGTTTGAATGTCTTCACAACAAACTTTCGTCCTATAAAAATTTCAAAGTTTTTGGATGTCTATGTTATCCTTAGCTACGTCCATATGCTCCAAACAAATTATCTCCACGTAGTACACCATGTGTCTTCCTTGGTTATTCTACACAATATCACTCTTACATTTGTCTAGATCGAGCCACTCGAAGGGTGCATCTATCCCGCCATGTTGTTTTTGTTGAAGACCAATTTCCCTTCTCACACCCAAACCCACAACTCTCACCTCCATTACTGCCGCAACATTCATGGCTCCCACTTCCCAATTTCTTGTCTCACCCACATCAACCTAACACATCCAAAACCATAATTCCTAATTCCATACTACAAATCCCTCCCGTTACAGCCCCACATGACTCTCACTCATCCCCTCAAACCAGCTCCAATATTAACCATGCCATTTCTACTAAACCTCAATCAACTGAACCTACACCTTAAAACTTAAATAACATCCAACCATCACCTTTACCCACTCCTACATCAACACCACAAACCACACCACCATTGGAACGCACATCAATGTCATCCTCTTAACCTTAGAGACCCATCACACGGTCCATGCATAACATACACAAGCCAAACAAAAAATATTTACTTGTCACAAAACATCCTTTACCAGCATCGCATGAACCCACGTGTGTATCACAAGCAATGGCTTCCTCTGAATGGCGTGCTGCCATGGCATCCGAATTCAACGCATTGATGCAACAAGGAACTTGAGATTTAGTTCCCAAAACATAGCATCTAACCTCATTGGATGTAAGTGGGTGTTTCGAGTAAAACGCCGCCCAGACGGTTCCATTGACAGATACAAGGCACGCCTAGTCGCGAAAGGATTTCATCAACGCCCTGGACTAGATTATGATCAAACATTCAGCCCTGTGGTTAAACCTTCAACAGTCCGGTTGGTTCTCACATTGGCCATTCAACAACGTTGGCACATTCGACAGTTGGATGTAAACAATGCATTCTTACATGGTAAGCTTCTAGAAACCGTATACATGCAACAACCACCAGGGTTTCATCATACAGATTACCCTGACCATATCTGTCGGCTAAAGAAGTCCTTGTATGGCCTAAAACAGGCCCCTCGGGCTTGGTTCAACACCTTTCATTCTTTCTTACTGTCTTATGGGTTTGTCAACTCCAAATCTGATCCATCATTATTCATTTATCTAAAAGGAGATGTCAAAGTCTACACCTTGGTATATGTTGATGATATTTTAATTACAGGTAATAACAATGAAGCAATTTCTAAGTGCATTTCAACACTAGCCACTAAGTTTTCCATCAAAGACTTAGGATCCATTCACTTTTTTTCTTGGTGTTGAAGTCATTCCCACCACTCAAGGATTAATTTTGAGTCAACACAAATATATTCATGATCTGCTTGATCGCACAAAGATGAAAGATGCAAAGATGGTCCATTCACCGATGTCCACATCTTCTCCTCTTACCAAATCTGATGGCGCAAGTGCAGCAAATCTTACGGAATACAAAAGCATCATAGGGGCTCTACAATATTTGTCCATGACAAGGCCTGACATAGCCTACACCGTAAATAAGCTCGCACAGTTCATGCAACATCCATCATCCACACACTTCACAGCCTTGAAAAGACTTCTACGGTATCTCAAAGCCACCATTTTTCATGGATTGCACTTAAAACACTCATCTTCCCAAAATCTCTATGCATTTAGTGATGCCGATTGTGCTGGAAATCGGGATGACTATACATCCACCTCTGCATATGTTACTTTTTATGGTGGTAACCCCATTTCTTGGAAGTCTTTTAAACAAAAAGTTATTGCAAGATCATCCACCGAAGCTGAATACAAAGCTCTGGCATCTGCATCCGCAGAAGTTCTTTGGTTGTCATCACTTCTCTCTGAACTACATGTCAGTATACCAACTATTCCTACCATCTACTGTGACAATCTCGGTGCCACTTATCTCACTGTCAATCCCGTCTTCCATAGTCGCATGAAACACATTTCCATAGATATTCATTTTGTCAGAGATCATGTTCGTAATAACAAGATTCGAGTTCAGCATGTTTCAACAAAAGATCAACTTGCAAATTGCCTTACCAAACCCTTATCCAGGCAGCGTCATCAAGATCTTCGATTCAAGATAGGAGTATCTGACGGTACCCCTATCTTGCAGGGGCGTGTTAAGGTTACAGAGTCAAAAATATTTAAATCAAGAGATACTCTAGGATCAAGCATTCAAGATGAGAGTTATTGTAGGATCAAGCAATCAAATCAAATTATAACTAATTAGAGGAAATCAAGCAATAACAGTAGGAAGCAATTATTATGACAGTAAACTTGTTTCTATATATTGTACCAATACACCTTGTGAATAATTATCAATATAACAATATTCTTTATAGATATGTTTTTGGTTATGTTTGTGCGAGATTATATGTAATCTCTAAAAATGTTATAACTATGATTATTTTGTTAGAAACACGATTATATTTTAATGTTGACAAACGACCATATGTCGAATTGTTCCCACTGTTTAAATTGAAAGTTGAAGTTTAAGACTCGCACGGTTGTTATAATTATAATTTTTATAATTCCAAAAAAGTTATGTGTTACATGTCAATTGCATGAGCAGGTTTTTGGTGATATCATGACATCTTAAATACTTGTATTTTGTTTTACTCTGATAATTACAAGATAATACACGGAAAATATTTAGGGTGCTACATTAACAAACAAAGGCCGAGTGGTTACTTTCACATTCTACATGACCCCATATACATTAATCTTGTTAAAGAGTTCTAGATGAATGACTCTGTTGTGCCAGATAGTCATGATGAAGTCTTCCAGTCCTATATCAATGGCTCTCATTTCTTCATTACTCCATTATGGATTGATATGACAATCAACTGTCAAAAGAAAGGTAGTTATGTTGAACATTATCAATTCAACAATGTTTACTCAATCCGCCTTCACCAAATTTATGCCAACCGAGATAAGCCCACCAGTCCTGCTTCTCTACTCTCAATTACAAAATTTTGGTTTCAACTTCTAGAGGAAAATCTCCGTCCAAGAGAGAAACAATTGGAAATACTTACTTGGCATGACAAACATCTCTTGTACTTCCTCACCTACAATGCCATAATTAATCTTCCTCTTACTGTTTTCAACTTCTTGAAGGAAATGATAAGTATTTCTCAGGAGGAAATGACTTTCCTGATACCATATGGAAGAGACCTTTCTAAACTTTTCTCTAAGTTAGGAATAATGTTGAAGTTGAGTGGATTGAGAAGTTTGAATATGTGGAATAATTTTCTCTGTTGTCTTGTTTTTTTATTATCAATGAAATAATTATTTTTCTATTATTTCCTATTCTTGTTTATTGATAACAAATATTTTTGAGAATTACTAATTAACAAAGAAAAACATGGAATATGGAAAAGACGCCAAGTGATAAATTGTTGATTTTTTTAAATGCAGTAACGAGATTCGAAGCGAGATACCTTATAGCTATATTACCTTGATTCTCCAAAAAAAATGAGAGAACAAATTTATTATTTTTTAATGTATAAAAATGGCACTCACTTAGTTGTGTTACCTCGATTTTTTATAACACCGAGGTAAAATGTTGTTTATTTTATTTAAAAAATCAAACATGCGCTCCCATGACATATACTCTCGGTTTTTAGCATGTTTGAGATGAAAGCTTCATCATGAAAAGTGTTACTCATTGTAGTTGGGCTGACCATGAACTGAGCATAGAGTTTTATCGGGTTGATCTCAAATCTATCGAGTTCTTACACCGGACTAAACTCAGAAACCAAGAGAGATTTTACACTAGGTTGATCTCTAACCAATAAAGCTATTAACCGCACTGAGCTCAAGAACTACTATGGAGATTTTCAATGGATTATGCCCACGAACCAAAAGAGAGCTTTTTCAATTGCGGACCTCACTAACAAAACAAAAACTCATACTTATCCTCTAAAAACAAACAAGAGTTTTTTCAATGGTTTAGCTCCAAACCAAAATAATAACTTCCTAGAGAAGAATTATTTACTCAAGAGAAAATTCTACTCTTGATAAATTTCCAATTAATCTCTCACCCATAATAAAATTCCTCACTAAACTCAAGAATGCTCTCAAAGTACTATGGCTAAAATATGTGGAAAAAGTGAATAATTTAAAGAGATTATGAAAGAAATAATAAGTGAGGTTTTTCACATTTTTTGGGGTATTTGAAATGACAGATAAGCTCTATATTTATAGGCCAAAAAATGATATAAATTAGAAACAATCCATAGACCAATTAAATAACCTTATCGCTTAGGCAATGTCAATAATTGATTATGGTTGCCCATAATGGAAAACTTAGATATAAATTTGTTACCAATCATTAAGAGACTCTCATAATCCATTAGAGACTCGACTGGGCATCATCTAATCGATTAGGCTATAAGTATAATCGATTAGACAATTTGGAAAATGTTTTCCTAATTAAGCAGAAAATTCCCTAAACTATTGGCTAGACTCTAAAAACATTTTTTTTGGTTTTTTTAATAAAAAAGGCTTTTATATGTGTGTGTGATTTAGCTATAATACTTCAAAAAATACTCTCGTGTCTTTACAAGACACGGATCACTCAAAGTTAAATAAGCCTCACACTAGAAAGATAATATTGTTAGTGCTTGTATAATGGAGGGTGGCCTCTTGGGGTGTACTCAAAGGTCTACACATTATGTAAAAAGGAGACAACACACATCTCATGACCAACACACACATGTGGCACTAGCATTGTTTGTCAGTCAGGTCGACTCAATTGGGCTTGAGGTTGGGAGTTTCAAAAATGTATATTCGAAAAAAAGGTTTTGGTGTTTTCAAATATGCATTTCCGAACCTATTTGATAAAAAACTGAAATATGGTGAATTCAGAAATGCATATTCGAATTCAGAGAGTATTATGTGAATTTCGACAAACACTTCTAAAAAGGTACAAGGGTGCTTTAAGAAAATCCCTATGTTTTCTATAAGAAAGGGGAGGCGTCCAAAAGAATATTATAACAAAAGAAAAATACTATCTTTTATAAAATGCTTGAGAAATATCGATGTATTGATAAATGTTTTTTTACACCATTAATTGGATAATTATAAAAGGAGAATTTCTCTTTACACCTAATATCCTTCTTCCACGTCTTGCGAAAAACCCAAAATACCACTCAGAATTTAGAAATACATATCTGAACGCACATATTCCACAAAAATTTATGAAAAATATATTTTCTGATGCATCTTCGAACACACCTCATTTTTTTTTACGAAAAAAGTAGTTTTAGATATGCATATCCGAATTTTACTCTGTTATAAAAATTTAAAAATACAACTAAAAATCAAATAAAATTAAATTAAGTGTCTACAATTTTTTCCCGAAAACATGATAACGAAAAATAAATCAAATAAAATAGAAAAACAAGGAATTTATGGTTTTTAGGGTGAGATCCTCTATTTTGTTTCAAAATAAGGAATTTTGATCCCTGATTTTTCCCCGGATGAATTGACATATAAAATTTTAATTCAGAATTGATTTTTTAGAAAATTAAGTTTTTTACGTTAGGTCGCCTAAAGGCCAAAGACACAAGGACTCATTAAGCCTAGTACTGTTGAGAATTTATTTGTAAACCTAATAGTGTTGAGTTCCTGCGTCTCTGGCCTCAATTTTCTGAAAAATCGATTATGAATTAAAATTTTATCATGTCAATTCATCTGAAGAAAATCAGGGATTAAAATGACCCCACTCTAAAAACCATAAATTCATTGTTTTTCTATTTTATTTGATTTATTTTCCGTTTTCATATTTTCAAAAAATTCAAAAAAGTTTGTAGACACTTAATTTAATTTTATTTGATTTTTAGTTGTATTTTTAAATTTTTATAACAGAGTAAAATTCGGATATGTATATCCGAAATCATTTTTTTATTTAAAAAATGAGATATATTCGAAGATGTATTCCAAAAATATATTTTTCATAAATTTTAGTATAATATATACGTTTAAATATACATTTCTGAATTATAGAGAATATTTTGAGTTTTTCGCAATGGAAGGATAGTAGGTGTAATGATAAATTGTGTTATAAAAACCAGATAACATTAAGCCTACTTATTCACAAAATTTCATTTGTGCCACTATCTTGGCTTGCTATAAAACATTCCGACAACTTAAAAAGCATCTTACCTGTCAGTCCCACATTCTTACCACTGAGCGGGAAAGAGCTCAAGTGAAGCAGCCATAAAGCAAAAACGCCGTCGCATCATTTACATCCTCTAGGGTTTTCTCCATTGATTCCGTTTTCGTCACATCATGGCAAATGTTGTGGATCAAGATCAGCAATGGCTTCTCAGTTGCCTGTCTGCCACACTCGACCCTAACCAGGAGGTTCGCTCTTTTGCTGAAGCCTCTCTTGATCAAGCCTCTCGCCAATCAGGTTCAATCATCTTCTCCTTAAACCCTAAATATTTCGGAATTTTGCTCCGTCAAACCCTTGTTTGGCTACTTCTTTTGTGTTGCTCAATTTTCTTTATGTTGAATGCCGGTGGCATCGGGTAGTAGTGTATGTCATAGGAATTGTGATGGATTTTGAAATTAAGTTAGCTATACAAGTCTATCTCAAGTCAACATAATCTATGTAGGCACCAACATCCCTGAAAGTGTCTGAAAAAAGGACGCACGATTAATTTATTCATTTTTTCAAATTATTACCGGTGTCGCTTTGTCTGGGTCGTGTTCAGGGTGTCTGTACTTCATAAAACATAATTTTACTTTTTCTTTTCAAGGCAATGTGAATGCCTTTTTTTTTCCTTCGGGTAATGCTGTACGTGTTGGCTTGAAAAATATCACGATGTTAAATTTATTATGTTAAAATTTCCTGAAGGTTTTGGCAGTGCATTATCAAAAGTCCTTGCAAACAAGGAGCTTGCTGTGGGGTTGCGCCAGATATCCTTTTCCTAATGATTTGATACATTTATGATTTATGATTTTTGATTCAGAGCTCAAATATTTACTCTTTGCGACTCATTCTTGGAATCGATGTTTATCACAATCTGTCATTATGTTTGTTTTCATTGTTGGTGGGATGTATACTAAATTAGAGCTTGCTATAAAGTAAGTAGAGGAAAAACAACTTATCTGTCATTAGGTAAACATTTTGTGGTATGAAATACTGCTAGAATTGATATTTTTCTTGTTGTCAAGCTTTCCAATCTTTTGAATCACTTTACCAGGATATTTATGCTCCGCCTCTTCCTTCCACTGTCTTATATGTTTTCTACTCATACATTTGAAAGCAGGAAACAATGCAAACGAAATAAAAGCAAAAAACTTTATTCCCAAAACCAAAGAGATTCTTATCCTTGTTACGACTTAAATGCCTGCCCATAAATTATTCATTTTCCTCCTTCTATGAGCTTATGTTCTTGTATAATTTAACTGTCCTCTACTTAGCTGCAGTTCTTCTTAAGCAGTTAGTTAAAAAGCATTGGCAGGAGGGTGAAGACTCATTTGAACCTCCTGTGGTTTCCGATAATGAAAAGGTAAATACACTTTCATTTTCATTTTGAATATTATTACAACCTTGATATTTACAAGGCATTAGTAGAAACTATTATCTGAGCTTGTATTGATTAAATATAAGGAAATTTGTGTCTGATAAGGATTTGGTTTGGTCTGGATGCCTTAGCACTGGATTGTAAATACTCTTTTTGCTTTTCATTTGGAGGTCTGAAATCACATTACATAATTTGCTGAATTTGGACAAAGTAAATTTTCCTTCAGTTTTTTTGCCAGCCTGTCATCGCGCCATATATTTTATTGTATTTGGTTATTCGTAAAAGAATGTTTCTAGCCTATGACAATGACAATTGATGTAGTATTTGCAGAAGAATGTTTTAGCCTTTGTTGATATATATATATATATATATATATATATATATATATATATATATATATATATATATATATATATATATATATATATATATATATATATATATATATATATATATATATATATATATATATATATATATATATATATATGTTAAAAATATTTGTATGTAGAATAGTCCCACATCGACTATATCACGTAATTAGTTATAATCTCTATATATAATAAAGTCTTCATAATGCTTTTCAAAACACACGGTTTAATCTAAATGTCTCTTAGTCTCTTAATTCAACTTAGTATCTAGTGCCTACTAAGAGACAATTCTTCGCCGTTCTTTACCCGGTTGACCCACTGTCTTTCAGTGAGAAATATTTTTTTTACAAACCGTGTCATCACTCCGGTTTGTCTCTCACTTTCTAAAATTCTCCAGTAACTGCCCTGTCGCCGTTACTGTTTCGGCAACCTTCCGGTGACGTTCCAGAAAATCGACCCCATCATCCGACTCGCCGCTCTCCGATTCTGCCGTCACACCATTCTCTGCAGTCAGCAACTCACTCACGTGCTCTCACGCGCCACCACTGTCTTGTGCGTGCAAGCGCGTCTGTCGGTCGATTCCGGCGGTTATTCCGTCGGTCAGCTTGTCTCACTGCACTTTTTCCATAACACCTAACCTCCCTGCGCAATACCAAGCCTTCTCCACTTGCTATGAGGTTTGGCAAAAGGCCAAAAAAGTCTTCTCCAACGACGTTCATTGTCTATACAATGTTATCCTCAAACTCGATACACTGAAGTTGGAAAATATGAATATGTAAGCCTATCTGAGTAAGCTTGATGCCTTGAAAGCAAGTTATGCAACCCTTATGCCTTACGCAAAAGATGCAACAGCTCATGCCGAACAACAGAGTAAATTTTTCATGGTCATGACACTTAAAGGACTACCACCAAAACTTGATTCCGTTCGTAACCAGATTTTATCAGGTACTACTGTTCCTAACTATGATGCAGTTAGTGAACAACTGTTGCGCTTGGCTACATCTCATTCGTTTGGTCCGGTTTCCCCTACATCTATTGCTGCTCCCACACCAGGTGACACTTCCGCCCTTGTATCTCTTGGCAATATTAGAATCGCCTTCGAGGAGGGTCATCCAACTCCAAACCTCGTCCCAAGTGTGACCATTGTAATCGACTTGGGCATACTATCGATCGTTGTTGGAAGCTGCATGGCAAACCTCCACGCCATGTAAATGCAACTCCAATTGATAACCCGGACACTATGCAGACTTCACCTTCTCTTCAGAATCGTATGCCAAGCTATGAAGATTTTCTCAGGTGGTGTCAGACTAACCAGACCTCTGGTACCATGACTTCGATTGCACACACTGGTAATTTATCTGTTTGCTTCTCTCAATCATCTCCTCTTGGTCCTTGGATCCTCGATTCTGGTGCGTCTGATCATGTTACCGGTAATAAAGGTCTTTTCTCTTTCCTCTCTACCTCTGGTTTCTTACCGAGTATAATTGCCGTAAATGGTTCTCAAATCCGATCCCAAGGAATTGGTACTATTCAAATTCTACCATCTCTCTCTGTTAATTTTGTCCTATATGTGCTTGATTGCCCATTTAATTTACTGTCAGTCAGTCGTCTAACTCGTTCAGTTAATTGTTCTATCACTTTTACTAACTGTAATGTTACTCTGTAGGATCGAAGTTCGGGACATACGATTGTCGTCAGATGTGATTCTCAAGGCCTTTACTAATTCTCTACGTCCTCTACCACATGCTCCACCACAAATTCTCCACTCATTATACATGCACAATTAGGCCATCTAGGTCTTCCCAAGCTACAAAAGTTGGTGCCCATTTTATCTAAATTATCCACTTTATATTGTGAGTCTTGTCAGTTAGGGAAACAAACTCGTAGTCACTTTTCCGATCAAGTCAATAAACGGGTTGCGTCCCCTTTTGCTTTAGTTCACTCTGATGTTTGGGGTCCCTCACGTACCGTGTCTACTTTTATAACATTTGTTGATGACTTTTCACGTTGCACGTGGCTATTTTTAATAAAGAACAAATCTGAATTGTTTTCTATTTTTGAACAATTTTATTGCGAAATAAGAACCCAATTTGGTTTGTCTATTCGTACCTTAAGAAGTGATAATGCACGTGAATATTTATCCGAACAATTTCAAACTTATATGTCATCCAATGGTATTCTGCACCAACCATCTTGCCCTCACACACCCCAACAAAATGGGGTAGCCGAACGCAAAAATCGACATCTCGTAGAAACCACTCAGACCCTACTTCTCCATGGTAGTGTTCCTCTCCGATTTTGGGGGATGTGCTGCTCACGGCATGTTACTCATAAATCGCATCCCTTCATCAGTCCTTAATAATAAAATCCCTCATTCAATCCTGTTTCCAAACTCTCCTCTTCACCTAATTCCTCCTCGAGTCTTCGGGTCTACGTGTTTTGTACACAATCTCTCATTTGGTCTTGATAAATTATCAGCTCGATCACTAAAGTGTGTCTTTCTTGGTTATCATTGATCCCAAAATGGTTATCGTTGCTTCTCACATACTCTACAACGATACCTCGTATCAGTCGATGTTACCTTCTTCGAGTTTGTTCTATATTTTTAGTCCAGCCAAGTAACTCCGGAACCCCTTCAGGAAAGTACTCCCACACCTCTTCCGGATGTCTTATTTCCCATTATCCTCCATCATTCTAGGGAACCTGACCCACTAGAAACCCCTACGGTTGCCACCCCCACTTCTCGCCCACTCCAAACATATCAGCGTCGCCAACCCATGTCTGTCGAACCTATCCCTGAGGTAGCACCTGTCCCTGAGGTCATTGCAGATTCTCCTCCGACGCCTTCGTCATCATCGGATCCGATCCTGCAACCTGAGTCTGATCTTCCAATTGTCTTTCGAAAAAGTATACGTCAAACACGAAATCCTTTTCCACATTATATTGATTTATGTTATCATCGTCTTTCCCCTTTGCGGTATACTTGTTTGTCTTCTTTGTCTTCTGTTTCTATTCCTAACACTCCAGGTGAAGCATTATCTCATCCTGAGTGGAGGCAAGCAATGATAAATGAAATGTGTGCTCTTCAAAGCCGTGGTACTTGGGAACTGATACCTCTACCCTCTGGCAAATCTGTAGTAGGTTGTCGTTGGCTTTATACAGTGAAGGTTGGACCAAATGGTAAGATCGATCGTTTTAAAGCTTGCTTGGTAGCCAAAGAATACACTCAGATTTTTGGGTTGGATTATAGTGATACTTTCTCGCCTGTAGCCAAGATGGCATCTGTTAGACTTCTAGCCATTGCAGCCATTCGACATTGGCCTCTTCATCAACTTGACATCAAAAATGCCTTTTTACTTGTTGATCTTGAAGAAGAAGTATATATGGAGCAACCACCCGGGTTTGTTGCTCAGGGGGAGTCCTCGAATATGGTTTGTAGGCTACACAAGTTCCTTTATGGTCTTAAGCAATCTCTGAGAGTTTGGTTTGGCAGATTCAGTACTGTAGTACAACAATTTAGTATGGTCCGTAGTAAAGCTGATCATTCTGTGTTTTATCTTATTGTATATGAAGATGATATTGTCATAATTGACAGTGGTCAACACGGGATACTCCAGTTTAAACAACATCTCTCGAATCAATTTCAGACAAAAGATCTTGGTAAACTCCGCTACTTCTTGGGAATTGAGGTGGCCCAATCTAGAGATGGTTTGGTGATTTCCCAACGGAAATATGCTATGAATATTTTAGAAGAAACAAAGTTGTTGAATGCTAAACCAGTTGATACTCCTATGGATCCAAGTGTCAAACTGCTACCCAATCAGGGGGAGCCTTTATCTGACCCAGGAAGGTATAGGAGATTGGTTGAAAAGTTGAATTATCTCACAGTCACTCGTCCAGACATTTCTTTTGCAGTCAGTGTGGTAAGCCAGTTCTTAAATTCTCCTTGCCGGGAACACATGGATGTTGTTGTTTGGATTCTAAGATACATCAAGTGTGCTCCAGGAAAAGGCCTTGTGTATGAAGACAAAGGACATACTCGATAGTTGGATACTCTGATGCCGATTGGGCATGGTCACCCATTGAGAGATTATCCACCTCTGGGTATTGTGTACTTGTTGGAGGAAACCTTATATCCTGGAAAAGCAAGAAACAAAATGTAGTTGCAAGATCAAGCGTTGAGGCAGAGTATAAAGCCATGGCGATGACAACATGTGAACTTATTTGGTTAAAACAATTGCTCAAGGAACTTTAAAATTGAAGAAGCAAGACCAATGACGCTTATTTATGATAATCAAGCTGCATTGCACATTGTTTCAAATCTGGTCTTCCATGAGTGGACCAAACATATTGAGCTTGACTGTCACTTTGTCTGAGAGAAGATCGAGTCAGGCGATATCACCACAAGCTTTGTCAACTCGAATGATCAATTGGCAGATGTATTTACAAAATCACTGCGAAGTCTCAGAAATAATTATATATGTGGCAAGTTTGGTGCATTTGACATTCGAGTTGACACATCGACTATATCATATAATTAGTTGTAATTTCTCTATATATAATAAAGTCTCTGTAGTGCTTTTCAAAACACACAGTTTAACCTAAATGTCTCTTAGTCTCTCTTAATTCAACTGCCTTCAACAGTTAAACCTTGTTCTCAAGGATCTCAATATCAATATGCCTAAGCAGATAATGTATTTTCCCAAATATGAATTTATGGAACACACATTGATAGAAGAATATATATTGCATACTTTTTGGACTGTTTAACTTGCCTTAGATAATGGTGAATATATATTGCATACTTTTTGGACTGTTTAACTTGCCTTAGATAATGGTTAAATTACTGATGAAACTAGTCTAAATCTTCTTCCATGTCAACTTTAATTGTATAAAAGCATGTTTCTTGTGCTAACTACTTTGTATTACATCATCAGGATATCATCCGCAAAATGCTTTTATTGGCATTAGATGACCCTCATCGGAAAATTTGCACGGCTATTGGTATGGCGGTGGCGTCCATCGCAATGTATGACTGGCCCGAGTTATGGTCAGATTTGTTGCCATTTCTCCTGAATTTGATCAACAATCAAACCAACTTGAATGGAGGTAAACAATTCATTCTGAGTCGGAGATTTGTGGGATTTTATACGACACGTTTAAAACTATGGTTGATTGTGGAAAAGGCTTAGGTGAAAGTTGGGTTCCATTTGCACGTAAAGTTTATATATTGAACATTATATGATAAGCACACTTTTACTCAATGAGATGAGAAAAAAAACTGAATATTATTGATTTGCCAATTATAGACTACTACTGTACATCAACCCTATTAATTGCTAGTCTAGAAAAAAGGAAATTGAATTAGCCCTCATAACTGAAACAGTATCATGACAGTTATGTGTAGAAGAGTAAAAGTAAAGTATGAAATATTTATCCCAACATAGTGCGAGTTTGGCTTACCTCATCTTTACAAAATCCAAAATTGGCTTGTAAGGTGAGGGCACTGAGGGGTGTCATTCTATGAACTTAGTGCATGGATATAAACGGTGAGCAGCCACGGTTCGATTGATAGGCTCTGATACCATATTAGAGTTTGATCTAACTCATTCTTATAAAACCGGCTTGTAAGGTGAGTGGTGTCATTCTTTATAAACCATTTGTGGGCTCTATCTTTTAACAATGTGAGACTTAAGTTTTTTTCCAATACACCCCTTTACGCCCAACACTATTGAGTTTGTTGCGTGGATATAAATCGTGGGTGACCTGAATTATCGATATGCGAGACTTAATTTTTTCAATTAATCCCTTGTGCCCAATACTATTGGGTTTGGTGTGCATATAAACAGCGGGTGGCTCGAATGGATAGGCTCGTGATACCATGATAGAATTAGAGTTTGACTAATTCATCTTTACAAAACCGGCTTGTAAGGTGAAAAATATCGCTTTATATAAACTCTTTACAATCTACATTACTTGCAATGCTTTGTGATAGGAACCCGAATTTAAAGAAGGAAAGAAACTGTACCCGAATTTAAAGAAGGAAAGAAACTGTTTTATTGAATTGAAAGTAGATGTATTATAGAAGCTAACCTCTAACCCCAGTTAGAAGCTCCGAAGATAAGGGGCATTTATCTCTTTACTCAAACCATAATGTTTCTAACTGAATAATGTTGAATGCCCTTCCACTTGCCACCCTCCTTAATATAGCTGCATTTCTTCTCTAACAGATTTACCACATGAGCAGTTTGTAACCAATTCCATACTTGGTCCATTTGTTGGTCTAAGGAAAGGCACAAATTCAGCATCTAACAGACTAACACTTTGAAAGACCCACTTTTGATAGTGATATGGTTTTGAACAGTGGTACTGGTTAGACACCCCCCATCTTACAAGTTGTTTTCGAAAGGTTGAGTTAGGTCCAACTCAATTTCTAATATGGCAGTAGTGCCTTTGTTGTAAACCTGGGTCACGCTCCAGATGCTCGGTCCTTGGCATGAGGGTGTGTCTTGAGGCATGGTAGTTAAAATTGAGATTTTACGCAAAATCAGGAAGAGGAAGTAAAATCGTAAATCGTGGAATCGTAACATTAATGGTATCAGAGTTATTAATTTCGGATAGCGGAGCGGAGCGGCCGACCCCAAAAATGGGATAGCGGGATATCTACCTATATATTTAATATGTAAAACTAAACAAATAACACAACATCCATAAAAGATTTATAATATCAAATATCAAAGTACAATGCTTCAAACTATTCCTCCAATTCAAAAACAAACATAGAAATCAAATGTAATTGTTAGGGTTGATGGAGGAAGAGCGCCGGAGTTTTGAAGACTAAAATGAGCGGTCGTTAGGGTTGATGGAGAAGACGAGCAGAGAGAAGACGAAGCAGAGAGAGGACGAAACTAATCCTAAATGTAATCGGGAGCTATTTTGACCCTTTCAAACTTAAGGGTAAAATTGTAAATGCACAAAAAAAGTAGAAAAAGAAAACCAGTCAAATCGCTCCATGCGGGTAGCTCCCTACGACCCGCTCCACAAGATCCCGTCTATCGCGCCAGCAATTGCAAACTGCCATCCGCACCATGAAACCGTCGCGTAGGGTGGTTGCTCAGGCCGAAACTCCCGGGATAGCGCCAATAGTGGCCGCTATTAATAACTCTGAATGGTAAGATCATACAAAATTCTAAAACTCATGTTTATGCATACAAAATTCATACATGTGCATATAAAATAGCATTAGTAAGAAAAAGAAAACCTTAAATCACTTGAAATACCGGTGTAAATTTAAATTCAAAAGCATAGCTCTAAAGTAAGATAATTAAAACCTTAAATTATGAAGCAGGAACTCCCCAAACACGACACCGACACAACGACATCGATAATAATTTGAAAAAAAATAAATTAAACGTAATTACAAGTGGTGCAAGTGTCTGATACCATCACAAGCACGCCTTTTTTTCAGAAGTGTCGATGCTATATTTAAATCACACTTCAAATACTTGTATAAATTTAAATTCATTCATAAGCATAATTTGATAGAATCAACTGATAATTAAGCTGAAGATTGGGAAGAATCCCCTTTGATTATAAACAATGGCATCACTTCGAGGGTCTGCCTACCTCCCAATGTCAAAAGGCCCTATTACTCTCAAATTACAAGAGATAATCCTCTTTTTAATCCACCTATTTATTTATAGGAAGCATGTCTTATTTGACCTAACTAAGTCTCAACAAAACTACTAACAAACCATTAACAAATTACTTCCTCTGTCTCTTAAAAGGTGTCTTATTTGGGCAATGCGCGTTTCTTAAGAAAATGATTAGAGGTATTGATTTTAATGATAAAATTAATATCATTTATTAAAATAATTAACTGTAGTTAATAGAGTAGTTGAATAAAGTGAAAGTTAATAAATAGGGGGATAGTAGTGGAAAAGTAATAATAAATGCTGCATTGGTATTGTAAAGGGACAATTATTTTGAGACAGAGAAAAAGTGCAAATGAGAGTATGAGACACTTTTTATGAGACTGAGGGAGTAACCCAACTACTTAACGAACAAGTAACAACTTAACAAACACTACTAAACCTATCAATGCCCCTCCACCCCCAAACATTCTGTCCTCAAGGTGAAAGTAATGTAAACCCAAAAATGTAGATTTCAACATTTCTTATAATTTAGTAGTTGCCATAGATTTTCCACCTGGTCCCTATTGAAAAAAAGATGAAGACTCAATTCGATTTGGCGTGTTAAGCAGCTGCTGAAAAGTGCCCAAATCCAATACCAATGCATTAGTTGTTATGTTGTTTGGACTTGTGCTCTTTTCCACTAATATGAATATGACTCCTTAGGGTCACATATTGGATTCAACTAGCTTTTTCTTTTCACCCATTCTTGATTCTTTTATTTGTTTTCCAGCCAATCTTGTCTCTTGTTTATCGTTTGGATTTGTTTCCGCCCTTCTCCCTTCTGGCTGTTTGCTTTTATTTTGAGATGCCGCTGGTTCTTTCATCTCATCTTTTTCGGGGGTCTGCACCTCCTTTGATTCTTTTTCCTTACAAGATTCTACCTCTGTCACTATTTCTTTTTCCTTAGAATCTTGGAAATAAACTCCAATTTCTCTTTTAAATTTTATGATGAAAGCCTTCTCAAAGGGAAAGAACTCAAGTCCCATACAAACCCGTGATAGCAATTTTTCCTCACGAATCTTTAGTGCTTCAAGGTACTGATGGATCAACCACCAATAAGCATCACTGCTTCCGTCAAATCATGGCATCACTTCTGCCACCATGTTCAAGTCAAAAATTCCCACACATCCGCGAATCTTCTTGGATCAGAATTGCTCTGATACCAATTGATAGAACCAGTTGGTCGTTATAACTGAAAGTGGGAAGAATCCCCTTTGATTACAAACAATGCCAGCACTTCGAGGGTCTGTCTACTTCTCAATGCCAAAAGGCCCTATTACTTTCAAATTACAAGAGATGATCCCCTTTCTAATCCACCTATCTATTTATAGGCAACATGCCTTATTTGACCTAACTAACTCTCAACAAAACTACTAACTAACCATCGACTAATTAACTAACTAACCAACTAATTAACTAACAAGTAACAACTTAATTAGCAATAGTAGACCTATCATAATCACATAAACGTTTCAAAGATCGTAAGATTTTATGATTCAACGATTATCAGGAGGGATTCTAATAGGGTATTAGAGTTATGCGTATAGCCATAATCATTGAGTATCACATTAGGTAATAATATATGTGGTGGCCATTCTTTACTTTGCAAGTTGGTTTTGTGGGGTTGAGTTAGGTTCAACCCAAATTCTAATACACTATTTTTCCTCTTGAATTGGCAATTTGTTTGCTCTATGTTTTTCTTAGCATACTTATGTAACACTTGAATCAATTGCCACAAGTTTCATATTCTAGATGATAAACCATTGAAGTAATTAAGTTTGACTTCAATGCTGGTAACTAGTTGAATCATTCACTTTCCTTATTAATTTTATGGTCAATAATTGTGTTGCATTGCACGATCTAGTTGAATTTCTATATGGTAAGCCACTTTTTATTTTTTCTTATAATTTTATTCTAGTGCATGGAGCTATGAAATGCTTGGTTCTTCTCTCTGCTGACTTGGGTGATAACATGGTCCCAACATTAATACCTGCTTTGTTCCCAAGTTTGCTGACCATTGTATCCTCTCCACAGGTTATAATTTTGATTATTTTTCTGTTAACCTTCTATCTATCCAGTTTTATGATTCTCATATGCTTTAATTATGTTAGCATAATACTCTTAAGCTACTTTTTTTTTCCAAAGCTGTTTGGCTTGGAAGGAAGGATTTAAGTTGCTGTTGAGAGGAGGACTATATGAATGAAAGTGCATATGTTAAGATGAAAAACATTCCCCGACCTTTCCATAGTGATTCTGTTAGGATATAAAATAAAGGAAAATTAGAGTAGTTTAGAGTTGTAAGAGCAATTAGTTGGATAGTTTGGAAGTCTTTATACAGGCCTCAATTGGTGGTCTATTTAAAGATTTGCTAACCAACTGATCAGTCACATAACAGAGTGATCAACTGATTATCAAATTGTTCAAACAACTCTAATTCGTCTTTATCCTATATCCTAGCATGCTCTCTCTCTTCCCATTGACATCTTTCCCATAGGAGCATATTGAATGATTTGACAGGTCTTGTTTATAGATAGTAGTCTCCTTTTTGTCTTCCTGCATTTTGCATATTCGTTTTTCCATTTGTGCTGAATTTCTTGAAGCAAAATTTAACAATGTATAGTAATTTATAGCAATTTAATTTTTGACAAACAATTCTTGATCTATGCATTATTTTTAGAATAGAAGAACAAGAAAATAAAGGAAAATAACCAATCTTCTGTTTATATTGTAATTTCTGCCTCTTCTGTCACATGACAATTTTTTCTTTATTTTTTTCTCCATGCAGATATATGACTCATACATACGAACCAAGGCCTTTTCAATAGTCTATTCTTGCACATCTATGCTGGGGGCGATGAGTGGTGTTTATAATGTATTTTCTTGCCACTAAGTGACTGTCTACAGTTCTCGTTGATTGTTGGTTTACTGTATTTTACTTTTTAATAACATAACTTGTCATGATGTACTGTTTAGGCAGAAACAAGTTCTCTAGTAGTTCCTTTGCTTAAACCATGGATGGAACAATTTTCTTCTATTCTAAAAATTCCAGTTCAGTCTGAAAATCCAGATGATTGGAGTATCAAAATGGAGGTTGGTTTGGCTTACTAAAAGTTGATTTCCACAATTTCCCTAGTTTCCTACATTATAACATGATATTGCATCTTTCTTCTTTAAGGTTCTGAAGTGCTTGAATCAATTTATTCAGAACTTTTCAAGTCTAATTAAAAGTGAATTTGAGGGTATGTTTATTCCCATAGTTTTGTTCCTCAGCCCTTGTCTTTAGTTCTATTTTTGTTGTTTGTTTGACAAGATGCTGTTTGTTGTAGTTGTATTGCAACCGTTGTGGAATACATTTGTCTCCTCTTTGAGAGTTTATGAACTGGCATCTATTGAAGGAACAGAAGATTCATATGAGGGAAGATATGATTCAGATGGCTCAGAAATAAGCCTTGAATCATTTGTTATCCAGGTGACAATAAAAGCAGCTTTTGATGTTTATTACTTTCATGGTTTGATATAATGTAAGTGATATTTCACTATTTGGCACGTTTTCATGTTGGAGTTAACTGACTTATTTTATCTGCAACGGGTGATTTCTTCAATCAGTAATGGTTCAGCGGCTTTTTGTTTCCTTTTTATTTTATCAAGTTCATGGCCTTCCCATGTTAGTGGCCTGCCCATGTTAGTGTTTGCCAGCAGGTTAATGAACCTGAATATTGTTTGTTATCTTGATCGCTATACGTTAAAACCCCTATCCTTATGATTCATATTTTAATTGAGCCTCTATATTGGATCTATATCTTTTGTTAAGAGTCTCACATCGGACAATATATAGCCTGAACATGTGTTTATAAATGGGGGCAATCCTCACCCTACAAGCCGGTTTTGTAGGGTCGAGTTAGGTCCAACCCACACATTCTAAGATGGTATCAGAGTCTCATCTAAGATTCATTGGGCCACCCACTATTTAGTTCCTCGCACCAGCCCTAACCCTACAAGCCGGTTTTATAGGGTCGAGTTAGGCTCAATCCACACATTCTAAAATCTTCTATTAATGTTTCATAATTGTTTCATTCAGTTATTACATAGAAATATCGAAAATTACAATTTATACACTTAATAATTCAAGAGTCATTATTACACTATCCACATTCCACCCATAGACGTCTAAGTTGCGTTGCTGTACTCTCTATTTGAAAGAAGTATACTCACTCCTTAAGAGTAATGTAGGACATAACATTTTTATTTGTACGAGCATTGTAAGTCCTTTATTTTCCTCTCTTTATAACTCTAAGCATTATCTCGTTTAGTCTTGAACTCTTTTTATCGACTTAAGGATTTTTTGATGAATCAACGAGTTTTTTGGTGAAGTCCCCAATCCAATAGGAAGGGTGTTCACACTTGAAGTCCCGAAATGGGTAGAAGGGTGTTCATAATAGAGTAATCATATAGCTGTTTGTTTATAATAGTTAATTGTAGTTTGTAATAGGTATATTCTACAGTTAGCTTAGCTTGATGAGCTGGCAGTGACAGCTGTCACTGCAGCCTCTATATAACAATCTAATTGTAACAAACTCATCTAAGAGAGTTTCTATTGAATCAATAACAAACTATTATTCTCTATGTTCAATTTATCTTTCTCTATTATGGTATCATGAGCTTATGATCCATGGCGTCTCATGTAAATTCACCGTCCACTTCGAACGATGAAAACTCATCGTTGCAATAACCGATTTTGTCTACTCTGAAGAATACGTTCAGGGCGTTCGCACATCAGATTAACATCAACTCAATAATAACAACTTTCTCTCATGGAAGCAGCAAGTCGAAGGTATCATTCGCATTCACAAGCTTCATCGGTATCTGGTGAATCCTGTGATTCCTCCGCGTTTTCTCACGACGGCGGATTGTGAATCTGACTCTGAAAATCCGGCGTACCAGGTTTGGTATCGAGAGGATTCTCTTCTCTTCACGTGGCTTCTAACGACTCTCTCTGATGTCGTTCTTCCTCGCGTCGTCAAGTGCGTTCATGCTCATGAAGTATGGTCCGTCATCGATCAATTTCAGAGAACACAGATCTATGCGAAATCGTGCCAGCTTAGGTATGAGCTTCGTACTATGCAGAAAGGAGATCGTATGATTGCGCAGTATCTCGGTCGCATTCAACAAATCATTGATATCTTGGAGTCAATTGGTGATCCGGTGTCGCACCGTGATCAGTTGGAAACGATCGTCGACGGTTTACCACTGGAGTATCAAGCCCTAGCTTCGATTATTCAGTATCGTGACGAACCTTGTGATATTGTTGTTGCTGAAACGATGCTTCTTTCTCATGAAGAAGGCTGGATCGTACTCCTCGTGCTGCATCTCAAGATTCTCTCTCTGTTAATCTCACTCAAGGTACTGTGTCTCCTGCTGCTAACTCTACTGTTGCTACCTTGGCTGAGTCCACTACACCTGAATCTGCACCACAGTTTGAGCATTCTCATGGTAGACGTGGTGGCAGATCATCTCACTCTAGAGGAGGAGGTCGTAATGGTGGCAAAAGTCGTGTTCAATGCCAGATTTGTGCTAAAACTGGTCATGATGCTAAAGTCTGCTACTATAGACTTGCAGTTCAACCTTCCAATGCAAATAAGTGGCGTGTTCCTATGGTGCCTATACCTTCTCCCTGGTTTCAAGGTGCCTCTTCTCAACAAGCTGCGAATCAGTGGATTGCACCACAGTTTGTTCAGTGGCGTGCCCCTACTGCTGATGTGAGACCAGATAAACGACCTCAAGCTTATTTAGCTGGTTCAGAAACATGTTCCAGTCAACCAGCAACATCTCCTTGGTATCCAGATTCAGGAGCCACTCATCATGTCACTTACTCTGCAGAGAATTTTCTAGACAACATTTCCACCCTTGGATCTGACCAAGTGATTCTTGGCAATGGTCAAGGTCTGTCTATCACCTCTATTGGTAACACTTCTTTTCACTCACCACACAAGCCACACATTACATTTACATTGAAAAATTTGCTACTAGTGCCTAAGATCATCAAGAATCTCATCTCTGTTAGCCAGTTTGCCAGGGATAATCAAGTTTATTTTGAATTTCACCCTGATACCTGCCTTGTGAAATCTCAGGCTACTTCTGAAGTTGTGCTTCAAGGTGCTTTTGGAAAAGATGGACTCTACTCATTTGGATCTCTACAAGCTTTATCTTTTCCCTCTGCTAGAAATAATGCACCTGTTGTTCACACACTCACTAGCAATAATTCTGATTCCAGTACTTTCAATTCTAGCTCAAATAAAGGTGCCAATTGTTTAGGGCCTTCATTGTATGAGCAATGGCATTGAAGACTAGGACATCCTCATCATGAGGTCCTTAAGTCTGTTTTAAACAAGTCTAACCTTCCTATTCCTCAGCAATCTAAGTTTGATTTTTGTGTTGCATGCTGTTTGGGTAAGGTACACAAGCTACCATCTACTGCTTCCACTACCACTTATAATGCTCCCTTTGATCTTATTTTTGCTGATGTGTGGGGGCCTGCACCTATGTGTCTACTACTGGTTTCATATATATGCTCACATGTGTTGATGCACACACTAAATTCACACGGATCTTTCTACTCAAACTGAAATCTGATGTAGTTTCAGTTTTTACTAATTTTCTGGCATATATCCATACTCAGTTCAATTGCACTGTCAAGATACTGCAAACTGATGGAGGAGGTGAATTTCAGCCTCTCTCACCTTTACTCACTAAACAGGGCACCATACATAGGCTCACACGCCCTCACACACACCATCAAAATGGGTCTGTTGAAAGAAAACACAGGCATGTGGTGGAAACTGGTCTGACAGTGCTTGTTCATGCATCCCTTCCTTAAAGTTTTGGGATCATGCATTCCTGGCAGCAACTTATCTTGTTAACAGGATGCCAACTTCTGTTTTGGATATGGATTCTCCCTACAAAGTTCTGTATCAGACTGAACCTGACTACAACTTTCTTAAAATCTTTGGGTGTGCCTGTTATCCATACCTCAGACCCTATAACTCTAATAAGTTTGCTTATCATACTAAGGAGTGCTTATTTTTAGGGTATTCTGCTAACATAAGGGATACAAATGCTTGGCTGCTGATGGTAGACTCTTTATCTCAAAGGATGTAATATTCAATGAGATAAGATATCCTTATTTGGATATGTTCCCTACTAAATCTGCATTAACTCCTTGTTCCCAACCTGTTTCTGTGCCTGTTCCCTTATGTTTTTCCCAGCCATCTCAAAACCTAGCACCTATCCCATCTTCCTCTACACCTGCTTCTCCTGCACTCACTTCCCCTGCAGTTAGCTTTCCTGCTTCTGCATCTGTCCAGGAATCATCTGCTTCTCTTTCTAATTCAAGATCACCACAGCAAATGTCTAACACTCTGCATTCTTCTCTTGATCACTCCCAACAATTTTTCATCTTCTACTGCATCCTCATCTCATGCTGCTTCCTCTGCTAATGTATCTGTTTCTCCCATCATTCCTGTTCATCCTTTTAATGTTCACCCTATGCTCACTCATGCCAAGGATGGCATTGTAAAACCTAGACTCCATCCTACTCTCTTACTCACTGAGTTTGAACCTACATCCTATAAAACTGCTCTCAAGGATCCCAAATGGCTTGAAGCCATGAAAGTTGAACACACATCTCTTCTGCACAATCAGACTTGGACTCTTACCACTTTACCTCCCAACAGGAAAGCTATTGGGTGCAGATGGGTCTTCAGGATAAAGCAGAATCTTGATGGCACCATTCAGAAATACAAGGCCAAGTTAGTTGCCAAAGGGTTTCATCAGGTTCATGGCTTTGATTTTCAGGAGACATTCTCTCTTGTAGTCAAACCAGTCACAATTAGAGTTATTTTAACTCTTGCTATCTCCAACCAGTGGCAGATCACTCAATTGGATCTCAACAATGCCTTTTTAAATGGTATTTTGACTGAAGAAGTCTATATGCAGCAGTCCCTTGGGTTTGTCAACTCTGATCCTACCCTTGTTTGTAAGCTAAACAAGGCTATCTATGGCTTAAAACAAGCCCCTAGGGCCTGGTTCGAGAGACTGACCTAAGCTCTTCACAGTCTTGGCTTTGTCACCAGTAAATGTGACCCCTCTTTGTTTACTTTGACAACCTCCTCATACACCATTTTTATGTTAGTGTATGTAGATGATATAATTGTCACAGCAACTCTCCCACTCATATCCAAAAGCTGGTGAATCAATTACATGCTCAATTTTCTCTTAAATAGTTGGGTTCTCTTCATTATTTTCTTGGTATTGAAGTCACTCAACTCTCTAATGGCACTCTCTTCCTATCTCAAACTAAGTACATCAAGGATCTCTTGGACTAACATGAGTGAAGCTAAAAGTTTGCCTACTCTTGTGGTGTCTAATCTGAAACTGACCAAGCAAGGATCCGACTATTTGCCAGACCCCACTTATTATAGGTCTGTGGTTGGAACACTGCAGTATGCTACCATCACAAGACCTGAAATTAGCTTTTCTGTCAACAAAGCTTGTCAGTTTCTATCTCAGCCTATGTAGAGTCACTGGGTGACTGTTAAGAGAATTCTGAGATATCTCAGAGGCACCATTCATCATGGTCTGCACTTTCTTCCTGCAAATCCCCTCAAACCTTTGCCAATTACTGTTTTTTCTGATGCTGACTGGGGATCAGATGCTGATGACAGGAAATCTACATCAGGTTCATGCGTTTATCTAGGCCCTAATCTCATTTCCTGGTGGTCTAAAAAGCAGACACTTGTAGCCAGATCCAGCACTGAGGCTGAATACAGAAGCCTGGCTAGCACTACTTCTGAAGTGCTTTGGGTACAATCCCTCCTAACTGAGTTGCAGATTTCATCTTTGCCTCCAACTCTCTACTGTGATAACTTAAGTACTGTATCTCTGTCTCATAACCCTGTGCTTCATGCCAAAACCAAACACATGGAGTTTGATATCTTCTTTCTCAGAGAAAAGGTTTTAAATAAAACCTTCTGTGTAAAGCATATTCCTGCTGAGTTTCAAAGTGCTGATATCCTAACCAAACCCCTTTCTGCCCTCAGATTTCTTGCTCTCAGAGATCACTTAAGGGTTGTTGACAAGTCTTCTATTGCCAATGGGCATCCCAAGACAAGAAGCACCATTTGAAGGGGAAATAATAGAGTAATCATATAGCTGTTTATTTATAATAGTTAATTGTAGTTTGTAATAGATATATTCTATAGTTAGCTTAGCTTGATGAGCTGGCAGTGACAACTCTCACTGCAGCCTCTATATTAACAATCTAATTGTAACAATTTCATCTAAGAGAGTTTCTGTTGAATCAATAACAAACTATTATTCTCTCTCTATGTTCAGTTTATCTTTCTCTATTAGTTCACACTTAGCACTGCTTGTGACCTTGAGAGTTGAGAGTTATATTCAGAAAAAAGAAGAAAATTATCCTTAGCAGCCTCAATTGAAATTTAGTTGTTCACCACTCCGTATAAGCTTGTTTATATTAAAAAGGACTGATGTTTCCCATTACCAAGAGGTTCGTTTATGCCTATGTATATGTGTGGAAGTATAATATTGCATTTTAGGTTGATCTTATGATCCATTTATGGTCCTTTGGTTTACGATATTTCTTCCCCAACCCGATTCTAGGTTGAATATCGATTTTGACACCATTGGCTGCCTTTATTAACCTTTATTCAAAATGAATGACAGGTCAATGTAATTTAAGCATGTCATAGGGGATAGTGTAATTTACTTTTTAAATAATCTGCCGGCTCTGGTCTGTCTAAACATGTATTGATCAGGGATTGTTTTATGCTTACGTGTCCTTGATTTCTTTATATAACTTTGAGCTATTTTTTAATACAGCTGTTTGAACTTCTGTTGACCATTGTGGGTAATTCAAGACTAGGAAAGGTTTGTTTTAGAACATTCTTGAAGTATTTTATTTTTTGATAATTATGTTCTATTCTATTGCACAATTATTGTGATGTGGCTTGTGCTTATTTTATAGGTGGTTGCAGCTAATGTCAAAGAATTGGTGTACTATACAATTGCTTTTCTTCAAATGACAGAACAGCAGGTAAAACATTTGAGTCTTAACGCATACTTCTAACTTTTTATTCGTCATTATTTAGTTCAGCAGTATCCTAATGTATTAATGATGCTTAGTATTAAATACCGATGTAATCCAGACGCCAGTTCTCTTATATCATATGCCTTCTTGTTTTCCTGTTTATCTCAACAAAGAATAATCAGTCAACCATTATGGCCTGCTGAGTCACCTCTCCTAAACCAAACAGCCATTCTCATTTCACTATGCCTTATGGATGCTACTTAGCAACTAACTCTCAATAGGCTCTACCACCTCAATTACTTTCTTGGGCCTTATTATCTTTACCTTCCAACCTTGTGGCCCGTGAGATAGTTGGTTTAACATCTCTCCTCTAGGCCATCTCTCAAAATCTGGTGGATTGATGTTAAACATCATATGGCACAACACAACAAAAATTATGGTGATATATAATAACGCCGTTATGATGTTTTACTTAGGTGGTGGAAAATAGACTTAGGTGGTTTGGGCATGTAGAGAGAAGACTTGTAGATTATGTGGTAAGACGAGTAGACCAGATGGAGAGAAGTCAAACACGTAGAGGAAGAGAAAGACCTAGAAAAACTATAAGAGAAGTTATTAAGAAATTTTTAGAGATTAACGATTTGGATAGAAGCATAGCTCTTGATAGAATATTATGGCGAAAGTTGATCCATGTAGTCGATCTCACTTAGGGGGATAAGGCTTGGTTGTTGTTGTTGTATGATGTTCTACTTGTTTATTCCTGTTATGAATTGCACATTGGATGAGATATGACCTAAAAATGTGTTTATAAGTTGAAGGCATCTCTCACTTTACAAACTTGTTTTGTAGTTCCGTCATGATGTTCTGCACTTGTTTATTTCCTGTTATGAATTCCACATTAGATGAGATATTGATGCATTAGGAAGCCTTAGGGAGTAGCAAGCCCAAAACCTAGAATAAAGAACAAAGTTGCAAGCGCAAAACTTGTTAGATAAGCACTGGAATCCACCAGAAAGAGAAAAGAACTCTAATTTTATTATAATGAAAGGTAATCCTTATGGCTACGCCAAAGGTCTTTAAATACACATAACAAAATAACTCTAATGGGCTTAAAGAGACCCTAATGGATTTTTAATCTAAAACATAATCAAATCTTTTAATCTAAAACGGAATCAAATTCAAAATAGAATAAAATCCTAAATAGAATTAATCCTAAATATAATCAAATCTCGAATAGAATTAAATCCAAAATAAAGTTAAATCCTAAATAAAACAAAATAGTAAATTGCTGATTTCGGGTCTGAAGCGAATTAGAATGGCTTAAAAATCCATTTCCAAAAAGGTATAATACGAGTAATTTTGACATCAGACGCCAAACTTGCGCAAATCATGCCGAATCATTCAGACGTGCGGCTTTTTCTTCGATATGCGCAAACAGCCCTCCTACATCAGTCTCCTTCACTTCAAAAGAACTCGACCCCGGGTTCTCTTCTTGATAAAGAGCTTCATATGGCTGTAGCTTGGTATAAGTACCAACTGAAAACCTCTCCTTACGCAAAAACGCCATCACATTTTCTCTCATATTGAAAACTTTAACTTCCATGCTTTTATCTCGCATAGGAGGCAAATCGTTTGGTAGCTCATCTGCGGTGAACTCCTTGAAATTCTTTCGGACCCTAGCAGTTCTTCTGGAATTGTTGTTTTCTCCTTTACCACACTCATCACCTCTTTAGTTAGTACTGGACATACAAATTTAGTTTCTTTCATAGCCTCATCAAGCTTCTTTTCATCATTACCAAGATACTAGACTTTTTTTCTCCTAGATTCTTATTAAAGTGCAAAACAGGATCCATAGCAATTTTATGTGTGTCCAATGTAAACATCATCACGTTATCCCTTCCTCGATAAGTGATATCAGTATCAAATTGCCAAGACCTACCCAGAGTTATTAATCCCGGATAGCGGAGCGGAGCGGCCGACCCCCGGAAATGGAAAAAGTGGGAATAGCGGGATCCCAGATAGCGGGATAACCTTTTATATACTAATAATTATATTATAATAATCTATAAAATATATGTCATGTAATACTAAACTAATTTCACAACACTCATAAAATATTTATAAAATCTAATGTCAAACAAAGAACAATGTTTAATCAAGATTCAAAACATAAAGATTCAAATTCAAACTTAGTACTATCATATGAAAATTCAAGCAAACATAGAAATCATGTAGCATCATCAAAATATTCCTCCAATTCTTTATCTTCAACTTCTTCAACATCTTCCTCCAATTCTTCAACTTCTTCAACATCTTCCTCTAATTCTTCATCTTCCTCTAATTCTTCATCTTCAACTTCTTCAACATTTTCCACCACTTGTTGTGCCATTGGTGGTGCTCTAGGTGTCACTGTTGCTCTTGGTGAAATTGTTGCTATGGGTGCCGTTGTTGCTTGAGAAGTACTTCCAACTTCAAGTTGCCTTGTTGTCCTCCTAGTGTAGATTATAGGTTCATTAGTCCCACTAGCATCGGCAACTTGACTCCAAGTTAAATCATGATTTGGATGAACCAAGTCTTCACCATCATCTCCTACATTTTCCATCTCTCCCACCAACCATTCGGTGTGGAAATTAATTTCGTTAAATTCCATAGGATCAATTTTATCCCGAATTTCAAACCTCTCTACCAAAGCTTGATTATACTTGATAAACACCAAGTCTTGCAATCTTTGATGTTCCAATTTATTTCTCTTCTTGGAATGAATCTAAAATACAATAATTTGAAGTATTAATTTAATAATACTTGCATGTAAGATACTTTAATATCCTAGTAAAAAATTAATACTCACATGCTCAAAGATGCTCCAATTACGCTCACATCCGGAAGCACTGCAACTCAAACTCAACACTTTAACAGTCAACAATTGCAACTTCGGAGTTTCGGCTCTATAAGACTTCCACCACTCAGCTGCAAGTAATTGTAAAAAATCATTCTATTTCCATATACATAACACAAAGTGTATCATATGTAAAAAATCAAAAAATCATTCCATCTTACCTGGAGCTAATGTCGACCTTTGTCTAATTGCCGCTCTTATACCAAAGAGACCTGTAGCATCCTTGTATTGTGATAATTGTTCTGAAATCAAATCTTTCACTGCATAACTTTCACTAAGTGTCTCAATGCACTTACGGAGGCCTCTCACCAATCTACCATTATTCTCAATTTCTGGTTTAGAATAATAATATTCAGGATTGAGATAGTGACCTGCAGAATGTAGCGGATGATGAAGTTGACACTCTCATGTTTTATCAATGATTTCAAATACGGCTTCGTACTTGCTTGAATTTGAACTAAAAGCTTTCTCAATTGATTCCTTCGCTACCCCCATTGCGGCATATATGTATCCCATTGCGGGTTTCCTTTCATTATCAACCATTCTTAGCACATCTACAAGAGGCGCATGCACTTAAGAGTGTAGAGAACATCATTTCAAAATGATATCGTAAGTATAGTAGTAGCTGCCCTTTGTCCTTTAGCATCTTTGGCACACTTGGAACTCGTCCATTCTTCACAAAGGAACATCTCTCTAAGCTTTCCTTTTAGTTCTTGCATCCTTTGTAGACAAAGGAAATGGGTAGCAAACCTTGTCACTCCTTGTTTAACCAATTCAACATTACCCGTAGTCTTTCTCATTAGATTCAAAGCAAAAGTATGATTATAAATGTAGCCCACAACCTTAACCCCTTTTTGTATAACCTTTTGAACCTTTGGAATTTTGCCTATGTCTTCTAACATAAGGTCTATACAATGAGCAGCACATGGAGTCCAAAACATGTGAGGCCTCCTCAAACACAATTCTTTACCCGCCGCTACATAATTACTTCCATTGTCGGTAATCAATTGAACAACATTTTTTTCACCCATTTCCTCAATAAAAGTGTCCAACAACTCGGCTAGCTTTTCCCCTGTCTTGGCATAGTTAGATGCATTAACACTTTTCACAAACATGGTCCCCGTCGGACAATTGACCAAGAAATTAATCAATGTTCTACCTTTTCTATCCGTCCAACCTTCCGACATAATTGAACATCCATATTTATTCCTTTGCACCTCTTGGTTTTTCAACAAACATTTTGTATATTCCAACTCATTGCGAAGGATTGGAACCCTGAGTTCATGATAACTTGGCGGTTTCAAATGAGGACCATAACTTTCAACGGCTTCCAACATCAACTTAAAAGCTCTTGCATTTGCTACGTTAAAAGCAACTCCACACGTATAAAAAAAGCGACCAATATATTGGATGGTTCTTGCCCTTGCTTCTTTATCACACGCATCATTGATGCTTGTATCCTTACTCTTCTTATACACCAAATCCAACGGTCCCTTATTCCTCTTGACAGCCATTGAAGAGGTCTCACTCGCAACCATCCTCTTTCCGGTTTGAATTCTACGTATTTCCTCAAAATCAACGGTATCATCCGCATCTAATTGCACTGAAACCTCTTGTATTCCTTTCTTAATTCTCTCCTTCTCAACCATGTCCGCGCGTAATATAGCCTTAACATCCTTGAGTGTTTTCGTGCAAGAAACTACATCATCGGTAATTGCTAATTGATGCCTTTTGGCTCTATTTATTCCCCCACTGCTAGTTAAATTACAAAAATCACACGTCACCTTCTTCTTGTTATTCAAATCCTTCTAATGATTGTATTTCCATCTATGTCCTTACTATTGGTTGGTTTGAACGTTGGAGCACATGAAGCAACCGACGCAAAATTGGGTGTCGACGAAGAAGCTGTCATATTTACCCGAAAACAGAGAATGAAACAGTACGAAAGAAGTATATTTACCCAAGGCTGGCTGAGAGTGGAACGAAGAAATGGAACGGAGAATTCCTTGCTGGCTGCTGCTGGAACAGCGGAACGGAGAAGTAAAAGAGGGCTTGCGAACGGCGGAGATGTGAGACAAAAGTAGAAGAAGATGGAACGGTGGAGATTGGAGAAGATGTACTTGCTGGAATGGTGTATGGTGCTGTTGCTGCCTTGCTGGAAGCCTGGAACGGTGGAGAAGATGCAGACTGCAGTTGTATGTTGCTGCCTTGCTGGAACTGGAACGATGGAAGTGGAACAGTGGAGAAGAAGGGCACAAAAATTAGGGCAGAAGAAGAAAGTGAGAAAGTGAAACGAAGGAAAGAAAATATAATGCAAATCTGTTTTAAAAAGTATTTTAAAGAGGGGTAAAACAGTAATTTTGTCTAAAAAAATTTTAAAAAAAACCAGGCCCGAACCGCTCCGCCCGGGAGGCGCCCGTTATCCCCGACCCGGGATAGCGGCGATAGCGCCCGCTATCTTCTCTCCGCCACCGCACCCTTGTGCGCGCGCGGCAGGCCTCCGCTCCGCTCCGGAGCGCCGCGATAGTGGCCGCTACTGGCGCTATTAACAACTCTGGGCCTACCAAATAAAACATGACAGACATCCATATCAAGATTTTCATCTTTTACATCATTGATTTGCAAATGTTCCACCTTTTCATCCATGTCATGATTCTCACCTTTGCTTACAGGCATATCAAAAGTTAGTAGCTTTAAATTTTCACTTAAAAGACATTGCTCCTCAGATTTCAAAGCAACTGCAATTGTAAAAGAACCTTCACTCACTTCAGGACAAGAATCAAATTAAGAAGAAATACCATTATCCTCGAGTTGATTTTTGCAATTGATTGTGAGACTCTCATTCCATAAATACCCTTGTGCATCTCCTTCATATTTACCAAATTCATCATCACCAAATTTACTTCAATATTCTTTGCTACCCTTTTGACAATTTCGGACCTTGTCTCTGTCTCTAACAAAAAATGTCCAATTTCTTTAGTTTAGGAATGTTACTCTCAGGTTTGCAAAGTATAAAGCTTTTCTGCAAGGTGTGTAAATTAGAAACTTTTACCTGAGAAAAAAAATCAATGAAAGGAGATGGCTTATGTAGGTCTGATGATTTTATTTTTCATGTTTGATGCATTGTTTTGATCCATTCTGGATGGTGGACGTAGAACATAAATTGTGTTATTTGAACGTTTTCCACCCCTAACCTGTTCTCCTCTCTTGTCTCTTCGCCGATTTCCATTGTTATTGGCGTTCTTCACCTGATTTGCTAAATTCGTTATTTGTTCAGTCAAAGCAGTTAGAGTCGCGGTAAAGGCCGCACTAATTCCCTCAAAATCTGCCCTGGTTGCCGGTTGATCCGCCATGGTTGTCAAGCTACGAAAAGGACAGGAGAAATCTGCTCTGATGCCAACTGACGCAGTCAGAAGCTCTAGGGAATAGCAAGCGCTAAACCTAGAATAAAGAATAGAGTTGCAAGCACAAAACCTGTGAGATAAGCTTTGAAATCTACCTACCAGAAAGAGAAAAAAACTCTAATTTTATTATAGTGAAAGATAATCCTTATGGCTACGCCAAATGTCTTTAAATACATAAAACAAAATAACCCTAATGGACTTAAAGATACCCTAATGGACTTTTAATCTAAAACAGAATCAATTCTTTTAATCTAAAATAAAATCAAATCTTTTAATCTAAAACAGAATCAAATTCAAAATAGAATCAAATCCAAAATAGAATTAATCCTAAATATAATCAAATCCTAAATAGAATTAAATCCAAAATAAAATTAAATCCTAAATAAAACAAAATAGTAAATTGCTGATTTTGGGTATAAAACGAAATTAAATGGCTTAAAAATCCGTATGTCACTACAATGAGTCTAAATTCCTGGGCCGATTTCCTTTCCGAAAAGGTAAAATACAAGTAATTTTGACATCGGACGCCAAACTTGCGTAAATTCTGCCGAATCGTTCAGACGCACAGCTTTTCCTACGCACAGGAAGCCCTCTTACATCAGATATGACCTAAAAATGTGTTCATAAGTTGGAGGACCCATCACTTTACAAACTTGTTTTTGTAGGGTTGAGTTAGGTTCAATAGGATTTCTAAACTGGTATCAAAGCCTATCCATGATCTGTTGAGGCACCTGCTAAAAAATCCCTGGTGTCATGCTCCAGATATCAAGTCATGGGCATAAAGGTGTGCGTTAAGAGTTCTATATTGGATATGCACTGAGAGTGTAATGTATTTAAATAAGTGGAAGACATCCCTCACCTTTCAAATTGATTTTGTAGAGTTGAGTTAGACCCAATAAAAAATTCTATGATTTAAGTAATAATAATGGTGGTAGGCTCTACCTCCTCAAGCACTTTCTAGGGCCTTATTATGTGTACCTTGCAACCTTTTGGTCTTTTAGACAATTGGTCTATCGTCTCTCCTCTAGAATCATCTCGCATGCTGGTTATTAATAGAATCAATCATATTTTCTTGCTGGTACAATTAAAATTATGGTGCTATACAGTAGTGCCATTATGATGTTCTTGTTTCTTTTCTAAAGTTGTTGCAATCAAATCCTTGACTATTTTTATTCTTGATTGATACTTTTAGGTTCATTCTTGGTCTGTGGATGCCAACCAATTCATTGCTGATGAAGAGGATGCCACTTATAGCTGCCGCATTTCTGGTCAGTAACTTTCCGTAATATTTTATTTGTCACTTGTAATTTTTTAAAGTTATAGTTTATTTCAAATTGGTTTGCATTTCCGGTTAGTAACTTTCCTTAATATTTTATTTGTCATTTATAATTTTTTAAAGTTATAGTTTATTTCAAATTGGTTTGAAGGTTCATATGTTTATTGTGCATCAGGATTATTTTTTTTGCGTCTGTTGTAATTATGACTTTAATCCTTGTATGTAATGTACTACCCTTTTTGACTTTTTAAGAATTGCATCAGTCAAGAACATAAGATCGCATATTCATGCCTCCCTTTTTGGTAGAGGTAACAGATGGATGGATTTTGGACTGTATCCTTATGGAGAGATAAATTAGAATACATTGATGCGTGCAGTATGCATTACAAACATTAATTTCATAAAAAAATAAATGAAGTAACTCTCTGGTCTTGAATCTCTTGATGGATATCAATTGGAAACATTTTCCGTTGGTTCAGTAGCCAAATCTGGTCAAGTTATCCAATTAGTCTTGTGAGTTATGCAAACTATAGGTTTTTCCCAATATGTAGTATGCATTTTGCATTTCTGTAATTTGGTGTGTTTGTATGGATTTATGTCTATGTTGTAGAGATATTCACGAGCTTCATCAGAAAATTGCTTCTTGTAGGTGTGCTTTTACTGGAAGAGGTAGTCAATTCTTTTGACAATGAAGGATTTCTGGCCATCATAGATGCTGCAAAACAATGGTTCACCGAGTCTCAAATAAGAAAAGTGGCTGGCAATGCAAGCTGGTGGAGGGTAAATACAGATTTTCTGTTTTCCTTGGATCTAGAATTTATCCAGTATTTTAGTTCTTTTTCCTTAACACTCTTTTTCCTTGTCCCAAAGTGTTATCTTAAATTTCGTGATGCCTCAGTTAAGACTGTTAAGCCTCTCTTATTCTTGCTCCTAATGTTCATGGCCTAATTTTCTCTTCTCCCCCTTGTTCTCTCTCCCCTTACCATTCTTTTTTAACTTTTTAACTCACCCTCTCTCAACTTTTAACCAAAGGGCACCTTATACTTTCCCTTGGTGGTTTGAGGTCTGCTTTTTCTGTTTATTTCATCCATAGCGTGAAAACATATGCTGTATTAATATTGCCATGGTATGCATTCCGATGGTCTCACAACTTATTTGTAACACGAGAACAAGTTTTTTCTTCTGCATCAATCATTTCATGGAACTTAACATTTCTAAGTTCTAAAGTCAGTGTTATATATATTAATTCTGGCAGATAAGAGAAGCCACTCTTTTTGCCTTGTCATCTCTTTCAGAACAACTGCTTGAGACACAGGTATGTGATTTTAATTTCAGTTTTCTTAACTCTCATGGGCAGATATACTTTTCATCTCCATTTTCAATATCTGGGTTTTACTTTCCACTAAGGTATACTTTGATATATATTTTATGTCCTTCATATAGGAATCAGGGTTTAAGACAAGTAACTTGAAGAACATGATTGAGCAGATTGTTGCCGAGGACTTTCTAATAGGTCATATCTCAATTCTTCCCTTAAGCTTCCATTATGCTTCACTTGTGATACATGTGCACATTTATATATGTATTTTTTATTGTACTTTCTCCCCTTTTTTGTGGCAGATTCTCTTGAATACCCCTTTCTATATGCTCGTGTTTTTACTTCAGTTGCCAAATTCTCCTCTGTGGTAACTGCTTTCTGTCCTGTTTTCTTTTCTATGATAGTTTCTCCTTCTCTCTCTAACTTTTAACTTCTCTTAATTTACAGTTAAGCAGTGGAGTACTAGAGCACTCTCTTGATGCAGCTTTGAAGGCAATTACAATGAATGTGTAAGCAAACCTCTGTCAATTTGTATTCTTCGTACATCAAGCTTTCTTCTGATTTTTAATTTGACAGGCCTCCACCTGTAAAAGTAGGTGCCTGCAGGGCACTTGCTCAGCTTCTCCCTAAAGCGAAGAAAGAAATTGTTCAACCACAATTACTGGGTTTATTTTCATCCCTTACAGATCTTCTTAATCATGTACTGTACAATATTAATCCCTTTGTCATATATATATATATATATATATATATATATATATATATATATATATATATATATATATATATATATATATATATATATATATATATATATATGTGTGTGTGTGTATATATTGTTATTATTGCAAGATGTAGTTACCTTAATATGGTTTACAGGCATCAGATGAAACCTTGCACATGGTACTTGAAACATTGCAAGAAGCAGTAAAGGCAGGTTAGTATCTTTCTCTTATATTTAAATTATTGATATGTAGAATATTTCTGGCCTAGTCATACTTCCACACTTGTTTGTGTGTTGTGTTTAGCTAGCCATTTGATTGTATTTACCCCCTCATTTTATGTTGTAGGCCATGAATCACCCGAAATAGTGGAACGTGTTATATCTCCTGTAATCCTTAATGTATGGGCATCACATGTTTTGGATCCTTTTATCAGTATTGATGCACTTGAAGTTCTTGAGGTAATGGTTTTGATGTTTATTCTTTTGTTAATATTTTTCTTCAGAGTTTCTTGATTTTGTCAACATTTAACAATAGTTATCTACTGAGGTTGTAACTCAATATCCTACATACATCGCATTTCATAAGATAGGAATGCAAAACATGAAATTGTGACATGAAAGGAAGATCTTATATATTATGGCCGAGTTTGACAAAAGTAATAGATACATTGGTTGATAACATATAAGTTAAATATTTATTTAAATCTTATAGTTGTAAGACTAGCTGATTGAATTTGAAATGTTGGATAACTTAGCAAGCGAACCATTTGGTAAAAGTAAAAGAGCATAAAGGACATGCTTATATAATCTTTTATATATTATTTTTTAAAGTAGTTATTACTTTTAATACTTGAATTTTTCTCAATTTACTTATAATATTAAAATCTAGATATTTAATGTTTTTGATTTTTGAATTTGATGTTACTCATTCTTACAAAATCGATATATAAAGTGTGGGATGCCTCCCACACATATAAACAATTTTTTCCAGCCATATCTCATATAATGTGGGACCTTCAACACACTCCATTCATTGCCCATGTTATGGAAATTTGGAGTGTGACCTAAGTGTCCTAATAGTGAGTTGTCTAACAAATCTTAATAGACTCTAATGCCATTTCAGAATCTGGGCTGGACCTTACGCAACCTCACAAATTTGACTTGTAAAGTTAAGGGTACCGCTTTATAAACTACTTTTGGGTCTTATCACATCATAATGTTGGATGCAGTTTTTACCGAAAAACTCCCGCACACCCAATATTGTTTGGCTTGGTGCTTCGATAATATTGGAGGATGACCTGCGTAGACTGGCTCTCATATTGTCTTAGGATTTTGAACTTTGCCACTCATCTTTAAAAAACAAACCTCTAAAGTGAGGAATGACTCCTACTTATAAATTTTTTAGGCTACTTCTCATCTGATGTAGATATATCTGGAACAGTGGCAGAACCCAAAATCTAAAATACTAGTGGCAGAGTACTCTTGAAGCAAGCCATATAGAGCAAGGAGCATGAAGAAAGTGCTGGGTTATGCACGCTCTCTCTCTTGTTCAACTTTAGTTCTTCCGACAGGATGTAGGAGCTCATTAATATCTTGAAGTGCACAATAAATTTGACCAAGATATGTCGAAATAGACCCATCTATATTTTCCAGAGTAATGATATTCATCAATCTGTGACAAACCTCATAAAAACGTTGAGTGTCATTAGTATGTAGACAGTAGAGTTGCTTAGCTTGACTCCAAACCGATTCACACATTATATGAGGACGAAAGATCAGTTTAATATCATGGTGATGGGTGGACTTGATAACACTGCACAACTGAGCATCAATCTGTTCTCATTTTGGTTTTTCAGCTTCAGAGACTGTCTCGAATGTTGTAGAACTTGTAGTGAGATGATCCTTGTAATCTTGACCAAAAACCATAATTTAATGTCAGAGGCACAACTATTGTAATTATAACCATTCAATCTCTTTGTAGAGAGGGGAGATGTGACGTAGTTGGTGAAAATACTCTTTGAACCAGTAAAGTCTCCATTAGCATCCATGGGTATGAGAGGAGAGAGAAACAACGTGTGGACGGACGGTAATAGGAAAAGATAAAGAGGTGATTCCAACAAGACAAAGGGCCATGGAATGGTGTCCGGACGCGCCGTCACCCGCGGCAGGTGTGGCTGTGTGTGAAGGCATTGGATACAATATTGAAAAAGAGATAATGAGAGACATTAGGAGAAACTGTGTCTGAATATCACCAAAGAAATTCTATTATACAGTGAATTGCACAGCTAAGAGTATTAATTACAAAAGAAATATACTACTGAATATTAAGGAATATGCTACAGAATATTCTATTCTAAAAATATATTTACAAATATCAACAATTACTATTGCTTTCTAGTTATTTATTGTTTTATTTAACTGAGGTTGGATGATATAAAAAAGGAATTTCACAAACATAGTTAAGGTTGATATGTCAAAAACAGTTATAACTTTACTATTTAACAAAACTTATGAAGAAACACAATAAGCTTTTAGATAATCTTGGGTACTAAATATCTATACTTTGTTGATGGAGTTAATGAGGAGACTATGAGAAAGGGTGATGTGGCTAGTAGTCCACCGGGTGTTCCTAAGATGTGGAGAGTGTATGTCAGGAAAAATAGGAAGAACGAGAATGATGAGCATGCAAAGAAGGGAGGGAATGCGTGTGTCTTTTCTGTTATATGGGGGCAGGTTAGTGGAATAGGGGATTATGGAGAATATTCTGTTAGGTAGTGCACGGAATTGATTTCTCTGTAAGGGTGAGCGTAGCTCTCAAGGAATTGAAGGAAGAGTTGTTTCCTTCATTCCATTTTTCTCCATCAATAACAATTAACAAACACTCCATTTATTACTCCATATATATTTGGTTCGTAGCACTTGGTATCAGAATATTGTTTGTTTTCTGGTGGACGATGTAGTGATTGACATTTTTGTGGTCATTAAAGGTTTTACTTACCTGAAACTCCTTCAATCTTAAACCACTCTTTAGCTGCAACGTTGAGCTTTCTCTATGATGTTTGTTTGATCTGAATTTGTTACTGATCATGCTTCATATATTGTTCGCTTCTACGTTCATAACCATTAATGCTTCTATATGTAAAACCTTTAGTACTTGTTTTCTGGTGGACGATGTAACGATTTGGCAGCAATTTTTTCAACTTTTAGAGGTGACGTATTTTGTTGTCTGATGAAATTTATTTTTCAGGCAATCAAAAGCATTCCTGGATGTATACATCCATTGGTTTCCAGAATTTTACCATATATTGGACCAATTTTAAATAAAGTATGACTATTTAAAGTTACTGAAAATCAGGATTAATTAACAATTTTAAAATAATACCCTTTGTTATTTATGCACTCTTTAAATGTTTTTATAGCCCCAAGAGCAGGCTGATGGTCTGGTAGCTGGTTCACTAGATCTGGTGACAATGTTACTGAAGGCAAGTATACTTTAATGGATTTGTTTTTCATTTTTTATTTTTAAACTTAAACTCATTAATTAGCTTTGAAGTTTGACCTCTGTACAATGTATTTATCCTACAATTTTCTAATCTCAGCATGTCATAGCTTTGTACAGAATTCCCCTGGCGATGTAGTGAAAGCAATATATGATGTCTGTTTTGATGCTGTTATTAGAATTATCCTTCAAAGTGAGGAGCATAGTGAAATACAGGTCAGTTTGTTTGATAAAATATATATGTATGTATCTTATTTTATTACCTGATTTGAGCATGACTTATTGCAAATTTGCAACACAGAATGAAATATTTGAATTAATTATTTACTTGAACAGAATGCTACGGAATGTTTATCTGCTTTTATATCTGGGGGAAAACAAGAACTTCTTTTCTGGGGACTTGATTCTGGATCTACTATGAGAAGCTTACTTGATGTAGCTTCAAGGTAGTTTGACTTTTATTTCAAATTTTGCAGTAAATTAATTACCGCTATTGCTTAAAATATCCTTTCTATAATAGTTTGATATGTTAGGTTCTTCCAGTTCCAGACTGAATTATGTCGACTAGAATGCATTTGTATGGCTAATCCATCTAATTATTGTTAGATAAGAGAAAATTGAGAGAAATTGTATTGTATTTCATTCTTTGTGAAAGTGTTGCAACTATTTGTTATTATCCAGTCATAACTGAATCTAGGGATTTATAGATTGCCTAATCCTACACCCAAGGTGTCCTATCCTACACTCAATCATAACTAACTTTAGGTTGATTATGCCCGCATGGCAAACAGAAAGGGAAGAGTAGCTACTAGAATCTTCTTATCTCACAATTATTAATTCAACCATACACAGTAGTTGTTAAAATACTTTTTATTTATTGAAAGTTATGCTATTTGTATTGAGCAATCCTGTTAGATAAGAAAAGGAGAAACCCAGTATGGGAAATGCTTAACTTCTAATACTCACTACTACCATTTATGTTTATTTTTGAAAAATGATTTTGTTGTCTCGTTTTATACACACATGCATCTGTGCATATATCAATCTAACACTTACAACTTATGTTATTAGTACCTACTATTTGTTTGTTAGGATTATTTTGTTCACCTTTTTATGACTGGGAATATGAGTGGAAGATTCAACCATCGATACAAAAAAGTGTAAACTGATTAGTTACACGGCATGAGAAGATAAAATTTAACTGCTAATTTTTTAATGTGATGAAAATGGAAGAAAATAAGGCTTTACTTTTCTTCCCCCTTTTTGCATGTACTCTTCATAATAGATACAAGTTGAATGTGTTTATTATTTTGTTCACTGTCTTTTCTGCTTTGTATATCTATGCGTTATCTTTATCTGATTTTCATTTGTTGCTTGATTCCTTGTTAATTTGAAACAGATTACTAGACCCAAATTTGGAAAGCTCTGGGTCTCTTTTTGTTGGGAGTTATATTCTTCAACTAATATTGCATTTACCATCACAAATGGCTGTACATATACGTGACCTGGTTGCGGCTCTTGTCAGACGTTTGCAATCTGCTCAAATTGCTTCCCTGAGAAGCTCCTTGCTAGTTGTTTTTGCCAGATTGGTAATACTAATAATAACAACTTGTTTAGATTGATTTAGAATGATTCTCCTGCTACTTTTATATGATAATGGTTAATTGTCCCAAATCTCTATGGTTATTAATTGTCTACAGAAGTGGAAAAGCCAGTACAGCAATGATCCTTTATAAAACTTGTATACTACTAGATAGTGCTTCTAGAAATGTTTTTATAGGACTAGAGGCTACTTTTCACCTTCCCATTCTTCCCCATTTCTCTGTTTCTCTTGCATCAATAATTATTGTATGCTAGCTACAAGTTTTTCGTTTTGGAGTTTACTTTTTATTTTATTGTTTCCATTCTTGTCATGTTTTCTTGACCTCTTTTTTTGTACGACATAATTTGTTTGGCTATGGCTTTGTGTTTTGGAGTATACTTTTTATTTTATTGTTTCCATTCTTGTTATGTTTTCTCGACCTCTTCTTTTGTATGACATTATTTGTTTGGCTAGAAGCCTTCCACTTGTCTTTCGTCCACATAGATAATTTTTCAAATGTTTGGTTAAACGCAGGTACACATGAGTGTTCCTAATGTTGGACAATTTATTGATTTGCTAATTTCTGTTCCAGCTGAGGGACACAATAATTCCTTTGCTTATGTAATGTCAGAATGGGCTAAGCAACAAGGTGAGTGTCCTTGCGCTGTGGTGTTTGCTAAGTAAAACTCGAAATCAATACTGACATGAGAGATCTTAGTCACTTGAGTTAATAATAATCTAGCCATCTGAATTAATAAGCTCTATACAAAATAAGTTCATTGTGTAGTTATTCAATCATGTGATGTCAATTGAGCAATGAGCTCAAAAACACCCTTAATCTCCTGTTACTTTTTGTGACATTGTAAAATTTTTTTTACACAAGTATCTGAAATTTGATCAGATTTGTTACTGTCTCATATGATTTTACCGAGAGCTTCTCTCCATTAAAACACATACACACATGAGCATAATAAATAAATCTTCTACACATAATATACGATTGCAGGTGAGATACATGGGGGCCTATTCAATAAAAGTAAAACACATATATGCACATGAGCATGACAAATAAATCTCCTATACATAATGTATGATTGCAGGTGAGATACAGGGGGCCTATCAAATAAAAGTTACTACAAGTGCCCTGGCCTTGTTGCTAAATAGCAGACACAATGAACTGGAAAAAATTCAAGTTCAAGGTCATCTGATTAAGGTATTACCGTGATATTATTTATGTATCATTTATTTTTGGTTTTAACAATGCTTGCTGAGTTTTTCAAACTTATTTGTCATGTGAAGTCTGGCACAGGAATAACCACAAGATCAAAAGCTAAATCAGCTCCAGATCAGTGGGTAATGTTGCCACTTCCTACAAAGGTAATTCATTTTTTCGTAGTAGCAGAAAGACAAACACCAAATTGTCTGTCCATCTACTTTATTTATTGTGCTTTGTTGTGTGTGTGTGTGTATATATATATATCATGTTTTTATTTTTTATATAATATAATATTCATTTAAATATAATTTGCTTGTTTTAGTTTCATAATATCTATATGCTAATTGAGCTTATCTAAGGTTCACTATCAAAAATTATGTTGTATGTTTTCTAATTTAAATTTGAAAATGAATAGGCTGTGAAGGACAAATTTGTACAAAAAGAGGTCTTACCAAAAATGGTATATACTTGTGGAGTTCCCTGTAATTAAAATAACTTGTATTTCTCTGAATATCTTGCAGATTGTGGCTTTACTGGCAGATGCATTAACTGAAATACAAGAACAAGTTTTGGCTGGTGAAGATGAGGTAGGTTAATGAATGTTGATGTGTGCTAACTATATACTGATTAATGAACTTACTGCATATAAACTGTGTGCTAAGTATACACTGATTAATGAGCTTACTTCATATAAACTATTCATACAGGATAGTGATTGGGAAGAAGTTCAAACAGATGGCGTTGAAAATGGTAAAGAATTTTTTCATTCAGTGTCGGCTATGGGAAAACCCACATACGAACATCTTGAAGCAATGGCCAAAGTATTTAGTGAGGTTTGATTGATTTACCATTATTGTCACACCATGATCACTTTATTATGATTCTATCTTGTCCGAGTTTTGAGCTGAACTATATTTTTTCTTTATTTCTGAACTTGCTTCTAAATGTCAAGGATCAAGACGATCAGTACGAAGATGACCTTTTAAATGTTGCGGATCCTCTTAATCAGGTCTCAAATTGGAGTCTGTTTCATTGTTTAATAAGATGCATTAACCTGCATATGCATTTATTTATTAACAATATTTGTTGCTACTGACAGATAAATCTGGTAAATTACCTTGTGGATTTCTTCGCTAACTTCTCACAGTCTGACAGAGAGCTCTTAGATCATATTTGCAAGGTTATGAAGCATTATTGTTTTATTTTAGGAAGTGCAACTTTTGAGACATACTGATGAATGTTTTGCTAAACTTGTGCAATGTATTGTTTTGTTGCACTGCAGAGCTTGACTCAGCCTCAACAAAGTGCAATTCAAATGATACTGCAAAGATGAGAATCAAGTGTCTTCTCAAGGATTCATTGATACTACGATGAACAGAGAATTTGAAATAGTTGGAAAAGAGTATTTTGCTGTCGTTCAGGTTGGGAAATTTGTTTGTAGTGTGAGTTATTTTCTTTCTGCTGCTGTGTTCCCCTTCGTGAGATTGTTTTTTATTGATTGTTTTTTCTCCATTTGTTTTGTATGCGACAACTATCAGTTTTGGTTTTATTACTTGGTTTTTCTCCGTGACCAGGTTCTTTGTATAACAATTGTGCCATTTATTAATGAAAAAGAAATAACATAAGTTTGTAACACACTGATACTGATGCATAGGAATGTCAACTGTCTTTCAAGTACTCAATGCTTTTGCATATAGATATGATAATCTTCAAGTCTGATTTATTTCCTATAAATTTTAGAATCTTATAGCTTACCCGGTTTCTCGTTCTGCATACTATGGTTATAGTGTGAGCAGTGCATCATGAAAGAACAACCTCCATAAGAGTTAAATTAGTGGGTGTTTGCAGCCAATAGTTGCTACCTTAATTTTATAAATTGATTTAAATTATTAGTAAAACATATGCAATTTTTATTTTATTTATCTTTCTAGTAAATTGACATTATTAATAAGATATAATTTTAATAGTGTAATGAATGTATAGAAATTCTTAGATTTTAAGTTAAGCGACACTTAAAAGTTCTAAAAGCATACTATAATTAGAAATTGAGGAAAAAGAAGAGTAATGGTTGGATAGTTTTTGTTCGATGTTGCTCTTTATATTACAAAACCAGAAATGACACAAGCAATTTCTAATTGGAAATGCATTTTTGAAATTTTTTGAAAGTGTATTTATGAAAATTTGCCCTAAGGTAGGGCGAATCTCAAAAATTGAATGAATTATTTGTATGTGGGTGTACATTGAAAATATATTTTTGGTTTTTAAGATTATTTTTGAAATTTTGTGTGGTGCGCTAGAAAAGTATAGGATCGAAAAAGAAATCTTTTATGTATGACACAAAATAATATTTGTCTATTTATCAATTACATAAGTTGTTTTGGCAAACAAATAGTTTTACATATAAACATAACTTGTTTTAAAGTCCAATTTTTATATAAGCAATGTTTGATATACATTAAAAACACATCAAGATATATCTAGATTATATCATTGAAAATACAATTCAAAATTGCATTAAAATGTGTCACTATCGAAATAAAACTAAATTGCATAAAATAATGTTACCACTTAAATCTATATTTATGAGTGGTTTTGCCTTTGATTTTTTCTAATTTGATTATCTTTCAATTTTGTTAGATTTGGTAAACTCTTCCATCCGATCAAAAAAATTATTCGACCAAGTTTCAATTTCTTTTGTTGAATGAGATGTCCACTATGGGGGGATGTTCATGGCATAAGACATCCCGATTTCAAACAAATTTGAATAAAATATTATGATTTTGAAAGCCACCAAATACACATAATGCATATGATTGATTTTTGAGATGGACCACTTCGAAGTGGAAAATATGTTTTCGAGAAATCATATCTTGTCAGATCAACACACACCATAATATATCCACTTATTATAAAATCACCCATTTCAGAGAAACACATCGATCTTGTCTCTGGTGTTGAACCACTAACACAGAATAAAATATACATAAATTTCATCAATTAGTTTTTCCATGTATAACGTTTTGTATGATTCCTTTATGTGCCTTGAGTTCTTTGATAAGATGTTAGCAGACAATCCGCTCACCCTTAACATCTTCAATCCAATAAATATATTTATGAATAAAAAACCAACACCTCTTCAATGTGTATCATTTTTCATAAAAATGGTGATGACGACGGTTTATTGTGAAGGTGGTGAAAGTGGTGAAGGTGGTAGTGGTTTACTGATGCAAGAATCTTTAGTAGAACTTTTTTTGATTGTGAAATTGGAGAGTCCAAAAAAAGTGTATCAATATGTTCTAAATATGATGGATACCAATTGGTTAAATTTTCACTCGATGTTGGTTTGAGTTTATTAGGAGCACCCTTTGTTTTTATCGGTTTCACATGTGGTTTTAAATCAGTTGTTTCTGGATAGGAAATCTTCCCCAGTTGCTCTTTAATGTGAAGTTTCCTGTTATCATCAACTATCAAAATTCTCTTTTGAATCACCTTCATTCTGTAATAATAGATTTATTAAATTTACTCTCCTTCACTACACCATCATCATCAAATCAAAGCATTTTTCAGTACGAGTAAACCTCATCCATATGTATAGGCCTATCAAGTTTCATCTTTTTGGAAATTAGACAAGCACGCGGAAGACCACACGTCTTTCTAAATGTACAACCATACTTTGGGCTATTTGAACCTGTTTTCTTTGCTTGCTTAGCTTCATGATATATAAAATTCAATCTCGCTTGAGATAATAAAGATTTTTGTCTCTGAATCTGTGTTCTAATACTATGACGCTTCAAACAAAAGATGTTTATATCTCATTATGTTGATTTAGAATCATTTTGTTCAGTGATTCCTAACCCGTGCACAAATCTCTTTTACTATTTCCAATCAGTTGTTCTATGTAGCTTGAGAATATTCAACTCTATTAGTTGTAGTATTTTTAAAGTGTCTAACCTGATCGGTCCAAGCACAAATAATTTACTCCTTCACCTAGTCTAGAATTATGCTTTCAACATATTTCAAGAAATCCAAATATGCCACGCACACCCTTCTGAACAATATCACAAATTCGACATATAACTCCTTAGTAAAAGAATTTATTATAACATTATAGACACCCATTACTCTATCAAATATTGCACTAGGTTTGCCCATTTTCCGTCTTTATCTTTGATTTGTTTGGTCTATACCGTAGGTTTAAGTCCACCTTTCAATTTTTTTTTGTTATATGATACCTACACATTAAAGCATATGATATAGAATACACCTTTACAACTGACTTCATCAGTGCAGTATCGCGATCAGTGACAATCTCATGTGGCATATTTTCTTGGTTTTTCAACATAGTCTAACACACTCCCAAATCTCATGTAACATTATCTTCTTTTTCACATTCCAAAAATGCAAAGCCAACTAAATAAGTTATATCTATAGAAGTAAAACCAACAATTTTCAAAAGTTGTTACCTATACTTGTTGGTATTATATGTTGAATCAATTATCAACACAATGACAAATGTGTTGAACAAATTGATGGAATCTAGACGAGTCCAAAATATATCTCAAATGGGTTTTCCAACAACATAAACTTTATACCAAGATATATAATAATCATCATCCAAAAACTTTAACAATTATTGCATTTCAGATCTTGGACCTTTTATCGCCTTATTGTTTCAAGTGCAAACATTATACACTTTCCTAATATTTGCAACACTTTCAAATATTTTCCTTTTCAAAGTTGAGAGATGTTTTGTGTCGAACCATGTTCAATATCATATTAGAGACAACTTTCTTCTCTTCAGAATTTAGTGGACAAACAATAGAGTGATTGACTAACTTGTAACGCAAAACATGATTATGTATACAACATACCACATTAAATATCTATGTATTGTTCACCTTGTAGTACTCACACAACTTAAAAGAACACACATATTAATTATAATTATAAATAAAATATGAAATATTATTTTATAAAGTAACTACATGTAATATTTATTTTCCTTATAATATTTTGAAAATTTATAAACCTCTGTCACGCTCTTAATCCCTTTCTTCAAATATAAAATTAAAATAAACAAACATATCCCTTATATCATTATTATAATTAAATTATTATTTATTAGATTTAATTAATATATAAAAAATTAATTATTCTAAAATATTAAGATAAATTACATTGAATAGGTTTAATGTGCATTAGATTATATTTTTTAATAAATTATAATTGTCTATACTAATACTCTATTTTTTATTTACTTCCTAAAATATATAAAAATAAAAAATATTTTTTAATTATATAAAAATATTTCTTACATGAAATTCTTTGTATTAATATATAATAATTCAATACTAATGAATAAATTGAAAGACGGGCTCTTACACGATTTTGTTAAAAAATTATATTATTTTAAATCATTTAATTTGTATAAATACTCATTAATGGAACGTAAAATTAATTAATTCAATTTTATTTTAGTTTTTCAATTTTTTTCTTTGATTTTGAACGTCAATTTTTTTGACCAGATCAATTTGCTTCTATAAAAATTGATTCAATCGATTAAATATATTTATTTTATAAATTTTTTTGTCAAAAATATCATATTTTTGATGAGAAATTATAAATATGATATTATGACATGATACAAGAAAAAATAAGATTTACTTGAATAAATGTTATCATTTTTTAATGATAAAATATTAGAATTTATACTAAAAAAATGATATAAATATTTATTTAAAAAAAAGACAATTATGATTGGGAAATAAACAAATTTTTAATGAAAGACACAAATTTATTATTCTTTTTAGGAGAATATTTATTTACAGTTCCATAGACGTGATTTATACTTTTCTCCAATAAAAATATGATAAATGTAATTAAATATCCTTTAAGGATAAAAAACGGGAGGGAATTGTATATGTGTAGCAGAAAATTATACACTTGTTATATTTTTATTAAAAAAAAATTATAAACCACATCTAAGGAATTATATCTAAATTTTTTCCTTCTTTTTATATTTAAAACAAAAGGCCAACGTGGAAAATCCACATAATAATAAAAAAATTAAAAAAATAGATGTAAGTGTCATGTCACATATTCACCAAATAAATTTAGGGGTCAAAATAGAGAAATATTTATTGTTAAATATTAAAATATATCAATTTTCAATATATTCTAATACTATCATTTAATTTTACGTAATACATTTAAAACATTAATTAATAAATTCAATTTTATTTTGATTTTTCAAATTTGTTTTTGACTTGGAAGGAAATTTTTTTGACCACTTCTATGATAATTAATTCAATCTATTAAGTATGATTATTGTTATACTTTTCTAGATAAACAAATATCATATACTTAATAAAAAATAATATATCATATTATGAATTGATATAAGAAAAGTTAAAATTGATTTGAAAAAATATTTGTTTTTTTAATGATAAAATATTCACATTTATAAAATAAAATATGAGACAGTTATGATTAGAGAATACACAATTTTCTTATGGAAATATAAATTTGTTATTCTTTTTATATTTTATATACATTTTTTAAACATCACTATATTATATTTATTTACTATTTACAATGAGATTGTGCGACCTGTGCGAACACATAGGTAGATGACTATTTAATTATTTCTTTTATTTTTCTACTAAAATATACATTTTCTACGAGACAAGACTACTGAATTTGTATATCTTTTGATCTTATCGGTGATCAGAATCTGTAATGGGCCGATATCTGCGTCTGTAATGCTGGAATAACGGAGGAGGAAGTGTACCTGCAAGGCATTCTGATACTCAAGTAAGTAAGAGTGCAAAGAGATACTTGAGAGAAAAAGGGTTTGAGGATTGAATATTGAATACCTGACCCTCAGAAGTGTGGGGGTTTATATAATTCCCCCGACGCTTGGCCATTGGTTCCTATTTTTAGGCCTGGATATTAGGCCCAAAAATAGGTAACTGTCAGGATTTCTGCGTGAAAGTAGAAACGAGCAGCTCATGCTCCTTATCCTGGGAAGAAGTGCCCGAAACTAGCTGTTATCTCGGGAAGAAATGCCCAAAACTAGCCGTTATCGCCGACAGAGGCACGATCGAGGGTAGTCGTGGGCTCGTCGAGCCTGGGGTCAACCGACCATGCGACCACATTTGTAAGGCAAAAGGGAAACATGCCCTTTTCTAGCCCTAGGCTGATTGAGCCAATGCTTTTGGGCTGTCTTAGACGCATGAGTAAATTGAATCGTGCCTAGCCACTGGCCTAGTCCAGAACAGGAGCTCTCCAAGTCGTTGCTCCTAGGTGAAGGAGTAATGACTTAGAGTCAGCCCGGACATCGAGGAAGAATGAGGGATCGTTCACGAGCAGAATCCTCGACGATGGTCGAGATTTGCAGACTTGTGTCGCCGTCTAGCCTGCTAGCTACAGATGCTTATTGTATGTCCGTGATCCCGAGGACAATACGCGAGTACCATATCCAATAGCTTCAACTGGTGCTCGTATCAAACGCTCGATGTATTTCTGTTTTAGGGTTTTCCATGAGGAGGTGCCTGTTGGAAAAATGAAAAGTATGATGGAGGGTCAGAAGTTAACACGTTACATGCCTCGAGCTACACGCATTGTTACACGTGTTATGATGGCTAGTCTAGGAAATAGATTTCATGATGGCTGAAACGGCTATGCGCTTTTCCTAGACGCGTGCACACTTTCCTGTTTGTTATATGGTTTATAAATAGGGGAGAAGGGGAAATATTTGAAAAAGTTTCTTATTTTCTTCTCCTTATTTGTACTCAACTTCCGAGAATTCTATTGCTGTCGCTGCCGTCACCGTTATCACTGGAATATCTTCGTTTGACGCCTCTTTTCTGCTAACTAAGTAAGATTTTCTACTTTGCTCCTGATTTATGCTTTTGAATCTGCTTGGATGTTAGTTCATGCATGTTTTGTAGGTTTAGATTTAGTGGACTGTTGGTGTTTGGTGGTGGCTAAACCATTTTCTAAACGTCGACTGTCGTGGAGGACTTGGGTTTTGCGGTGACTCATGAATTTCCTCGTGAATCTCATGAGTTTTCTGATGAATCCCATGAATTTTCCGATGAGTCTCATGAAGTTTCCGATGAGTCTCATGAAGTTTCTGATGAGCTTCATCCGATGTTCGTATCCCACACGTCGGGGAGTTTCTTCCCTGTGGGGTTTGATGTTTTTATATGAGTCCTCGTGATCATTTGTGATGTTTCGATGAATATGAAATATACTATGATGTCGAGATGAATATGATGTTTAAAATGATGCTTTGTGTGGCGTAAGATGGATAACAAGATATGTTTAGAATTTAAATAATTAGTTGGAATTATTTAGATTTAATAGTAACTATTTAGAATTGTTTGGATTAAATAAATAAGATAGTGGTGTAGATAAAATAAGGGCAATGTGATCATTTGGGAAGAATAAGTGAGGGCAATAGTGGAAAACCATATTAAGGGTCCAAGGGGTAAGTTTGGTATAAGTAAGGTTTGGGAGTTGGAACGATTATTCTGTGCATTCGTAAGAATTAGAAGAACATTGTGGAGAAAGAGAGCTAGGGCACAGAGAGATAAAGAGAAATTGTAGAACACGAAGAAGAATCGAAAGCTAGCAATAATCTTAAGGTTAGGGGGGTTTTATCTTGATTATTATAATTGATTTAAGATTTAGTTAATTGTAGGTTTGTATAAGGTTTTGGTTGTGATGAATATGAGATGATTTGATGAAATAAATGGTGTTTTGTAGCCTTGGATTGTAAACAATTTGTACCCATAATGTAGAATACATTAGATTGCTGATGTTTGATGAAAATCCTGTGATTAGATGATGTTTTAGGACCTATAATATGCAGAAATTTCAAGACTGAGACTGATTTTTATGCAGGAAATCGCAAAAGGAAAACCCTGTTCGTGTAGGATCGCCGGACGATGGAGTTTCGTCGCCAGGCGATGATGGAGTCGTTTGGCCATCGCCAGGCGAAAATATAAGCGAAGAAGAGAGGAAAAGAAGGATGTTACTGGAGTGTGTCGCTCCAAGCATCTCCAAGAAACACAAGATGCGAAAGTTGTGTCGTCAGGCGATGGAAGTGGTATCGCCGGGTGATGGTGTCCAGAATTGAATGGTTGTGTTGGATTTTCTTAAAAGAGCCGTAACTTGAGTTTTAGAACTCGGTTTGAGGTGCCATTAAAAGTGTTGGACAACTAACGTGATGAACTTTAGTTATATGAAATAATATGAGAAATAAGAAGTTTATTTCCAATAACTAAGATGGCAAGAAGTTAGGTTTTCCCGTGTTGGATCATGATGATTCTTTGTTTATTATGATGATATTATGATGTTATGATGATGCTTTGTTTATTATGAAGATATGATGATGTTATGATGATGTTTTATTTATTATGATGATACAATGATATTGTGATGAATTCATGAATGATGATGCATTTTGAATAGCCGTGGTCCTATTTATTATATTGTTGCGCATTATACACTCATGACATAGTGTAAGACTTTGGTCCAGTGATGTTGTTAGGACTTCGGTCCAGTGAAGATGATAGGAAAATATTCAAATGAAGGCATCAATCCCATAGTTGGATTGAGTGCAAAATTATGAAGTGCTCTGGTTCAAAATGGAATCGATCCTATTGGTGGAGATCTTTAGAGAAAACGATGACCGAGTTATCAGTGAAGTTTTGGTACCACATGCATGAGTCTATGATGTTGCATTACATTATGAGTGACATTGCATAATGATGTGATTAAATGATGCTTGTTGATAAATGGTGTTTTGATGATATGTTGTTATGTATTGATGATGTTGTGAAGGTGTGAGTATAACATGAGGTTTTGATGATGTGTGATGCCTTTCCTATGTGCATGTCTACTATATTTATTCCTTATATCTTTTATAATGATTATGATTTACTCACTCTTTCTGCTTGGAAATGTTGCCTCTATCCGTGGGTAACTAGCAGGTGATCAGGATTAGTGCAGGGAAGCTTAGAGGATAGCTTCAAAGTGTGTTTATTTGCTTTTTGCTGAATAAAAGGAGTCTTGCTCTAGTATGTAACATTGGAGTTGGGATCGATTGATTATGAACCATGCACTATTTTGTTATCTTGAGATTTTGTATTACTGTAATGACTTTTGCCATGTTTCAGATTATGATGTCATAAACATGAAGTGTGATGATTTTATTAACATTTGAACTACCTTTCATGGAATTGAGATTATTTTATGAAGAGGTTTAAGACTCATTAATTCTGCTACGAAGCTCAAAATGAATTAGTTACGGTGCTAGGGATCATATTCAAGTGTTTTCTTGCAACCCAAGTTAAGGAGCAGGATTATTTGTGAAATAATGTTTATATAAAGATGTGACATCCTTGCTGTTGTTTTACGTTTATTTATTTATTAAAAAATATTTATGAAAATCGTGGGGTTCTAGAAGGGTGTTACGATAAACACGAAAAGGAAATGGGGAAATTGGTCTTAAAGTTCCGTTTTCACCGGAGTTTCGACCATTTTGAGTAGGGCATAAACAATTACACCATAAGGGATGATCAACTGGAGCCTGACGAACAAGCTCGCTATGACAAACTAGTGGTGTTTGTCGATGGTTTTGTCTCAGCTCAGTGCGAGACTAAGAGGGGGGGGGGACAATTGTTGATGATCTCGGGGAGCCCTTGCTTGAGGCTCGACACATCAGCACCAAGGAGCTCCTTGAGTGTGGTACTGTCGAGGAGGCTTTAGGACTCTCAGGTAGCTGTCTTTCTTTTCATCCTGCTTGTGTTTATTTTTGGTTTGCTAAAGTGTGCTCGATTTTTGTTGCAGGGATAATGTCGAGTGTAACACCCCAAATTCTAGACTAATTATTTAATTGATTAATTTAGCATGGTTATATGTGTCAGTGTGAAGTGTTTGATGTCTTGATGATTATATGTGATCCTTTATAGTGATTTATAATATTATGATGAATATGAAGTTTACCATGATGATTGAGATAAATATGATGTTTGGACGACTATGATGTATGATGGGTTACAATGTGTCGCATAATGGGAATTAGACTAATTAAGAGGATTATTAGTATTTTGGAATAATTAGAATAATTGCTTAAAATTATTTTAATTAAGAAAAATAGAATAATATAAGTGTAGAGAAAATAAGGGTAAGATGGTAATTACTAGAGAATAAGTAAGGACAAGGTGAGAAGTTTGATATTAGGGGTCTAAAGGTTATACAAGGAATTAGGGGAAAAGAAAGTCATTGTGGAACGATCTTAGAATTGGGAGAAAGAAACTGACATTGTGGAGAAAGGAGGCTGGGGCACAAAGAGACAAGAGATTTCGGTAGAGAACCAAATAGAAGTTGAATTGATGCTATAATAAAAGATAATGGGAGTTTTATCATTGTTATTATATTTTATTTAAGGTTTAAATGATTGGTGGATTTCCTCCTGTCATCTTTGTTGGATCAAAGCCCTATTAACATCACTGGACCGAAGTCCTAAAATATGCCATGAATGCAATGATGGGCAACAATATATTTAATACGACCATGGCTAGTCACCACGCATCACCATTCATGATTCATCACAAACATCATCATATCATAATAGAATCATCATAGTAATCAACACAATATCATAACATCATTGTCATAGACAAAGCATCATCATAAACAAAACATCATTGTGATTCAATGTTGGGAACCTAATTCTATTCTAACTTAGGTCTCGGAGATATACTCCTTAATTCTCATTTTTCTTCACATAATTAAATTTCATTGTGTTAGCTATCCAACGCTTTGAATGACACCTTAATCTGAGCTCTAAAACTAAAGTTATGATCATTTTAAGATTTCCAATTTGGACAACCAATTCTGCCTTTCGTCGCCTGGCGACACACTTTCGTCGCCTAGTGATGCTACCTTCGCGTCACACTTCGCCCGACGACACTAGGGGCGACACACTCTAGAGCGTCATCTTTTCTGCCTCACTTTCGCTTGGCGACACATCTTCGCTCGGCAACACTACCTTCGTCGCCTGGCGATACAGGGAGAACAAGGTTTTCCTGTTGCAAATTCCTGCATAAACCAGTCCAATTCTCTTCCGATTTTATCATGTTAAAGGTCGTAAAACACCATCTAATCACAAGGTTTCATCATCTATCAACAACCTATAATTCTATACTCAATAAACATCAATTATACATAAAACTCATCACCAATTCATCAATTTCTCATCAAACAACACCAAATCACCATCTACCAAAACCTAACGGTTGTCCAGTGAAGGCATCAATCCCATAGTGTAGATTGAGTACAAACTTGTGAAATGCTATGGTTTTAAGCGGGAATCGATCCTATGGTGGGGATCTTTGGAGATAACGACGACCGAGTCATCAGTGAAGTTTTGGTACCACATGCATGAGTCTATGATGTTGCATTACATTCTATATGACATTGCATAATGATTTATTTGTGATGCTTGATGATACATTGCGTATGATGGCATGTGTTCATGTAATGATGAGGTTGTGAAGGTGTGAGTATAACATGAAGATATGATGATGTGAGAAACCTTACTTGTGTGCATATTTACTATGTATATTCCTTATGTCTTATATAATGATTATGATTTACTCACCCTTTCTGTTTGGATGTTGCCTCCACGTGGGTAACGCGCAAGTGATCGAGAATAGTCTGTAGAAGCATTAGAGGATAACTTCAGAGTGTGTTTATTTGCTTTTGTTGAATAAAGGGAGTCTTGCTCTGATATGTAACACCATGGTTGTGATCGAATGATTGGAACTTATGTTCTTTGTTTTGTTTTAAGATGTTGAGTCACTCTACGTGGTACTCGAGATGTTTTGATTTATAAGTATGAGTTATGAAGTATAACTAGTTCTATGAAGTACTATAATGAGGTGTTTTGAACTGTGATTTCCGCTGCCAAGATTCGAAGAACTAAATGTTGATTCTATCTTGTTAAAGATTTTGAAAACCTGTGTTACAGAGCAGGATGTGTTAATATGATGTTTTATATGAAGACGTGACACCCTTGTTGGTGATATACTCTGATTTATTTATTTAAATAATTTCAAATATTCCTTGGGGTTTAGAAGGGTGTTACATTAGTGGTATCAGAGCAGGTCGGTCCATCTGGCCAGGTTATCGAGTTTGTAGTGTGTGACGGTGAAATATGTCGAGATAACTTTTAACCATTGTGACTGTTATTGATGTGAAACAGAGAAGTGGCTAGAAGGAACGATGCTACACTTGTTTCTGCTTTGCAGACTATTGCTCAAGCTATGCAACATCAGCCTAATGATGGATCTCGTGTTTTGGAGACGTTCCAAAGGAATCACCCGCCTGTTTTCAAAGGTAGGTTTGATCCTGATGGAACACAAGTTTGGGTTAAGGAAATTGGGAGAATCTTCCCAGTCATGGATTGCTCAGAGGCGCAGAAGGTGAAGTTTGGTACGCATCAACTAGCATAGGAAGTTGATGACTGAAGGGTTGGCACTCGTCTGAGACTGACAACACTAGGTAAAGTGATTACTTGGGTTGTGTTCAGTAGGGAAATTTTGAGGAAGTATTTTCCTGAACATGTGCGCGGAAGAAAGAGGTCGAGTTTCTAGAGATGAAACAAGGAAGTTTGACTATGACTGAGTATACTTCAAGGTTTATGGAATTGGAAAAGTTTAATCCATATTACAGCGAAACAATTGCTGAGTTCTTAAAGTGTATCAAGTTTGAGAATGGTTTGCATCTGGAGATCAAGCGGGCGATTGGGTATCAGCATACTCGCGTGTTTTCATAGTTGGTGAGTAGGTGATAAATCTATGAGGAGTGTAATACGGTGGGAGAACTGACTTTTGGTTCGCAAATGTTGCGGATAACAAGAGTCACTACCGACTTTTATTTTATCCAATAAAGGAAAGGGTGAAAAGAAAAGGAAAGACCTTTTGAGAATTTTCTGAGTTCGGGGGGGGGGGGGGGGGTAGGTTATGAAAAGGGAAGGTGTTAGCACCCTTTTCATCCGTAGTTATCTACGGGTTCTTAATCGCTAGCTCACTTTTTTGAAAATGCTTTGTGCTTGTGTATGTTTGAAAATATTTTGAAAATTCCTATGTGCGGCAATATTGTAATGATTCTCGTATCGTTGAGCATGTATACAAAATGTTTTTTTTGAAAATATTTGTTGAAAAAAGTGTCGTTGTGTGAAAAATGTTTTGAAATGTTCGCGAGCAAGCGATTAAGAACTATCTACCTACTCAAAAGTCTTTGTTCTTTTCTTCCTCCTTTAAATAGTGCTATCCTACCATTAGTTAGTAGGAAGCCTTATCGTTGGATGTGTGAGGGACATGCGTGGGTCATCATACAGTCATGAAGGCAACTCGTAGGGCGCTTTAGCAATTTATCATAAGGGACTAAGATCGTTTACTGAGGAAGCATCGAAGGGTCATCGAGGGACTACGATCTTTTTAACCGAGGGTCTTTGCTAAAGCGTCCCACGTTCGAGGGATATGACTGCTTTGAAGGCAACAAGTGGGGTCACCTAGAGGTGCGCGTGTGCAAAGTGATTTGTTTTCAGTTATTTTGTTTTGATTAGGGTTATCTACTGATTGATTTTAAATCTTTCCATATACACCTAATTACTATACAGGTTTATAGACAGACATATATACATACATATGTGCGGATAATAAAGTGCGGGGAAATAAACCTAGGCTATTACATCCCATAGGCAGTTACATAATAAAAAAAGCGAGAAAATGTAAACTATAACTATTACAAAATCAACCGTGCGACCTATACATTAATTTCTAGAAATTTAAATGACGAAGAAAAATAAACGTTTAGAAAAATGTTTCAATAACCCTAAGATTCTAAGTGTAGAAAAAGATTATTTTTTGATGTTTTTATTTGTGAAGAGAAAAGAAATTAAAGTGACAACTAAAACCTAATTATCCCTAATTTTCCCCCTTTTTTAGAAAAAAAAAGTTAATTAAAAAAATGTCTAATTATTTTTAATATAAATTAATTAATAAATAAAAAAAAACCTAAGTCTAATTATTATTTTTAAATTTTTTTAGTTAAAATAAATCAATAAAAAAAAGAGAACAAAGAAAGCAAGAAAAAATGTTGGGCCTGGTAGGAAGAAAGTTTGGGGTGTGCTAGAAGAAATCTGTTTGGGCCCAAATATGCAAGCCCAGGCTCTGAATAATCCAGTATGGCTGGATTTATGCATCCCATGGTACATCTACGAATCTGGGGCGTTAGATCTGACTTGATGAACATCTGATGGTGATGACAGGAGATACATGATGCGCGCGCTGAACTGCTTTGCACCGAATCTGTAAACAAGAAACCATGGAAAAATAAAATGTGAAAACACCAGGGGCAGGGATCGAACCCATGCCTTGGTATAACAAAGCCTTTGCAACACACGCTTCTACCGCTGGGGTGGCCTTTACATCCCTTTACATAAACCAATCAATAAAAACAAAAATGAAACATGATGCCATTGGCCGGAGAGGCGCCAGAGCCCTAGCTCCGGTCGTCTTCTCTAGTAAGCTGTAAAATACCAAACATGCAAAAATCAATTTTTAATGATCCAAAACACCATGTCCCGTCTAATTCGACCCTCATAGATCCAAATCTGGACTTAGTTTTGTCCATGGGTCTTTGTATCATGCGTTTCGAATCAAACTACACCGATCAGAGTAAAAATTATGCTTTTCAAATCTGCGTGCATGAGACCATGTTAGTGATCAAAACCTGTTCAGAGGAAACTCAGAAACCTATTAGAGATAACAACAAGATTTAAAATGATGCAAATCTTAAGATATGAATTTCATGTCATTATGTGATCGTAGGTGATGAACACAGTCATTTAAGGCATGAGAGGCCACTGAAAATTGACCGTACTTACTCTGTGGATGTTCAGGAAGTGATAAGAATTCTCGATTCTGCCTGAATGTGACTAGAAAATGCTACAAGAAGTTACAAGTTTCTTTGTAAAATTTTGAGATTTTGGCAAGCTTTTAGAGGCAGGGATTCTTGTTCTTTGTATCTGATTTTGTTGTGCATATATAGAGAAAGGAATAGATCAATAAACATGGCAAGAATCTCATGTAATCAAGTCCATGTTTAGACAAGAATCTAACATATTAAAAAGCTTCTATTTTGATATATTTCTTCCCTTTTTGAGCTTCACACAGTTTTGGCAAGTTGTTATGCCTTGTCTTAGGCCTCAAACTGATCAAGAAACAACTCATGCGCTTGGCCCAATGATCTTGTACCTTTTTAAATTTATTTTGTATTTATTTGAATAAAAACAAAATAAATATAAACAAAATAATAATAAAATATAAGGCAAGGTATGAGTGAGCTTAGGAGGCTTCCATAAGGTCATGGACATGTTTGAAACCTAAAAAGTTAGGCCCATAAGTTCAAAACTTGAAGTTTGCACACTTTGCACTTCATGCATTTTACCAAAAGTTCCCAACTTGCACTGGTCATAACTCTCTCAATTTTCATCTTTTGAAGGTGATCCCTGGCTTTTTGGAGAGCTCAAGATGTCCTCTACAATTTATCTTTTGATCATTTTTTGCATTTGGAGACTTTATCTTGATGTAAGTTGTCTTGACAAAAAGTGTCTTTTTGTTGACTTTTTAAAATGACCTGTAATGTATTGACTCATATCTCTTAAATGAAGATTTTTTTGGACTTGAGTATAAACATAAAGTTGTAGAGAATTAAATTTCCTTCAAAATGGGCTTTTGTTGGGGAAAAGTTGATGAAGCATGTGAAAGTTATGCTTGGTCAAAGTTTAGTTGACTTTTCCTAAGGAAACCCTAATTTGGCAACTTTTGACTTTTGATGATTTGAGGACTTTTATTGAGGAATCATGATCAAACCTTGATAAAATGATGAATATCACTTCAAAATTTTGATGTTGACCAAAAATCTTGAAGTTTGACTGTATGTTGACCACAATTAACTTTTTACCCAATATAGTTGATTTTTAATCATCTGAGCCATTGACTGGGCAAACTTGTGATGCAAGGCTTGGAACTTGACATGCGGATTGTTGAAGACATATGAAGAACCATGGAAATATTTTGATACCTTTGAAACTCAATCTTCCTTGCGAAACTAAAAACCCTAGTTGTAGACCCATTTCTTAGGAGGAGTATATGTCTGACAAACTCTTGAGCATCCTTGAGCATTTGAGAACCCTAGGAGAGTGTCTTGAAGGAAAATGGGAGGGAAAATTTTGGTGTACAATAGATTACCTTGTTCAATCTTCTTAATCCTGAAGATTTAGATTGGCACTTCTGCCATTCATGACTTGAAGGTGGAAGATGATTGAACACTTCAGTGCCCAGAAATTTGCACTCTCATGTGCAGGCGGTAACGCTGTTGGTTGATAATATTACTTGAATGGGCTTAAATATGCCATTCGGTGAGGTGACAGAGATTCGTCGAAGATGACCTTTATAGATGCCATCCAAGGTATTCGTTGATAGAAGTGTCAGAATGAATCTACGCTCGACTGTATCTGAAGAATGCTTGCCAAAATAAACCTCTGGGGCAGGTGTTTTAGTAGCTGATTGTCATGTAGATAGTCGCCCGTCCTATTTTAGGAACTGATCTACAATCTGCTTTCCTTTGTAAACCCGTCCTGTTTCAGGAATTTATACCACCTGCTGATAAAGATAGTCGCCCCGTCCTTTTTCTGGAATTGATCTTCACCTGGTTATAAAGATAGAAAGATAGTTTCCCCATCCTATTTCGGGAGTTAATCTTCGATCTGTTTATGTATATAGTCACCAGTCCTATTTTGGGAATTGATCTACAATCAATTTGTTGGTAAACCCGTCCTGTCTCGGGAGTTTATACCATTGGTGATAAAGATAGTCGCCCTGTCCTGTTTCAGGAATTGGTCTTTATCTGACCATAAAGAAAGAAAGATAGTTTCCCCGTCTTGTTTTGGGAGTTAATCTTCAATTTGCTCATGTAGATAGTCGCCCCGTCATGTTTTGGGAATTGATATACAATCAGTTTGTTCGTAAACCCGTCCTGTTTCGGGAGTTCATACCATTGGCGATAAAGATAGTCGCCCTGTCCTGTTTCGGGAATTGATCTTTATTTAGCCATAAAGAAAGAAAGATAGTTTCCTCGTCCTATTTCGGGAGTTAATCTTCAACCTATCTAAAAATTGTTGATGATGTTCGTCGGTTGGTAGACTTTACCTGAAAGGATAAAGAGTTAGCTGTATGCAATATCATGATGTATGAAATGCATTGTGTAATGATGTTCTCAAAGTAAATGAGTTGTGTCATATGCGTTTCGTATGCATATGCTATGATGTTTGTAAATGATGGATGAATGTGAAATATCGTTGAAGTATAACTCCGTATAACATCTCGCTGGGGAAAATAAATCCCCGAATGGTGTTGGGGATGAAGAATATGTGTAATCTTCAATCTCGTCTGGAATGTTACCACTAGGGATTCCTGCTTTCTGTTTGAGGAAACTTCGCCGGGGAACATTGATTTCTGCTGGGGGAGAAGAGTTCAAAATCATTGGTCGTTCGTCGCTCTACTGGAGAATTTAATTCTTATATACCCTGACTGGGGATAGAAGAGAGGGATAACCTTTCGAGGTGTTGTCTAACCGAGTTTATGATATGGATGCCTCCTCGTCTAGAGAGGATAAGTTTGAATGATATTTGGTATGACTTCAGATTCTGTAGCAACTCTCTGGGGATAGTGGTTTGGACTACCCTTTTGCTGGAGAGAGAAGTTTTTCCGGTGATCTGTAGTAGTTAGAAAGACAGACTTAAGCTGGGGAGAGTGTTTTCCATTGGGGAAATAAAACTTGTTGGGGAAATAAAACTTGTTGGGGAAATAAACCATGTTGGGGAAATAAACCTAAACTTGTTGGAGAAACACTTTGCTGAGGAATACTTCTGCTGAGGAAATGAGCTCTGCTGGAGAAAAGAACTCTGCAGGGGATTTTACCGTCTCGGAGGAATAATATCGGGTGGATAAGATAATTCCTATGAACTATGTTGATGTCATAATCTTTGACAAGGATTGGGACTCTGTTGGTTATCGATGTTACCGGGGAGAAGATCATACTCCTTTATCCATTAGGGGAATCTGTTGGCGAATCAAGTTATTTCAGCCTTGCGAGGAGTATATATTTGTTGAAAATGAGCTTGTGAATATGACTCCGTGGGGATAATCCTGTGAGGATTCGTGGATGACTTGAACATTATCCCAACTCTTAGAGTCTTGAGCAAATGCTTATTCATATTTTTATACATATATTTGTTAACAGTAATCATATTTATATGCATATGTTCATTCAATTTAGTCATTGGACGTTTTTGCAAACAAAATAGAAAAAAGTAAAAAAAACATTTGAATTTTGAAATGGTATTTGTATTAATAGTTTGCCTATAAACATAATTTTTTTTACAAAGAGACAGAAACCATAATAAGATGAAATCGCCGCGTAAATGAAGAAAGATTACAAAGTGAAAACATATAGCTATGTGAAAATAATCTCGTCGTGTTTCAACTCTGCAATTACCCCTATGTCTTCGAGCATCTCATCCCTTGCTGTCGGAAGAAGTTGATTGAATTGATCTGTACCATTTGAACCTGATATTGATAAAAAGGCTTGCTGTGAGTGATCAAACAAGACATAGTCATGCACTTTAATCCCTGACTTTTTCCTGGACCGCCCTTTCGGGTTTTCAATCCACCGGGATACCTCTTTTTGCCCAAGTCGCCTTTTCAGGTATTCGACTTGTCGGGTGTACACTCTTTTTATATTCTTATCCCTAATTTTTTCCCGAACTGTTTTGGTTCGCCGGGATGCCCTTATTTTTGCTTAGGCTAGTCAACCTAGCAGGTCGTTTTTCATGCGTAGTATCTTTTGACTATGTCCGTGTTCACAGGGTGCGGAAAATCTTCACTGTCCATGGTGGTCAATATCATAGCACCGCTAGAAAATATTTTCTTAATAAAAAATGGACCTTCGTGGGTGGGAGTCTATTTGCCCCTGGGATCACCTTGCGGTAGAATGATGCGCTTTATTACCAGGTCTCCAGCTTGATATACCCGATGCTTGATCTTTTTGTTAAATGCCTCGATCATACGCTTCTAATACATCTGACTCTGACAGACGACCGCAAGCCTCTTCTAGTTAATCAAATTTAACTGATCTAGCCTAGTTTGAATCCACTTATTTTTGTCTAAATATGCATCCTTCATGAGTCTAAGAGAAGGAATCTGAACTTCGACAGGTAGGACAAATTCCATACCATAGACCAGAGAGAATGGGGTTGCCCCAGTTGATCTTTGTGCTGAAGTGCGATAGCCATGGAGAGAAAATGGTAACATCTCGTGCCAGTCTTTGTAGGTCATAACCATTTTCTACACAATCTTATTAATGTTCTTATTAGCGGCTTCCACTGTGCCATTCATTTTTGGTCAATACGGAGAAGAGTTATGGTGCTTAATCTTGAGATTTGTGTAGAGTTCAGTGATCATATTGTTGTTGAGATTAGTACCATTGTCTGTGATAATTCTCTCAGGGACTCCATAGGTTATGTTTGATGAACCGGGAAACCACATTCTTAGTAACAGAGGCGAACAAAGCTAATTTGACCCACTTTGTGAAGTAATCAATGGCGACGAGGATGAAGCGATGTCTGTTGGAAGCAGTAGGTTTGATTTCTCCGATCAAATCAATGCCACACATTGAAAATGACCAAGAAGTAGTCAAGACATTCAGAGGTACTGGAGGCATGTGTACTTTATCAACATAGATCTGGCATTTGTGACAGGTTCTTGAATGGTGGTGACAGTTGGTTTCCATAGTCGACAAATAATAACCTGCTCTCAAAATTTTCTTAGCCATAGTATGCCCACTAGAGTGTGTACCGAAGATACCCTTTTGCATATCTTCCATGACTTTCTCTACCTCTTTCTTGTCCATACAACGAAGCAGAGTTGAGTCATGATTGCGCTTATATAAAATTCTGTTGCTCAGGAAGAGCTTAGCCGAGAACCTCTGTAGTAATTTCTTGTCATTGATAGATGCCCCTTCAGGGTACTCTTGAGCCTCAAGATACTTTTTCACTTTGTAAAACCAAGGCTTTTCTTCTACTCCGTCGGTGTTTACTTTATAACAGTGTGCCGGCTCGTCCAATCTTTCAATAGTAATTTTAGGAGCTTAATTGTCCCATCTGACTTTGAACATAGATGACATGGTAGCTAATGCGTCTGCCAACTGGTTCTCTTCTCTTGGAATGTGCTCAAAAGTGATCTCCTCAAAGTATGGGATTAAGGTTAACATATGCTCTTTATAAGGAATGTGATTCGAGTGCTTCACATCCCATTCTCCCTTAACCTGACTGATTACCAAGGCTGAGGTCCCCATATACATTCAAAAACTTGGTTCTTAGGTCAATAACTGCTTTAATACCCATGATGCACACTTCGTATTCCGCCATGTTGTTTGTACATCCAAAACATAATCTGGCAGTAAAGGGTGCATGGCAACCCTGAGGAGAGATAATTATAGCACCAATTCCGTTCCCAAGTGCATTAGAGGCTCCGTCGAAAACCATAGTCCATTGGGATCCTGGCTCAGGTCCTTCATACGGTCCAGGTTCTTCATGATCTGTAACTAGCATAATGTTCTCATCCGGGAATTTGAAATTCATAGACTGATAGTCGTCTACAACTTGATGCGCCAAATGATCTGCCAATACAATTCCTTTGATTGCTTTCTGAGTGGTGTAATGAATGTTATATTCTGTTAGGACCATTTTCCATCTGGATATCCTTCCAGAGAGAGCTGGCTTCTCGAAGATGTATTTGATTGGACCCATGTTAGAAATCAATAGAGTAGTATGAGTCAACATATACTGACTTAGTCGGAGAGCAGCCCATGCCAAAGCACAACATGTTTTATCGAGAAATGAGTATCTTGTTTCACAGTCGGTAAACTTTTTACTAAGGTAGTATATTGCATGCTCTTTTCAACTAGACTCGTCATGTTACCCCAGTACACACCCCCATTGAATTCTCTAACACTGTTAGGTACATGATCAGAGGACTTCCTTCAACTGGTGGCATTATAATCACAGGTTCTTGTAAGTACTCCTTGATTTTGTCAAAGGCTATTTGACAGTCATCATCCCATTTCACTACTTGATCTTTCTTCAGCAGCTTGAAGATTGGCTCACAAGTAGCAGTCAAGTGAGAAATGAATCAGGCAATATAATTCAGTCGTCCTAAGAAACCTCTGACTTCCTTTTCAGTACGGGGAACTGGAATTTCTTGAATGGATTTAACCTTGGCGGGATCAACCTCAATACCTTTACCACTAACGATGAAAACTAGGAGTTTACCGGACCTCACCCCAAAGGTGCACTTGTTCGGATTTAACCTTAGCTTGTACTTCTCCAGTCTTTCAAATAGTTTATGTAGATGATCAAGATGCTCTTCTTCAGTCTGCGATCTGGCTATCGTATCATCAATGTAGACCTCTATCTCGTGATGAATCATGTCATGGAATAAAGCTACCATGGCACGCTGATAAATTGCACCGACATTCTTCAACCCAAAAGGCATAACCTTGTAGCAGAAAGTGCCCCACTGTCTCCATGTCTTTAGGCGCCATATTGATCTGATTATAAACTGAGAAACCATTCATGAAGGAGAATACCTTGTGTTGAGCGGTGTTATCTACAAAAACATCAATATGTTAACATGGAAAGTCATATTTACGGCTCGCCCTAATCAAATCCCTGTATTCTACACACATACGCACCTTGCCGTCTTTCTTTGGTACCAGAATAACATTAGCAACCCATTGCGGATAAGATGTCACTGCTAAGAAACATGCGTTAAATTGCTTCATAGCCTCAGCCTTGATCTTCTCAAACATTTCGGGATGCATGCGACAAACCTTCTATTTAATCGGAGAACAACCCTCTTTCATTGACAAACAATGAACCACAATACCAGTATCGAGCCCTGGCATGTCTTCGTAATACCAAGAAAATATTTCAACATAGTCATGCAACATCTGAATTAACTTGTTCTTGACACTGCTCTCTAAGTTGGCGCCTACTTTGACTTTTTTCCTATCTGTCTCGGTACCTAAGTTTATAACTTCAACCGGCTCTTCATGTGGTTGGATAGCCTTTTGTTCTTGTATTAAGAGTCTGGGAAGTTCTCCCAGTATTTCAAAATCTTCCTTACCTTCGTCCTCGGCTTGGTAGATCAGATTTTCAAAGTCATAAGTGGCAATAGAAGAATCGTTATCAACGGGATCCAGAGTGGATGTGGATCTGCAATGTAGTGTGTGGGTGTGTGTAAGAATACATAGCTATTTGAAAATGCAATATAGTAAAAGAAAAACAGAGACCACAAAATTTGAATGCAAAACGTCCAATGTTTTTATTAAATGAGAAATGTTTATGAATTGTCAACCCTTACCAAATGAACCATTATGCCCCGGATAAGACACAAGGTTTAAAGTCATTGTTTATTACATAACCAAAATCTTTTAAAGCAATAAGACAAAAATGTAGCTATTACTCATGACTAAAGGAGATAGGGATAATGTCTTCCGCATTCCAATTGTCGAGTCTGTTGCCAGGGGTAGGAAATATCCAGCTGTCAAAGTCATAATCTTTATTAGCATCTTCTATAGCATTGACTCTATTGTTGCTGACACGGAACAAAGGTTTTCCAGCACGAGCACGACGAACAACTCTTTGTCCTTCTACAGTAAAGCCCAAACCAAACTTGTCAGATTTATCATAGATATCAGGAAGCTGACCCCAAATAGTGCAACCACCTTCTTCTATCATAGCTTTGACATCATTCAAGGAAGACATCTTGTGCAGAACCCTGGTGACCTTTGGAATGGCAGAAACATCTTCAGCAACAGTAGGGGAAATTACTTTGAAAGTTTGAAAAGGAGTCTCGATGAATTCTCTGTCCATCTCTACATACCAGAATGAATTCAGGTGGCTAACCATATACTCCTCTTCTCTGCAGACAATAACAATATTTTCATTCATAGGATACTTTAATTTCTGGCAGGGTAGAGGTGACAACTCCTGCCCCATGGATCCAGGGGTGTCCCAATAGGAAAGAGTATGCTGGCCGAATGTCCATTACATAGAAGGTGTATTCAAATATCTGTGAACCCACTTTGATAGGGAGGCCTACTTCTCCATGTACGATTCTCTTTGACCTGTCAAAGGCTCGACCTATAATATTGCTGGGTTTTAGCACAACCCCTTCACAATCCAGTTTGTCGAGAGCTCCCTTTGGTAAAACATTCAGTGAAGAACCAATATCAACTAACACATGAGCCAAAGTAGTGCCCCTGTATTCGATGGAGACATACATGTCCCTATTATGATTTCTCCCCTTCGGGGTCATATCAGCATCAGAGAAGCCCAATCCATTATCAATTGTTAAGCTAGCAACGTAACTTCCAAATTGGTCAACTGAAATCTCTTGTGGCAGGTGACCAGTCTTTAAGAATTTTACTAAAGCCTGTGCATGGGCTTCAGAATACAATAATAAGGATAACATGGAGATTTTGGACGGGGTCTGTCCCAGTTGTTCAATAATTTTATAGTTGCTCTTGCAGATAATCTTCAATACCTCTTCCAACTCTTGTCTAGAGGTGTCTTCAACTATGATTTCTTCGGGTGCCTCCGTCTGGGCAGACTCTGTTATTGGCTCCTAACCCCGAGCCTCGACAGATGACTTGGTAATAGTAATTGGAACAGGTGTAGCAACATCCTTTGGAGAGATTTCCGGAGAGAAAACCCTTCTGCTTCTAGTAATTTTACTGTTCCCTGCAATATTGCTAATGTTGGGATCAACATCTTCAGTAACTTCATCTTCATTAGATAACTCTTGCTTGACGCCATGGTAGTAGATGTCAGATCCATAATTCCACGAAATAGCTTTATCTGAGGAATATGGGATGGGTCCAGGTGTGGTGATAATCAAAGGAACTGCTTTCGGATTGGCGGTAATCCTTACAGGACCTTTAGAAGTGATCCTGACAGGAGTACTGGATACTACAGACAAATCTCGCCATAAATTCTAGGCAGACGAAACCTTCTCTATCAAGATTATGTGATTATCCATTAGGTGCTGAACACCTTCCTTCAGTAATTTGCAGCCACCAGGTTGGACTGCACATAAGTAACATCTTTCAACACATCCCGAAAATAAATCGACCTGTAACAAATTCTTTTTGATTATGGAGACATGAGTAATCAAATCATTTATAACAGCAACATACATAACATCGTCAATAGCACTTATGCCTTTGTCATGCTTCGACATATGTGCAGTAATCACGTTCGGAGTCTCCGGAGGATCGAACTCAATTTCCTTGTTGTCAATCATGTCTTGAATTTTATTTTTGAGATCCCAGAAGTTATTTGTGTTGTGCCCAGGACTATTAGAATGATAGGCACACTTCACATTCGGGTTTTACTTAGGAGAGGAGGTGTTGGGATTAGGAGAAGGATCCCACAGTGTTATCAATTCTGCTTTCAACAGATGTTGTAATGCTTGAGACAATGGCATACTAATCTTGGTGAACTTCCTTCTTAGAGCATCTGACCTACGATGAATGCCCTGTTGTTGTTGTTGTTGTTGTTGTTGAACAAGCGTCGAATTAGAGATCAACACTGCTCCTACAGACTGATGGCTGTCATTTTACTATGGCCCTTCTGGACATAAACTTCATTGGTTTCCTTATTATTATTGAATATCTTCTTTACAAGATTAGAAGACGCAGCTACTGGAATTTTCCCACTCTTGATACCACTTTCAATTCGTTCCCTAGTTAGAATCAGCTCAGTAAAACTAGATGACGAACTCCCAATCAGCAGATTAAAGAATAGACCTGTCAGAGTGCCCATGAACATATCAACAAGCTCCTGATCAGACAAGGGAGGTTGCACCCTTCCAGCTAAGTCTCTCCACTTTTGTGCATATTCCTTGAACCCTTCATTCGAGCCCATAAACATGTTTTGCAATTGCACTCAGGTTGATGCAAGTTCAGTATTATATTGATACTGCTTTTAAAAAGCAGTAGCTAAATCTTCCCACGTGCGAATGTTGGTTCCTTCCAGTTGATAGAACCATTCGAGTTGAGTACCAGACAAGCTTTCTTGAAAGTAATGGACCCATAGCTTCCTATCAATAGTATGAGGTTGGATCTTTCGAACATAAGATCTCAGGTGAAGCTTCGGACAAGACACACCATCATATTTGGAAAAAGTAAGGACCTTGAACTTATGAGGGATGACAACCCCCGAAATAAGGCCCAACTCTTGAAAATCTAATCCAGACAATTTCTGGATCTCCATAGCTTTGATACGATCCTCCAACTATTTGTACTTATCATCCACTAGAGGGTACTGCTCATCAGAATAGTCTTCATCTTCAGGAATCTTCCCAGAGCCTTGATTGCTTCCACCTTCAGCCCTGACACTTCTACCATCTTCTTCTTGGGTGTCTTCATCAGAGAAGATATCAATAGTTGGACATGGTTTAACATGATCTTTGAATCTTCTCCCCATATTAAAGAGAACATCTGGCTTCCGAGTCTTCTTTTTCTTGGCGATGAGCGCCATCATATCCTTTTGTCCCTGTGCTAAGCTTAGGAGAGTCTCCTGGAATTAGCGTTCTGGGCTTGGAGTTCTTTAACGGTTTGTTCGAGGGCCATCTTTTACTGAAATAAACAGCCAGCAGATGAGGAAACCTGTATCTGGAAAACTTGTGATGTAATGATGCATGATATGTATATGCAATATTTTCAAGGATCTTTGTGATTTAAATTTGTTAACCAAAAGGAAACAGAAACAAAGGCTGTTATTAATAAGCTCAAATTAAAATTGCCTTTTAGGCTTACAATGAAAACAAAAGTATGAACTCCTAAGACCTAAGACTCAATTCTCCCACGGACACTTCCTCTTTGTGCTGACATATGTATTAAGACTATGCTCTTCGTGAAGTCAATTTGTCAGATCCAACACATTCTTCTCGCTAGCATAGAACCGAGTCTCGAGGTGTCCCTTTCTTCTTTCAGTTGAATCCAAAACTTATGTAGCTCTTCAAGGTCAATAGGAATATCTAGATGAAGAACGGCGTGAGGAATATCTCCTTCAGCAACAGGCTCCATAATTACTGGTAGGACAGCGGGATATGGCATTATAAGATTTTGAGCACGATATCGCACCCATCTGAGGTAGGGCTCTAAAGGGATGGAGTTATTTAGTCCTAAAGTCTTGCTATCAATCTTGTTCACCATTCCCCAAGCATGCATAAAACTTTGACGATAACCTTGAGGATCTTTCTCGTAATCGAATACAATACCCTAGATAAGCATGTCATGAGGGCCGTCTCTTTGAGCATAACCAAATTGACGTAGAGCAGAGAAGGGTTGTAAGTAATGCCTCCCATAATGCCAAGGAGTGGAACATTAGAGAATTCCCCACAACAGTCAATAATAGTGATATCCTCCTAAGATCGGGAGCACTAATAGATATCTGAATGAGAGAGCGATATCATCCTTTGAGACCACCTCAAACATTGTTCATTCTTCGTCACTGATTAGGGAAGGTGTGAAATAAACCACCTGGATAGTAAAAGTATGCAACACATAAGAGTCCCTCGTTTATTTATAGTGCGAGTGTGAAGAGAATGTAAATAAACGAGTAAGGAATATTTTGATGGGGTTTATATCTATGAGTTGGTATGGATTAGGAAATAGTACCAATCCATAGATCAATAGAGATAATATTTCCTCGAAATCCTGAAAGCTCATGGCATTCAGAAACAATTGAGCTTTCTCTATCATAAATTTAGTAAGAAATCCCTTGACTCCACTTCTTGTTTTCTAATTAGATACAATGTCAGACCGCTTCAGATGTAAGGCTGCTTCAACATCTTCAGGATTTAGAACTTTTTCTAAACCGGTGAAGGGTGTCTGATCAAGAACATGTACTCCCAGTAGCTTAGATAATTATTCCATTGTGGGTACCAACTTATAATCTGGAAAGGTGAAGCAGTGGTGTGCAGGGTCAAAGAACTGGAATAAAACACTCATCATGTATTCTTCGAAACCTGAGGTAACCAAACTGAGTAGATGACCATGCCTCTTGGTAAATTGAGAACTTTCGGGGACCCTTGAGACTAACTCCTTAAGCGGAGAAGGTACCCTTACAAAGTTGATCCAAATAGTGTTTCTACGAGCTGATGCCATAACCTACAACAAAGAACAAAGATAAATCCCCCGGTCCTTGAAATGGTTAGTGAAAATGATATGGTATAATGTTATGATGTCATGATGTTATATAAAAAATGCAAACAAAGTATATAAATCCTTAGGTTCAAGCTTGTATGGAGTTTATAGGTAAGTACCCTCTTGAGTTTTAGTTGGCTCAACCTGTCCTAAAAGAAGTAACCGGGTTCTAAGAGTCTCATATCACCGATCTTTCTCTTAGGCATTGTTTCAGCATAAGCATCTGATTTGCGAGCGAAATATCCCGAGAGTATGATATCAATGAGTGTAGCATCGAGTATTAACCAACTTTAGTCTGCACTAAAGCCGTCCATCTCACTACTTTCTAGTGGCTAAGTTGTGTCAACTAAGGTTCTAAGGTCAGTTAGTGCTTTATGACACCACACAACAACCCATCATTCTCTTTGACTGACTCAAGGGTCACCAACAACAACCAATGTGTTGCACTAACGTAGCCATCGCTTCAACCATATTGGTCTACACCGTACAGTTTCCACGATCTATTTCTACTTACCTAAAATGCCCTAGATTTAGGTATAGGATCTATACAAAAATAAACCCGAGCAAAACCCCAAAATATAAAGCATAACAATCAAGCAAGTAAAGAATTTTAAAATGTGCTCTAACTCTAAAGTTAACCCCACTTTTAGTATTTCCCCAACAGAGTCGCCAGTTTTGTAATACGGTGAGAGAACTAACTTTTGGTTTTGCGTTTTATCGCAAATGTTGCAGATAGCAAGAGTCGCCACCGACTTTTCTTTTATCCAATAAAGGAAAGGGTGAAAAGAACATGAAATACCTTTTGAGAATTTTCTGAGTTCGGCGGGTAGGTTATGAAAAGGGAAGGTGTTAACACCCTTTTCATCCGTTGTTATCTATGGGCTCTTAATCGCTAGCTCACTTTTTTGAAAATGCTTTGTGCTTGTGCATGTTTGAAAATATTTTGAAAATGCCTAAGTTCAGAAATTTTGTAATGATTCTCGTATCATTGAGAATGCGTACAAAATGGTTATTTTGAAAACATTTGTTGAAAAAAAGCGTCGTTGTGTGAAAAATGTTTTTAAATGTTCGCGAGCAAGCGATTAAGAACTATCTACCTACTCAAAAGTCTTTGTTCTTTTCCTCCTCCTTTAGATAGTTCCATCCTACCATTAGTTAGTAGGAAGCCCTATCGTTGGATGTATGAGGGACATGCGTAGGTCATCCTAAAGTCATGGAGGTAACTTGTAGGGCACTTTAGCAATTTATGATAAGGGACTAAGATCGTTTACTAAGGTAGCATCGAAGGGTCATCAAGGTACTTTGATATTTTTAACCGAGGGTCTTTACTAAAGCGTCCCACGTTCGAGGGATATGACTGATTTGAAGGCAACAAGTGGGGTCACCTAGAGGTACGCGTGTGCAAAGTGATTTGTTTTCAGTTATTTTGTTTTGATTAGGGTTATCTACTGATTGATTTTAAATCTTGCCGTAGACACCTAATTACTATACAGTTATATAGACAAGCATATATACATACATAGGTGCGGAAAATAAAGTGCGGTGAAATAAACCTAGGCTGTTACATCCCATAGGCAGTTACATAATAGAAAAAAATGCGAGGAAATGTAAACTACGACTATTATAAAATCAACCGTGCGACCTATACATTAACTTCTAGAAATTTAAATGACGAAGAAAAATAAACATTTAGAAAAATGTTTTAATAACCCTAAGATTCTAAGAGTAGAAAAAGATGATTTTTTGATGTTTTTATTTGTGAAGAGAAAATAAATTAAAGTGATAACTAAAACCTACTTATCCCTAATTTCCCCCCTTTTTTAGAAAAATAAGTTAATTAAAAAAATGTCTAATTATTTTTAATATGAATTAATTAATAAATAAAAAAAATAACCTAAGTCAAATTATTATTTTTAAATTTTTTTAGTTAAAATAAATGAATAAAAAAAAGAGAAAACAAAGAAAGCAAGAAAAAATGTTGGGCCTAGTAGGAAGAAAGTTGGGGGTGTGCTGGAAGAAATTTGTTTGGGCCCAAACATGCAAGCCCAGGCTCTGAATGATCTAGTATGGCTGGATCTACGCATCCTATGGTATGCCTGTGAATCTGGGGCGTTAGATCTGACTTGGTGAACATCTGATGGTGATGACATGAGACACATGATGCGCGCGCTGGACTGCTTTGCACCAGATCTGTAAACAAGAAACCATGGAAAAATAAAATGTGAAAACACCAAAATCAGGGAACGAACCCATGCCCTGGTACAATAAAGCCTTTGCAATACACGCTTCTACAGCTGGGGAAGCCTTTACACCCGTTTACATAAACCAATCAATAAAAACAAAAATGAAACATGATGCCATTGGCCGGAGAGGCGCCTTAGCCCTAGCTCCAGTCATCTTCTCCGGCAACCTGTAAAATACCAAACATACAAAAATCAATTTTTAATGATCCAAATCACCATGTCCCCCCTATTTCGACCCTCCTAGATCCGAATCTGGACTTAGTTTTGGCCTCGGGTCTTTGTATCGTGCGTTTCGAATCAAACTACATCGGTCAGAGTAAAAATGGTGCTTTTCAAATCTGCGTGCATGGGACCATGTTAGTGATCAAAACCTGTTCAGAGGAAACGCAGAAACCTATTAGTGATAACAACAAGATTTAAAATGATGCAAATCTTAAGATATGAATTTCATGACATTATGTGATCAGAGGTGATGAACACGATCGTTTCAATCATGGGAGGCCACTGAAAATCGACCGTACTTACTCTGTGGATGTTCAGGAAGTGATAAGAATGCTTGATTCTTCCTAAATGTGACTAGAAAATGCTACACGAAGTTACAAGTTTCTTTGTAAAATTTTGAGTTTTGGGCAAGCTTCTTGAGGCAGGGATCCGTGTTCTTTGTATATGATTTTGTTGTGTATATATAGAGAAAGGGATGGATCAATAAACATGGCAAGAATATCATGTAATCAAGTCCATGTTTAGACAAGAATCAAACATATTTAAAAGCTTTTATTTTGAAATATTTCTTCCCTTTTTGAGATTCACACGGTTTTGGCAAGTTTTTATGCCTTGTCTTGGGCTTCCAACTGATCAAGAAACCAATCACGCGCTTGGCCCAATGATCTTGTACCTTTTTAAATTTATTTTGTATTTATTTGAAAAAAAACAAAATAAATAAAAATAAAATAATAAGAAAACATAACGTAAGGTATGAGTGAGCTTAGGAGGATTCCATAAGGTCATGGACATGTTTGAAACTTAAAAAGTTAGGCCCACAACTTCAAAAGTTCAAGTTTGCTCACTTTTTACTTCATGCATTTTACCAAAATTTCCCAACTTGCACTGGTCACAACCCTCTCAATTTTCATCTTTTGAAGGCGATCTTTGACTTTTTGGAGTGCTCAAGATATCCTCTACAATTTCTATTTTTATCATTTTTGCATTTGGAGAATTTATCTTGATGTAAGTTGCCTTGATAAAAAGTGTCTTTTTGTTGACTTTTTAAAATGACCTGTAATGTATTGGCTCATATCTCTCAAATGAAGCATTTTTTGGACTTGAGTATAAACACAAAGTTGTAGAGAGTTAAATTTCCTTCAAAATGGGCTTTGGTAGGGGAAAATTTGATGAAGCATGTGAAAGTTATGCTTGGTCAAAGTTTATTTGACTTTTCCTAAGGAAATCCTAATTTGACAACTTTTGACTTTTGATGATTTGAGGGCTTTTCTTAAGGAATCATGACCAACCCTTGATCAAATGATGAATATAACTTCAAAATGTTGATGTTGACCAAAAATCTTGAAGTTTGACTGTATGTTGATCACAATTGACTTTTACCCGATATAGTTGATTTTCAATCATGTGAGCCATTGACTGAGCAAACTTGTGATGCAAGGCTTGAAACTTGACATGAGGATTATTGAAGACATATGAAGAACCACAAAAATATTGAGACCTTTGAAACTAAATCTTCCTTGAGAAACTCAAAACCCTAGTTTTAGACCCATTGCTTAGGAGGGTATTTGTCTGATCAATTCTTGAGCATCCTCGAGCATTTGAGAACCTTAGGAGAGTGTCTTAAAGGAAAATGGGAGGGAAAATTTTGGGGTACAAAATCTGTGCCTATTCAATCTTCTTAATCCTGCAGATTTAGATTGGCATCCCACCATTCGTGACTTAAAGGTGGAAGAGGATTGAAAACTTAAGTGCCTAGAAATTTGCACTCGCATGTGCAGGCGGTAAGGCTGTTGGTTGATAATATTTTTAGAATGGGCTTAAAGATGCCATTCGGAGAGGTGACAGAGATTCGTCCAAGATGGGCTTTTTAGATGCCATCTAAGGTAGCTATTAATAGAAGTGTCAGAATGAATCTATGCTCGACTGTATCTGAAGAATGCTTTCCAGAATAAACCTCTGGGCAGGTGTTTGAGTAGCTGATTGTCATGTAGACAGTCACCCCGTCTTGTTTCGGGAATTGATCTACAATCTTCTTTCGTTGGTAAACCCATCATGTTTCGGGAATTTTTACCACCTGGTGATAAAGATAGTCGCCCCGTCCTGTTTTGGGAATTCATCTTCACCTGGTTATAAAGATAGAAAGATAGTTTCCCTATCCTGTTTCGGGAGTTAATCTTCGATCTGTTTATGTAGATAGTCGCCCCGTCCTATTTCGAGAATTGATCTATAATCAGTTTGTTGGTAAACCCATCCTGTTTTGGGATTTCATACGATTGGTGATAAAGATAGTCTCCCCATCCTATTTCGAGAATTGATCTTTATCTCACCATAAAGAAAGAAATAAAGTTTCCCCGTCTTGTTTCGGGAGTTAATCATCGATCTGCTTATGTAGATAGTCGCTCTGTCCTGTTTTGGGAGTTCACACCATTGGTGATAAAGATAGTCACCCCGTCCTGTTTCAGGAATTGATCTTTATTTGGCCATAAAGAAAGAAAGATAGTTTCCCCATCCTGTTTCGGGAGTTAATCTTCAACCTTTCTAAAAATTGTTGATGATGTTCGTCTGTTGGTAGACTTTACCTGAAAGGATAAAAAGTTAGCTGTATGAAATATCATGATGTATGAAATGCATTGCGTAATGATATTCTCAAATTAAATGAGACGTGCCATATGTGTTTCACATGCATATGCTATGGTGTTTGTAAATGATGGATGAATGTGAAATGTCGTTGAAGTGTAGCTCCGTATAACATCTCGTTGGGGAAAATAAATCCCATAATGGTGTTGGGGATGGAGAATATGTGTAATCTTCAATCTCGTCTGGAATGTTGCCGTTAGGGATTCCTGCTTTCTGTTTGAGGATACTGCACCAGGGAACGTTGTTTTCTGCTGGGGGAGAAGAGTTCAAAATCATTGGTCGTTCATTGCTCTACTAGAGAATTTAATTCTTATATACCATGACTGGGGATAGAAGAGATGGATAACCTTTTGAGGCGTTGTCTAACCGAGTATCTGATATGGACGCCTCCTTGTCTGGAGAGGATAAGTTTGAACGATATCTGGTCTAATTTCATATTTTGTAGAAACTCTCTAGGGATAATGGTTTGGACTACCCTTTTGCTGGAGAGAGAAGTTTTATCGGTGATCTGTAGTAGTTAGAAAGACGGACTAAAGTTGGGAGAGTATTTTCCATTGGGGAAATAAACCCCGTTAGGGAAATAAACCCTGTTGGGGAAATAAACCCTAAACTTGCTGCATAAACACTTTGTTTAGGAATACTTCTGCTGAGGAAATTTGCTCTGCTGGAGAAAAGAATTCTGCAGGGGATTTTACCGCCTCAGAGGAATAATCTCGACCGGGGAAGAGAATTCCTATGAACTGTGTTAACGTCATAATCTCTAACAAGGATTGGGACTCTGTTGGTTAGAAAATCTTGGAGAGCTCAAGATGTCCTCTACAATTTCTTTTGATAATTTTTGCATTTGGAGACTTTATCTTGATGTAAGTTGCCTTGACAAAAAGTGTCTTTTTTGACTTTTTAAAATGACCTATAATGTATTGGTTTATATCTCTCAAATGAAGCATTTTTTGGACTTGAGTATAAATACAAAGTTGTAGAGAATTAAATTTCATTCAAAATGGGATTTGGTTGGGGAAAAGTTGATGAAGCATGTGAAAGTTATGTTTGGTCAAAGTTCAGTTGACTTTTCCTAAGGGAACCCTAATTTGGCAACTTTTGGCTTTTGATGATTTGAGGGCTTTTCTTGAGGAATCATGATCAACCCTTGATTAAATGATGAATATCACTTCAAAATGTTGATATTGACCAAAAATCTTGAAGTTTGATTGTATGTTGACCATAATTGACTTTTTACCTAACACAATTGATTTTCAATCATCTGAGCCATTGACTGAGTAGACTTGTGATGCAAGGATTGAAACTTGACATGAGGATTGTTAAATACATATAAATAACCGTGGAAATCTTTTGAGACCTTTGAAACTCAATCTTCCTTGAGAAACTCAAAACCCTAGTTGTAGACCCATGCTTAGGAGGAGTATTTGTCTGATCAACTCTTGAGCATCCTTGAGCATTGAGAACCCTAGGAGAGTGTCTTGAAGGAAAATGGGAGGAAACATTTTGGGGTACAAAAAGGAGGATAACAAAGCTCATTCAGCTCACTATAAAAGCTTACACGAGGAAAGAGGAAAGAAATATCAAGATCGTAAGAAGCCTTATGATTCCCCAGCTGATAAAGGGAAATATAAGGCTTGTGACGGGAAAGAGATGAGTGGGGGAGGAGCTCCAGCTTATATCAAGTGCTATAGGTGTGGTGAACAAGGTCACTGATCCAATCAATGTGAGAATAAGGTGCTGAGGTGCTACAAGTGTGGTAAGTTTGGTCATTGTGCTCCTGAATGCAAGAACGATGGTCCAACTTATTTCAATTATGGAGAGCAGGGTCATATCAGTACCCAATATCCAAAACCAAGGAAGGATGTTATTGCTCATACCAATGGTAGAGTGTTCGCGCTGAGGTGGATAAGAGGAACCCAAGAAGGACAACTTGATTTGAGGAACTTGCTTTATTAACGATGTTGAATTGGTTGTTATTATTGATACTGGTACTACTCATTCGTTTATCTCGCTGGAATGTGCTACTAAGTTGGAATTGAAATTGTCTGATATGAATGGTAGTATGGTGTTAGAAACCCCTGCTAGTGGTTCTGTTACTACTACTTATGTTTGTTTTAAGTGTCCTTTAACTATTTATGGCAAGAGTTTTGTGATGGATTTGGTGTGTCTTCCCTTACACATAATCGATGTGATTCTTGAAATGAACTGGTTGGAGTTCAACTATGTTCATATTAATTGTTATAATAAGACGTTGAGGTTCCCTAAGTTTGGTGATAAGGGAGAATTGATGTTGTTGACCACTAAGCAAGAAAATGAACTTTTATAAGTTGAAGCCTTGATGTTTGTGATGTTTGTGTCACTGCAAGTGAATGGTAAAGATGCAAATATGGAATTACCGGTTGTCTGTGAATTTCCAGATGACATCAGTAACTTACCTCCTGAATGTGAAGTGAAATTTTCTATAGATTTGGTTCCAGGTACGAGGCCGATGTCGATGGCTCCTTATAGAATGACAGCTTCAGAGCTGAGCAAATTGAAGAAACAATTAGAAGAGATGCTTGAGAAGAAGTTCATTCGACCGAGTGTTTCGCTGTGGGGTGCTCTAGTGTTTCTAGTTAAGAAGAAAGATGGAAGTATGAGGCTGTGTGTAGATTTCATACAATTGAATAAAGTAACAATTAAGAACAGGTATCCATTACCGAGAATCAATGATTTAATGGATCAGTTGGTGGGTACTTGTGTTTTCAGTAAGATTGACTTAAGGTCAGGTTATCATCAAATTCGAGTTAAACCGGATGATATTATGAAGACAACTTTTCGAACGAGGTATGGCCATTATGAATACACTATGATGTAGGTTGGTGTATCTAATGCACCAGGTGTTTTTATGGAGTATATGAATAGAAATTTTCATTCATATTTGGATAAATTTGTCATGGTGTTCATTGATGATATTCTGATATATTCTAAATCAGAAAAAGATCATGCTGAGCATTTGCGGATGGTGTTGCAAGTGTTAAAGGAAAAGAAATGGTATGCAAAGTTGTCAAAGTGTGAATTTTGGCTAAAGGAAGTTAGTTTTACTGGGCATGTGATTTCTAGGGGTGGAATTATTGTAGATCCTTCTAAAGTTGATGTTGTATTGCAGTGGGAGTCTCCGAAGTTTGCAACCGAGGCTCGAAGTTTTCTTGGTTTGGCAGGTTACTATTGAAAGTTCATTGAAGTATTTTTTAATTGGATTTGTCATTAACTCAGTTGACTTGAAGGGGTCAAACTTATGTTTGGGATGTTGCGTGTGAAGAAAGTTTCTTAGAATTAAAGAAGAGGTTCACGACTGCTCTGATGTTGATTTTTCCTAATTCGAGTGAGTCTTTTGTGATGTATTATGATGCGTATAAGACGGGTCTTGGTGGTGTACTGATGCAAAATAGGCAAGTTATTTCTTATTGTAATACGGTGGGAGAACTGACTTTTTGGTTTTATCCAAATGTGCGGATAGCAAGATTTGCCACCGACTTTTCTTTTATCCAATATTTAGGAAAGGTGAAAAGAATAGGAAAGACCTTTGATAGATTTTGAGTTCAGGGGGTAAGATATGAAAAGGGAAGGTATTAGCACCCTTTTCACCCGTAGTTATCTACACACTCTTGATTTCTTAGCTCACTTTTAAAAATCTTTCTTTATGTGCGTGATTTTCTTGAAAATATTTTGAAATCACCAATGTTAGGCTGACTTTGTAATGATTCTTGTATCAGTCCTCAAGAATGTATACAAAGTGTTATTTTTGAAAATATTTGTTTGAAAGTGTAGTGTGAAATTTTTTTTGTTGAGAAAATTTGTGAGCAAGCAATTAAGAGTTTCTTACCCACTAAAGTCTCTCTTATTATTTTCCTTCTCCTTTAGAGATAGTACTATCCATACCATTAGTTGGTAGGTAACCCTATCTATTGGATGTGAAGGGACAAGCGTAGGGTCATCGTATGGTCATCGAAGGAAACCTGTAAGGATACTTTAGCAATTGTATCAAAGGGACTATCATCATTTTATAGGAAACTCGAAGGGACTAGATCATTTTTCGTAGGCAACTCGAGGGACTAGATCATTTTGTAGGCAACTTGAGGGACATCGAGGGACTATGATCTTTATTCGAAAGGGACATGATGATTTGATCGAGGTTCTTTTGCAAAAGTATCCCGATTTTTGTACCCCAAAATTTTCCCTCTCTTTTCTCAAGACATTTTTCACAAAGATCTTCAAAAGCTCAAGCTTGCACATGTATTGACTAGGTCAAGCCATCTCCTCAACACTGATACCTCAAATTAGGGTTTGACTTTGCTCAAGGACAATTGGGTTTATAATTATTCAAATTACTTTCATGGATCATTATGGAACCTCAAGATTGCTCATGTCAAGTTTTAAGTCTTGAATCACAAAATTGCTTACTCAATTGATCAGATGACCTAAAATCAGTTGTATTGGGTAAAAAGTCAACTGTGGTCAACCTATAGTCAAACTTCAATATTTTGGACCAATATCAACATTTTTAAGTCATATGCATCAGTTGATCAAGTTTGGATCACAATTCCTCAAGAAAATTCTTTAAATCACCAAAAGGGCAAAATGGTCAAAATTAGGGTTTTGACTGTATTTGACTGATCAAGAGTTTTTGACCTAATACATGATATAATTGCTTGAAGCACAATCTCAAGGATTCAAATACATCATGTTGACCTAATTTCACGGTTCAAAACATTTCTCAAGATCAATTGATTTATAGTTGAAATTCAGTCAACTGATGAAAAGTCAACTGATACACCAAAAGTCAAACTTTGACTTTTTGATCAAATTTGAGTTTCAAAGATCACATTTCATCAATACATTCAAAAACATGAAGCTTGATCATCAAGAAATAAAGAAAGCCAAAATTCAATTTGAAAAGTCAAAAATTCTCAAGACTTAGAAATTTTTCTAAGTGTTTTATACATGATTATTTCATAACTTCATTCCAAATTCTCACCAAGATGCAAGATGATTCAAGAAAAACTTCCAACATGAAAGTTGTAGATCTCAATGAGATCTAAATTTTTTTAGGGCAGAACATTTTCTAGAAATGCTTGGACTTTGAGTTATGAGTTCATAAAGTCATGCACTTTTGATAAAAACACAGTGAAAATTTGACCTAGTTAGGCAGATTTTTGGTACCAACTTCATGGCAACTTTTCACATAGTTCCAATCGGATTATTCAAAAATGAAAAACATGAAGGTTGCAGGGGATTTTACAAGTTTCCAAAATGTCCAAGAACTCATTGATATCATGCTTTAGCTAAGAGAATCGAAGAGATGAAGTTAGGGTTTCAAGTTTGAATTACAAGGCAATTTTGTGATGAACACATAACCAAATCCATAGCCATGCTGCATAATCTTTTCTTTGCATGCCTCAAACTTGTGTTTCACTCCATGATTAATGGTTTACACAATTGATTGAGCCCTTATCCAAGTGATTCAAGCATTGTCCAAGTCAATTTGCCATTTTGGGGGAGAAAGTAACCATTCCATTCTTGTAAAACAAGCTTTATGCACAAAGTCAAAGCATTGAGCTCCTAACATGTTTGCTCTGATTACACTCCATCCAAAAAGTCAGAATTTTTTTGTTTAAAGTGATTAACAACTCTTGATCATGAAGTACAAAGCATTGAAACTTGTTTTGTAAAAAAAAACACATGTTGAGCTTAAACATGTGAATTTGAAATCTGATCAACTTGAGCACTCCAAACATCTTGCTTATAAATAGAGACACTATTAGTGAGCTAAGACATGAATATATAAGCCCTCAAGCATCCCAAAACACTCACAAACTCAGATTACATACAAACTGCCATTGTTGTGCAGAATCTGGCCAAAAACTTCCATCTTCAAATCCACTCGTGCGTTTCTTGGCCAAACCATTTCAAAAGCTTACTTACCTCAAATATAAGCCATCCAAATACATGTTAAACTTTTGTAACACCTCCATCACCATCTTCCATTTTCAAAAACAGAGGCCTACACTTGGACTTCTCTAGAACAGTTCAAGCACTCTCAACTCAAAGTAACTATTGGAATAACTTCCTGGAGGTTCAAGAAAGCTAACCAGATCATTAAAACACCTTGAAGTGAGCTCTAACTCAAAACACGATATCTAGTTTTGAGGTAAGTTTTCTAATTTTCAATCTCTTCATATAGGCATTGTTAGCTTTCCATTTTCAAAGATAAAATATATACATCATTGCCCTGAAGCTGACCATGTCCTTAGAATTCATTTATATTGCTTGAGTAGTGAGAATTTTAAGCTTGAACTTTCTGAAAAAATTAGGTTAGATTTGGTACAATTCAAAATTCATGCTTATCTTTGATTTATAGTTTTAGTTATTTACATTTATGAAATCGTGATGAAAAATGGAGCAACTTTCATGTTTACAGTTTTAATTTTTGTTGAGAAATGAGAAAGTTACAGGGTTCAAAAATGGTGAAGAAGGTCTGGCGCGAAGAAGAAGAAGATACAAGCCTAGGATTGGTTCTGTAATATAATATGTTGGTTTCATTTTAATAAATGGATGTATAGCCACCCCAATGGTAGAGAGCGCACGCGTTATTTCCAAGGGCCTGGGTTCAAACCCCAGCGCTGCCCTTTTTCCTATTATTTTCATTTTTTTCCTTTTTGTCACAAACAGTCGCGTTGGGCCCTACGTCTTTGGGCTTAGTATTTTTTTTCTGATCACCCCCCTGTCTACTAGCTACAACGCAACCCATTGTTTTATTTTCATTGTTCTGATTCTAAACAAAAATCACATTGGGCCCCAAAACAAAACTGTTTTCACTTCTAAACTCCCAAATTCAATTTCAGACCCCCCTGACATTTAATTTTATTTTTCTATTTTATTTTCTTCTTCTTCTTCTTCTTCTTCTTCTTCTTATTATTATTATTATTATTATTATTATTATTATTATTATTATTATTATTATTATTACTATTATTATTATTATTATTATTATAATTATAATTATAATTTATTTTTATTAATAAAAACCCCAAAAAATATTTTATATATTAATATAATTTTATTTTATTTCTTTTAAAAAGATAAAAAATACTTCTTTAACACATTCTTTTTCTTAAATTAATTAATATTAGACTTAGGTTTATTTACTTTTTTTGCTTAAAATTAATTTAGAATTTAGGACTTTTAATTAATTTATTTTTCATAATAGTTTAATTAAGATTAAAACCTTTTCATAAAACCCTAAAAAAACTTGTCTTCTTAATCAAATTCAATTTCTTTTCTTAATTAAATTAGGTTTAGTTTTCTTAAATCAAATTAATTAATGTTCTTCTTAGTTTATTTAGGTTAAAAACCTCTTCATGACAAAAACTTAAGCAAAATAATTTCCTCTCTCCTTGTATATTATTTCACATTCTTGTACATTTTTATTCATTCAAATTCAATATGGTTGTAATAGTAATTAGGGTTTATTTACTTGTATCCCCCAATTTATAAATTTGTACCCCCATCCCCAATGATGTAATAGCGTAGGATTTTATATTTTCGCAATTTATCGCTTTCAATATAAATGCTAGTAATTAGGGTTTGTATGGAAAGACAAAAATCAACAAATAGAAAACCCTAATTCAAGATAAACAATGCATGAAAACAAACACTTTTCACCTCTAGGGTTAACCTCACTTTTTTCCTTGAGAATAATCAGTCATGTTTCGCATGTGAGATACTTTAGCAAAAATAATCAAATACAAGATCATAGCCCCTCGATGACCCTTCAAATGTTGCCTTCATAAATGATCTTAGGCCCTTACAAAACTTGCTAAAGTATCCCACAACATTTCTTTCTATGGCTAGGAGCTGTCGTAGAAAGCATGACGTGGGAGTTGGAAAGCAAGATGTGGGACTCATATCCTGAGTTGTTTGAACAAGGTAAATTTTCGAGGACGAAAATATTCTAAGTGGGGGAGAGTTGTAACACCCGTTAATTAATTAATTATTTTTGAATTTATTTGTTGAAGTTGTGAGTGTTGTACCCCAAATTTTCCCCTAAGATCCCTCTATCATCTCATGTCAATTCAATCACAACAAGAACACATTAGGGTTTGGTTTTTCTCCTTATCTTTAGCTTTGCTCATGGGGAATCACCAAGCGACTTGACTTGTATATTGTGATCATCTATGTTTTGTATTAATTAACATTTAACTCATAAATACAATGAACGTTTTCCCTAATTTATGATATTATAGGTGAGAGCACAACACATTCCATCAAGTTGATTTATAGGTTTATGAGTTTACTTCCACGCCTTCTTTAATAAAGATTCATTGAGATTCAAGCCTTATCATTGAAGATATTTTGAGGTAATATGATGACAAAGTCTATTATGATTTATCATGCCTCAACTTGTCAAAGATAGTTCAAAGATATAAAAGTTGATTGAAGAGGTTTGACCTAATTGGACAAGTTCTTGATTTCTTGGTCACAAGTACATTTCCCCCCCAATTCTTGACATTTGAAAGTGGTTATGGTTGCTATGGTTTCCCATTATCATCCTTAACAACTTCAATTTACATGACAAATATATTTGTGCAAGAAAGTTTGTCAAAATTGAAGAGGGTTTCCAAAGCATTTTGTTGCTCTAAGAGCTATGGTTTTGAACTTCTAAGGGCTATATCTTGCTCATCTTTTGGTATTTTTGAGTGATTACAAAGACATGATTCTCTTTAAATGGTTATAAACAAATCACTTTAAAAGTTTCAAGAAACATTTATGTGGAAGATTCCTAATGATTGAGAAAGATTACAAGTCCTCTACATAGGCCCTCAAATTCTCTTGTGTGACTTTAAAAGATCATAACTTGGTCAATTTTTATCTCCATGAGCCCATTACCACAATGATCTTAAAGGTGTGAAATTTAACTCATATTTTATGTGCAAAGCTTGAAAATGGATGGAAGATGCCATAAGGATGCAAAAGATTATAGGTTATCTCATGAATTTTCCCCAACTTCACAAAGTCATAACTTTCTCATTTTTTGGATTTTTTAAATGGTTCAAGTCTCAAAATGTCATTCAAGAGATCTACTTAATGTCATATTTTTGGGTCAAGAGCAAATTTTAAATGGAAGGCCATTTTTTGGTGCAAGACATTATAGAATTTTTCTAAGTACAAAAAGTCAGCATTTTTTTCCAACTTCAACTCATCACAACTTTCAGCTCAAGCATCCATTTGATTCCATTCTTTGCACATTGTAAATTTTTTGATATCGTCTTTCTAAAGCATCAATAATCAAGTCCTAAGGTTCCCTAAATAGTGCACACCATTGATTCCAAGATGGTACCTTGAGACTGAAGTTTCCTCTAAAGTCAAAATTTGAAATTCATTATTTGGCCTCTAAACATAAAATTTTTGTTTGTTTTTACTTCTAATCATGTTTAGCAATCTTCCAGAAGTGATTAGCACCTTGAAATGCAAGTTTTGGTTGAGTTTTGAGCAAAATAGAAGTCACACTTTCATGTTTGCAACTTCACATGATTTCCCTCTAAACTTCATCATTTCACAAGCTTAAGCATTCCAATAGTTTCCCTATAAATAGAGGGTCATGCCTCATTCATTTTCTCAAGCTTAGATAGCCAGAATCACTCTGCCAAACTCTCTCTTCAACCCACTTTTCTGCAAATTCAAATTTGGTTTTTCAGCTCTCCTCAATCCATTTTATTTGTCAATTCTTCATCCTTGAACTTCACTGAAGCTAACAGAAGAAGAACCAAGATCTAAGACTTCCTAAATCGTGCTAGCCAAGTCAAGCTTTAGAGCTCTGAATTTGAACTTCAATAGGTAGATTCCTTCATCAATTCTCTAAAAATTTGGTACTGTAATGAAGCTCTCATCATTATGATTCTAGTCGCAACATTTGTTTTCCACTGGAACTAAGTTTAGGCCATGAATTTTCAAATCCCTTTTCAAATCTTTCCTTCTGAAACGACTGAGCTACACCTTACATAAACTTTTCGCGAGGGTACCATTGGAATCGTCTTAAAGAGACGAAGCGAATGGTACCAGTCTCGAGCTCTAATTTTTCCATTTCATGAACCTGCAAATCGTGTGGACAAAGGTTGAAGATGACCTACGTGTCCGTCTTCAACCAATGAGAATTTGCCACACATTTTTTTTTTCAAATCTGATTTAATAGCTGATCACATGCTTTATTCATTAAAGACCATGATATGCACAACGCATCTGATCCATTGGATTATCTTACTAACGCCTTTTGACTCTCATCCAATGGTCTATATTTTTTGACTTTATTTTTTATTTCTGATTTTTATATTTAAATGTTTTAAACTTTAAAAAATCATAGAAAATTTATTTCTGACTCAAAAATTATGAAATAATTCACAAAAATATTTTCAAATATTCTCTTTCTAATTTTTATTTTTTCATCATTTTATTTTTAGATTTGATATATTTTATAATTTTTCCTTTGTTTCGGTTTGTTTTTAATTGTTTAAAAATATTTTTTGAAAATTTTAAATTCTGAAAAAATTCATCAAAATAAACTTTCTTATTTTTTACCTTCTAAAATTTTTTTAGAATTTTATTTTGACTTCTACTATTTTTGATCTTTTTTTCACTTATTTGAGTAATTTTAATTAGTTTAAAAATACTTTTCTGATTTGAAAAATTACCAAAAATTTTGTAAAAATATTTGAGGTCATTTATGAGTTTTCTATGGTCTCTTTTAATTTTTCATTGATATTTTGAGTATAGTTTCCTATTTTCCCTTATATTTTCATTTTAAAAGCATTTTAAAAATCATTTTCTTTTTTATTTTATTTAGTAAATACAATTTTATTTTTGTATACATTATGACCTTGTGACTTTTGATCATGGGGACTTCATTAACATCATTGGATCTTGGGTGTTGAGTTTAACTCCACCAAAATGGATGAATGATTTTAATGATAGTTTAATTACATTTTTATTTCAAATATATCCCTTTCCTCTTCATCTTATCCCGTTCTCATTATACTACATGTTGTTAGAGAGTGATCTACATATTATCTCTCCAAACATATGACACATCAATTTCTATTGACCGACCTCAAAATAGGTGTGACTTCTATATAAGTCTACTTATGATTGCTTAACATAACGCTAAATTTTGTCCCGATTTGAGAAATGATCATTCTTGGCCCAAACTTATATTTGCAAGCCCAAGTATGTTAATTTGAAACCTTTGATCCAATAATCTTGAGATTCATTGTTAGGAGGCTTTGGTCTTATCAATCCTCTATTGAATCTTTATAAGCTTTGGTCAAAGTGAATCACTTAAACATCATTGATAATTTATTATTGCCTTGAGATTTTGAAAATGAATGATATACTTGACAAAAAGCAAATGAAACTTGTTTTTGAGAGGCTTTGATTTTATCAATCTTCTAATGAGTTTTCAAATGCAAGTTTCAAGATGGTCATTCAACTAACCTCTAATTACTAATTCATTAACATTTGAATTTTAATTTATGCCCTTTATTTTTATGCTTTTATTTTATGCCTTTACTTTATGCACCATTTTATTTTAGCATTTATATTTCATGCAATTTTCATATTTTCTCACTTGAGCATTTACTTTTATGTCATTTTTATTTTGCTCACTTGAGCTTCTCATTTCTTTTTGAAGATACCTAATAATCAACTTGAACCATAAAAAAATTTAATGTTACTTGGACTATTTGGTTACTATCCTTGGCATTATGGAGTGATGGAATTCTTGGACTTAGGATTAGAGACCTTGGCCTACCTTGAGACCTTGTGACTTTCATTGCTATTTTGTCTGGAGTTCTTGTGGTTTACCCCAAGACATTGGTTTGTTTGTTTGCTTTGTGTGCAGGTTGTTTTGATTACATGCTTTGTCTGTGATCGGGAATTCATCTGTATACAGCCGTTACTCTGCAAATTTTTTGTGAAAGACCTAATGCATTTTAAGCTTGGTTTTCATAAGAGGATTATTATCTCTACTTGTTGGTTTCAATCCAAAGGATGGGAATTCTACATTGACTCATTGTGTCAAGTGTTGGCTTCTTGTTTGTTATACGGTTCTCTTCTCTAACTTTTATCTTATGCTTTAGGATAGTCCCTTCATCTTCTCCAATCTTCTTTAATTTCAAAAATCTTCTCCCTCCTTTTAAAAACTATTCTTGTTTTCTAAACTTGAATCACTTTCACAATAAACTTGGATTTAGGTCCATACTTCTTCAAAACATTTTCTTAATCAAAACTTTAACTAACTTAATAATAATTTGACATTTTCGTGAGAAGACTAAAAGTCAATCAATATCATTCAAACCATTTTTCCACTTTGACTTCTTATCTTAAATTGTTTTCCAAGATTAGACTCTTGTCAATCATTATAGTGATGCAAGCTACTATACTTCTATGATATAAAGTGAAGTGATATATTTTCCACTTGGGTGTTGAGCGAGGCTTTGTTGATTTTAAAATCCAAGCCATATCCTCCACTTTGAGATGATTCAAATTCTCCTTTCTCATGATCTTGGGTAGTAGGTATGTTTTCCACTTGGATACGACGATGATGTCTTATCTCTTAAAAAAATTACCCAACACACTTGTGTTTTAAAAAATTTAAAGGTGAACTACGAGTACCCTGATCCCCTATTACAGGAAAGATGGTACGTAGGCACTAAAGGTTCGCAATCGCGGCAGGTGAAAAAATTATAAAAATACTTCTTTTCTCATCCCAACCATCTATTTTTGTACACAAAATTTATAGCCAAAATACACAGATTTTCAAAGTGGTTCCCGCGGAGTATCGTAGATGTTTAGGGTGCTAATACCTTCCCTTTGCATAACCAACGCCTTACCTAGATTCCCTCCCCCTCTTTTGGGTTATTCGCTCTTTTCCCATTCCTTTGGAAATAATAAAGCGTTGTGGCGATTGTTATTTTTAATTTGTGCGAGTCAAGTCAATCCAATGGCTTCGTCTCAACATTTCTACTGCTACAGTGAGTGTTGTGAATGTTTAGCATACGTTGCTAGGTTATTATTAGTTAATTAATTAGTTGATTAATAACAGTAATAATGTTAGTCCTATTTTATTGGTTGAAAGTAGTAAAGTGGGGGTGTGTAAGTTAATCCCAATAGGATTAATGGTATAAGGTTAAGCTGACACAAGGATTTGGTTAATTGGTAAAATAATAAGTCTTGTGCGTGACCATGTGAAGCTACACGCAAGAGAGAAGCAAAGTTGCACAATTGTCGCGCAGAGCAAGGCAAGGTTGTCGGCTGGAAATTTTGGTAGAGCAACCTTCAATCTAGGTAAGGGTGGGGTTCTGATCTTATAATGGGATTGATGATGATTGTTAAGGGGGGAATTGGTCGTATTTATGACTGTTGTACATTAATAGTCTGGATATGTTACTGAAGTTGTCTGTTTCTTCATGATGTGGTCGTTTAGGGAGTTACCGTATGACTGTCTTGTATGATTAATGAACCTGTTATAGGAAGTTGCCCGTCTGTTAAATGGTAGGCGTTTTGAGTTGTATGTATAACTGCTCGGTAGAATCGATGAATATGTTAGTGTAGATTATTACCTGTTGATGTAGTCGTTAGGTTGTAGTTACTGTGTTATTCCAAGCAGTTGGCCCGAAATTATGGATTATGTATTGTTCCATGTTGTTGGCCGGAATTAGTAGTCGAGGAGGATACTGATGGTGTTAGGTGCCGAGTGGCATATATGCTGCAAGGTATATCGGGGAATAGATGTGTTGGAGGTCGAATGACATTAGGCTGTGGGGCGTGCACAAGTTATTTGTTATTTTTCTTAGTTCTTGTGCATGTCGAGGGGAACATAGTTCTTCCCTAACCCTACTGCCCGTGAATGTTGATTTGGTCGGTACCAGTGCTGTATAAATTGTTCTGAGTTGAGAAATTTCAGGTTGATGAATTATGTTGAGATGCCTCTAATTGTTGGCAGATATTATGTTGTAGGCTTACGGCTAAAATTTAATTATGTTGAGTTGATGTTGAATTGTTGTTGATGTTATAGGCTTATGTGTTATTGTTTTTTATATGTTATATGTTGTATATATGTTTGTATGAATTTTCCTGGTTTTCAGGGTGCTTGGTGATTTCTCATAAGTCGTCTACTCAGACTTGGGAAAACTTAAGATAGGACGGGAGGTATAGTCATGTTAACTTTGAGGGAGTAATTCAAAAAAAGGTATTTTAAATGTGTTAGTACTTTAATATTCGCAAATTGTTCATAAATCTTTGAGTTCCTTGAATTTATTAATAATAAAATAAATCATATGCATTGCATATCATGCATTATCCTGTACGTATTTCTTGCATTTCTTTTCATACCCAAGTGTCTTACTGAATTTCTATGCTTCAATAGCAAGCTGTCTCACAAGTATAATACTCGAGCTAATTCCAAGAAGAAAATGGAGAATATGGAATAGGAAAATTGTGAGCTGCACGATGAGGTTACTGCTCTGAAGGCCGGTATGGCCAATTTAACTGCTTTGATGTAATCATTGGTGGCTTCTCAGAATCAGCCACCACTTGCTCAACCTCAACAAACAACATTTTCTTCTGAAGGTCCATCAATTACCGTTTCTGTTTCCCTAGTTAATGTTGCTCAGAATCGTACACCTCATAGTTATCCATGTGGAATGTCAGAAGACTTCATGCCAGAGGGTTTTAATCTTGATGCTCCACCTGCTCCAGTTGTTCAAGCTACTGCTACTCCTGAACCTCATGTGGTGCATATTACTCCTGCTGCTAGAAATGAGACCCACTATGCTACACCTCCTTCGGTGAATGTTGTGTCGTTTGTTAATGATGAAGTTTATCTTCCTATTCATCCGCCAAGTGAAATATTAGGCTTCTATGATCAAATAGATGATTTTCAGGATCATTTTGATAAGATGATGAAAGAGATGAAGGACCTCAGAGGAAAAGAACTACTTGGGTAAAATGTAAATGATCTGTGTTTGGTTCCAAATGTGAAAATACCTGCAAAGTTTAAAGTACCAGAATTCGAGAAATAAAAGGGCAATACATGTCCCCATGATCACCTTATGATGTATGTGATACGGATGTCTACTCATACCGATGATCAACGCCTGTTAATTCACTTTTTCCAAGACAACTTGACTGGTGATGCGTTGAAGTGGTACAGGAGCTTGGATAGTGCTAACATTCATACTTTCAACGACTTGGGTGAAGTGTTTATTAGACAGTATAAGTAAAATTTAGACATGGCATCTAACCATGATCAACTCAGGGCGATGGTCTAGAAAGATAAGGAATCGTTTAATGAGTATGCACAAAGATGGCGTGAAGTAGTCGCCCAGGTGACCCCTCCAATGGAAGAGAAAGAGATGACAAATATTTTCCTGAAGACTCTAGGTACATTCTACTATGAAAGAATGGTGGCGAGTGCACCAATTGATTTTACCGAAACAATGAGTATGGGCATTCGTTCAGAAGAAGTTGTAAGAGAGGGTCGTTTGACAAGAGGTGAAAATTTTGGTAGTACCAAGAAGCCTTCATACGGGTTTTCCAAGAAGAAATAAGGAGATACAAATGCTGTCATTCAAGAGATAAGGGTTAATCCTCCTAGAAGTAATCATCAGCGCCACCCACAGGTTGCTTCGGTAACTCTAGTTGTCAATGTGGCTCCGACCACAGTTGCTTATCAAATACCATCCCCTTTGGGAAATCAGGGGCAGAATCAGAAGAGATAAGCTTTTGACTCTATTCCCATGAGCTATGTAGAGTTACTCCCGACTTTAATTAAAAAAAATTGGTTTAGACCACACCACCCCCTGCTATACCATCACCTTTGCCTTGGTATTATAAGGCAGACCAGACGTGTGCTTTTCATCAGGGAGCACCAAGGCACAATGTTGAGTATTGTTATCCTTTGAAATCTAAAGTAAAAAAGATGGTGAGATATGGCCTTTTATCATTTAAAGATGTTGGCCCTAATGTAAAAGATAATCCTTTGCCAAAAGCATGGAGGAATAAATGTTGTAAACATGGTTGCTGTTTGTCTAGGGGACTTCCGTATTTTTGATATCAACCTTATTAGAGGAGATTTGGTAAAGATGCATGCTGACCTCTGCGAGTTTAGTTACTATACGCATGACCATGCTGGTTGTGGTATTTGTAGTACAAATATACATGGGTATCATAAGGTAAAAGCCGATATTCAGAAAATGATGGATGAAGGTCTCATTCATATAATCAGGCCAAGGGCAGAGTACGAGAAAGATGTGAATATGGTCTTTGGATGTTCTGGAGAATTCTGGATCTTTAACGTGAACCATATGAATGATGATTTGGTGCAGTTGCACGCTACTTTCTGTCACATGGATGGTCAAGTAGAACACCATTATGGGTCTTTCCAGATTTGCTGCAGAGATTCTCGTGGTTGTTCCATTGTGAGAAGGGGTATTCAGTTATTGTTGGACAATGGTACTATCAAAGTTTCGGGCAGTAGAGATGATTACAATGGGATTAATGTGATTAAAGATTGCTTGGCTGAGACTGTGTCAGATGATGAGTATGCTTCTGCAGATGACTTCTTTTCCTCAGGAGAAGATATGTTCTCCAACAATGATTCTGTGATGCCCAATTATTCTGAAGAAAGGGTGAATGTTATTGTGCCTTGTTTCAGTGTTCTCACCCCTATAGAGATTGAGTATTGTAGCAAGCTAGTTGTTTCTCCAGTGGTGATTTGCTTGCCGAGTCCTATTCCTTACGAATCAGATAAAGCTGAACCATACAAATATAATGCTACAATCTTGGAGGATGGTGTGGAAGTTCCCATCCAACCTTTGTCTGATGTCAAGAATATTGCTAAGTCCAGCCGAGTAACCCGTAGTGGTCGTGTTTTCGCACCTGTCATTCGAGGGTACATTAATGTTGATACGAAGATTGTGGAAAGTGTTGAACCCAAGAAAGCAGCGGGGGAGTCTAGTGGTACTATACTAGAAAAATATGTGGATGATATATTAAATATTATCAAGATGAGTGACTACAGGACCGTAGATCAATTGTTGTAAACTCCATCAAAGATATCATTCTAGCCCTGCTAATGAACTCTTATGCCCACCGAGAATCTTTGATGAGAGTAATGGATCAAGCTTTTGTGGAAAGTGATATGCTATTGGACCAATTCATCAGTGTGGTAGGGAATATTACATCTTGTAATAACCTGAGTTTTTATGATGACGAATTGCCTGACGAAGGAAGGAATCATAATTTGGCTCTCCATATCTCCATGAACTATAAGAACGATTCATTGTCAAATGTGTTGATTGATAATGGGTTCGCTTTAAATGTCATACCAAGGAGCACGCTTATGAAGCTGAAGTATCAAGGAGCTCCCATGCGCCTGAGTGGCATAATTGTAAAAGCTTTCGATGGATCAAGGAAGTCCGTCATCGGGGAGGTAGATTTGCCTATTCACATAGGCCCGCATTTATTTCAGATTACTTTCCAGGTCATGGATATTGTGCCCATTTACAGCTGTTTGCTGGGACAACCATGGATACACGAGGCAGGGGTTGTAACTTCGACTTTGCACCAAAAGTTGAAGTTTGTGTGTGAAGGAAAGGTGGTCATCATAAATGGAGAACAAGCTTTGTTAATATCTCATTTATTCTCTTTCAGTGTTGTGGAAGAAAATGAAGCTGCTGTTGGAACTCAGTTCCAAGCTTTATCCAATTATAATATAAGGGGAAATGAAAATTCTATAGCTTCATTTAAAGATGCTCAGCAGGTTGTGCGTAATGGCTCTAGGAAAGTATGGGGGCAGATCATTGATCCACCTGTAAATTAGAATAGAGCTTGTATGGGATTTTCTATAAAGAATGATAAAGGTAAGAACATGAAGCCGAATTCTGCTTTGGGAAAATATCAGGATATCTTTCATAGTGGAGGTTATCGTCATCCAATTTTTCCTAGGATCAATGCTATTGTGGAGGATAAAGCGGAGCAAGAGATGCTGAACTATGTGACTTATGGAGTTAGAGTCCAGAGTTAGATCACCATTGATGTTCCCTCTTGCATACATATCTCAAAGTAATTTGTTTTTTGTTAATCTTTTCAAAAATCTTTCACTCCGCCCAAGGTGAAAGTTGATATTGTAGGGGCTTATCTGTTTGCTTTGGTCTAAAATCAATGATAAAAGTTGTCTTTGATTCCCAAATTATGTTTTTATTTTCTGCTTTTTCTTGGAAAATGGTAATCAGAAAAAAACCTTTCAAAATAAATAATAACTATAATCTGCATAATCACTTGCTATGTGTGTCAGTTTCTAAAAGCAATCATAAATCATATGTGCAAATTAATTAAAGAACCTGTTGAATACAATGACCTTGTGCCCTCTCCCAACTTTGAATATCCCGTATACAGGGATGAAGAAGAGGAATGTGATGAGATTCTAGAAGAGGTTTCGCGGTTGCTTGAGAGTGAGGAAAGTGCTATTCAGCCATATAAAGAGTCTTTGGAAGTGATTAATTTGGGGTCAGAGGAAGATCCGAAGGAAGTCAAGATTGGAGCATTGTTGCATCCCAATGTAAAGAGCAAGTTGATTGAATTGTTGAAAGAATATATGGATATATTTGCATGGTCATATTAAGACATGCCTAGTTTGGATATGGATATTGTGGAACATCATTTTCCGCTAAAGCCAGAGTGCCCGCCAATTAAGCAGAAATTGCAAAGAACTCACCCTGATATGGAAGTAAAAATTAAAGAAGTTTTAAAGCAGATTAATGCCGGTTTTCTTGTGACATTAGTGTACCCTCAGTGGATTTCCAAAATCGTGCTAGTCCCAAAGAAAGACGATTTTTTTTGCATGTGCGTAGATTATAGAGATTTAAACAAAGCTAGTCCAAAAGATGATTTTCCATTACCGCATATTGATATGTTGGTTGATAGCACATCAAAATTCAAAGTATTCTTGTTCATGGACAGATTTTCCATATATAATCAAATTAGAATAGCTCCCGAGGACATGGAAAAAACAATGTTTATCACACCCTGGGGAACATTCTGTTACAGAGTGATACCCTTCGGGTTGAAGAACGCTGGTGGAACATACCAGAGGGCTATGACAACCCTATTCCATGATCTGATGCACAAGGAAATTGAAGTATATGTTGATGATATGATTTCTAAGTCCCAGACTAAAGAAGGGCATATAGAAGACTTGTTGAAATTGTTTCAGCATTTGAGGAAGTATCATCTCCACTTGAATCCAAATAAGTGTACCTTTGGTGTTCGATCAGGAAAATTGTTAGGTTTCATTGTCAGCCAAAAAGGAATTGAAGTTGACCCTGATAAAGTCAAAGAAATTCAAGAAATGCCAGCGCCGAGAACTAAAAAGAAAGTTATAGGTTTCCTTGGGCATTTGAATTACATCTCCTGATTTATCTCCCACATGACTGCATTATGTGAGCCAATCTTTAAGTTGTTAAAGAAAGATCAAGGTTGTGTGTGGATATATGAATTCCACAGGGCATTTGAAAGTATTAAAGAGTATCTGCTTGAACCTCCTATCTTGCTCCCTCTGGTTGAAGGAAGACCATTGATTATGTATCTGACAGTGTTAGATAATTCTATGGGCTGTATTTTGGGACAACAAGATGAAATAGGGAAGAAGGAATATGCCATTTATTATCTCAGTAAGAAATTTACTGACTGTGAGTCGCGGTATTCTATGCTGGAAAAGACATGTTGTGCTCTGGCCTGGGCGGAAAAGCGATTGCGAAAATATATGTTGAATCATACTACTTGGTTGATTTCCAAAATGGATCCAATTAAGTATATTTTTGAAAAAACCTGCTCTTACTAGAAGATTTTTCCGTTGGAAGTGCTATTGTCTGAATATGATATTGAATACCGTACTCAGAAGGCTATAAAAAGCAGTGTGTTAGAAGATTATCTTGCTCACCAACCAGTGGATGATTATCAGTCTGTTAAATATGATTTCCCTGATGAGGATGTTATGTTTCTGAAAGAGAAAGGTTGTGATGAACCGTTACCTGAGAAAGGTCCTGATCCTAAATCCTGGTGAGGCATGGTGTTTGATGGAGCTGTGAATGCTTATGGGAAAGTAATTGGTGTTGTGATCATCATTCCCCATGGATCGCATATCCCATTTACTGCAAGACTGAATTTTGACTGTACCAATAATATGGCAGAGTATGAGGCTTGTATCATGGGTCTCGAGGAGGCCATTAATCTCAGAATCGAAATTCTAGATGTGTATGGCGATTCAAATTTGGTAATAAATCATATTAAAGTATAATGGGATACTCACCACCCTAGCTTGATCCCTTACAAAGACTATGCTAGAAGATTGTTACCCTCTTTAATAAAGTTGAGTTCCATCATATTCTCAGAGATGAAAATCAGATGGCAGATGCATTGGCAACTCTAGCTTTTATGTATCAAGTGAATACTTGGAATGATGTGCCTCGTATCACAGTGAGATGTTTGGATAAACCGGCTCACGTGTTTATAACAGAGAGAGTAACAGATGAAAAATCTTGGTATTATGATATTAAGCATTTTCTCCAGACTCATGAATACCCGATTAGTGCATCAAACAAAGATAAAAAGACATTGAGAAGGTTGGCATGTAGCTTTTTCCTCAATGAAGATGTGTTATACAAAGGAAATTATGACATGGTCTTGCTCTGATGCATGGGTAGACACGAAGCAGACATGTTGATGTGTGATATCCATGAAGGTTCCTTTGGTACCCATGCCAATGGACATTCCATTGCAAAGAAGATGCTTAGGGAAGGTTACTATTGGCTAACAATGGAATCTTACTGTTATAAATTTGCAAAGAAGTGCCATAAGTGTCAGATTTACACCGACAAAATTCATGTGCCTCTGACACTTCTCAATGTTATTTCTTTCCCGTGGCCTTTCTCTATGTGGGGTATTGACATGATTAAACCTAAGGCGTCGAATGGACATCGTTTCATTTTGGTAGCAATTGATTACTTCACCAAATGGGTAGAAGCAGCTTCATATGCTAATGTTACTAAGCAAGTGGTAGTGCGTTCCATCAAGAATAATCTTATATGTCGGTATGGTGTGCCAAGAAGGATTATCACTGACAACGGCTCGAATCTGAATAACAAGATGATGACAGAACTTTGTGAAGAAATCAATATTGTCCATCATAATTCATCTCCTTACAGGCTAAAGATTTATGGGGATGTTGAAGTAGCTAATAAGAATATCAAGAAGATCATCTAGAAGTGGTTGTTACTTATAAAGATTGGCATGAGATGCTCCCTTTTGCTTTGCACGGGTATCGTAAATCCGTCCTTACTTCAACAGGGGCAACCTCGTTCTCCCTTGTGTATGGTATGGAAGTAGTGCTCTCGATCGAGGTTGAGATTCCCTCTTTATGCGTGATAATGGAAACCAAGTTGTCAGAGGCTGAATGGGTTCAGAACAGGCTTGACCAATTGAATTTGATCGAAGAAAGGAGAATGATGGCCTTGTGCCATGGCCATTTATACCAAAAGAGAATTAAGAAAGCTTTTGATAAAAAGGTCAAGCCTCATGAATTTAGAGAAGTCAGCCTCGTGCTTAGAAAGATCATGTCTTTTAACGCTAATTCTAGGGGTAAGTGGACTCCTAATTTTGAAGGCCCATATGTTGTCAAGAAAGCCTTCTCTGGAAGTGCATTGATTCTTGAAACTATGGATGGCGAGGAGTTCCCGTGTCCCATGAATACTGATGCAGTCAAGAATTACTTTGCCTAAAGAAATAAAAGAATAGCTCGCTAAGTCGAAAACCCAGAAGGGCGACTTAGGAAAAAAAGAGCGTCTCGGTAGGCTGAAAACCCGAAAGGGCGGTCTAGGAAAAAATTAGAGACATAAACAGAATGAACTTTCCCGCTAGGTTGAAAACCCGCAAGGGCAACTTAGAAAAAATTTAGGGACTTCTTGGCAAGTAACTGCGTCAGACAAGACTTGGTCATTGAAGTATCAATCTTCTTGGATCCTCACCACACTTCAACAGAAGTCGCTGCTCAGGAATTCAAAGTTGTTAGTGAGAATAATGGTCATTGTATTTCAATGTATCTTTTCCAATATATATTACCATTTTTCAAACTTTGTAATCATCTATGGAGTCTCGCCATTCGTAGACTACCGTTCTATTAATAAAGTTTGAGCTTTTATCCAATTTTTTGCAATTCTTATTTTATTCTGCTTACAAAGACTCTATTTATTATTGATAGTAATTTTCAAAGCAAAAGATTAAATAACAAAATTGTTTTTTGAAAGGAATTTACAAATTACTTTTTACTTTAGATTTTGTGACACAAGAATTCCAAGGATGCACGAACTCAAATTTTGGAAGTTTGTTTTCCCCAGAAAGGCTCTCTTGGACAGTTGGAGATGAAACCAATTGGCATAAGGTGAGGTATCAGGCTTGTAATCCCATTTTCCCCAGTCAAGTCTTGGTCCATTTTGATTTCGGGTTTGCATGGTTTGAGGTAACTAGGCAAGGGCAGTATCTTTTCTAAGAAGTGTTGAAACAATTGTCAACTTTTTTTTTGGTTTTCTCCCTCCGAGTGCTGGGTTTGATTTAAAATCCCCATAATTTTAATTTATTTTTGTATTATTTGATTTCTTAGATCCCCGAGAGAAGTTGGGATTTTGTTTCTGGATGGAATTTATCATCCCCTGGTGTTTTCATAATTTGTCCCCAAGGAAGATTGTGTAATCATCACTCTTGGTATTGAAGAATTTATTTTTTTGGCCCCTCAATGGTGTGGTGTTGTATTCCCTAATGAAGTTAGCACAAAATCCCCAGTCAATATATCAATGATGTGGTTTTCATCTTCCCTAACGAAGTCAATATTATAATCTCCAGTGAAAATCTAGATGTTGAAACATTTGTTTTCCCCATTGAAGTTTGTGTGATTTTCCCTTGTGAAGCCCAGAGGAGGATGTTAGATCTCTGTATTTGCATTGTTTCTATTGTGTGATTTGATTACTTTTTGGATGTGTTTCTTCCCAGTGAAGTTAAGCCATGGGAATTTCCATTCTGGATGTGATTTAGCCGAGTATTAACTTTACCCAATTTGGTCTTGTATGTTTATCCCCGTTATGGTGTAATAGTTTTGTCAGCATATACATGATAACATTCATACATGAATCATGCATAGCTGAATTAAGTTCATTGCTCATTTGAATTTATTAAATTTTATTGGCATATTACCCTATCTGCAGAGTTATGTTACCCTCTCTCCAATAGATTGTCAACTTTAAGCAGAAAGTGTATATTCTTTCATTTTCCCCACTGAGTTATCCCTTGTGGAAGATTTTTGCTTTAGCTTTCCTATTCAGTTCTTTATCTGAGTGGAATGAGATCCCCTTTTGAGTTTATTTCTCATCAGGTGCTATCTCTGTTGACTGTTTCACGCCGGTTTATTTCTGGTTTAAATCTGAGGTCCTCCGGCAGCGTTATTATTTTGATTTCTGCAAACTTTGAGCCCGAGTTTGAAAATGTAAATTTATTAGGGCACGAGAAAATTTTAGCTCCTCAGCAGGAATATATTGGCATTTCCCCAGGAAGCCATATTGATGTCCCCAGGAAGCCATATTTCTTTCCCCAGGAAGCCATTATTACAGTTCCTTCTCATAACATCAAGTGGCGATCTCTTTATTTGAGCAACTTATACTTCCCCAGTGTGATACGGTGGTAGAACCGACTGTTTACACTAGTTTTGCATTTTGTATTCGCAAATGTTGCGGTAAGCAAGAGTCTCCACCGACTTTTCTCTTATCCAATAAAGGAAAGGGTGAAAAGAACAGAAAATACCTTTTTCGATATTTTCTGAGTAAGGGGGGTATATTATGGAAAGGGAAGGTATTAGAACCATTACCATTCATGGTTTTCCACGGGATCTTAGGTACTTGCTCATTTTGAAAACTGTTTTCGTGTTTGTGTGTTTTGAAAAGTTTTGTTTGAAAAAGGCCCTAGTACGGTGATTCGCTTTATTATAACTCTTGTATTAGTCCTCAAGAGTGTGATAAAGTGTTTTTTTGAAAAGGTTTTGAAAGTGTGGTGTGAAAATGAATTAGATATGAGCAAGTACTTTACAACTATCTACCTAATCGAAAAGGCGTTCTTTTCCTCATTTCCTTTAGATAGTGCTATCATACTATTAATGAGTAGGTAGCCCTATTGTTGGATGTTGAGGGACTATCGAAAGGGACGTTTATGGTCATCGAAGGCAACATGTAGAGATACCTTAGCAGTTCGAAGAGACTGTCATCATATATTCGTAGGCAACATCGAGGGACAAGATCATTTCTCGTAGGCAACTCGAGGGACATTGAGGGACTATTTTTATGATGACTTTAAACTGAGGGTCTTTGCTAAGAGTATCCCTATGTTCAAGGGACATGACCATTTCCGAAGGCAACCAAAGTGGGAGATACCCTAGGGGTGTGAGTGTGCATTAGTGTGCTTTTTTTCCAAGTATTTTCATCTTGATGTTAGTGATCTAAGATTGATTGTTTAGTTCTTGCCATACACGCCTAATTTACTAGCAGTTTATATACATGCATACAATATAGTACAAAAAGTGAAAAGCTACATCTATTACAAGGCTTCGGGGCAGTTACAATTATATCTGACTGAAATGTGAAGTGCGGAAAGTAAAAATCCTAATTAGGCTATTACAAACCGAGAAACAGTTACATAATCGAGAAAATAATCGTACGAAAAATAACAACGCGAAAAAATTAAAACGGGAATAAGTTTGAAACCCTAAAAGTCTAATTTCTTATTAAAAATTATTTTTTGGTATTTTATGAAAAAATTTGAGATTTAACCTAATTTCTAATTAATTTTAAATTAAAGAAAACAAGTTAAAATTAAATTAAATTAATTTGTAAGAATTAATTTTAATTAAAAAAACCTAAATCTATTTTTTTGTGATTTTTATGATTAAAAAATGAATTTAAAAACATAAACTAATAAAAAAGAAAAATAAAGTAAATTTAAATAAAAGAGAAATGGGCCTGGAGTGAAAAGCCAAATGGGGGGTGTTGGCTGAAATTTTTGTTAAGGTCCAGATATGTTGGCCCACTACAGCATATGATCCAGTAATGCTGCATCTGGAAGGTCCACCATGGGGCTTCACTCTTGGAGGCGTTGGATCCAAGCCAATTGGAATCTGATGGTATGGTCCTCCCTTTCCCACATGCCTTGCTTTGCCATTTGTGCTAACTCTTCATCCGTGTACATAAATGACATAAAATAAAATAATATGAAAATCAAAGCAGATGTTGAATTGTGCATGCGCGCCCTTCAGTGGGCCCCTTGAAATTTGAATGGACCAATTAAAAGAGTGGATTGTGCCACGCATGCCTCGCCTCAGTCAAAAACCTAGAGACGCCAGAGTCAACACTCCGGTCGTCTTCTCCGACGAGCCTCAATCACCAAACTTGCAAAATAGCCACTTTAAACATAAAAGAAGGACCCTGCCCCCCTAATTTGAGGGCTGCAAATCCAGTGGTGGTGTTCGTTTGGTCTGAAAGTCCATGTACATGGAGATACGAAGCTTCCAGTTCTACATGCCCTAACAATGGCAAATGGCTATTTAGCCATCAAAACTCATCAACAATTGCCCATACTTGTTCCTTATCATCTTGTGATCATGTTAATGGAGTTAGAACAGGTTGAAATGCGCTATAATTAAAAATACGAAAGACAGAAAAATTATGAAAATATGAGTCATGCATGATGAGTTTCAGCGTGCTATGGCTATGGATGATGATCCATACTTACCTATGCTTACCTCAGGAACACCAATGAATGGTTAGAAGGATTTGAAGCTGGATACAAATGTGAATACGAGTTGCACCACTCTTTGAAATTTTTTAAGAAGTGTTAGGGTTCTTTTGAGGCTGTTGCGTGTGTCCCCTTAGGTCTGGAATTGTTATGCATATATATGAGACCATATTAGGTCAACAAAACATCCATGAGATCAAATATAATCATGTTTTTAATGTCACGAAGATTTGATCCAAAATTTCTAAAACAAGAAAATCTTTCCCTCCTCTTGCCTTGTGCGTTTTTATCTTGATATGCCAGCACATCTTGCCCATTATTTGATGAGAAAATATTCCAAATCATATCTTTCATTATTTCTATTATTTATTTATTTAACTTTGCATTTTAATGAATAAAATATCAAAATAAATAGCACAAATAATATAACAATGCATGGGTGGTCCTAGAGGTCGTGGACCATGCTAGAAACAAGTTTCAAACATGAAAAGATGGACCCATTTGAAAAAAACTCAAGCTTGGTCAATATTGGCTTCATGCATTTTTCCAAAAATTTGTCAACTTTAGCAATGCATATCTCTCTCATTTTTAATCCTAAGAGGGTGTTCCTGGAATTTTTAGAGAGCTTAGGATGTACTCTAAACAACCCTTTTGGCTTCATTTCCATTGGATCTTCCATATTCTTGTAAGGAGCTTTGACCCAAAAGGTGTTTTTGTTGACTTTTTGAAAGAACCTACAATGGGAGAGCTTGTATCTTTTTACTGGGGCATTTCTTGAACTTGGAGGCTGAAGAGAAGTTGTAGGGAATTGGATTCTATTCAAAATGAGCTTTGGTGGAAAAATTTCTGATAAAGTATGAGAATGTTATGCTTGGTCAAAGTTTGGTTGACTTTTCCTATAGAAACCCTAATTTGCCATTTTTGACTTTTGATGAATTAAGAGCATTTCTTGAGGAATCATGATCAACCCTTGATCAAATGATGGATATCACTTCAAAATTTTGATGTTGACCAAAATCTTGAATTTTGACTATATATAGGCCACAATTGACTTTTGACCTAATACAGTTGATTTTCAGGCATTTGAGCAGTTGACTGAGCAAACTTGTTGTGCAAGGCATGCAATTTGGTATGGATGATCTTGAGGACATATTAGGGCCATGGAAAACATTTTGGGACCCTTGGAGCTCACACATCTTGATGAAAATTGAAACCCTAGTTAGAGATTTATTGCCTTAGGAGGAGAATTTGTCTGGTCAATTCTTAGTCATCCTACGGCAATTTGGGGACCTCAATGGGCATGTCTTGAGTAAAATGAGAGGGAAAATTTTTGGGTACAACAGCTGCCTCTATTCAATCTTCTTAAACCTGAGGGTGTAGATTGGCTGGTCCGTCTTTTCGTGATCTGAAGGTGGAAGATGATTGAACACTAGAGTGCCCAAAAATTTGCACTCGCCTGAAATGATACTTGACTGTGTAGATAGTATCAGGAATGGGCTAATAGATTCCATTTGGAAAATATGATGGAAGATCGTCGGAGATGGGCTTAAAGATTCCATCTAGAGAACAATGTTGAGTTCATGAGACATTCTTTTATGGGGTATCCTATTCCTGTTGTTAAGGAGGACTCCACTGAGGAATGTTGGTCTCTATTTTGGGAAATAGAGTTTAGGAGCTTCAGTTGTCCATTACTCTATTGGGGAGTCATCTCTTGACGGGAGATACGGAAGTGAACTGCTTTCTGGTCAGGATCCAGGCTTCACAGTGGCTTGCTGAGGATAATAAGGCTGACTGCTATCTGGCCGTATTCCAGGCTTCACAGCGACTTACTGAGGGAACATGAAATTAACTGCTATCTGGTAGGACTCCAGGCTTTGCTGTTTCTTTAACTGGAATAGAAATCATAAAAATCTTAGTGTCAATTTAACTGAACTAGAGAAAGGTCTTGAGTTGTCTTCAATTGGAATAGATATCAGGAAAATCTTAGTATCGATTTAACTGAACCAGAGGAAGGTTTTGAATTAACTTCAACTGGAATAGAAATCAGAAAAATCTTAGTGTCGATTACACTAAACCAGATAAAAGTCTTGGATTATTTTCAACTGGAATAGAAATCAGAAAAATCTTAGTGTCGGTTTAACTGAACCAGATGAAGGTCTTGAGTTAACTTTAACTGGAATAGAAATCAGAAAAATCTTAGCTTTGATTTCACTGAACCAGAGAAAAGTCTTGGATTGTCTTCAACTGGAATAGAAATCAGAAAAATCTTATTGTCGATTTAACTGAACCAGAGAAGGTCTTGAATTAACTCTGACTGGAATGGAAATCAGAAAAATCTTATTGTTGATTTAACTGAACTAGAAAAAGGTCTTGAATTATCTTTAACTGGAATAGAAATAAAAAAAATCTTAGTATCGATTTAACTGAACCAGAGAAGGTCTTTTGAGAATGATCTTTCTGAGGAAGATGCTGAAATAACCCTTCGTTAGACATAGACTTTGAGAAGACTTCCAGGTCATATGAGTAGTCAATGGTGTTTTTTGATTTGATCCTTCCTGAAAAGGTAAAGAGTTAGTCGTATGCAATGTCATGATGTATGAAATGCATTATATAATGATGTTCTCAAAGTAATGAGATTATACTGTATGCAATATATATGCGCATGCCATGATGTATGAATATGGGATGCTGTTGTGATATTTCCTACTCTGGGGAAATAAATCCCTGACTGCTGCTGGAGAGTACTGGGAAGATGAATCCCAGAATGCTGTTTGGTAGATGAGGAAAGTGATTCCTTCATTTTTTTCTGGGGATGATGAATGGAGATTATTTGTCGGGGATTTCCTCTTTCTGTTTAAGGATATTATGCCGGGGATCTTTGACTCCTGCTTGAGAATGAATCTGTGGGGAGAAAGATGCTATGTCGGAAGATTTTACCAATGTAGAGAAATAAATTCTGTTGGGGGATAAACTTCCACAGCTAGAGAAATAAACTCCACAGAGTATAAGGCTTTATAAACAGTTCGAGATTATAAAAACTTAGCTGGGGAACATGGATTTCAGATCTCTGAGGGAACTTGGCTGGAGGAGGTCATTCCTGCTTGGGGAGGCAAAGGTAAGGATTTTGGTTGTTTTTACTCTGCGGGGGGCATAAGCATCACTAGGACGTATGCTGAGGATGTGACAGGAGGATACCCCTGTGCCTGCTAGAAAGAGTAACTGTCGGGACTACAAATGGCTTTTTTAGGCTTTGCCCCGTTTCTTAAAGTCATTAGCAATTGTCTTTCTGTTTCTTATGCAAGTATTTGTAAATAGTAACCATATTCAAATGCGTATGTCAAAAATAAACACTTGACGTTTTTGCAAAACAAAACAGAAAAATAGAAAACAAATAGTTTTCTACTTTCAAAGAAATGATTTGTATTAATTTTTGAAGTTCTCCTATAACATGCGTTTTTGTACAAAGAGACTGATGTTCTAGTTGGAGAATGCTACCGTGAAAATGAAAACTATACAAAATAGTGTACAAAGAGAAAACAACTATGTGTAATAATCCCATTGAGTTTCAACTCTGCTATTGCCCCTATGTCCTTGAGAGTCTCATCACTTTGCTACTTGTCTGAAGCTGACTGAATTGAGTGGCACCGTTTGAGCTTGATAATTGATACTGAAGTCTGGTCGCAAGGTGATCCAATGGGACATAGTTATACGCTTTAAATCCCTAACTTTTGCCTGGACCGCCCTTTCGGGTTTTCAGTCCACCGGGATACCCTTTTTTCCCCAAGCCGCCTGTTCAGGTTTTCGACTTGCCGGGTGTATATTTTTTTTTTGTATTTATCCCTAATTTTTGCCCAAACCCTTATGGTTCACCGGGATGCCCTTATTTTTTCCTAGGCCAGTCAACCTAGCGGGTCTTTATTTATGCATAGTATCTTTTCACTATGTCCGCATTCACAGGGTGAGGAAGGTCGTCACCATCCATGGTGTTTAGAATCATGGCTCCACCGGAAAATATGCTTTTGATTACAAATGGACCTTCGTATGTGGGAGTCCATTTTCCCCTGGGATCACCTTGTGGCAGTATGATACGATTGATTACTAGATCACCCACTTGATATACTTTACATCTGACCTTTTTGTTGAAAGCCTTAATCATTCGCTTTTGGTACATCTGACCATGACAGACAACATTAAGCCTTTTCTCATCAATCAAATTCAGTTGGTCAAGTCGAGTCTGGATCCAATCATCTTCGTTCAAACCCGCATCCTTCATGATCCTCAAAGAAGGGATATGGACCTCAATAGGTAGGATAGCCTCTATACCATACACCAGAGAGTAAGGTGTTACCCCTGTTGACGTACGTGCTGAGGTGCGGTAACCATGAAGAGCAAATGGTAACATCTTATGCCAGTATTTGTATGTCACCATCATTTGCTGTATGATTTTCTTAATGTTCTTGTTAGCAGCCTCCACAGTGCCATTCATTTTCGGCCGGTAAAGGGAAGAATTATGATGCTGGATCTTGAATTGTTTACAGAGTTCGGTGATTATTGTATTGTTGAGATTTGTACCATTATCTGTGATTATTCTTTCTGGAACACCATACCGACAAACAAAGTTATGCTTGATGAACCGCGCGACCACATTTTTAGTAACAATAGCAAAAGAGGCAGCCTCAACCCACTTCATGAAGTAATCAATGGCCACTAGGATAAAGCGATGCCCATTGGAAGCGGTAGGTCTAATCTCTCTGATCATATCAATGCCCCACATTGCAAAGGGCCAGGGAGCCGTCAAGAAATTCAAGGGAACCTGAGGTACATGTACTTTATCAGCATAGATCTGGCATTTGTGACAAGTTCGGGAATGCTGATGACAGTCTGCTTCCATAGTGGACCAATAGTATCCTGCTCGTAGGATCATTTTAGCTATGGTGTATCGACTAGAGTGGGTGCCAAAGGTACCTTCGTGTAAATCTTCCATAATCCTCTCTACTTCGCTCTTGTATACACACCAAAGTGAAGTAGAGTTGTGGTTGCACTTGTAGAGGATTCCATTACTGAGGAAGAACTTTATGGAGAAACTTCTCAGAAACTTCTTATCATTGACAGATGCTCCCTTAGGATATTCTTGAGCCTCGAGATACCTTTTCACTTCATGGAACCAAGGTTTATCTACTACTTCTTCAATATCAATCTCATAGCAGTATGATGGTTCATCCAATCTCTCGATAGTGATCTGAGGAGCTTCGTTGTCCCATCTGACCTTGAACATAGATGACATGGTAGCTAGTGCGTCCGCTAACTGATTCTCTTCTCGTGGAAAATGTTCAAAGGTGACTTCTTCAAAGTGTGGAAGCAATGTCAGCACATGTTCTTTGTAAAGGATGAGATTAGGGTGCTTTGTGTCCCACTCCCCTTTGATTTGACTTATTACCAAGGCTGAATCCTTGAAAATTCTCAAGAACTTGATCCTTAGGTCAATAGTAGCTTTGAGACCCATGAAGCATGCTTCATACTCCGCCATATTGTTGGTACAACTGAAACATAATCTGGTGGTGAAAGGAGTATGGCAGCCCTTGGGAGATATGATTACAGCACCGATGCCATTGCCGAGTGCGTTGGAGGTTCCATAAAAAACCATAGTCCACCAGGATCCTTCCTCAGGCCCTTCATCCGGTCCAGGTTCTTCATAGTCAGTCACTAACATGATATTCTCATCTGGGAATTCAAAGTTCATGGATTGGTAGTCATCCACAACCTAATGAGCCAAATGATCAGCTAATACACTTCCCTTGATTGCTTTCTGGGTTGTGTATTGGATGTCGTATTCGGCCAGGATCATTTGCCATCTCGCTATTCTTCCGGAGAGAGCGGGCTTCTTGAAGATGTACTTGATCGGATCCATCTTAGATATCAACAAAGTAATGTGGGTCAACATATACTGTCTCAGTCGGCGAGTAGCCCATGCCAAAGCGCAACAAGTTTTCTTGAGTAGTGAGTATCTTATTTCACAGTCGGTAAACGTTTTGCTAAGGTAGTATATTGCATTCTCTTTTCGACCAGACTCGTAATGCTGTCCCAGCACACACCTCATTGAATTATCTAACACTGTTAAGTACATTATCAAAGGTCTTCCTTCAATCGGAGGCATCCGAATTTGAGGCTCTTGAAGGTATTCCTTGATTCTACCGAAGGCGGTCTGGCATTCATCATTCCACTTTACCACTTGATCTTTCTTCAGGAGTTTGAAGAATAGCTCACAAGTGGCAATTAGATGAGAAATGAACCTGACAATGTAATTTAGGCGTCCCAAGAAACCTCTAACCTCCTTCTCAGTGCGAGGAGTCGACATATCTTGTATAGCCTTCACCTTTGTAGGTTCTACATGAATACCTTTGTCATTGACAATGAGACCTAGGATTTTACCAGACCTTACCTCGAAGGTGCATTTGTTCAGATTTAACCTCAGCTTGTACGTCTTCAACCTATCAAACAACTTTTGTAGATGATCAAGGTGCTCTTCCTCAGTTTGAGACATGGCTATCATGTCATCAACATATACCTCTATCTCATGGTGAATCAGGTCATGGAACAAAGCTACCATGGCTCACTGATAGGTTGCCCCAGTGTTCTTCAATCCAAATGGCATCACTTTGTAACAGAAAGTGCCCCATTGCGTGACAAAGGTTGTCTTCTCCATGTCTTCGAGTGCTATCTTGATCTGATTGTAACCAGAGAAAGCGTTATGAAGGAAAAGATCTTATGCTATGCGGTGTTGTCAACCAGAATGTCAATGTGGGGAAGTGAGAAGTCATCCTTGGGGCTCGCCCGGTTTAAATATCTGTATTCCACACACATCCGTACCTTGCCGTTCTTTTTAGGCACCGGGACCACATTAGTAACCCATTGGGGATAAGAGGTGACAACTAAGAACCCAGTGTTGAACTACTTCATCACTTCTGCCTTGATCTTCACCGACATTTCAAGGCGCATACGACGAGTCTTTTGCTTTACTGGAGGGAAATCTTCTTTAGTTGGAAGATGATGAACCACAATATCAGTGTCTAGCCCCGACATATCTTCATATGACCAGGAAAAGATCTCGACATAATCATGCAACATCTGTATCAACCGCTGTTTGACACTAAGCTCCAAATTTGCACCTATCTTGACTTCTTTTCTGTCCTCTTCTGTGCCCAAGTTCACTGTCTCAACTGGCTCTTCATGAGGCTGAATAGCCCTTTCTTCCTACTGTAACAGTCTAGCAAGTTCTCCAGGTACCTCACAATCTTCCTCACCTTCGTCCCCGGCTTGATTGATCAATTTTCAAAGTCATAGTCGACAATAGCAGAACCGTTATCAATGGGATCCAGAGTGGATATGGATCTGCAGTTTGATACGTGAGTGTGTTTAAGAGCATACCTGTATTGACAAAGTAAAAAGAAGAAATGAAAAACAGAGAGCACAAAATTTGTATGAAAAATGTCCAATGCTTTATTAATGACATATGAGATTGAAACATGATAACCCTCACAAATAAACCATTGTGCCCCGGGTAAGACACATGGCCATAGAGTTTATATTATTCAATTATTACATATCCGAAAACAAGAAAGACAATTACTTCTGATTAAAAGTAATTAGTACAAAGTCTTTAGCCGACCAGTTACTGGGTCCACCATTGGTAGTAGGGAAGATCCAGCTATCCATGTCATAGTCACCATCACTATCTTCTAAGGAGTTGACCCCATGATTGCTGATGTGTAGGGGAGGTCCTCCAGCACGAGCACGACAAATATCCCTTTGATCCCTTGAAGAGAAACCCAAACCAAACTTATCATATTTGTATGGAATGTCAGGGAGTTGTGTAACACCCCAATTCTACCCCTCGTAATTAATAATAAAATCAGAGTTTCAAAATTTCATCCAAACATAAATTGAGGTATCACATATTCGTGTTTTCATCACTTTGCATTATAATGCACATCACAAAAATCAAAAGTCGGATATACCGATTCATAACATAAATCATCATATAAACATATAACTAATCACAGCACAGCGGATGTGTTCACAAAATGTATGTATCATCATGTTATCATCAATACATAAAGTCATAAGATAGTATACATAAACTATCCTATCAAAATAATAACGTCGCCCAAATCCCGAGTGTTACTACTATCAGAGCAGAGCGACTCAAAATAAAGAGACTCGAGCTAATCCTCATCATCCTCGCGGATCACCTGCACGTTACCAATATAAAGGCAACGGCGAAACAAGTAAAGGGTGAGATACTCCAAAACATATAATTAAAGGCATGATAAAATATATAAATAGTTTTGGAATCATAAATGATATAGATTAATAAGAATATGTCAACAAATATCAAATTTCACATACTTTAAAGTCATCATTTAGTGTATAAGATCAACACTTTAATATCATCACATAATCCCCATAATCATGTCAAAACAAGACATAAACTCCATCGCCATAAACTCATATCGTCGCTTTACCGTCATGGTATATCCATCGCATAATTTTCATGAAATTATCACATCATAATCACTTTATATTCAACACAAAAATCATCACAAAATAAAGTATCATATAACATCGCAATTCATTGTAAGTCATCAAATAAAACTCAACGCCAAAAGACTCAAAAATAAACATAACCGACTCCATGAGACACGACTATGTTATGCATGTGGTACCCGTCGCTTTTGTCCACAATTAGGGACATTCGGCATAAAAGCCCATCGTCGCTTTGGCATAAAAGCCCTCGTCGCTTGGCATAAAAGCCCTCGTCGCCAATGCAATGTATGTGACTCGACAACACGACATAACAAAACATCATCATCGCACATCAAAATTTGGTATAAAACCCACGTCGCCATATTTATCCACATCAAGATAAACATATCATCGCATTGCATATCATCAAGTACTCATTATAAATAAATCGTCGCAAACATCATATTTAATCACACCACTTCATAATCAAATAATTCACTAAATTCAAACACGGAAAAATAGTCAAACATCAATAATCGTCGCGAAAGTCATTCATAATAATCGGAACCAATCATAATCATTAACGTTGAAATCGGATTGTCCATACGCGACTTAAACCGACTAAAACGCAACCCGGTTCAACTTAACCGTAAATTGACTTATTTCGGGTCGCTCCATTAAAAACTCGCAATCTCGAAAAACTAACTTTACCACGATGTTCTACACGTCAAAATTAGTTAGCACGTCAATTTTCGTTAAATTCGGAACAACTTGCTCCGTCGCCGAAATTTCTGAAATCGGAACAAAATCGGATTCCAAATTAAATCGGTTAACTTATATCATATTTGTATTTAATTAATATAAATATTTAATATATTAAATTAAGAAATGAAAAACAAAACATTAATTAATTAATTAATTTTTCTAAACTTGAATACTGCTATTATGTTTTTGAAGTATATACTGCTAGTTCTAACTTAGGTACATACTGTTAGTTCTATTTTTGTTTTTCTAAACTTTAATAAAATAACATAGTGCAAATTTTCGTTTACCTATACTGCTATTCCATTTTTTCATTTATGCTACCTTGTTAAACATACTTTTTCTTAGCATAACTTAAATACTATACTGTTAGTTTTGTCTTTACAAACTAATTTAATTGCTATGCTGTTAATATTTTTAGGAAAAGGAAACATACTGTTAGTTTTGGTTTTACAAACTATGTTAGTTTTGGTTTTACAAATTAACTTAATTGATATGCTGTTGGTATTTTTAGGAAAATGAAAGATACTGTTAGTTTTGAAAAAAATGATAACCTGCGCTAGTTTAGAAGACAAGAAATATACTGTTATTTCATTTCTAACTTCATACTGCATATTTGATAAGCTAGCTTCATACTATTTATTTAATAAACTAACTTTACTGCTACTTTAGTCTTAGTACTACATTATTTTACTAAACTAATTATATTGTTACTTAGTTTCTAAACTTCATTTCAATTACTAAACACTAATTCAACAACAACAACAACACCTAATTAACTCTTCTAATTTCTATCTCAACAAAACTCAAGAACCCTAACATCAATTTTCCCCAAATCCAAAATATATCAAATCAAACTTTAACTATAAGTATTGGAAAATCAAACCCCTTACCTTAGATACTTGAAATGATTCTTGATGATTTCAACCAACCCAAAACCCAAGCTATGGTGTTCTTCTTGCTCTTCTCTCCAAGACCTTTAGTTCTCTCTAAGTGTGTTTTTGATGTTATGTCATAAAACAAGGAAATTGTGGGTTTTGTTTGTTTAGAAGCAAGACATGAGCTAGCAAAATACCCAAAAAGCCCTTCTTAAAATATACTACTAATTAACACTAAATAATATCAAATAATATTATTAACCCAAATAATTAAAATAACTCCAAAAAAATAAATATCAGTCCGAATAATATTTTACCGAACCGAACAGAATAAAAACCGGACCAAACAAAATAATTACCGGTCCCTCAAAACAAATACCGGACCGAATAAAATAATTACCGGTCTGAATAAAACGTTGCCGAATATATTAACATATATAACAGTTAATTTAAATATTCTCGTCGCAAAAATAAACGTCAAACGGTAATTCGAAATATTAATATAATATAATATTAAATAAAACGGGGCGTTACAACTCTCCCCCACTTATAAAAGTTTCGTCCTCGAAATTACCTGACTCGAAAAGCTCAGGATAGGAATCCCGCATCTTGCTTTCTAACTCCCACGTCGCACTTTCACCAGCTGCTCCTATCCAAACAACTTTAACCAAGGAGATCTCTTTGCCACGAAGAGACTTCATCTCACGATCTTCGATCCTTAATGGCATCGTCTCCACCGTAAGATTGTCTTGCACTTGGATATCATCCATCTCAATCACATGTGAAGGATCCGGAACATACTTCCGAAGTTGCGACACATGGAACACATCATGCAAGTTCGAAAGATTTGGCGGTAACGCCACTCTATAAGCCACTTTTCCCACTTTACTAGTAATTTGGTAAGGACCAATAAAGCGAGGAGTTAGCTTCTTCGACTTCAATGCTCGACCAACGCCGGTTGTAGGAGTAACTCGCAAAAACACATGATCACCATCTTGAAATTCCAAGTCTTTTCTCCTTTTATCATGATAACTCTTTTGTCGACTTTGAGAAATTCTCATCTTTTCTCTAATCATCTTCACCGTCTCAGTAGTCTCTCTAACCAATTCTGGTCCAAGCACCACACTTTCACCCGACTCATGCCAACACAAAGGAGTTCTACACCTCCGACCATACAAAGCCTCGAACGGTGCCATTCCAATACTAGCATGAAAACTATTGTTATAAGTAAACTCAATCAAAGGAAGATATGTATCCCATGAACCACCATGTTCAAGAATACAAGCACGTAACAAGTCTTCCAACGATTGAATCGTCCTTTCTGTCTGACCATCAGTTTGAGGATGATAAGCCGAACTCAACCTCAACTTTGAACCCAAAGCCTCTTGCAAGCTCTTCCAAAATTCAGAAGTAAACCTCGAATCTCTATCCGAAATAATACACAAAGGAATACCATGTAATCTCACAATCACATGCGTATAAATTTCTGCCAACTTCGATACGGGATAAGTGATGTTAATAGGAATAAAGTGAGTCGACTTCGTAAGCCTATCAACAATCACCCAAATCGCATCATGTCCTCTTGGTGTATTCGGTAACCCCGTTACGAAATCCATAGAAATGTTATCCCATTTCCATTCTGGAATTTCTAACGGTTGCATCAACCCTGCAGGTTTCTGATGCTCCACTTTAGACTTCTGACAAGTCAAACAAGCATAAACAAACTGAGACACCTCTCTCTTCATGCCCGACCACCAAAATAGTTTCTTTAAATCTTGATACATTTTGGTCGCTCCGGGATGAATACTCAAATTGCTTCTATGACTTTCTTCCAAGATCATTCTTTTTAAATCCACATCATCGGGAATACAAATCCTATCACAGAACCTCAAAACACCCTGAGCATCTAACTTGAAATCTTCATTTTCAGTTTGTCCAATACCAACCAACAAATCAATAAGTTTCACATCAAGCTTCTGAGCTTCTCTAACACTATCAAGGAAATCATTATTGATCTTTAACATTCCAAAGATAACACTCTTCGGTGTCACTTCTATTACAAGACTCATATCTCTAAATTTCTCAATCAATTCCAACTCTTTCACCATCAACAGTGACATATGCAAAGTCTTTCGACTTAAAGCATCGGCCACCACATTAGCTTTACCAGGATGGTAATTCAATCCAAAATCATAATCTTTCAACAATTCAAGCCACCGTCTTTGTCTCATATTAAGCTCTTTCTGATCGAACAAGTACTTCAAACTTTTATGGTCACTAAATACTTCAAATCTAGAACCATAAAGATAATGCCTCCAAATCTTAAGCACAAAAACAACCGCTGCAAGCTCCAAATCGTGCGTAGGATAATTCTTCTCATGAATCTTCAATTGCCTAGAAGCATAAGCAACTACTTTGCCATTTTGCATAAGTACACCACCTAAACCCATCTTAGAAGCATCACAATAAACAACAAATGGTTCTTCAGGATTAGGTAGAATCAAGATCGGAGCCGTTGTCAACCTTTTCTTCAATTCAACAAAACTTTCTTCACACTTGACATCCCACACAAACGCAGCTCCTTTACAAGTCAACTTTGTCAAAGGAAGCGCCAACTTAGAAAAACTTTCAATGAACCTTCTATAGTAACCAGCCAATCCTAAGAAACTTCTAATCTCGGTAACAGACTTAGGAGTTTCCCACCTCAACACAGCATCGACTTTAGAAGGATCAACTGAAATGCCATCACCAGAAATGACATGCCCCAAAAAGCTCACTTCACTTAACCAGAACTCTCACTTTGATAACTTAGCATAAAGTTTCTTCTCTTTCAGAACTTCCAACACGATACGCAAATGTTCTGCATGCTCTTCTTTCGATTTAGAATAAACCAGAATATCATCAATGAAAACAACCACGAAACGATCTAAGTAAGGATGGAAAATACGATTCATGTACTCCATGAATACTCCCGGTGCATTAGTGACACCGAAAGGCATCACCAAATATTCGTAATGTCCGTACCTCGTCCTGAAAGCAGTTTTCTGAACATCCTCTTCTTTCACCCTTATTTGATGGTAACCCGATCTCAAATCAATCTTACTAAACATACGAGCGCCAACCAATCGGTCCATCAAATCATCAATTCTAGGAAGTGGATACCTATTCTTGATAGTTACTTTATTCAACTGACGATAATCAATACAAAGTCTCATGCTACCGTCTTTCTTCTTCACCAATAACACAGGAGCTCCCCACGGCGACACACTAGGTCTAACAAACTTCTTCTCGAGCAAATCTTCTAATTGGCTCTTCAATTCTGCTAACTCAGATGCGGACATTCTGTATGGTTCCATAGAGATAGGTCTGGTACTAGGGACAAGATCCACAAAAAATTCAACTTCTCTTTCTGGAGGTGCACTAGGAATCTCATCAGGGAATACTTCGGGAAAATCGCACACCACCGGAAAGTTTGCTATCACAGCTTGACTCTCCACAGAAAGAGTCGCCATCAACAAGAAAACCAATGCCTCATCCTTCATGAACTCATTCAACTGCTTCGTCGACACCAACATAGATTGTTCTTCTTCTACTAAGGAAGAAAACCTCACAGTGTTGTTATAGCAATTGATATGGACATAATTAGCTTTTAACCAGTCCATACCTAAAACCACGTCCAACCCGACAAGCGGTAAACAAACAAGATCCACCACAAAGTCTCTATCAAATATTGATAAAGGGCAACTTGCACACACAAAAGAAGTAGTAATTGTTCCCTTAGCCGGAACTTCTACCACCATATCTCTATCCAGAGACGACAAAGTGAGACCCAATCTCTTTACACAATCAACAACAATAAAACAGTGAGTAGCACCAGTATCAATAATAGTAATAAGAGGAAAGCTATTAATGAAACTAGTACCTCGAACAAGACCATCCTCGTTTGCCATCGGAGCACCCGACAAAGCAAACACCTTTCCTGCTCCTTGAGTCCTCTTAGGCTTCTTACATTGAGCACTAATGTGACCTCCCTCGCCACAATTAAAGCAGACCACATCCTTATGTCTACAATCGCGAGTCATATGGCCCACTTCTCCACATCGAAAACATCTCACCTCATTCTCCTTAGCTCTAACATCGCTTCGGCAAACATTACTCTTGTGGCCAGGTTTCCCACACTTGTAACAAACAATACTAGCAGGAGCATCTCCCCCACTAGTTCTTCGCCCTTGAAACGCTTTCTGTTTCCCTTTACCAGCTGGAGCATCATAAGGTTTTCCACGGCTTTGCTGACCTTTGTTTCTCTTATCAGACATAATCTTATAATGAGCATTACTGTCCTCCTCAAAGATCCTACAACTATCAATCAAATCCGAAAAGACACGGATTTTTTGATAACCAACAACTTTCTTAATCTCAGGACGCAAACCATTTTCAAACTTGATGCATTTAGAGAACTCGCCATTCGGCCCATCATAATGCGGATAGAACTTGGCCAACATAGTGAACCTTGCAGCATAATCAGTGATGGACATGCTTCCTTGCTTTAATTCAAGGAACTCTATCTCCTTCTTTCCCCGAACATCTTCCGGGTAATACTTCCTCATGAATTCCCTTCGAAAAACTTCCCATGTCACTTCCTCACCAGCAATCTCAAGCCTCTGACGGGTTTCAACCCACCAGTCATCCGCTTCAGCACTTAGTTTATGAGTACCATAACGGATCCTTTGCACAGGAGTGCAATCCATCACACGGAAGATTCTTTCAATCTCCTTCAGCCATGCCAAAGCACCTTCGGGATCATACTTTCCTTGGAAAGTAGGAGGATTCTCTCTTTGGAAGGTTGCCAAACTACGAGACCCAGCGTTCTCGTCAGCATTCAGCGGGTTTTGGAAAGCCTGATCCATTGCCTGCATAGCAGCAGCAAGAGCCTCATCATTCCTACCAGCGTTCCTTCCAGCCATAACAACTTCTGCTCACAACAAAACAAGGATTAGAATAAATAAATAACAATACTTGATTGATAAACGACAACAAACTCAACAACTTGGTCGGACAGACCGACCTGCTTTGATACCACTATTGTAACACCCCAATTCTACCCCTCGTAATTAATAATAAAATCAGAGTTTCAAAATTTCATCCAAACATAAATTGAGGTATCACATATTCGTGTTTTCATCACTTTGCATTATAATGCACATCACAAAAATCAAAAGTCGGATATACCGATTCATAACATAAATCATCATATAAACATATAACTAATCACAACACAGCGGATGTGTTCACAAAATGTATGTATCATCATGTTATCATCAATACATAAAGTCATAAGATAGTATACATAAACTATCCTATCAAAATAATAACGTCGCCCAAATCCCGAGTGTTACTACTATCAGAGCAGAGCGACTCAAAATAAAGAGACTCGAGCTAATCCTCATCATCCTCGCGGATCACCTGCACGTTACCAATATAAAGGCAACGGCGAAACAAGTAAAGGGTGAGATACTCCAAAACATATAATTAAAGGCATGATAAAATATATAAATAGTTTTGGAATCATAAATGATATAGATTAATAATAATATGTCAACAAATATCAAATTTCACATACTTTAAAGTCATCATTTAGTGTATAAGATCAACACTTTAATATCATCACATAATCCCCATAATCATGTCAAAACAAGACATAAACTCCATCGCCATAAACTCATATCGTCGCTTTACCGTCATGGTATATCCATCGCATAATTTTCATGAAATTATCACATCATAATCACTTTATATTCAACACAAAAATCATCACAAAATAAAGTATCATATAACATCGCAATTCATTGTAAGTCATCAAATAAAACTCAACGCCAAAAGACTCAAAAATAAACATAACCGACTCCATGAGACACGACTATGTTATGCATGTGGTACCCGTCGCTTTTGTCCATAATTAGGGACATTCGGCATAAAAGCCCATCGTCGCTTTGGCATAAAAGCCCTCGTCGCTTGGCATAAAAGCCCTCGTCGCCAATGCAATGTATGTGACTCGACAACACGACATAACAAAACATCATCATCGCACATCAAAATTTGGTATAAAACCCACGTCGCCATATTTATCCACATCAAGATAAACATATCATCGCATTGCATATCATCAAGTACTCATTATAAATAAATCGTCGCAAACATCATATTTAATCACACCACTTCATAATCAAATAATTCACTAAATTTCAAACACGGAAAAATAGTCAAACATCAATAATCGTCGCGAAAGTCATTCATAATAATCGGAACCAATCATAATCATTAACGTTGAAATCAGATTGTCCATACGCGACTTAAACCGACTAAAACGCAACCCGGTTCAACTTAACCGTAAATTGACTTATTTCGGGTCGCTCCTTTAAAAACTCGCAATCTCGAAAAACTAACTTTACCACGATGTTCTACACGTCAAAATTAGTTAGCACGTCAATTTTCGTTAAATTCGGAACAACTTGCTCCGTCGCCGAAATTTCCGAAATCAGAACAAAATCGGATTCCAAATTAAATCGGTTAACTTATATCATATTTGTATTTAATTAATATAAATATTTAATATATTAAATTAAGAAATGAAAAACAAAACATTAATTAATTAATTAATTTTTCTAAACTTGAATACTGCTATTATGTTTTTGAAGTATATACTGCTAGTTCTAACTTAGGTACATACTGTTAGTTCTATTTTTGTTTTTCTAAACTTTAATAAAATAACATAGTGCAAATTTTCGTTTACCTATACTGCTATTCCATTTTTTCATTTATGCTACCTTGTTAAACATACTTTTTCTTAGCATAACTTAAATACTATACTGTTAGTTTTGTCTTTACAAACTAATTTAATTGCTATGCTGTTAATATTTTTAGGAAAAGGAAACATACTGTTAGTTTTGGTTTTACAAACTATGTTAGTTTTGGTTTTACAAATTAACTTAATTGATATGCTGTTGGTATTTTTAGGAAAATGAAAGATACTGTTAGTTTTGAAAAAAATGATAACCTGCGCTAGTTTAGAAGACAAGAAATATACTGTTATTTCATTTCTAACTTCATACTGCATATTTGATAAGCTAGCTTCATACTATTTATTTAATAAACTAACTTTACTGCTACTTTAGTCTTAGTACTACATTATTTTACTAAACTAATTATATTGTTACTTAGTTTCTAAACTTCATTTCAATTACTAAACACTAATTCAACAACAACAACAACACCTAATTAACTCTTCTAATTTCTATCTCAACAAAACTCAAGAACCCTAACATCAATTTTTCCCCAAATCCAAAATATATCAAATCAAACTTTAACTATAAGTATTGGAAAATCAAACCCCTTACCTTAGATACTTGAAATGATTCTTGATGATTTCAACCAACCCAAAACCCAAGCTATGGTGTTCTTCTTGCTCTTCTCTCCAAGACCTTTAGTTCTCTCTAAGTGTGTTTTTGATGTTATGTCATAAAACAAGGAAATTGTGGGTTTTGTTTGTTTAGAAGCAAGACATGAGCTAGCAAAATACCCAAAAAGCCCTTCTTAAAATATACTACTAATTAACACTAAATAATATCAAATAATATTATTAACCCAAATAATTAAAATAACTCCAAAAAAATAAATATCAGTCCGAATAATATTTTACCGAACCGAACAGAATAAAAACCGGACCAAACAAAATAATTACCGGTCCCTCAAAAAAAATACCGGACCGAATAAAATAATTACCGGTCTGAATAAAACGTCGCCGAATATATTAACATATATAACAGTTAATTTAAATATTCTCGTCGCAAAAATAAACGTCAAACGGTAATTCGAAATATTAATATAATATAATATTAAATAAAACGGGGCGTTATAACTTGGCCCCAAATGGTACACCCACCTTCTTCAATAACCGCTTTGGCGTCCTTGAGAGAAGCCATTTTCAAGGGAGGTCTGGTGATCTTCGGCATATTGGTAACATTATCAGCTGCAGCGATGGTCTGGGGAACCTCTTCGAAGTTCTGACACGGAGCCTCGATGAACTCACCATCCATTTCCACATACCTGAAAGAGTTCAGGTGACTTACCATGTACTCTTCTTCACCATGTACCGTGAAAATCTTTCCTTTCACCGGGTACTTCATCATCGGATGCATAGTGGACATGACAGCTCCCGCCCCATGGATCAAAGGGCGACCCAACAAACAAGAATAAGATGGTCTGATATCCATCACGTAGAAGATGGAATCAAAGGTCTGAGAACCAACTTTGATGGGGATGTCCACCTCCCCGTGCACCACTCTTTGATGGGCTTCAGGGCCAAACCTTCACAGTCTAATCTATCCAGAGCCTTCTTGGGCAGCATGTTCAATGATGAACCCGTATCTACTAGAACATGGGCCAAAGTAGTGCCCCTACATTCGATGGAGACATGCAGCGCATCATTGTGTTTTCTTCCTCTGGGTGTCAGATCGGCATCAAAAACCGTTATCAACCGTCAAACTGGCCACACAATCTTCAAATTGGTCAGCGGAGGTTTCCTGTGGCACATGAGCATTCTTGAGGAATTTTACCAAAGCCTTTGCATGAGCTTCAGAGCATAATAGTAGGGCCATCATTGAAATATTGGAAGGGGTATGCCCCAGCTGTTCGACCACATTGTAGTCACTCTTTTTAATTATCTTCAAGATTTCTTCCATTTCCTTCTTGGAAGCTTCTGGAATAGATTCTGAATGCGCCTTCATCTAGACAGGCTCAATCAATATGTATTTTCCCCAAGTCTTGGCCGACTCGGTGATAGGGGTGGCAATAGGGGTAATCACAGGAATTGCGGTGGTAGTATCAACAGGAACAACAGTAGGAATGATCGCAGGAATAGTAATAGCTTTTGGAGGAGAAATCTTAGGGGATAACACTCTTTCACTTCTTTTTATTTTGCTGGTCCCAACGTGTTGCCAATGTCGGGATCAGTATTTCCAGAAACTTGGTCTTTAGCAACCAACAAGTCTTGCTTGACCCATGGTAATAGACGTCATCCCCATAGTTCCAGGGAACAGCCTTGTCCGAGGAGTAATGGATTGGCCCTGGCATAGTGATGATCAGGGGAGCCAACTTTGGAGCAGATGTAATCCTGACGGGTCTTTTGGTGGAGACCCTGGGAGGATTGGAGGAAATGGTTATAATCGAAACATCCTTACAAGAAACAGTTGTAACTGGAGTCTTTTCAAATAGGATCTCTTTATCATCCATCAGGCGGTGAACACCTGCTTTCAACAAATAACAACCAGTCGGTAGAGATAAACATAAGTGGCAATCTTCATAACAGCCATGAAATAAACCAACTTGCAACAAGTTCCACTTAATAGTCATGAGAGGAGTAACAAGTTCCTCAACAGAAGTAACAAACATATCATCGTCAATAACATTGACACCACGGCCGTGCTTGGACATGGGAGCAGTTATAACATTGGGAATCTCAGGAGCGTCAAATTCAATCTCCTTCTCCTCGATAAGGTCTTGCACCTTGTTTTTCAAAGCCCAACAATCATTTGTATCATGACTTGGACTTTCTGAATGGTAAGCACAACGAGCATTTGGGTTGTAGCGAGGAGACACAGTGTTGGGATTCGCGGGAGCTTCCCTCAAGGTTACCAGATTGGATTTCAGTAGGTGAGGCAAGAATTGAGTCAAAGTCATATTTATCCAGGTGAATTTCCTTACATGTCTTTCTGCTCTAGGCTGATTATTTCGTTGTTGAGTATCTGCAGGCTTGGATATCATAACAGCCCCTACCGTTGGACGATGCTTGGTTCTGCCCTAATTTCGTTGATTGTAAACAACACTGACCTCTTTTTTCCCTATGAAAGTTCTCTTTCCCGCACTTGAAGAGGCATCCTTCTGAATCTTACAACTTCTAATCCCAACTTCCACTCTTTCTCCCGTCAAAATCAACTCAGTAAAGCCGGCTGAGGAGCTTCCAATCAGATGATTGAAAAACGGATCAAATAGGGTACCCAAAAACATATCCACTAACTCCCTATCAGACAGGGGGTTGGACTATTCCTTCTAAGTCCATCCACCTCTGAGCATAGTCCTTAAAACCCTTGCTCGAACCCATAGACATAGTTTGGAGTTGTATACGGGTGAGAGTAAGGTCTGCATTATACTGATAATGCTTGTAGAAAGCAGCAACCAGGTATTCCTAGTTATGAATATTAGTTCCCTCCAACTGATGGAACCACTCTAGTTGAGTCCCAGATAGACTGTCTTGAAAGAAGTGGACCCATACGTCCTTGTCTGCAGTGTGAGGCTGAATATTTCTCACATAAGATTAGAGATGCATCTTGGGACATGAGACCCCATCATATTTGGCGAACACCGGAACCTTGAACTTCTGTGGGATAACAACCCTAGAGACCAAACCCATCTCTTCAAAATCCATCCCAGGTACCTTCTGGATTTCCATTGCATTCAAGCTATCCTCTAGCTGTTTGTATTTTTCTTCGGTCGGAGGATACTGTTCCTCATTATAGTCAGTCTCATTATCATATTCCCTTGGACCAGGGTCTTCCTCTCTTGTTTCCCTTCTTGATTGTCTCCTTCCTTTAACGAAAATGTTAGCTCTACAACTTGCCTTAATGGTCCTTTGAACCTCCTTCCCGAATTCACCACACAAGCCGACTTCTTTGGCTTCTTGGTCTTCTCTTTAACAACCAGGGATTTCAGTTCTTCTTGTCCCTTGGCCAGAGCCATGATCATTTGTTGAAACTGAGCATTTTGAGTTTGTAGGTCCTTTACTGTTTGTTCGAGAGCCATTGCTGAAATAAACAACGAAGAAGATGACAAACCTGCTTTGAAACCTGTTTATGCAATGATATGTATGATTTATGCATGCAATGTTTTCAAGGATTTCTAAGACTTAAATTTGCTTAAACAGAAAGAGAACAACTCTAATTGCATTAAGAAGTTTTAACGATCACAATGATGCCTCTTGGGCTTACAAAGGAAGTAACAAAGCAAAAGTAAACTCCCAAAGCAAAGAAAAACTCAAGCTTCCCACAGGCACATCCTCTTTGGTGCAATGTAAGCATTTATACTCTTCTCTTCATGAAGTAACCTAGTGAGCTCTAAAACCTTCTTCTCGCTGGCGTAGAATTGGGTTTCAAAGGTATCCCATTTTTCTTTGAGTCTGATCCAGAATCTCCGTAGCTCCTCGAAATCAGTTGGCATGTCAGGATGAAGAATAACGCAAGGAGTGTCTCCCTCAGCAATTGGCTCCATAATCACAGGTAAGAAGGTGAGGTAAGGCATTATAAGACATTGAGCACGAGCTCATACCCATTTGAGGTAAGGCTCAAGAGGGATGGAATTATTATGCCCCAGTGTCTTGCTATCAACTCTGTTTAGCATGCCCCAAGCTCGAATGAACCTCTTACGATAACCCTGAACATCATTCTCATAGTCAAATGTGATTCCTTGGACGAGTGTGTCGTGAGGACCATCCCTTATAGCATAACCAAATTTTCGCAACACCAAATAGGGATTATAAGTGATTCCTCTTCTAATGCCTAAGAGAGGGACATTAGGGAATTCCCCATAGTGATCAATGATGTAACATTCTCCAAGGATCAAGAACACCAATGAATATCCGAATGCGTGAGGGACATCAACCTATGAGACCATCTCATACCCTGCTCATTTTTCAAAACAGACCGAGGTAGGTGCAAAATAAACCACCTAGCCAATAAAGGAGTGCAACACATAAGGGTCCCTCTTCTCTTTAGAGTGCGAGTATGCAGAGAGTGTAGAATATCTCCAAGTAAAGTAGGCGCCAGATTATGAGACAAAAAAATCTTGATCGCATTCACATCTATGAGCTGGTCCGGGTTAGGGAATAGTACTGTCCCATAGATGAGAAGGGCCAAAACTTATTCAAAAGCTTGTAAATCCAGGGTATCCCAAAAATGGTGAGCTTTCTCAAACAGAAACTTAGCTATAAATCCCTTGATGCCTCTTCTAGTTTCCAATTTACCACTACATCAAACCGTTGCAAAGACAGAGCTTGAGAAATCTCTTCAGGTTTTGGGTCTCTTTCCATACCGTTGAATGCTAACTGATTAAGGATAGGTACCCCCAATAACTGAGAAAACTCCCATAGTAGGCACTAACTGGTAATCGGGAAAAGTAAAGCAGTGATGTAAAGGGTCAAAGAACTGAAAGAGCATATTTATCATTTCATCATCAGGGTTTGAAGTGACCAGGTTGAGAAGTCGACCATGTCTTTCAGTGAAGGTAGAGCTTTTAGGAATCCTTGATGCTAATTCCTTGAGTTTAAGAGGTACCCTTACAAGGTTGACCTGGATAGTATTCCTGCGAGAAAACGCCATATCATACAAGACAAGACAAAGATAAGCCCTAGAAAATCCTTGAAATGGTTAGTATTACATGCCATGTTATTATGTCATGATTATGCTAAAAAATCACAGATATAGCAAGCACAAGCAAATCACACAAAAACCTTAGGTTTAAGGTGTGCATGGGTTTTAAGGTAATACCCTCTTGAAGTTTTGATTGGTTCAACCTGTCCTATAAATAGTAACTAGGTTCTACGGGATCTCAATATCACTGATCTTTCCCACAAGTTTCTTTCCGATAGATAACTGACTTGCCACCAAATAATACTTGGGAGTCAAATCTCAATGAGTGTAGTATCGAGTATCAACCGACTTTAGGGATACACCAAATACGACTATCTCACTACGTCCTAATAGCCAAGTTGTTCAATTAAGGTTCTAATGTCAATTGACGCTTCATGACACCATACATCGACCCCGTATTCTCCTTGATTAACTCAAGGGCTACCGATACCCACCAAAATTTCGCATCAACGTATCTATCGCTTCAACCGTATTGGTAAAACCCGCACAGTTTCCATGATCTATTGTTACTTACTTAAAAGGTTTCCCCAGATCCGGGTGTAGGATCTATAGTAACCCAAACAATACCCTTAAAAGTAAAGCAATCAAAACAAACAAAGAAAACAAATTAGAAATGAACTAGACCCTAAGGTAAACCCCACTTTTATTATAATCCCCAACAGAGTCGCCAGTTCTGTGATACGGTGGCAGAACCGACTATTTACACTGGTTTTGCATTCTGTATTTGCAAATATTGCGGTAAGCAAGAGTCACCACCGAATTTTCTTTTATCCAATAAATAAAAGGGTGAAAAGAACAGAAAAAGACCTTTTTCGAGATTTTGAGTAATGGGGGTAGATTATGAAAAGGGAAGGTATTAGCACCCTTTCCATTCATGCTTTTCCACGGGCTCTTAGGTACTTGCTCATTTTGAAAACTGTTTTCGTGTTTATGTGTTTTGAAAAGTTTTGTTTGAAAAATGCCCTAGTGCGGCGATTCACTTTATGATAACTCTTGTATCAGTCCTCAAGAGTGTGATAAAGCGTTTTTTTGAAAAGGTTTTGAAAGTGTGGTGTGAAAATGAATTAGATTTGAGCAAGTTCTTAACAGCTATCTACCTACTCGAAAAGGCGTTCTTTTCCTCCTTTCCTTTAGATAGTGCTATCATACTATTAGTGAGTAGGTAGCCCTATCGTTGGATGTTGATGGACTATCAAAAGGGACGTTTATGGTCATTGAAGGCAACATGTAGAGATACCTTAGCAGTTCGAAGAGACTGTCATCATATATTTGTAGACAACATCGAGGGACAAGATCATTTCTCGTAGGCAACTCGAGGGACATTGAGGGACTATGATCTTTTATGATGAATTTAAACTGAGAGTCTTTGTTAAGAGTATCCCTACGTTTGAGGGACATGACCATTTCTGAAGGCAACCAAAGTAGGAGATACCCTAGAGGTGTGAGTATGCAATAGTGTGATTTTTTTCCAGGTATTTTTATCATGATGTTAGTTGTAACGCCCCGATAATTTAATTAATTATTTAATTAAAATTATTAGTTGAAGTTGAACAATGTTGTAAATTATTGTTAAGTTACGCTGTGGTATTATTTGATTAAATGATGGTTTAATAATATTAAATATATTGGAGCAGTATATGATTAATTGTTGGACCAATAAGAATTACTAGAATTACAAGGTTAAGTGGATATAAAAGAAATTAGTTTAATTGAGAAAAAGTGAGAGAATAGACGGGAGAAACTCATTCCCGTTTTTATTGCAGCAGTCTCACTAAATCAGCAATCCTGGATTCGTTAACCGTTGGATCATGCTCAAATTTCGTGGGTAGGTTCGCAACACCTATATCTAACTTTTGACCGTTGGGATATTCAAAATAAAGTCTGAGTTGGGAGATATCATCATTACAATATAGCTACATATTTGGGAAAATTTTCAGCTTTGATTCTGATCTAGAGAGAAAAAATCTTGGAAGGTTTTGGTACAAGAGAAGTTGCAGAGAAGAGAAATATAAGGATTTTGAAGATAAGAAGAGGGATACGTGGAAGTTACACTAAGCGACCAAGAGGAGATTCAATCGGAGATCCTTAGAGTTACCTTCAATCTAAACCAGGTAAGGGCGGGGTTCAATCTCTATAACTGGGTATATGATAAACCGTATGTGGAGTTGGGTTGTATAAATTTGTGCCATGAATTGTTGTCAATTCAGTTATATTATGATTCTGTGAAGATTATCAGTCCTGCAATTTTAGTTGTCAGTGAATGTTCATAATGTGTTGGTGAAGTTGTTCTACAATTTATTTAAATCGTATTTTTATTATGATGTTGTTATGGCTATTATTGAGTTGTTGTCCTGAGATGAGACTTGAAAGAACATATAGGAGTGGTGGAAAGACTATGTCATATCTTATATTAATAAGTTAATATAATTAGTAAAATAATTTAGTATCAGATTGGATTAAGAAGTTGCAGGAATAAATTGTAATGCTTTAGTCAAATAAATAGCAGGATATATATGTAAGAGTAGTAGAAATAATAATGTATGGACTAATTTAGCTGAGCATTGTTAGGAAGTATCGGTAGATGTAGAAATTGCAAATTATCATACAGAAAGTATAACGGAGAATTTCAGTAACAGGAGGAATAATTTGAAATTGGTTTTGGTTTATAACTAATATTTATCACTGACAGGAAGTTGTAGTAATAGAAGTTGTAGATAACAAACAAGTAGTTTTGGCGGAGACCAGTAATAGCAATAAGCTAAATAATAGAGGTAGCATAATTTAGTAGAATAAATTGATTAGTAGCAGTATAAATTAATTGTAGTAATAAGAGTATATAAAACAATACCGATTAGCCGAATTTGTAGATTTAAGCGATAAAAGTAGTTAACCGGAATTAGTTCAAATTGTCAGAGTGAGTTGTATATACATATGGGTACTTTTAGTTGGTTTGTTTTGTTAGAATTATGTAGAATAAAGTTGATTTACAGGTGAATTCGAATTAAGTTGAATGGTTCTGGTTAATGGAATTGCGTTGTATACCTTGCTGAAAAATATGAAATTGCACGTGATGATGAATTTGGTTGAATTGCCTCTATTTATGGGCAATATTATGTTGTAGGCCTATGGCCAATATTGAGATATTTTGTTGATGTGATTGTCTCTGTGAATTCTTGTTGATAATGTGAAGTTGCAGAGATTTTAGATGATGATGAATTACCTCTATTTACTGGTAATAATGGTGATGTGGGCTTATGCCTTGAGATGAATGATGATTGTTGTTAGCATATGATAGTGCATTCATTGAGTCACATACATTTGCATACTATGTAGTGGCCTGTATTGGTGGATTTTGTGAAGGCCTGCATTGGCAAACTGCGAAGAAGGCTTATGCCTTATTGATGCCAATTTTTAAGTTGGGAGTTCTGCTCCGATGGTACCACATGCATATGCATTGTGATTGATTCACATTTGATGTTTCATCTTGAGTTGTGGTGAAGATAAATTCGTTGTTGCTTTATGTTGTTGACTTGTTGTGACAAGTATTATCTAAAAGCTGCGAATTTGGTAGTTATGTCGTGTTGATGTTTTATTATGATTAAAGTTGATTGTAAGTTGTGAAGTGGTGAATTTATATGATCTGACTTAATATATTATTTATATATGAATAATTATAAAATTTGACATCTCACCCCTTCTATTTGAATGTTTCCCTCTGTTGATAACGTGCAGGTAATCTAGAAGGATAGTTATTACCTCGTTAGTTAGAGTCGGTGTTGTCACTCTGATATGCAGCACTAGGGGGGATTAACGCTTGATGTTTAGTTGTTGATTATTATTTCAGTTGCTGAATTTTTAAGTTGATTACATGAAATAATTGTTGTCTTGAGGTTGTTTTAGTTGAATAAAAGATGTGAAGTGAATTGAAGTTGAGTATGTATATTCCGTTGTTTATCAATAAAAAGTTGTTTAATTTTGAAGAATAAATCAGATTGTTATCGGTTCATCCGAGTTAAGTTTTATGTATCTGTTTGTATACGATTAAATGAAGATTGATTTTTAGTTGAAAATGTAGCACCCTATTTATGTTGAACTCTGATTTTCTTATTATTCGCCGGGTAGAAATGGGGTATTACATTAGTGGTATCATAACAGGTCGGTCTGTCTGACCAAGTTGTCTAATGTTGTTTGTTCCTTAATACATGACAGGTGTGTGAAACACTATCGGTACTTGTTTGCCTTAACTGCAGGAAGTTGGTTGAAGATAAGTGGGGGAGAAGCTTTGCTTCTCGAATATGTTCAATTGAAAGGTGTTGGTTCAGTGTGCTATCGACGATGATAATGCAAGAATTGTTGGAGTCTTGTTATTCTCGAATTTGAAGGTGACTTGGATTCAAGGTCTTGTTGTTAGTTGAGTTAGAGCGCCTTGAGAGAAATTGATCAGACATTGTTGGTGCTTACTTCTCGAAGAATGAAGAGCGATGTAATATTTGTTGATTTACAAAGCAAGTGTAAGATGTAGATGTTTAAACAATGATGGAGTAATAGAGTTGCTGTAACTTCTGTGTTGGGATCACATAAGTGATTGTCGGAAGTAGTTGACGTTGATAAGTAGTTGTGAATCGCGAGTCTGAGTCAAAACTTGAAGAAGTGAGTAGCAATGCGAAAAGAATTGTTGTCCTGGTGTTTTGGAACCTGAAATTTGGCGAAGGAATGCATCTCTCGAGTTATAAGAAGTTTGGGAGCACGAGATATGTTAAGAGTTGTTTGGAATATGTCTAAGTTGAAGACAAATGAGTTTCGGAGTGGAATTTCTATAAGCGAATCGCAGGAAACTGCAAAATTATTATGGGACTTCGAAAATTCATAACTAGAGTTTTAGACATCCGATTTGAGTTCCGTTTGAAGAGTTGGAAAGCTAACGAAATGAGATTCATTTTAAAAATGGTTCCAGTAGTTGTAATAGATTCATTTATCACGTGATGATATTGGAAGTAAGTGCAGTTTGTTGTTAAACTTGTCTTTGGGACTAGACTTGTTCTTCAGTGTTGTAGGGGACGTCAGCGTCTGAGTTGGGTGAATTAAAGGAGAAATTGGAAGATTTATTTAAAGTAATTTGTGAACTCAAAGGTATCATTTGGAAAGCTTTGGTGTTATTAATTATAACCAAAGACGATAGTGCGAGGTTCTGTGGAATTTACGGTGTCGAAAGGGAGGAAGATTTATGCTAAGTTGTCAGGACGTATGTTATAGTTTTAGGAGAAGAGTTCTCTTGAGTAATTTTATTTCCAAGTGAAAGTGTATGTGGATCCATTCAAGGTGAATGCAGTTCTAAGTTGGAGAACGATGAATTTTGTTATAGAGGTTAGTAGCTTGTTGAGCTTAGGTGATTACTATCGTAGTTGTTTGAGGTGTAGATATATATGAAATGTTGTTAGATAAGATGATAATGTTGAGAGTGTGATCGGAATGAGTTTGAGAGGTGGAGATACATGTATTTTTTATGTTGTGAAATTCGAAAGAGGATTAAGAGTTTAAGAATGTTGTTAGAATCCTTTATGTAGATAAAGACTCAGACTAAAGTGAAAGGATTTGTAATGTATTGATATGCCAACAGATCTCGAGTTAGAAAATGATTGATCATCGTGGGATGGTGGGTGAATACGGATTAGACATGTTGTGTTTTAGAAAACTTGAATACGAGTTTTAAGGAAAAGCTATTATGGTTTGGTACGACGATTTATACTCCCTTATGGTTGTCGAATACTAATTGACAAATTGAGGAACTGATCACCCTTAATCCATTATTAATAGGAGATGAGATTATGTTGGATGTTATAGATTTGTCTTGCTATCTTAATGGTGTGAAAAAGTATGGATGTTATATCGCGAGAATAACCGCTCACCAATTTGTGTGAAATTGGTAGGGGAGTCGTTGAGTGAGAGTTGAGACGTAATGAACAATTCGGAGTAGTGGGTTTGTATGCGAGCTAACATCGCAAAGTGAAAGATTGAGAATATCAAGTGAACAATTATTTTATGACAAATGTTAAAGAAATTTTGGGATTAGATTGAAACTTGTAAACCATATAATCGACGGAAAATTTAATGAGGATGATGACTTAAGATGGATGATCAGAGTTGCACAGTTGAAGCGTGATGTGGCGCAATTTCTATGCGTGTACGACTCGTTAGAAGTGAAGGATTAAAACATCATAAGCCTATGGGAATGGTGTGTCTTAACTTACATGCTTGATTTGGTGGATGATTGATATAGAGATGTTGTGCCAGGGCACTATGTTTACTAGTAAACATTTGCGGATTTTATAATAAGATTGTTGTGGATTGTTGGTTGATGGTGAGCTATGGGTATTGCTTGTTGAGTTATACAGTTAAGTTGATGTTGTAATGATTTTGTTATCATTATTGAGATGTTATTGCTGGTTACCATAAGTGATGAATACTATCCTATAATATGACGAAGTTAATTTTGTTGACTATGTTGATGTCACTATAATGGTGAATAAAGTTGTTGATGTTTTGTTGATAGTTCACATACCTATACGTATGAGAATAAAGTTGTATACGCACTTTGGTATTGGGAAAGTTGTTAAGAGGTGACGTGGTATATCCTAGTATAAGTGAGTTATGGTTATTACATTTCTACTGTGGGAGTTGTTATGTCAGAGTGTTGCCGAAAAGGTTGGTAAGTTATTGACGGGTGTGTCGTGAGGGTGTTAAGTGATTAACATGCGTGTAGTATATTTACATCATGTTTGAGTTGTTACTATGTCAAAAAGTAGTGGCCGAAGTGTTGGTAAATGCGAAGTTTGAGGATTAGAGAGTTGGATACGAGGTTCGTGTTAAGGATGGAAATATCGAGTAGATTTTCGAGGACGGAAATATCCTAAGTGAGGGAGAGTTGTAACACCCCGATAATTTAATTAATTATTTAATTAAAATTATTAGTTGGAGTTGAGCAATGTTGTAAATTATTGTTAAGTTGCTCTGTGACATTATTTGATTAAATGGTGGTTTAATAATATTATATATATTGGAGCATTATAAGATTAATTGTTGGGCTTATTTAAGTGATGTCATGTAGTGAATATGAGAGTATGGGTATTGGCCCAATAAGAATTACTAGAATTACAAGGTTAAGTGGATATAAAAGGAATTAGGTTAATTGAGAAAAAGTGAGAGAATAGACGGGAGAAACACATTCCCATTTTTATTCTAGCAGTCTCACTAAATCAGCAATCCCCGATTCGTTAACCGTTGGATCATGCTCAAATTTTGTGAGTAGGTTCGCAACACCTACATATAACGTTTGACCGTTGGGATCTTCAAAATAAGGTCTGAGTTTAGAGATATCATCATCGCAATGTAGCTACATATTTGGGAAAATTTCCAGCTTTGATTCTGATCTAGAGAGAAAAAATCTTGGAAGGTTTTGGTACAAGAGAAGTTGCAGAGAAGAGAAAAATAAGGGTTTTGAGGAGAAGAAGAGGGATACGTGGAAGTTACACCAAGCGGCCAAGAGGAGATTCAATCGGAGACCCTTAGAGTTACCTTCAATCCAAACCAGGTAAGGGTGGGGTTCAATCTCTATAACTGGGTATATGATAAACCGTATATGGGGTTGGGTTGTATAAGTTTGTGCCATGAATTGTGGTCGATTCAGTTTTATTATGATTATGTGAAGATTAAATCCTGCAATTTCAGTTGTCAGTGAATGTTCATAATATGTTGATGAAGTTGTTCTGTAATTTATTTAAATCGTATTTTTGTTATGATGTTGTTATGGCTATTATTGAGTTGTTGTCTTGAGATGAGACTCAAAAGAACATATAGGCATGGTGGAAAGACTATATCATATCTTATATTATTAATAATTTAATATAATTAGTAAAATAATTTAGTATCAGATTGGATTAAAGAAGTTGCGGGAATAAAATTCAATGCTTTAGTCAAATGAATAGCAGGATGTATATGTAGAGTAGCATAAATAGTAGTGTATGGATTAATTTAGCCGAGCATTGTTAGGAAGTATTAGTAGATGTAGAAATTTCAAATTATCATATAGAAAGTATAACGGATAATTTCAGTAACAGGAGGAATAAGTTGAAATTGGTTTTGGTTTATCACTACTATTTGTCACTGGCAGAAAGTTGTAGTAATAGAAGTTGTAGATAGAAAACAAGTAGTTTTGGCGGAAACCAATAATAGCAGTAAGCTAATTAAGAGAGGTAGAACAATTTAGTAGAATAAATTGATTAGTAGCAGTATAAATAAATTGTAGTAATAACAGTATATAAAACAGTACCGATTAGCCGAATTTGTAGATTTAGGCGGTAAAAGTAGTTAACCGGAATTAGTTAAAATTATCAGAGTGAGTTGTATATACATATGGATATTTTTACTTGATTTGTTTTGTTAGAATTATGTAGAATAAAGTTAATTTGCAGGTGAAGTCGAATTAAGTTGAATGGTTCCGGTTTATGGAATTGCATTGTATACCTTGTTGAAAAATATGAAATTGCACGTGATGATGAATTTGGTTGAATTGCCTCTATTTATGGGAAATATTATGTTGTAGGCCTATGGCCAATATTGAGATATTGTGTTATTATGATTGTCTCTGTGAATTCTTGTTGATTATGTGAAGTTGCAGAGATTTTAGATGATGATGAATTACCTCTATTTACTGGTAATAATGGTGATGTGGGCTTATGCCTTGTGATGAATGATGATTGTTGTTAGTATGTGATATTGCATTCATTGAGTCATATACATTTGCATACTCTGTGATGGCTTGTATTGGTGGATTTTATGAAGGCCTGTATTGACAAACTGCGAAGAAGACTTATGCCTTGTTTATGCCAATTTTTAAGTTGGGAGTTCTGCTCCGATGGTACCACATGCATGTGCATTGTGATTGATTCGCATTTTATGTTGCATCTTAAGTTATGGTGAAGATAGATTCATTGTTGCTTTATGTTGTTGACTTGTTGTGACAAGTATTATCTAAAAGCTGTGAATTTAGTAGTTATGTCATGTTGATTTTTTATTGTGATTAAAGTTGTTTGTAAGTTGTGAAGTGGTGATTTTATATATCTGATTTAATATATTATTTATCATATGACTAATTATATAGTTTGATATCTCATCCCTTCTGTTTGAATGTTGCACTTTATTGATAATGTGTAGGTAATCAAGAAGGATAGTTATTACCTCGTTAGTTCGAGTCGGTGTTGTCGCTCTGATACGTAGCACTCGGGGGGATGAACACTTGATGTTTAGTTGTTGATTATTATTTCAGTTGCTAAATTTTTAAGTTGATTACATGAAATAATTGTTGTCTTGAGGTTGTTTTAGTTTAATAAAAGATGTTAAGTGAATTGAAGTTGAGTATGTATATTCCGTTGTTTATCAATAAAAAAGTTGTTTAATGTTGAAGAATAAATCAGATTGTTATCGGTTCATCCGAGTTAAGTGTTATGTATCTGTTTGTATGCGATTAAATGAAGATTGATTTTTAGTTGAAAATGTAGCACCCTATTTATGTTAAACTCTGATTTTCTTATTATCCGCCGGATAGAAATGGGGTGTTACATTAGTGATCTAAGATTGACTGTTTAGTTCTTGCCATACACGCCTAATTTACTACCAGTTTATATACAAGCATACAATATAGTGCGGAAAGTGAAAACCTACAACTATTACAAGGCTTCGGGGCAGTTACAATTATATCTGACTGAAATGTAAAGTGAGGAAAGTAAAAATCCTAATTAGGCTATTACAAATCGGGAAACAGTTACATAATCGAGAAAATAATCGTACGAAAAATAACAGTGGTAAAAATTAAAATGGGAATAAGTTTGAAACCTTAAAAATCTAATTGCTTATTAAATTTTTTTGTTGGTATTTTATGAAAAAAATTGAGATTTAACCTAATTTCTAATTAAAGAAAACAAGTTAAAATTAAATTAAATTAATTTTCAAGAATTAATTTTAATTAAAAAAACCGAAATCTATTTTTTTTGTGATTTTTGTTGATTTTTATGATTAAAAAATGAATTTAAAAACATAAACTAATAAAAAAGAAAAATAAAGTAAATTTAAATAAAAGAGAAATGGGCCCGGAGTGAGAAGCTAAATGGGGGGGGGGGGTGTTGGCTGAAATTTTTGTTAAGGCCCAGATCTGTTGGCCCACTACAGCGTATGATCCAGTAGTGCTGTATCTGGAAGGTCCACCGTGGGGCTGCACTCTTGGAGGCGCTGGATCCAAGCCAACTGAGATCTGATGGTGTGAATTTGAGGGCCTATGATGCATGCCTTGAATCTGGGCATACTTAATTTGCAAATAGCCTGTTAGAAAAATAAAATTCTAGACATGGGATTCGAACCCAGGTCCTCCCTTTCCCATATGCCTTGCTTTGCCATATGTGCTAACTCTTCATTCGTGTACATAAATGAAATAAAACAAAATAATATGAAAATCAAAGCAGATGTTGAATTGTCCACGCGCGCCCTTCAGTGGGCCCCTGGAAATTTGAATGGACCAATTAAAAGAGTGGATCGTGCCAGGCATGCCTCGCCTGAGTCAAAAACCTCGAGACTCCGGAGTCAACACTCTGGTCGTCTTCTCCGAAGGGCCTCAATCACCAAACCTGCAAAATAGTCATGTTAAACGCAAAAGAAGGACCCTACCCGCCTAATTCGAGGGCTGCGAATCTAGTGGTGGTGTCCGTTTGGTCTGAAAGTTCCTGTACAGGGAGATACGAAGCTTGCAGTTCAACATGCCCTAACAATGGCAAATGGATATTTAGCCATCAAAGCTCATCAACAATTGCCCAGACCTGTTCCTTATCATTTTGTGATCATGTTAATAGAGTTAGAACGAATTGAAACGAGCTATAATTAAAAATATGAAAGACAAAAAAATTATGAAAATATGAGTCATACATGATGAGTTTCAGCTTGCTATGGCTATGGATGATGATCCATACTTACCTATGCTTACCTCAGGAACACCAAGGAATCGTTAGAAGGCTTTGAAGCTGGCTGCAAATGTGAATACGAGTTGCACCACTCTTTGAAATTTTTTGATAAGTGTTAGGGTTTTTTTGGGGCTGCTGCGTGTGTCCCCTTAGTTCTGGAATTGTTGTGCATATATATATGAGACCATATTAGGTCAATAAAACATCCATGAGATCAAATATAATCATAATTTTAATGTCATGAAGATTTGATCCAAAATTTCTAAAACAAGAAAATCTTTCCCTCTTCTTGCCTTGTGCATTTTTATCTTGATATGCCATCACATCTTACCCATTATTTGATGAGAAAAGATTCCAAATCATATCTTTCATTACTTCTATTATTTATTTATTTAATTTTGCATTTTAATGAATAAAATATCAAAGTAAATAGCACAAATAATATAATAATGCATGGGTGGGCCTAGAGGTCGTGGACCATGCTAGAAACAAGTTTCAAACATGAAAAGATGGGCCCATTTGGAAAAAACTCAAGCTTGGTCAATATTGGCTTCATGCATTTTTCCAAAAATTTGTCAACTTTAGCAATGCATATCTCTCTCATTTTTAACCCTAAGAGGGTGTTCCTAGACTTTTTAGAGAGCTTAAGATGTCCTCTAAACAACCCTTTTGGTTTCATTTCCATTGGATCTTCCATATTCATGTAAGGAGCTTTGACCCAAAGGGTGTTTTTGTTGACTTTTTGAAAGGACCTATAATGTCTGAGCTTATATCTTTTAACTGGGGCATTTCTTGAACTTGGGGGATGAGGAGAAGTTGTAGGGAATTGGATTCGCTTCAAAATGAGCTTTGGTGTAAAAATTTCTGATAAAGTATGATAAAGTTATGCCTGGTCAAAGTTTGGTTGACTTTTCCTATAGAAACCCTAATTTGCCATTTTTGACTTTTGATGAATTAGGAGAATTTCTTGAGGAATCATGATCAACCCTTGATAAAATGATGGATATCACTTCAAAATATTGATGTTGACCAAAATCTTGAAGTTTGACTGTATATAAGCCACATTTGACTTTTGACCTAGTATAGTTGATTTTCAGGCATTTGAGCAGTTGACTGAGCAAACTTGTTGTGCAAGGCATGGAATTTGGCATGGATGATCTTGAGGACATATTAGGGCCATGGAAAACATTTGGGACCCTTGGAGCTCACACATCTTGATTAAAAATGAAACCCTAGTTAGAGATTTATTGCCTTAGGAGGAGAATTTGTCTGGTCAATTCTTAGTCATCCTAAGGCAAGTTAAGGACCTCAATGGGCATGTCTTGAGTAAAATGATAGGGCAAATTTTTGGGTACAACACCAATTAAGTCTATTAGTCCTCTGAGAAGATTTTTGTTACTCCAATGGATGGTAGTCTCGTCATTATGGGAGATAGTTCGTTGTTGAGATTTGTTTACTCCAATGGATGGTAGTCTCGTCATTATGGGAGATAGTTTGTTGTTGAGATTTGTTTACTCCAATGGATGGTAGTCTCGTCATTATGGAAGATAGTTCGTTGTTGAGATTTGTTTTCTCCAATGAATGGTAGTCTCGTCATTATGGGAGATAGTTCATTATTGATATTTGTTACTCCAATGAATGGTAGTCTCGTCATTATGGGAGATAGTTCGTTGTTGAGATTTGTTACTCCAATGAATGGTAGTCTCGTCATTATGGGAGATAGTTCATTGCTGAGATGTTACTCCAATGAATCGTAATATCGTCATTACGGGAGATAGTTTGTTGTTGAGATTTGTTACTCCAATGAATGGTAGTCTCATCATTATGGGAAATAGTTCATTGTTGAGATCTTTTTTCGATGGATGGTAGTCTCTTCATTATGGGAGATAATTCGTCGTTGAGATTCACTTTGCTCTGAAGAAGTTTGTTTGTTTCCATTTGTGAGTACTGATGCCAAACAATTGTTACCACCCCTATTATTGATATTTGCTGGTATTATCCTACCACCTCTTTTCCCCCAGTAGGTCAAAATTACCTTTTTTTTCTATCTTTTCTGAGAGAGGATAGTTTGCGGTTATTTGTTGATCACTGTTGTACCCCAAAATTTGCCCTCCCATATTCTCCAAGAAATTGCCAAGTCAAGTCACAAAATTCCCCAAGGGTTGCACAGTCAAAGATCTCCTATACAGTCAAAATTAGGGTTTGTGTTCTGATCAAGGAAATGAAGTTTTCAAAGGTCCAATCAAGTCTCACATGCCTACAAATATGGTCAAGCATCCTCATATCAAGTTTCAAGACATTCAGCACATAATTGCACAGTCAAAAACCCTAATTGCACTACAGTCAACTGTAGGGGCAAAATGGTCATTTGACAGTCAAAAGTTCAAATTTTTGGTCAACATATCATTTTGAAGCCACAAACATCATTTGATCAATGCTTGATCATGATTCTCAAAGTTTGGCTCAAAAATCATCAAGATGCAAAAGTTTCCTTATTTGGACAGCTGAAAAAGTCAACTGAAATTGACCAGGGCATAACTTTCACATGGATTATCAGAAAAATTCCATCCAAAGCTCATTTTGAAGAGAAAGACATTTCCTACAACTCATCTTCATACTTAAAGTCCAAGAAATGCTCTCACAAAAAGTTATCAATTTCAACATTATAGGTCATTTTCAAAAGTCAACAAAAAGGGACTTTAAGTCAAAGGCCATAACTTGAGATTGGTAAATCAAAATGACATGGGACCAAAGGCATTGGTTAGAGAACTCAAAGACCTTTCCAAAATGTCCAAGAACATGAGAAAAGCTTAAAAATAGAGCAAGTTGTGCCTTGTAGAAGTTGGGAAATATTTGGATATTTTGAAAAGTCAACATTGATTCAAATGACCTAAAATTGCTAATGGGCCCATTTTTCTTCCACAATTCATCATTCCAAGCATGTGCACGACCACCTGGCCCAAAGGGAAGTATTTTCTCATTTTTTATTTATTTATTTGAATTTTTATTTATAATAATTCACTTAAATCAATTAAATATGTGAAAAATACTTAACTTAACCTAACAAATCTTTTTGCACATATAATCTACTCAATAATTCGTGCACATTCAAATATGGAAAGAATTGGACTGATTGGATCATGATTTGCACAAAAGCACATGGAAAATATTTGGAAAATAAAGCTTGAAAATCAAATCTTCAAAACTATGAATGCAAGAGATTTGGATGATTCTTTTTGACCTAATTCACTACTACATATTCCAGGATCACAACCCTAATACAAATACACACGCAGCTGCTCAACAAAGCGATAACCAAACTTGAAATTTTTCTCAAAAAAGTCAATTCTGAAAACTCACTTCCAGGGCGATTCAAGCCTCAATATTGATTCTATTAGCTTGCTGAGGATTAAAAGAAGATATTTGGATCAAAACCAAAGACTTTGACATCAAGAAACGTGAGAACACAGACGCCCTGTACAGAAAATTCATCACTTTCTTGCATCATGATTCATGCACCTTTTACAATTTTTGATGTTTAATTTATGTTCTATGTTCAATTCTGAAGCTAACCCATGCATTTGATTGTATTTTTGTGCATTACACGCGATTATGCCATTGTTGATATTTAGGGTTCTTCAACCTTCAAATTGGGGTTTTTGAGATAAGGCAAAATTGGAGGCTGAGACCAAGGTCATTGAATTCAACGCATTGGGACGAACAAGAACCAGCCCTCGCGCTCAATTTATGAGCGTCATGGGGCTAATCGCTATTTTCTAGTAGCATGCCTAAGAGAACATATAAGAAACCGTTGCCTAATGTTTTTATATTTCAGGGATGATGAAGAAGATGAGTCCGTGGCAAGACGTGATAGGTTGATTTAAAATTCGCGCGCTTTAACCCACTAACGCCTTGACTTTCTTTTATATTATTTGTTCGTTATTAATATATCAAATGTGCAAAGTGGTTCAGCTGGCAAGCGTTGTGTGTGTTAACGTCCAAGACCTGGGTTCGAGCCCCAGGTCTGTATTATTTCCCATATTATTTTGCAATCCACGTTCCCATGCAGTGCCAACATCAAGACGCACCATACATCTTCCAGAATCCCACATCCACGTGCCCCTGGAGATCAAATCAAAGGCATAGATTGGAAGCGCATCATAAGCCTGGTCAAAGCGCTAGCACGCTACCTGGAAAAGGTCAAACGGACCAAGGTTGTTGGGCCAGAATTCTTGGATTAAACCTCCTATTTGGGGACTACCACCCCCCCTGGTTTACAATTCTCTATATTTTCCTTATATTTTATTTTCAATTATTATTTTATTTTCTTTATTGTTTTGAATTAATCAATTATTTTCACAAAATATAAAAATACACATAAAAATCAGAAAAGAGAAAAAAATAATAAAATATTATTTATTTTAAATTTGCATGTAAATAAAATTAGTCTTAAATTAGGAGTTAATTTTAATTCTTTTGATAATAAATTAAAAAAACATAGAATTAGGTTTGATTAAATTTTATTCCTTCTTATTTTTTCTTTTATAATAATTAAAATAACTAGATATTTATTTTCATAAATTAAACTGCATATAAAAATTAGGGTTAAATTAGGTTAAAATTCAATATTTTTCTTAATAAACTAAAAATAAATTAGAATTAGGGTTTGCGTCTTATCTTAATTTTAATTAATTTTTTTTATATATTAAATCATAAATACTAAAAATACCAAAAACAAGTTACTTTCTTTAATTAATTAATTCAGCGTTAATTCAATTTTTGCAAAAGGGTCCAACGCCCTCGTTTCGCTCTTAATTTCTCATTAATTCGCATTTATTTTATTTCTCGTAAATATTATGTATCTCTCCCGAAGCCATGTATTTAATTACTCGCACTCTTTAATTCTTTTATTTTCTTTTAATTTCTTTATTTTCCGTCAAATCGGGTCCTGGTTAATTTTGGCGATGTGGACCTGCGCCGTTTGTAATAGCTTAGAATTTACCTTTCTCGCAAACATTATAACTGTTAATCAAAGCATGAAAGAATGCATGGACAAAAATAAAAATGCGTAGATCACTTTGACATGAACAAGATAAATGCAAATGAACATAACACACAAATCACACACCACCCCTAGGGTACACCTCACTGTTGCCTTGCCTCGAAAGGTGATCGTCGAGTAGAGGATGTCTTAGTAAGTCCTCATGATCTGGGAACCTGGCATGAGGGTAGCTTCTAAGGTGTCTTCCCATTGCTCTGGTGATCACCATGTCCCGAACCTCGAATTGACCCGAACACCTCCAACGGTGGTACTACCTATCTCTCAATGGTGGGATGGCACTACTTTAAAGGACATCTACACAGACGAATTCCTTAGGGTAGGTAGACAACTCTAGATACTTGCTCTAAACTTCAAAACAAATCAAAAAAATACTTTTCACACCAACACATTTTCAAAAAGCTTTCGAAAGCAATTTTTCAAACACTCTTGAGGACTGATACAAGAGTCGAACTGGAATTTTCAAAGAAACTTTTTAAACCCACAGTTGAAAAGCAAACAAACCATTTTTGAAAACACAATGAGCAAGTATCTAAGAGCCCATGGATAACCATGGATAGAAAGGGTGCTAACACCTTCCCTTTCTATAATCTACCTCCCGAACCGAGAGCAATCTCTTTAAGGAATTTTTCTGTGCTTTTGTCCTTTCCATTTGGAGAAAATAAAAGACGGTGGCGACTCTTGCTTCCGCGACATTTCGCGAACCAGCGTTAAACAGTCAGTTCCAGATCCACCGATCACAGAACTGGCGACTCTGCTGGGTATCAAACTTAAAGTGAGGTGTACCTTAGGGTAGTTCATAACTGTGTTTTCAATTGTATTGACTTGCTTGCTTTATTATTGTGGGACTGTCTTGGGAGTTCTATAGATCCTAACCCGGATCTGGGGGATACCTTCTTAGAAAGTAGCAACAAGGCTGTGAGGGAACTGTGCGGGGTATACCGACATGGTTGAAACAGTCTGCTACGTTGATGTGACACTTTGGTGTGTACCGGTAACCCTTGAGTTCAGTCAAGGAGAGTACGGGGCCTCCGCATGGTGTCGTGAAGCATCAACAGACCTTAGGAACCTTAATTGAACTATCTTGGCCTCTTTAGGGTAGTGAGATAACTGACTTTGGTGCAGTCCGAGGTTGGTTGATACTCGATACTACACTCAATTGAGGGTTGCTTTCCTGGAATATTTCGGTCGCCAGTTCAGTGGCTAAATCGAAACGATGAACAATGAAAGCAATCCCGTGATATTGGGAACCTTAGAACCCGGTTACTTTGATTAGGACAGGTTGAACCCACCAACTTCAAGAGGGTACTACCCAGACCCCATGCTGGCCTTAAACCTTAAGGGCTTGTCTTGTGTGCCTTGTGTGCCTTACATGTTTGTCTTTGTCTTTATCTGTGGTGTGTTTAATCATAGCATCATGACATCATTCAGCATCATATGCATTGACTAACCATTTCAGGGGTTCGAATTTTCATCTTTGTTCTTGTTTTGTAGGACATGGAAACTGTTCGTAGAAAGACAATCCAAATCAGTCTTGTAAGGATCCCTCCTCAGCTTAAGGAGCTTATATCCAGGATCCCCGAGAACTCTTCATTCAGTGAAAGACATGGAAGCCTCATCAGCTTGGTCAACACCAACATTGAGGAAGATATGATCAAGGTCCTGTTCCAATTCTTTGACCCTCTGCATCATTGTTTCACCTTCTTGGATTATCAGTTGGTACCTACATTGGAGGAGTTCTCCCGGCTCCTGAGGATCCCTATCCTTGATCAGCTACCCTTCAACGGTACAGAAAAGGAACCTAAGCTTGAAGAGATTGCTAAAGCCTTGCACCTACAGTCATCTGACCTCAAGGGACATTGGGAAGTTAGAAGTGGTATCAAAGGGTTCTTAGCCAGGTTTCTGTTTGAAAAGGCCCATGAATGTTGGAACTCCCTTGACTTGCAAGCTTTTGAAGAGGTTGTGGCCCTCCTTGTCTATGGATTGGTGTTGTTCCCTAACCCAGATCAGCTTATTGATATCAGTGCTGTTCAGATCTTTATGTCCAGGAATCCTATACCTACATTGCTGGGGGACGTCCTCCACTCATGTTACACTCGAACCATGAGAAAAAGAGGTGTCCTTATGTGTTGCACTCCTCTCCTGGGAAGGTGGTTTATTTCGCACCTTCCACAATCAGTTTTGAAAAATGAGCGGGGTTTGAGATGGTCACAACGGTTGATGACTCTTACACATGCAGATATACATTGGTGCCCTAGGTCCAGAGAAGATGTCACTATCATTGATCGTTGCGGGGAGTACCCTAATGTTCCTTTACTTGGAATCAGAGGAGGTATTACTTATAGCCCATGCCTGGCTTGGAGACAGTTTGGTTATGCTCGGAGGGATGGTCCTCATGACATGTTAATACCTGACATAGTTTTTGACTTCGACAATGATACTCAAGGACTTCGCCAGAGATTTATCAGAGCCTGGAGGATGCCCAGTAGGATAGACAGCAAGACACTGGGGCACAGGAACTCCATCCCATTGGAACCTTATCTCAAGTGGGTACGAGCCCGCTCCCAGAAGTTAGTGATGCCTTACCCCCACATGCTCCCAGTAATCAAAGAGCCAGTCTTGGAAGGAGAAGTGTCCTACACTATTCAGCATCCTGACATGCCCACATCCTGGGAAGAGATGCAGAAGAGCTGGATCCAGCTTAAGGAAGAACGGAATTCTCTTGAGACTAGTCTACATGCCAGTGAAAAGAAGGTCTTGGAGCTCACCCGTCTGTTGCATGAGGAGAGGAATCTCAACACTTACATAGCTCCGAAGAGGATGCGCAGTGTATTTTGGGATTGATTTGATTTTTGTATTATTTTTCCCATGAGGCTTTGATGTACTAAACAATTATTTCCTTAATGATAACGTGTGTTCCCTTTTGTCTACAACAAAGTTGAATTTTCGAACCCTTGAATGCATTGCATAAACACATCTCATTCATCATGTGCATAACAGGTTTTTCCTCTTTTCAGGTTGCTTACAGTTCTTCGCAGTTTATTTCAGCATCATGAATCCTGACTCGTCATCAACCGAGACATCAATCAAGGCTCTTCAGGCGCAGAATGCGTAGTTTCAAGAATTAATCAAGGGTTTGGCTCAAGGCCAAGAAGAGCTGAAAGCTATGCTCCTGAAGAAGGAGAAGAAGAAGAAGAGAAGAACTGTTCTGTTCAACTCAGGCCGAAGGTTTGGTAATGCTCTGCAGCAGGAAGAGGCTGGTTCTTCTGTTGGCAAGAGTAGTCCTCAGGCAGAAGCAAGGGTTCCTAGTCCGGTAGTCTCCGACAACGAGACCGATTTTGATGAAGAGCAGTACCCTCCTGCAGAAGACAGATACAAGCAACTGGAGGATAGGTTGAAAGCTATGGAGGTTCAACAGGTACCTGGGCTGGATTTCGGAGATCTGGGTTTGTCAACTGGTGTGATCATCCCTCACAAGTTCAAAGCACCATCCTTCTCTAAGTATGACGGGGCGTCTTGTCCCAAGCTGCATCTAAGGTCCTATGTTCGGAAAATTCAACCGTACTCTGCGGATAAGAATTTGTGGATCCACTTCTTCCAGGAGAGTCTTTCAGGGACTCATCTCGAATGGTTCTATCAGCTGGATGGGACCAAGGTTCGTAACTGGGAGGAGTTGGCTACTGCTTTCTACAAGCAGTATCAATATAATGCCGACCTTGCCCCCACACGTACCCAACTCCAGGGTATGTCGTTAGGTGCAAGTGAAGGTTTTAAAGAGTATGCTCAGAAGTGGAGAGACCTGGCTGGCAGGGTGCAGCCACCATTGACTGATCGGGAGTTGGTAGACATGTTCTTGGGGACCCTATCTGGGCCATTTTTCAACCATCTCATTGGGAATTCGTCTGCAGGATTCACTGATCTGATTCTGACTGGGGAAAGAATTGAAGCTGGGTTAAAGTCTGGTAAGATTGCGAAGGGTGCATCATCTAGTTCTGAGAAGAAACCCTTCAAGAAGGAGGCTAGTGCCGTGTATGGTTCCAAGAGATCAGAGAGACCTGAGCGCTGCCAATCTGTTAGTGCGGTAATGATTGCTAAGCCTGCTGCCGCTCTTCGGCCGACCAATCCTCAAAGGGCTGAAAGACCCCGGAGGGAGTTTACCCGTTTAAGCATGACCCTATCGCAGATCCTGCCACAGTTGCTCTCAACCAATTTGGTGACTGTCAGGGAGGCTCCGAAGTTCCCCAATACTACATCTCCTAAGTACAACCCGAATGCTCGTTGTGCTTACCATTCAGATAGCCCGGGGCACTCTACCGATGACTGTTGGACGTTAAAGAGTAAGGTGCAAGACCTTATCGACGCGAAGGAGATACAGTTCGAAGCGCTTGAGAGGCCGAATGTAGTTACTGCTCCTATGCCTCAACATGGGGTAAATGCTGTTGACGAAGACGTTTATGCTGTTTCTGTGGATGATCTAGCCACTCCTCTAAAGATTGTCAAGAAGAACCTACTGCTGGACGGTTTATTTCCGGGTTGCAGTGAGGGTTGCCTGTTCTGTGCTGTGTCCCTATCTGGTTGTCCCTTGCTAAAGTTAGGCATCCAAAGCCTAATGGATAGCAAGGAAATTCTGTTTAAGAAGTCTGCTGTTCGGTTGGTTCCAGTGGAAGAAGTTTCTGTAGTGACTATCTTCAATAATCCAATCCCGGCTCTCCCGAAGAAGCCCATTCAAATCATGACCGTTGCACCTGTGGTTATCACTGTTCCGGGGCCCTTGCCCTATGTATCGGATAAAGCTGTCCCTTGGCATTATGGGGCAGATGTGTACGTAAATGGGATTAAACAAGAGTTCAACGCCGGCGCCAGCATCTGTGATATCACTGGCCCAGCCAAGGTTACCCGCAGTGGCAGGCTCTTTTCGCCTGACATTGCACCGCCTGCTGCCCGAAGACCACTTCTCATAACCCCTGCAAGTGTACCTGTTCCTGCTGCTGATCCAATTGTTTCTCCTGCTGCCGAGTCATCCAATGCTCGGGGCAAAGGAGTTGAAGTTGAGCCTGCCCAGATGGGGGCACCTGTACCAATAACTGCTGAGGCCTCCCAACAAGAGATGGAGGAGATTCTGAAAATTATAAAGAAGAGTGACTTTAATGTTGTGGAACAGCTGGGGCACACGCCCTCCAAAATCTCCATGCTCTCTTTATTGCTGTGCTCCGAGGCCCATGCTAAGGCCTTAATCTCATTCCTCAAGACGGCCCATGTGCCACATGATACATCTGCAGTCCAGTTCACTGATTGCGTAGCAAATCTGACGGCAGACAATGGCTTGGGTTTCTCAGATGCTGACTTGACCACGAAGGGAAGAGACCATAATGATGCTCTGCATGTCTCTATTGAATGCAGGGGCACTACCTTGGCACATGTGTTAGTGGATACTGGTTCTTCTTTGAATGTGCTACCCAAGAAGGCTTTAGACCGTCTAAATTGTGAAGGCCTGGAATTAAAACCCAGCAATATCATCGTCAGGGCCTTTGATGGTTCAAAGAGGATGGTTCATGGAGAGGTTGACATTCCGATTCGTGTGGGCTCTCAGGTGTTCGACTCCACATTTTATGTGATGGATATCCGTCCATCTTACTCTTGTCTATTGGGTCGACCTTGGATACATAAGGCTGGGGCAGTGACCTCTACCTTGCATCAGAAGCTGAAGTACCCCGTCAGAGGGAAGATCGTCACTGTGCAGGGAGAGGAGGAATATATGGTGAGCCACCTGAACTCCTTCAGATACATTGAGATGGATGGGGAGTTTATTGAAACCCCCTTTCAGCATTTCGAGGAGGTGCTTCCAATTGCAGCAGCAGCAGAAACAGCAACAGAAGAAAGTGTTCCTTTGAAGATGGCTTCCCTGAAGGACGCCCGGGCTGTGGTTCAAAAGGGTGAAAGTGCCAACTGGGGCAGACTTCCAGACTTTACTCAGAAGACTGATAAATTCGGGCTGGGCTTTACTACAGAAGATCAGAAAGCTATGAGGAAAGCAAAGATCAGAAGAGCTCCTGTGTTCATTACAAATCCAGGAGTGAATGCTGTCGGGGAAGACAATGAAGTGGACGAAGCTGAATTCAATAGCTGGATCTACCCGACGACCGAAGGCGGACTGAACAATTGGATTGCTAAGGACCATACTCCTGTTACCTTTGTGACGCAGTAATAAATTTCTTTGTTTCATTATTTTGTAATAAACAATAAATAAACTCTATGGCCCGATGTCTTACCCGAGGCACCGTGGTTTCATTTGTGAGGGCATATAAATTGTCATTTCATATATCATGAATGAAAATCTTGGACGTTTTCCCGCATTGCAAATATTGTGCTCCTTTTCTGTCTTTATTTCCTTTACATATATTTCAAAACAGCTGTATTTACACACACACTCACTCATACAGGTTTCAGTCCACTCTGGATCTCACTGATAACAACTCTGCTACTGCCGATTATGACTTCGAAAATCCGATCAACTTAGCCGAAGACGAAGGTGAAGATGATTGCGAAGTGCCTGGTGAGCTTGCAAGACTGTTACTTCAGGAAGAGAGGGCAATTCAACCCCACGAAGAGCCAGTGGAAATAGTAAACTTGGGTACTGAGGCAGACATGAAAGAGGTAAAGATTGGTTCCAACCTAGAGCTCAGCGTGAAGCAACGGTTAACCAAGATGTTACATGACTACATGGAGATCTTTGCCTGGTCCTACGAAGACATGCCCGGGTTGGATACCGATATTGTGGTCCATCATTTGCCAACTAAGGAAGACTGCCCTCCAGTTAAGCAAAAGGTCTGTCGGATGCGTCCATAGATATCCGAGAAGATTAAAGCCGAGGTCATGAAACAGTTTGATGCTGGGTTCCTTGCAGTGACTTCTTACCCTCAGTGGGTTGCTAATGTGGTGCCGGTACCTAAGAAGGACGGTAAGGTCAGAATGTGTGTCGATTACAGGGATCTGAACAGGGCCAGCCCCAAAGATGACTTCCCCTTACCTCACATTGACGTCCTCGTTGATAACACGGCTCATCACAAGGTATTCTCTTTCATGGATGGCTTTTCAGGTTACAATCAGATCAAGATGGCACCTGAAGACATGGAAAAGACTACATTTGTTACTCAGTGGGGCACCTTCTGTTACAAGGTCATGCCATTTGGATTAAAGAACGCTGGGGCAACCTACCAACATGCCATGGTTGCTTTATTTCATGACATGATCCATCATGAGATAGAAGTGTATGTGGACGACATGATCGCAAGGTCCCAGACTGAGGAAGAGCACTTAGATCATCTGCAAAAGTTGTTCGACCGGTTGAAACTGTACAAGCTGAGATTGAACCCAAACAAGTGCACCTTCGGGGTAAGATCTGGGAAGTTTCTAGGCTTCGTGGTCAGTGATAAGGGCATTCAAGTGGACCCTGCTAAGGTTAAATCTATTCAAGAGATGCCAGTTCCCAGGACAAAGAAGGAGGTCAGAGGTTTTTTAGGACGCCTGAATTACATTGCTCGGTTCATCTCACATCTGACTACTACCTGTGAGCCAATCTTCAAGCTGCTGAAGAAAGATCAGGTAGTACGTTGGAACGATGAATGTCAGGCCGCTTTTGACAAAATCAAAGAGTATCTCCAAAAACCACCTATCCTTATGCCACTAGTTGAAGGGAGACCTCTGATACTATATCTAACAGTGCTTGACAACTCAATGGGGTGTGTACTGGGGCAGCATGACGAGTCTGGCCGAAAAGAGCATGCCATTTATTACCTTAGCAAAAAGTTTACCGACTGTGAGACCCGATACTCACTGCTTGAGAAAACTTGCTGCGCTTTGGTATGGGCTGCTCGCCGGCTGAGACAGTATATGCTGACTCACACTACCTTGTTGATCTCAAAGATGGATCCTATAAAGTACATATTCGAAAAGCCTGCTCTGTCTGGGAGAATTGCAAGATGGCAAATGATCTTGACGGAATACGACATTCAGTACACGACCCAAAAAGCCATCAAGGGAAGTGTATTGGTAGACCACCTGGCACATCAAGCTGTAGATGATTATCAGTCAATGAACTTTGAATTTCCGGATGAAAGCATCATGATAGTAACTGACTGTGAAGTACCTGGACCGGATGAAGGACCTGAACCAGGATCCCGATGGTCTATGCACTTTGATGAAGCCTCCAATGCTTTGGGAAACGGTATCGGCGCCTGTTGTACCCCAAAATTTTCCCTCCCATTTCCTCAACATTTTCTCATCACAAGACCTTTGAAGATCAAGATCCAGTTAGGGTTTCCTCTGCTCAAGGCTTCTCCTTGCACTGTGGACTCAAATTAGGGTTTGTGTTTGCCCAAGGATGTTTTGACCTAAAAAGCCTAAGATGACTTTCATGCTTCATGTTGGACTCCCAAGTTTACCCATGCCAATTTTCAAGTCTTGATTCCAAGTTTTACCCAGTCAATTGGACAGTTGACCTAGAAATCAGCTGTATTGGGGAAAAAGTCAACTGTGGCCAATTGACAGTCAAATCTCATGAAATTTGATCCACATCAACATATTGAACTCATATGGACCATTTGATCAAGTTTGGATCCCAATTCCACAAGAAATTTGATCAGATCACCAAAAGGGCAAAATGGTCATTTTTAGGGTTTTGACTGCACAAAGGCAATTTTTGACTGTTTGACCTAGCCAATGGCAAATCAAGCTCACATATGGACTCAAGGACCCCATGAAATTATCTTGACATGCTCATCAAGCTCAAAAGATCCCAAATACACAAGATTGACAGTTGAATTTCCCAGTCAATTGATCAATTTTGACTGTATACTGAATAGTCAAACTTTGACTTTTTGGTCAAAATCAAGAGTCAAGATTCATTTTTCATCAAAACATGCCAAATCATGAAACTTGTTCACCAAGAAATCTCAAAATGCAAATTAGGGTTTGAAAATGGAATTTTTCATAACTTAGAATTTTTCTAAGTTATGAAAAACCCTAATTTTTTCCCAACTTTGCCCCATCTTTTCACCATGATCCATTTGGATTCAAACAAAAGTCAAAACATGAAAGTTGTAGCTTGTTGCATAATCTACAACTTTGATTCACAAAGTTTTCTCATTTGAAGCTTGTATCTCAAGTTATAATTTTTTGAATAAGGGCACTAAACCATCTTTTAACTTAGTGAAATTTGACCTATTTTGACAAGGTTTTCTACCCTACTTCAAGGCCACTTTTCATACCCTTCCACTTGGAATTTTGATTTGCATTTCAAAGATGGATTGTATTACACATTCCAAGCTTTCCAAAATGTCCAAGAACTCATCAAACAACCTCATAACTTGAGAGATTCGAATTTCACAAGTTGGCAAAAATTCACTTTTTGTTCTTCATCAAGACATGTTCATAATCTTGCCAATTTGAAATCAGTTTGCTTTATGCTTGATTACAGGTCCTTGAACCATTCCATACTCAATAATTTAATGCATATTCAATGAGTTGAGGCCATGTTCTTTGTGTTCTAACATTGCATAGTGGATTAATCCTAAACTAGATAAATTGCTTTATCCATTTTTGTAAAAAGCTAGCTTTATGTCAATTTGAAATCCAAGCAAGTACAAGCAAAATCCTCTTGACACAAGATTATGGACAAGTTGCTCTGATCAAGAGAAGATTATGCAGCACATTAGGAGGCCCCCTACTAACCTAAAACCACCAACTTGCTTTTGTTGCTTAAGATAGAAGAAAAGTCCATAACTTGTGCCATATCTCATCTCAGCTTAGGAACAGAAGAGAAAAGTTATCAAACACATTCCATAGACCACATCCAAGCTTTTGCACGAGTCCTGAACATCTAAAGCACCCTCCATCTCAAAGTCACCTTGAAACTGCTCAAACAGGGGAACCCCTGCAGTTTGAGTGCAAACTCCCAATCCCTTCGAGCATTTTGATCCAAACCTTTTCCTCTACCTTCCCTACAATATATACAAGCTAACCATGTCCTAAAATCAGACCTGTAACACCTCCAAGCCACTTCACCATTTTTAATTTTCTGTTTTGCAGTTGGAGTTCACTAGCTCGATTCAGGGAGTTTCAAGACAAAGTAGGAATTGGAAAAGCATCCTTACACTTCAAGGAAGCTATACAAGTCATCATTTCACTCTGAAACATCCTCCATTGCCAAGCTCGATTCCAACTGAACAGGTACATTCATGGAGTTCTATCTCTCTTATTAGGCATTGTTAGCTTTAGGTTTTTGAAGAAAACATGTCACAATCATAGCCCTGAACATGCTCATATGTTTAAATTTCATTTATATTTCGTGTGCTTAGAGAATTTCATGTCTGAACATTGATGAAAAGTTAGGTCAGAAATGGGGGGAGGAGAAATTCTCCCTCATCTTAGAGAGATAGGTCATGTTCTTTATATGGTTGAAACCGTCTCTTAATGCTCTACACTTTTCATGTTATGAGTTTTGCTTGAAAGTCCAGGAATCCAGAGATAAAAAACGCGTGTTTTGCTTGAAGGAGGTTGTACAGAGGTTGAAGAAGAAGTGGTCTGGGCTGGGCCTGGATCTATTTTCTTTTCACACCCCATTTCCATGTTTACACCCCCTGAGCCCATTTGCTTCATTTTTGACTCTTTTTGACTTTTTCTTTTTTGGTTGACTTTGTTTATTTTTTCTCATGACATTAGAAAATAAAAAAAATATTTTTTTCATCATTTTTTGCATTTATTGCATATTTATTTGTTTATTTTCTTTATTTGTACATAAGTATATATATACTATTATTAGAATAAATATAAAAATAATGTAAATACAATTTTTATTTTTTATTTACTTTCTGAAAATATTTCACACAAAAGATACTCTTTTATTTATTTTATTAAAATATTAAATAAATATTTATTTTGTGTATAATACATATTTAGGGTTTAATATATATATATATATATATATATATATATATATATATATATATATATATATATATATATATATATATATATATATATATATATATATATATATATATATATATATATATATATATATATATATATATATATATATATATATATATATAGGGGACATATCAAGTGAGAAAGGGGTCCCTTATATGAGAGTGAGAGGAGTAATTATAAGCCATTGGATCAAAATTTAACGTAATAAATGAGGAGAGAGAAGTAAGATTTAGAAGAAAAAAAATAACTTCATCAATGAATTTAAAACATAAGCACGTGACTCACTTATTCATTTATTATAATCTCAACCATCCAATGTAATCTAAAGGCTAAAAAGAAACCCTCTCACTCTCACATAAGAAAGACTTTCTCATGAGATATGGCCCCTATATATATATATATATATATATATATATATATATATATATATATATATATATATATATATATATATATATATATATATATATATATATATATATATATATATATATATATATATATATATATATATATATATATATATATATATATATATATATATATATATATATATATATATATATATATATATATATATATATATATATATATATATATATATATATATATATATATATATATGTTTATTAATACATTTAAGCTAAAATGTAAGAATACTTGAATTTTTTCATTTTTATTAATATTTGATATAAAAATACCTTTTTCCATAATACACTTCATTTTGTTTTATTTTTATAAATAATAAATAAATAGTTGTATTAAATTAGAAAATAATCCCTTTTCTTTAAAATTAGGGTTTTTACCCTAAATTCAAAATACTCCCAAAAAATAATACATTTTCATTTTCTTTTCTCTTTTACATAAATAATATTTTTTTCATACATATACAAAAAACATTTTTGTGCATCTTGCATTTTTATTTAATTTTTTGTACATTATTTAAATTGCAAATATTCAAAATGATGTAATAATTTAGATTTAAATTCTTGTCAATATCCCCATTTGAACATTTGTACCCCCCTTCCCATATTTGGTTTTGTAATAGCTTAGTAATTTTAATTTCGCACTTTATTGCTTTCTAATGATAACATGTTAAAATTAGGGTTTGTATGCGAAAAACGATAAAAAATAGTTTGACCTAATACAAGATAAACAAGCATGAAAATGGACACACAAAACACACTTGCACCCCCTAGGGTTTTCCACTTGTTGCCTTCAAATAAATGGGCCATGTTGCATGTTAAACTTCTTTGGGCAAAGCAAACAGTTTGAATGATCATAGTCCCTCGATAAAACTTTTCAAAACAAACAAAACAAATGATCAAGTCCCTTAAAGAAATTGCTCAAAGACATTTAACGCCGTTGCAATTATGGTCTAAAACGATGACCCGCGCCTGTCCCTTTCACATCCTAACACAAGGTTGCCCACCAAATACAATGGTGGAGCAAACTTGTTAAAAGGGTTAAAGTATAGCAATGATCTTTTGAGAAATTTAGGAGTAGATAACCTCTTAGTTACCTGAATCCACTTGCAAAACAAAACACTTGCCTAATTTCAAAATCACACATCACTACACTTTCAAAACAACTTTCAAAAACAAATGAAAACTTTTTCAAAAGACATACATCTTTGTATACATCCCCACATGGATCATTACAAAAGGTTGCCACCACATTGGCCTCTTTTCAAAACATTTTTCAAACCCACACACTCAAGCACCATTTAAAACAATTGAAAACAAAAGGCAAGTGATCTAAGCAAGTAACTAAGAGCCCATGGATAACCATGGATAGAAAGGGTGCTAATACCTTCCCTTTCTATAATCTACTCCCCGAACCCAAGAAACATCTCAAAAGGTTTTTGCTGTGCTTTTTAACCTTTCCTTAGGATAAAATAAAAAGTCGGTGGCGACTCTTGCTAACCGCAACATTTGCGAATACAAACGCAAAACCTCAAGTCAGTTCTCCCACCGTATCACAGAACTGGCGACTCTGCTGGGGAAACTTTTAAAGTGGAGTAACCTTAGGGTTTAGATCACCTTTGTTTTCAATTGCTTGCTTTGTTTGCTTTTACATTTGTGGGCTTTGTATCGGAGTTTTATAGATCCTAACCCGGATCTGGGGATACCTTCTTAGAAAGTAGCAACAAGGCTGTGAGGGAACTGTGCGGGGTATACCGACATGGTTGAAGCAGTCTGCTACGTTGATGTGGCACTTTGGTGTGTACCGGTAACCCTTGAGTTCAGTCAAGGAGAGTAAGGGGCCGCCGCGTGGTGTCGTGAAGCATCAACTGACCTTAGGAACCTTAATTGAACCATCTTGGCCTCTTTAGGGTAGTGAGATAACTGACTTTGGTGCAGTCCGAGGTTGGTTGATACTCGATACTACACTCAATTGAGGGTTGCTTTCCTGGGATATTTCGGTCGCCAGTTCAGTGGCTAAATCGAAACAATGAACAATGAAAGTAATCCAGTGATATTGGGACCTTTAGAACCCGGTTACTTTTGATAGGACAGGTTGAGCCCACCAAACTTCAAGAGGGTAATACCCAGACCCCATGCAGGCCTAAACTCTAAGGGCTTGTGTGACTTGTGTGCCTTACCATGTTTGCCTTTGTGAATATTTATAGTGTATTTAATCATCACATCATTACATCATACAAACATCATGAGCATTGACTAACCATTTCAAGGGTTTCGAATCTTCATCTTTGTTCTTGTTTTATAGGACATGGAAACTGCTCGCAGAAAGACAATTCAGATTAGCCTTGTAAAGATCCCTCCTCAGCTTAAGGAACTTCTGTCCAGGATTCCCGAGGGTTCTTCATTCAGTGAGAGACATGGAAGACTCATCAACTTGGTTAACACCAACATTGAGGAGGACTTGATAAAGGTCCTGTTCCAATTCTTTGACCCTCTGCATCACTGCTTCACCTTCCCGGATTATCAGTTGGTGCCTACATTGGAAGAGTTCTCCCGACTGCTGAAGGTCCCTATCCTTGATCAACTACCCTACAACGGTACGAAAGAGGAACCCAAGCTTGAAGAGATTGCTAAAGCCTTGCACCTACAGACATCTGACCTCAAGGGACATTGGGAAGTTAGAAGTGGTATCAAAGGGTTCTTAGCCAGGTTTCTGTTTGAAAAGGCCCAAGAATGTTGGAACTCTCTTGACCTACGAGCTTTTGAAGAAGTCATGGCCCTCCTTGTCTATGGTTTGGTGTTGTTCCCTAATCCAGATCAGCTTATTGATATCAGTGCGGTCCAGATCTTCATGACCAAGAATCCTATACCTACGTTGCTGGGGGACATCCTTCACTCATGTTACACTCGAACCATGAGAAGAAGGGGTGTCCTTATGTGTTGCACTCCTCTCCTGGGAAGGTGGTTTATTTCGCACCTTCCACAAACAGTTTTAAAGAACGAGCGGGGTTTGAGATGGTCACAACGATTAATGACTCTCACGCATGCAGATATACATTGGTGCCCTAGGTCTAGGGAAGACATCACTATCATTGATCGATGTGGGGAGTACCCCAATGTTCCTTTATTTGGAATCAAAGGAGGTATTACCTACAACCCATGCCTGGCTTGGAGACAGTTTGGTTATGCTCGGAGGGATGGCCCTCATGACATGCTAATTCCTGACATAGTTTTTGACTTCGACAATGATACTCAAGGACTTCGTCAGAGATTTATCAGAGCTTGGAGGATGCCAAGTAGGATAGACAGCAAGACATTGGGGCACCGGAACTCCATCCCGTTGGAACCTTATCTCAAGTGGGTACGAGCCCGCTCCCAGAAGTTAGTGATGCCTTATCCTCATATGCTCCCTGTGATCAAAGAACCAGTCTTGGAAGGAGAGGCATCCTACACCATTCAACATCCCGACATGCCCACCTCCTGGGAAGAAATGCAGAAGAGCTGGGTCCAGCTTAAGGAAGAACGGAATTCTCTTGAGACCAGTCTACATGCTAGTGAAAAGAAGGTCCTGGAACTCACCCGCCTGCTGCACGAGGAAAGGAATCTCAACACCTACATCGCGCCAAAGAGGATGCACAATGTTTTTTTACCTTAAGGAGTTATTTTGTAATATTTGGCCCATGGGGCATTTATGTACTAACGGATTTCTCCTTATTAATATGATGTGCGTTCCTTTTTTGTCTACAACAAATTTTGAATGTTCTAAAATCCTTGAATGCATTGCATACATACGCATTCCATTGCACCATATGCATAGCAGGTACCCTATTTCACAGGTTGCTTAATTTTCTTCGCTGTTTGTGTGAACAGTCATCATGAATCCAGACTCATCCAGTGAGCAGGCAATCAAGGCCCTTCAGGCCCAAAGTGCACAATTTCAAGAGATGGTCCTAAGCCTAGCCCAAGGTCAGCAAGAGTTGAAGACTCTACTCATGAAGAAGAAGAAGAAAAAGAGGACTGCATTGTTCAACACCGGACGCAGATTTGGGAACACACTCCACAATGAAGCTGATCCAACCACTTCTTCTGCTGAGAAAAACAGTCCCCAAGGGGGAGGAGCTCCTAGTCCCGCAGTCTCCGACAACGAGACGGACTATAACGACGAACAATACCCACCTGCTGCTGATAGGTACAAGCAATTGGAGGACTGCTTAAGCGCCATGGAAATTCAGAACGTGCCAGGACTGGATTTCGGAGATTTGGGGTTATCTTCTGGGGTAGTCATTCCACACAAGTTTAAGGCGCCTGCCTTCGCCAAGTACGATGGGGTCTCCTGCCCAAAGCTGCATCTGAGGTCGTACGTAAGGAAAATCCAACCTTACACGGCAGATAAGAACCTCTGGATTCACTTCTTCCAAGATAGCCTCTCGGGGTCACAGCTCGAATGGTTCTACCAATTGGATGGAGCTAGCATCCGACACTGGGAGGATTTGGCAACCGCATTTTACAGACAATACCAATACAATTCTGATCTCGCTCCTACGCGTACCCAACTTCAGGGTATGTCTCTAGGGACGGGTGAAGGGTTCAAAGAGTACGCTCAAAAATGGAGAGATTTGGCTAGCAGGGTGCAGCCTCCATTAACTGATCGAGAGCTGGTTGATATGTTCCTTGGGACTTTGTCTAGTCCGTTTTTCAATCATTTGGTTGGTAACTCCTCCGCTGGATTTACAGATTTGATATTAACGGGAGAAAGAATTGAAGCTGGCATCAGGTCAGGCAAGATACAGAAGGCTGCCTCTACAAGTGCTGAGAAGAGGCCGTTTAAGAAAGAAGCAAGTGCCGTCTATGGTCCTAGAAGACAAGTCAAGCCCGAAAGTCGCCAAGCCGTCAATGCTTTGGTCATCTCCAAACCTGTTGCTGCTCCTCAGCAGTACAATCAACAAAGAAGCGAAAGGCCCAAGAGGCAGTATACCCGACTAAGTATGACCTTATCTCAAATTTTACCCCAACTGTTATCCACCAACCTGGTGACCCTCAAAGAAGCTCCTAAGGTCGTCAACACTGCGTCTCCTAAGTATAACCCAAATGCCCGGTGTGCTTATCATTCTGATAGTCCCGGGCACACTACTGATGATTGCTGGGCCTTGAGAAACAAAGTACAAGATCTGATCGACGCAAAGGAAATTCAGTTTGAAGCGCCGGAAAGACCAAATGTTGTAACTGCTCCTATGCCCCAGCATAGAGTAAATGCCATCGAAGAAGAAATGTACGCTGTTTCGGTAGATGAAGTTGTCACCCCTCTGAAGACTGTTAAGAAGAACCTACTGCGGGCCGGTTTATTTCCGGGTTGCAGTGAAGGTTGCCTATTCTGTGCTGTTTCCCTATCTGATTGTCCCTTGCTGAGGTTAGGCGTCCAAGGCCTAATGGATAGCAATGAAATTCTATTCAAAAAGACTGCTGTTCAATTGGTTTCGATGAAAGAAGTTTCCGTGATTACCATCTTCAAAAATCCAATCAAGGCTCCCCCGAAGAAGCCTATTCAAATCATGACAGTTGCGCCTGTGATCATTACTGTTCCGGGGCCCCTCTCCTACGTGTCTGATAAAGCTGTCCCCTGGCATTATGGGGCAGACGTGTATGTAAATGGAATCAAACAAGAATTCGACGCTAGTGCCAGTATCTGCGATATCACTGGTCCAGCCAAGGTAACCCGCAGTGGCAGGCTCTTCTCGCCTGACATTGCACCGCCCGCTATTCGAAAACCCCTCCTCATAAAACCTACGAGTTTACCTGGTCCTGTTGCTGATCAAGTTGTTTCCCCTGCTGCCGAGTCATCAAATGCTCGGGGCAAAGGGATTGAAGAAGAGCCTGCCCGGATGGAGGCACCAATACCCATAAATGCTGAGGCCTCCCGACAAGAAATGGAGGAGATTCTGAAAATAATAAAGAAAAGTGATTTTAATATTGTCGAGCAGTTGGGGCATACGCCCTCCAAGATCTCCCTGCTCTCCTTATTGCTATGCTCCGAGGCCCATGCTAAGGCCTTGATCTCATTTCTCAAGACGGCCCATGTGCCGCAGGAGACGTCTGCAGTCCAGTTCACTGATTGCATAACGAATCTAACGGCGGACAACGGCTTGGGTTTTTCAGATGCTGACCTGACCGCGAAAGGGAGAAACCACAATGATGCCCTGCATGTCTCTATTGAATGCAGGGGCACTACTCTGGCACATGTATTGGTGGATACTGGTTCTTCCTTGAATGTTCTACCAAAAAAGGCTTTAGATCGTCTGGATTATGAAGGCCTGGAGTTGAAACCCAGCAATATCATCGTCAGGGCCTTTGACGGTTCCAAAAGGATGGTTCATGGAGAGGTTAACATCCCTATTCGTGTGGGCTCTCAAGTGTTTGACTCTACCTTTTACGTGATGGATATACGTCCATCGTACTCTTGTCTGCTGGGTCGACCTTGGATCCATAAAGCTGGGGCAGTGACCTCTACCTTGCACCAGAAGCTGAAGTATCCCGTCAGGGGGAAAATCGTCACTTTGCAAGGAGAAGAGGAGTATATGGTGAGCCATTTGAATTCCTTCAGGTACATTGAGATGGACGGAGAGTTTATTGAAACCCCATTTCAGCATTTCGAGGAAGTACATCCAATTTCAGCAGCAGCAGAGGCAGCGGTCGAAGAGAATGATTCCTTGAAGATGGCTTCCCTAAGGGATGCCCGGGCTGTGGTACAGAAAGGCAATTGTGCACACTGGGGTCAGCTTCCTGACTTCACTCAGAAGAACGACAAGTTTGGGCTAGGCTTTACTGCAGAGGCTCAGAAGGCGGTGCGCAAAGAGAGGATCGGAAAGGCTCCGGTGTTTATTTCCAGCTCAAGGGTGAATGCTATCGAAGAGGATGTGGAGGAAGCTGAGTTTGACAGTTGGATCTACCCGACTACCAGCAACGGACCAAGCAACTGGACGACGAAGGATTTTACCCCTATCACATTTGTCACGCAGTAATTAATTTCTTTTGATTTCCAAATTTGTAACAAACAATATGTTAAAACTTTGTTGGCTCGGTGTCCTACCCGGGGCATCGTAGCTCCATTTGTGAGGGCTTTTTGTATGACATTTTCATATATCATCAATCAAAACATTGGACGTTTGTTGCATTTCAAATCTTTTGCTCTTTTCCTTTTTTGTGTTATATATATTGCAAAACAGCTATATTTACACACACTCACTTATACAGGTTTCAATCCACTTTGGATCTCGCTGGTAACAGCTCTGCTATCGCCAGTTATGACTTCGAAAATCCAATCAACTTAGCCGAAGACGAAGGTGAAGATGATTGCGAAGTGCCTGGTGAACTCGCAAGACTGCTACTCCAGGAAGAGAGGGCTATTCAACCACATGAAGAGCCTGTGGAGACAATTAACTTGGGTACTGAGATAGATAGGAAAGAGGTCAAGATTGGTGCCAATCTAGAGCTCAGCGTGAAGCAACGATTGATCCAGATGCTACAAGACTACATGGAGATTTTTGCTTGGTCCTATGAAGATATGCCCGGTTTGGACGCCGACATTGTAGTTCACCACCTGCCAACCAAGGAAGATTGCCCTCCGGTAAAGCAGAAAGTTCGACGGATGCGTCCAGAGATGTCTGAAAAGATCAAGGCCGAGGTTATGAAGCAGTTTGATGCCGGGTTCCTCGCAGTGACTTCTTACCCTCAGTGGGTTGCCAATGTGGTGCCAGTACCGAAGAAGGACGGTAAAGTCAGAATGTGTGTCGACTACAGGGATTTGAACAGGGCCAGCCCCAAGGATGACTTCCCCTACCTCACATCGATGTCCTTGTTGATAATACAGCTCAACACAAGGTGTTCTCCTTCATGGATGGTTTTTCAGGGTATAATCAGATTAAGATGGCTCCAGAGGATATGGAGAAGACTACCTTCGTGACTCAGTGGGGCACCTTCTGTTATAAGGTCATGCCATTCGGGTTGAAAAATGCTGGGGCAACCTATCAACGTGCCATGGTTGCTTTATTTCATGATATGATCCATCATGAGATTGAAGTATACGTTGATGACATGATAGCGAGGTCTCAAACTGAGGAGGAGCACCTTGACCACCTGAGGAAGTTGTTTGATCGACTCAAGTTATACAAGCTGAGGTTGAATCCCAACAAATGCACCTTTGGGGTAAGATCCGGAAAGTTGCTAGGTTTCATTGTAAGTGATAAAGGTATTCAGGTGGATCCTGCCAAGGTAAAATCCATACAAGAGATGCCGACTCCAAAAACAGAGAAAGAAGTCAGAGGTTTCCTAGGACGACTGAATTACATTGCTCGATTCATCTCGCATCTGACTGCTACTTGTGAGCCAATCTTCAAATTGCTGAAGAAAGATCAAGTAGTACGCTGGAATGATGAATGTCAGGCCGCCTTTGAAAGGATAAAGGAATATCTCCAAGAGCCACCCATTCTTATGCCACCGGTGGAAGGAAGACCTCTGATACTATACTTGACAGTGCTTGATAATTCAATGGGGTGTGTGCTGGGGCAGCATGACGAGTCTGGCCGAAAAGAGCACGCTATTTATTACTTGAGCAAAAAGTTTACCGACTGTGAGTCTCGTTACTCACTGCTTGAGAAAACTTGCTGCGCTCTTGTATGGGCTGCTCGCCGGCTGAGACAGTATATGCTGACTCACACTACTTTATTGATTTCAAAGATGGATCCCATCAAGTACATATTTGAAAAGCCCGCTCTGTCTGGAAGAATAGCGAGATGGCAAATGATCTTGACAGAATATGATATCCAGTATACAACTCAGAAAGCAATTAAGGGAAGTGTACTGGCAGATCATTTGGCACACCAACCTGTGGACGATTACCAATCATTGAACTTTGATTTTCCGGACGAAGACATCATGGTGGTAACTGACTGTGAAGTACCTGGACCGGATGAAGGACCTGAGGAAGGATCCCGATGGTCTATGCATTTTGATGGAGCCTCCAATGCTTTGGGTAACAGCGTCGGCGCTGTAATCATATCTCCCAAAGGAACTCATACTCCCCTCACCGCCCGATTATGTTTCAGCTGCACCAACAATATGGCAGAATACGAGGCATGTATCATGGGTTTACAAGCTGCAATCGACTTAAGGATAAAATTTCTAAGTGTCTTCGGAGATTCCGCTCTCGTGATCAATCAGATCAAAGGCGAGTGGGATACGAAACACCCGAATCTTATTCCTTACAAGGAGTATGTGTCGACCTTGCTCCCTCACTTTGAAGAGATAACTTTTGAGCATTTCCTCAGAGAGGAGAATCAGCTAGCGGACGCACTAGCCACGATGTCTTCAATGTTCAAAGTTAAATGGGACAATGAGGCTCCCCGAATCATAATCTGGAAGTTGGATGAACCGGCATACTGCTGCGAGCTCGAGGCTGAGAAGGTGACTGAAAAACCCTGGTATCACGAGGTAAAGAGGTACTTGGAAGCTCAGGAATACCCTGAAGGTGCATCCGTCAATGATAAGAAGTTCATGAGAAGGTTTGCTGCAAAATTCTTCCTCAGCAACGGCATTCTCTACAAACGGAATCATGATTCGACTCTGCTGCGTTGTATGGATAAGGCTGAAGCGGAGAAAATCATGATGGAACTGCATGAAGGTACATTTGGAACACATTCCAGTGGACACACCATGGCTAAGAAAATCCTTCGGGCAGGATATTTCTGGTCCACAATGGAAGCCGATTGTTACCAACACTCCCGAACTTGTCATAAGTGCCAGATCTATGCTGACAAGGTGCATATCCCTCCAGTTCCTTTGAATGTCCTAACGGCACCTTGGCCTTTCGCAATGTGGGGCATCGATATGATCGGTGAGATCCGACCGACGGCATCCAATGGGCATCGCTTCATCTTGGTGGCGATCGATTACTTCACGAAATGGGTTGAGGCAGCTTCCTATGCCACAGTAACCAAGAGCGTCGTGGCACGTTTCATCCGGCATAATCTGATCTGTCGGTACGGCGTCCCAGAAAGAATCATTACGGATAATGGTACCAATCTCAATAACAAAATGATCACTGAACTCTGTGAACAATTCAAGATACAGCACCACAATTCTTCTCCCTACCGGCCGAAGATGAATGGGGCTGTAGAGGCAGCCAATAAAAATATCAAGAAAATTGTGCAGAAGATGACAGTGACCTATAAAGATTGGCACGAGATGTTACCGTTCGCTCTTCATGGGTACCGCACCTCAGCAAGGACATCAACCGGGGCAACTCCTTTCTCCTTAGTCTATGGCATGGAGGCAGTCTTGCCAATTGAAATCCAGATACCCTCTCTCCGGATAATGAAGGATGCGGACTTGAATGAAGATGATTGGATCCAGACTCGACTTGATCAATTAAATCTGATTGACGAAAAGAGGCTCACTGCTATCTGTCATGGTCAAACGTATCAGAAACGGATGATCAGGGCATTTAACAAGAAAGTCAGACCGCAAGAGTATCAAGTTGGGGACCTGGTAATCAAACGCATCATCCTTCCTCAAAGTGATCCCAGGGGCAAATGGACCCCTACATACGAAGGGCCATTTGTGGTTAAACGTGTGTTCTCAGGAGGAGCCATGATCCTAACCACCATGGATGGTGACGACCTTCCTCACCCCGCCAATGCAGACATAGTGAAAAAATACTACGCATAAATAAAAGACCCGCTAGGTTGACATACCTAGGCAAAATAAGGGCTTCCCGGCGAACCAAAAGGGTTCGGGCAAAAGTAAGGGATGAAATGAATAAAAAATCTGTACACCCGGCAAGTCGAAAACCTGAAAGGGCGGCTTGGGCAAAAATGGGTATCCCGGTGGACTGAAAACCCGAAAGGGCGGTCCAGGAAAAAGTTAGGGATAAAAGCGTAACACTATGTCTCATTGGATCACTTCGCATCCGGAATTCGGCATCAACTATCTGGCTCCAGATTTCGGCATTGACCAATCAGCTTCATCTTCAAATTAGGCAGCAAAGCGATGAGACGTTCGAAGACATAAAGGCGATAGCAGAGTTGGAACCCAGTGGGATTGTTCACATAGCTGTTTTGTTTTCTTTTTCAAATTGTAAACTCTATACTATTTGGCGATGTCCTCTTACTAGGATGTCAGCCTCTTGTACAAAAACGCCTATTCACAGGCAAAGTTTAAATCAATACAAATTCACTTGTCCATACAAATTACCATTGTTTTCCTCTTTTTGTTTTGTCTTGCGAAGAACGTCCAATGATTCATTTTTGATATATGCATTTGACATTAAATTGCTGATTCATAAAGGTTTGCATATGAAACAAGAGATTAATTACAGGTGACATCAAAGACAGGGGCAATGTGGAGTTGTCTAATGCAGTCTGGTTGTTTTGTCCGCCAGGGCACCAAGGTAGGTTCAACTGAAGAATGTGGCCAAATCATCTCAATTCCCCGCAGAGTAAAACAAGATTCATCGGTACTTTCCCCAAGAGGAGTTGATTCCCCGTCGATCCCGAGAAGGCACAACATTCCCCGGCAGGTCTTAAAGCTCATCCCCAGTAAATTCTGCAAGCTTATCCCCTGCGAAGCACGGACGTCTCACCCGAGTTTTATTTAGAGTTATTTCCTCACAAGGACTTATAACTGGGTTATCCTCAGCTAAAAGCCACGGAAGACTGCTCTCGGCAAAGTTCCTTCAATCCCCAGCGAAGTCTATCTTTGGTATTCCCAAGCAGAGTTTATCTTTGGAGTTCCCCAGCGGAGTTTATCATCATTATCCTCAGCAGAATCCATCGTTAAAGTCCTCAGCAGGCCTCTCATCAAAACTTCGGCCAAATATCTCTTCCACAGAGCAATTCTCCGGCCGTTCGTCAAGGATTTATTTTCCCCAAGACGAAATTACATTCATAAACATTTTACATTTTCATACATCTTGCTTACATACATGATGAAACGCATACAACATCTCATGTTGAACATCATGATATCATGCATATCATACATCATGACATTGCATACAACTTACGTTTTTGCCTTTTCAGGAAAAAGACAATCTCAAAAACGACTACCTTCAACTGCCACAATTCCAGATTCGATACCTGTATCTAGCCAGGGCACATCTGAGAGTGATCAGTTTCTAGATTCGATTCCTGTATCTAGCCAGGGCACATCTGAGAGTGATCAGTTTCTAGACTCGATTCCTGTATCTAGCCAGGGCACGTCTGAAGAGTTCGAAGATTCGATTCCTGTATCCAGCCAGGGCACATCTATCAACTACAACAGCTCCAGATTCGATTCCTGTATCCAGCCAGGGCATATCTGTTGACCACGTTTCCAGACTCGACTCCTGTATCTAGCCAGGGCACGTCTGAGGAGTTCAAAGATTCGATTCCTGTATCCAGCTAGGGCACATCTATTGACAACTATTTCCGGATTCGACTCCTGTATCCAGCCAGGGCACATCTGTGAGCAACCGATTGTAGATTCGATACCTGTATCTAGCCAGGGCATATCTGCATAAGGAGACTGAAGATTAAACACCTGTAACAAGCCAGGAAAACATCCTCCTTCCTCAAATACACAAGTTCTCGCTAAGGAATCTCTTAGGCGATCGACACTTCCAAATGGCATCTATAAGCCCATTCCCGACAAGGTTCTGTCACGTCTCCGGATGGCATCCATAAGCCCATCTCCCTATCTACCACCTCTCCAAATGGCATCTATAAGCCCATTCCCGACACCACATTGTTGAGACTCCAGCATGCGAGTGCAAATTTCCGGGCACTCTAGTGTCCAATCTCCTTTTACCCTCGAGTCACGAAAGGCAAACTTGCCAATCTAACTCTTCAGGTTCAAGAAGATTGAACAGGGGCAACTGTTGTACCCCAAAATTTGCCCTCCCATTTCCTCAACATTTTCTCATCACAAGACCTTTGAAGATCAAGATCCAGTTAGGGTTTCCTCTGCTCAAGGCTTCTCCTTGCACTGTGGACTCAAATTAGGGTTTGTGTTTGACCAAGGATGTTTTGACCTAAAAAGCCTAAGATGACTTTCATGCTTCATGTTGGACTCCCAAGTTTACCCATGCCAATTTTCAAGTCTTGATTCCAAGTTTTACCCAGTCAATTGGACAGTTGACCTAGAAATCAGCTGTATTGGGGAAAAAGTCAACTGTGGCCAATTGACAGTCAAATCTCATGAAATTTGATCCACATCAACATATTGAACTCATATGGACCATTTGATCAAGTTTGGATCCCAATTCCACAAGAAATTTGATCAGATCACCAAAAGGGCAAAATGGTCATTTTTAGGGTTTTGACTGCACAAAGGCAATTTTTGACTGTTTGACCTAGCCAATGGCAAATCAAGCTCACATATGGACTCAAGGACCCCATGAAATTATCTTGACATGCTCATCAAGCTCAAAAGATCCCAAATACACAAGATTGACAGTTGAATTTCCCAGTCAATTGATCAATTTTGACTGTATACTGAATAGTCAAACTTTGACTTTTTGGTCAAAATCAAGAGTCAAGATTCATTTTTCATCAAAACATGCCAAATCATGAAACTTGTTCACCAAGAAATCTCAAAATGCAAATTAGGGTTTGAAAATGGAATTTTTCATAACTTAGAATTTTTCTAAGTTATGAAAAACCCTAATTTTTTCCCAACTTTGCCCCATCTTTTCACCATGATCCATTTGGATTCAAACAAAAGTCAAAACATGAAAGTTGTAGCTTGTTGCATAATCTACAACTTTGATTCACAAAGTTTTCTCATTTGAAGCTTGTATCTCAAGTTATAATTTTTTGAATAAGGGCACTAAACCATCTTTTAACTTAGTGAAATTTGACCTATTTTGACAAGGTTTTCTACCCTACTTCAAGGCCACTTTTCATACCCTTCCACTTGGAATTTTGATTTGCATTTCAAAGATGGATTGTAGTACACATTCCAAGCTTTCCAAAATGTCCAAGAACTCATCAAACAACCTCATAACTTGAGAGATTCGAATTTCACAAGTTGGCAAAAATTCACTTTTTGTTCTTCATCAAGACATGTTCATAATCTTGCCAATTTGAAATCAGTTTGCTTTATGCTTGATTACAGGTCCTTGAACCATTCCATACTCAATAATTTAATTCATATTCAATGAGTTGAGGCCATGTTCTTTGTGTTCTAACATTGCATAGTGGATTAATCCTAAACTAGATAAAGTGCTTTATCCATTTTTGTAAAAAGCTAGCTTTATGTCAATTTGAAATCCAAGCAAGTACAAGCAAAATCCTCTTGACACAAGATTATGGACAAGTTGCTCTGATCAAGAGAAGATTATGCAGCACATTAGGAGGCCCCCTACTAACCTAAAACCACCAACTTGCTTTTGTTGCTTAAGATAGAAGAAAAGTCCATAACTTGTGCCATATCTCATCTCAGCTTAGGAACAGAAGAGAAAAGTTATCAAACACATTCCATAGACCACATCCAAGCTTTTGCACGAGTCCTGAACATCTAAAGCACCCTCCATCTCAAAGTCACCTTGAAACTGCTCAAACAGGGGAACCCCTGCAGTTTGAGTGCAAACTCCCAATCCCTTCGAGCATTTTGATCCAAACCTTTTCCTCTACCTTCCCTACAATATATACAAGCTAACCATGTCCTAAAATCAGACCTGTAACACCTCCAAGCCACTTCACCATTTTTAATTTTCTGTTTTGCAGTTGGAGTTCACTAGCTCGATTCAGGGAGTTTCAAGACAAAGTAGGAATTGGAAAAGCATCCTTACACTTCAAGGAAGCTATACAAGTCATCATTTCACTCTGAAACATCCTCCATTGCCAAGCTCGATTCCAACTGAACAGGTACGTTCATGGAGTTCTATCTCTCTTATTAGGCATTGTTAGCTTTAGGTTTTTGAAGAAAACATGTCACAATCATAGCCCTGAACATGCTCATATGTTTAAATTTCATTTATATTTCGTGTGCTTAGAGAATTTCATGTCTGAACATTGATGAAAAGTTAGGTCAGAAATGGGGGGAGGAGAAATTCTCCCTCATCTTAGAGAGATAGGTCATGTTCTTTATATGGTTGAAACCGTCTCTTAATGCTCTACACTTTTCATGTTATGAGTTTTGCTTGAAAGTCCAGGAATCCAGAGATAAAAAACGCGTGTTTTGCTTGAAGGAGGTTGTACAGAGGTTGAAGAAGAAGTGGTCTGGGCTGGGCCTGGATCTATTTTCTTTTCACACCCCATTTCCATGTTTACACCCCCTGAGCCCATTTGCTTCATTTTTGACTCTTTTTAACTTTTTCTTTTTTGGTTGACTTTGTTTATTTTTTCTCATGACATTAGAAAATAAAAAAAATATTTTTTTCATCATTTTTTTGCATTTATTGCATATTTATTTGTTTATTTTCTTTGTTTGTACATAAGTATATATATACTATTATTAGAATAAATATAAAAATAATGTAAATACAATTTTTATTTTTTATTTACTTTCTGAAAATATTTCACACAAAAGATACTCTTTTATTTATTTTATTAAAATATTAAATAAATATTTATTTTGTGTATAATACATATTTAGGGTTTAATATATATATATATATATATATATATATATATATATATATATATATATATATATATATATATATATATATATATATATATATATATATATATATATATATATATATATATATATATATATATATATATATATATATATATATATATATATATATATATATATATATATATATATATATATATATATATATATATATATATATATATATATATATATATATATATATATATATATATATATATATATATATATATATATATATATATATATATATATATATATATATATATATATATATATATATATATATATATATATATATATATATATATATATATATATATATATATATATATATATATATATATATATATATATATATATATATATATATATATATATATATATATATATATGTTTATTAATACATTTAAGCTAAAATGTAAGAATACTTAAATTTTTTCATTTTTATTAATATTTGATATAAAAATACCTTTTTCCATAATACACTTCATTTTGTTTTATTTTTATAAATAATAAATAAATAGTTGTATTAAATTAGAAAATAATCCCTTTTCTTTAAAATTAGGGTTTTTACCCTAAATTCAAAATACTCCAAAAAAATAATACATTTTCATTTTCTTTTCTCTTTTACATAAATAATATTTTTTTCATACATATACAAAAAACATTTTTGTGCATCTTGCATTTTTATTTAATTTTTTGTACATTATTTAAATTGCAAATATTCAAAATGATGTAATAATTTAGATTTAAATTCTTGTCAATATCCCCATTTGAACATTTGTACCCCCCTTCCCATATTTGGTTTTGTAATAGCTTAGTAATTTTAATTTCGCACTTTATTGCTTTCTAATGATAACATGTTAGAATTAGGGTTTGTATGCGAAAAACGATAAAAAATAGTTTGACCTAATACAAGATAAACAAGCATGAAAATGGACACACAAAACACACTTGCACCCCCTAGGGTTTCCACTTGTTGCCTTCAAATAAATGGGCCATGTTGCATGTTAAACTTCTTTGGGCAAAGCAAACAGTTTGAATGATCATAGTCCCTCGATAAAACTTTTCAAAACAAACAAAACAAATGATCAAGTCCCTTAAAGAAATTGCTCAAAGACATTTAACGCCGTTGCAATTATGGTCTAAAACGATGACCCGCGCCTGTCCCTTTCACATCCTAACACAAGGTTGCCCACCAAATACAATGGTGGAGCAAACTTGTTAAAAGGGTTAAAGTATAGCAATGATCTTTTGAGAAATTTAGGAGTAGATAACCTCTTAGTTACCTGAATCCACTTGCAAAACAAAACACTTGCCTAATTTCAAAATCACACATCACTACACTTTCAAAACAACTTTCAAAAACAAATGAAAACTTTTTCAAAAGACATACATCTTTGTATACATCCCCACATGGATCATTACAAAAGGTTGCCACCACATTGGCCTCTTTTCAAAACATTTTTCAAACCCACACACTCAAGCACCATTTAAAACAATTGAAAACAAAAGGCGAGTGATCTAAGCAAGTAACTAAGAGCCCATGGATAACCATGGATAGAAAGGGTGCTAATACCTTCCCTTTCTATAATCTACTCCCCGAACCCAAGAAACATCTCAAAAGGTTTTTGCTGTGCTTTTTAACCTTTCCTTAGGATAAAATAAAAAGTCGGTGGCGACTCTTGCTAACCGCAACATTTGCGAATACAAACGCAAAACCTCAAGTCAGTTCTCCCACCGTATCACAGCGCCATAATCATATCTCCACAAGGTACTCATACTCCACTCACTGCCCGGATGTGTTTCAATTGTACCAACAACATGGCGGAGTATGAGGCGTGCATCATGGGTCTTCAAGCTGCGATTGACCTAAGGATCAAATTTCTGAGTGTCTTCGGAGATTCCGCTCTTGTGATCAATCAGATCAAAGGAGAGTGGGATACGAAACATCCAAACCTGATTCCTTACAAAGAATGTGTGTTGACCTTGATCCCCCACTTCACAGAGATAACCTTTGAACACTTTCCAAGAGAGGAGAATCAGTTGGCGGACGCGTTAGCTACAATGTCTTCAATGTTTAAGGTCAAATGGGATAATGAGGCTCCCCGGATCATCATCTGGAAACTGGACGAACCGGCTTATTGTTATGATCTCGAAACTGAATTGGTGATTGAGAAGCCTTGGTACCATGAGGTGAAGAGATATCTGGAAGCTCAGGAATACCCTGAAGGTGCCTCTATCAATGATAAGAAATTCCTGAGAAGGTTCGCAGCAAAGTTCTTCCTTAGCAACGTCATCTTGTACAAGCGAAACCATGATTCAACCTTACTGCGTTGTGTGGATAAGACTGAAGCAGAAAGGATCATGGAAGAGCTACATGAAGGGACCTTTGGTACGCATTCCAGTGGACATACTATGGCTAAGAAAATCCTACGGGCAAGATATTACTGGTCCACAATGGAAGCTGACTGCTACCAACATTCCAGGACATGCCACAAGTGCCAGATCTATGCAGACAAGGTGCATGTTCCTTCGGTTCCGTTGAATGTTTTGACTGCGCCTTGGCCGTTTGCAATGTGGGGCATAGACATGATCGGCGAGATTAAACCTACGGCATCTAATGGGCATCGCTTCATCCTGGTAGCGATTGATTATTTTACGAAGTGGGTTGAAGCAGCGTCCTATGCTACGGTAACCAAGACTGTTGTGGCACGGTTCATTCGGCATAATCTGATCTGTCGGTACGGTGTCCCAGAGAGAATTATTACAGACAACAGTACCAATCTAAACAATAAGATGATCGCTGAGCTCTGCGAGCAGTTCAAGATCCAGCACCATAATTCTTCTCCTTACAGACCGAAGATGAATGGGGCTGTGGAAGCAGCAAATAAGAACATCAAGAAGATCGTGCAGAAGATGACAGTGACTTATAAAGATTGGCACGAGATGTTACCGTTCGCTCTACATGGGTACCGTACCTCAGCTAGGACGTCAACCGGGGCAACTCCTTTCTCTCTGGTTTATGGTATGGAGGCAGTCTTGCCGATCGAAGTACAAATACCCTCTCTCCGGATAATGAAGGATGCAAATCTGAACGAGGATGATTGGATCCAGACACGACTTGATCAACTCAACCTCATTGATGAAAAGAGACTCGCTGCTATCTGTCATGGTCAGACGTATCAGAAACGAATGATCAGGGCATTTAACAAAAAGGTCAGACCACAGGAATATCGAGTTGGGGATCTGGTAATCAAGAGAATCATCCTTCCTCAGAGTGATCCAAGGGGCAAATGGACCCCTACGTACGAAGGGCCATTTGTGGTTAAACATGTGTTCTCAGGAGGAGCAATGATATTGACCAACATGGATGGTGACGACCTTCCTCACCCCGCCAATGCAGACATAGTAAAAAAATACTACGCATGAAAAAAAGACCCGTTAGGCTGACATGCCTAGGAAAAAATTAGGGCTTCCCGTCGAACCAAAAGGGTTCGGGCAAAATGAAGGGATGAAAATGAAAAAATCTGTACACCCGACAAGTCGAAAACCTGAAAAGGCGGCTTGGGCAAAAATGGGTATCCCAGTGGACCGAAAACCCGAAAGGGCGGTCCAGGCAAAAATTAGGGATAAAAGCGTAATACTATGTCTCATTGATCACTTTGCATCCAGAATCCGGTATCTATATCAAGTTCATACGGCATCGATCAGTCAGCTTCACTTTCAACCAAGGTCATCAAGTGATGAGACGCTCGGAGTTATAAAGGCAATAGCAGAGTTGAAACCCAGTGGGATCATTCATTTCACACAGCTGTTTTATTTTGTACAAAATTTGTATAAACTCTCTTGTTCGGCGGCGTTCCTCTTATTAGGACGTCAGCCTCTTGTACACAAAACGCCTATTCACAGGCCATTCAAAATCAATACAAATATATGTTCAGTTAAACGTGCCAATTGTTTTCTTTTTCTGTTTTGTTTTGCGAAGAACGTCCAAGGTTCAATTTGTGATATATGCATTGACAATAGTTTGCTAACTCATAAATATTTGCATACGAAACAAAGGATTTTATTACAGGTGACACTAGAAACAGGGGCAATAAAAAGTTGTCCAGGCAATCTAATTGTTCTGTCCTCCAAGGTACCAAGGTAGATTCAGCTAAAGAACACAACCGGTACATCTTAATTCCCCAGAGAGTAAAATCAACAAGCAATACACTCTTCTCCAAGCAGAGTTATCAAATCTCAAGGAAATTGAGTATCCTCCCATAGGTCTCAATACTTCCCCAGCAGCATATATTCTTAACAAGCATCCCCGGCAGTCTTGGTCTGAAGATTGTTCCCCGGCGGCATACCAGCATTCAAAGGAATCACTTCCCCAGTATATCAAAACTTCCCCAAGAAAGTCCAATCCAGTTCCCCAGGAAGGTTGGAATCTATCTCCCCAAGCAGTAAGCTTATCCCCAGTAAATTCTGGAAGCTTATCCTCGCAGAGCACGAACACGTCGTCCAGCTTTATTTAAAGAGTTATTTCCTTCACAGGATATAACTGGGTTATCCTCAGCCAAAAGCCACGGAAAGAGCGTCCTCGACGAAGTCTTCTTACCCCAGCGAAGTCCATCAACACTTCCAACAACAAGGGTATCCCCAACAAATTATTAATCAACACTCAGCAAGGCATCCCTCTTCCCACAGAGTATTGCTTCCCAGCATGGTCGCTAGAGTATCTTTTCTCCCTGCAGAATCTTCCATTTGCCAAGTTTATTCCGCAACGAAGTCATTTTCTCCTACCGGTATTCTTGCAGTTATCATCCCCAGCGGAAGCGAAAGCTTATTCTTCAATATCAGCCCAGGATATGACTTCCCGACACCCGTCAAGGATTTAATTTCCTAGACGAAAACATACATTCATAAAACATCACATACATCATTATAGCATGCATAGACGCATCATATCATGCAAATCTCAGTTATGTTGAGAACATCATTGCTTGATCCATATCATGCATTGCATATGACTGACCTTTACCTTTCAGGAAAGATTCAGCTAAATTCTCCATCATATTTCAAGACCTAGACCGATTCAGTTAATCGACTCCAAAGATTTCTTATCCAGTCCAAGGCCTTCTCTAGTCCAGCCAAATCGACTCCCAACAGATTTTTCTGATAAAGACTCAGTAGAAGTTATCCCAGGTTATATTTTCCTATTGGTTCTCTCTCCGACGGTGCATGAGATTTCCATTGTAGGTAATTCCTTTCCTAATGGTTCCCTCTCCGACGGTGAGTGAGGTGATAATTCCTTTACAGATGGTTCCCTCTCCGACGGTGAGTGAGGTGATAATTCCTTTTCAGATGGTTCCCTCTCCGACGGTGAGTGAGGTGATAATTCCTTTTCAGATGGTTCCCTCTCCGACGGTGAGTGAGGTAATAATTCCTTTTCCTATGGTTCCCTCTCCGACGGTGAGTGAGGTGATAATTCCTTTTCAGATGGTTCCCTCTCCGACGGTGAGTGAGGTGATAATTCCTTTCCTAATGGTTCCCTCTCCGACGGTGAGTGAGGTGATAATTCCTTTTCAGATGGTTCCCTCTCCGACGGTGAGTGAGGTGATAAGTCCTTTTCAGATGGTTCCCTCTCCGACGGTGAGTGAGGTGATAATTCCTTTTTCTCTGGTTCCCTCTCCGACGGTGAGTGAGGTGATAATTCATTTTCCTATGGTTCCCTCTCCGATGGTGCGTGAGGTGATAATTCCTGTCAGATTATAATTTCCTATGGTTCTCTCCCCGACGGTGTGTGAGATGTAATTCCCTTTCAGATTATAAACTGGTTCTCTTCCCGATACTGCAAAGAAGGTAATTCCCACTAAGATTTTTCTCAACGAGCGTTGTTGAAGTTAAAGTCACCCAAGGTTCTCTTACTATTCATGCTAAGGTAGTAACCATCCCTGGTTCATTCATCATCTTGTGAAGCTCCAGATTCAACTCCTGTAACCAGTCAGGACATATTTATGCCAAGCACCTGAAAACCAGTTCTTGCAACGTGTCAGGTACTCCTTTTTCTTTTGCAGGTATGCAGGTTCTCGCTAAGGAATCTCTTACGCGATCAATATCCGGATGGCATCTATAAGCCCATCATCCTATCCAGCAACCTCTAAAATGGCATCTATAAGCCCATTCCACCATCACTGCTACTATGTGAGCGCAAATTTCTGGGCACTCTAGTGTTCAATCATCTTCTACCCTCGGATTACGAAAGGCACGACAGCCAATCTGCATCCTCAGGTCTAAGAAGATTGAACAGGGGCAACTGTTGTACCCCAAAATTTGCCCTCCCATATTCTCCAAGAAATTGCCAAGTCAAGTCACAAAATTCCCCAAGGGTTGCACAGTCAAAGATCTCCTATACAGTCAAAATTAGGGTTTGTGTTCTGATCAAGGAAATGAAGTTTTCAAAGGTCCAATAAAGTCTCACATGCCTACAAATATGGTCAAGCATCCTCATATCAAGTTTCAAGACATTCAGCACAAAATTGCACAGTCAAAAACCCTAATTGCACTACAGTCAACTGTAGGGGCAAAATGGTCATTTGACAGTCAAAAGTTCAAATTTTTGGTCAACATATCATTTTGAAGCCACAAACATCATTTGATCAATGCTTGATCATGATTCTCAAAGTTTGGCTCAAAAATCATCAAGATGCAAAAGTTTCCTTATTTGGACAGCTGAAAAAGTCAACTGAAATTGACCAGGGCATAACTTTCACATGGATTATCATAAAAATTCCATCCAAAGCTCATTTTGAAGAGAAAGATATTTCCTACAACTCATCTTCATACTTCAAGTCCAAGAAATGCTCTCACAAAAAGTTATCAATTTCAACATTATAGGTCATTTTCAAAAGTCAACAAAAAGGGACTTTAAGTCAAAGGCCATAACTTGAGATTGGTAAATCAAAATGACATGGGACCAAAGGCATTGGTTAGAGAACTCAAAGACCTTTCCAAAATGTCCAAGAACATGAGAAAAGCTTAAAAATAGAGCAAGTTGTGCCTTGTAGAAGTTGGGAAATTTTTGGATATTTTGAAAAGTCAACATTGATTCAAATGACCTAAAATTGCTAATGGGCCCATTTTTCTTCCACAATTCATCATTCCAAGCATGTGCACGACCACCTGGCCCAAAGGGAAGTATTTTCTCATTTTTTATTTATTTATTTGAATTTTTATTTATAATAATTCACTTAAATCAATTAAATATGTGAAAAATACTTAACTTAACCTAACAAATCTTTTTGCACATATAATCTACTCAATAATTCGTGCACATTCAAATATGGAAAGAATTGGACTGATTGGATCATGATTTGCACAAAAGCACATGGAAAATATTTGGAAAATAAAGCTTGAAAATCAAATCTTCAAAACTATGAATGCAAGAGATTTGGATGATTCTTTTTGACCTAATTCACTACTACATATTCCAGGATCACAACCCTAATACAAATACACACGCAGCTGCTCAACAAAGCGATAACCAAACTTGAAATTTTTCTCAAAAAAGTCAATTCTGAAAACTCACTTCCAGGGCGATTCAAACCTCAATATTGATTCTATTAGCTTGCTGAGGATTAAAAGAAGATATTTGGATCAAAACCAAAGACTTTGACATCAAGAAACATGAGAACACAGACGCCCTGTACAGAAAATTCATCACTTTATTGCATCATGATTCATGCACCTTTTACAATTTTTGATGTTTAATTTATGTTCTATGTTCAATTCTGAAGCTAACCCATGCATTTGATTGTATTTTTGTGCATTACACGCGATTATGCCATTGTTGATATTTAGGGTTCTTCAACCTTCAAATTGGGGTTTTTGAGATAAGGCAAAATTGGAGGCTGAGACCAAGGTCATTGAATTCAACGCATTGGGACGAACAAGAACCAGCCCTCGCGCTCAATTTATGAGCGTCATGGGGCTAATCGCTATTTTCTAGTAGCATGCCTAAGAGAACATATAAGAAACCGTTGCCTAATGTTTTTATATTTCAGGGATGATGAAGAAGATGAGTCCGTGGCAAGACGTGATAGGTTGATTTGAAATTCGCGCGCTTTAACCCACTAACGCCTTGGCTTTCTTTTATATTATTTGTTCGTTATTAATATATCAAATGTGCAAAGTGGTTCAGCTGGCAAGCGTTGTGTGTGTTAACGTCCAAGACCTGGGTTCGAGCCCCAGGTCTGTATTATTTCCCATATTATTTTGCAATCCACGTTCCCATGCAGTGCCAACATCAAGACGCACCATACATCTTCCAGAATCCCACATCCACGTGCCCCTGGAGATCAAATCAAAGGCATAGATTGGAAGCGCATCATAAGCCTGGTCAAAGCGCTAGCACGCTACCTGGAAAAGGTCAAACGGACCAAGGTTGTTGGGCCAGAATTCTTGGATTAAACCTCCTATTTGGGGACTACCACCCCCCCTGGTTTGCAATTCTCTATATTTTCCTTATATTTTATTTTCAATTATTATTTTATTTTCTTTATTGTTTTGAATTAATCAATTATTTTCACAAAATATAAAAATACACATAAAAATCAGAAAAGAGAAAAAAATAATAAAATATTATTTATTTTAAATTTGCATGTAAATAAAATTAGTCTTAAATTAGGAGTTAATTTTAATTCTTTTGATAATAAATTAAAAAAACATAGAATTAGGTTTGATTAAATTTTATTCCTTCTTATTTTTTCTTTTATAATAATTAAAATAACTAGATATTTATTTTCATAAATTAATCTGCATATAAAAATTAGGGTTAAATTAGGTTAAAATTCAATATTTTTCTTAATAAACTAAAAATAAATTAGAATTAGGGTTTGCGTCTTATCTTAATTTTAATTAATTTTTTTTATATATTAAATCATAAATACTAAAAATACCAAAAACAAGTTACTTTCTTTAATTAATTAATTCAGCGTTAATTCAATTTTTGCAAAAGGGTCCAACGCCCTCGTTTCGCTCTTAATTTCTCATTAATTCGCATTTATTTTATTTCTCGTAAATATTATGTATCTCTCCCGAAGCCATGTATTTAATTACTCGCACTCTTTAATTCTTTTATTTTCTTTTAATTTCTTTATTTTCCGTCAAATCGGGTCCTGGTTAATTTTGGCGATGTGGACCCGCGCCGTTTGTAATAGCTTAGAATTTACCTTTCCCGCAAACATTATAACTGTTAATCAAAGCATGAAAGAATTCATGGACAAAAATAAAAACGCGTAGATCACTTTGACATGAACAAGATAAATGCAAATGAACATAACACACAAATCACACACCACCCCTAGGGTACGCCTCACTGTTGCCTTGCCTCAAAAGGTGATCGTCGAGTAGAGGATGTCTTAGTAAGTCCTCATGATCCGGGAACCTGGCATGAGGGTAGCTTCTAAGGTGTCTTCCCATTGCTCTGGTGATCACCATGTCCCGAACCTCGAATTGACCCGAACACCTCCAACGGTGGTGCTACCTACCTCTCAATGGTGGGATGGCACTACTTTAAAGGACATCTACACAGACGAATTCCTTAGGGTAGGTAGACGACTCTAGATACTTGCTCTAAACTTCAAAACAAATCAAAAAAATACTTTTCACACCAACACATTTTCAAAAAGCTTTCGAAAGCAATTTTTCAAACACTCTTGAGGACTGATACAAGAGTCGAACTGGAATTTTCAAAGAAACTTTTTAAACCCACAGTTGAAAAGCAAACAAACCATTTTTGAAAACACAATGAGCAAGTATCTAAGAGCCCATGGATAACCATGGATAGAAAGGGTGCTAACACCTTCCCTTTCTATAATCTACCTCCCGAACCGAGAGCAATCTCTTTAAGGAATTTTTCTGTGCTTTTGTCCTTTCCATTTGGAGAAAATAAAAGACGGTGGCGACTCTTGCTTCCGCGACATTTCGCGAACCAGCGTTAAACAGTCAGTTCCAGATCCACCGATCACAATCACTGTTATCTTTTAGTTTCTCTCCTCAATATTTAAGTTGATGTTGCTTTATCTCCTCCTTCAGCTTTACACCAGTAGAGTTGAGTCCTCTGTTCACCAGTGATTTATTTTCCTAGTCTAGTTTTCTTTTGATCTTTTATCTTCTATTTCCCCCAGTGGTGTCTTGTGTAACCATTGGATCTGTTTGTTTGCATGCACAATCATAAACATTGCATGTCATCTTAGGGCCAAAAATAAGGTTTGTTTTACATTTAAGTATCTTCAATCCCATCGAGATGAAGATTTTAACCTTCGTATCTCCAGGTAGAAGACACTTAAATAATGGTAGTTATTGTACCCATATTTTGGCCCCTATGATCCATCTATCATCTCATGTCAATTCAATCATAACAAGATCACATTAGGGGTTGGTTTTTCTCCTTATCTTTAGCTTCGCTCATGGGGAATCACCAAGCGCCTTGACTTGTATATTGTGATCATCTATGTTTTGTATTGATTAAATTTTAACTCATAAATACAATATATGTTTTCCCTAATTGATGATATTATAGGTGAGATCACAACACATTCCATCAAATTGATCTATAGGTTCATGAGTTTATTTCCATGCCTTCTTCAACAAAGCTTCATTGAGATTAAAGCCTCATCATTGAATATATTTTGAGGTAATATCATGAAAAAGTCTATTATGGTTCGTCATGCCTCAATTTGTCAAAGATAGTTCAAAGATACAAAAGTTGATTGAAGAGGTTTGACTTAATTGGACAAGTTCTTGATTTCTTGGTCACAAGTGCATTTCCCCCTTAATTCTTGATATTTGGAAGTGGTTATGGTTGCTATGGTTTCCAATTATCATCCTCAATAACTTCTATTTACATGACAAAAGTATTTGTGCAAGAAAGTTTGTCAAAATTGAAAAGGGTTTCCAAAGCATTTTGTTGCTCTAGGAGCTAGGGTTTTGAATTTCTAAGGGCTATATATTACTCATCTTTTGTTATTTTTGAGTGATTCCAAAGAAATTCTTCTCTTTAAAGGGTTATAAACAAATCACTTCAAAAGTTTCAATAAAATGTTATGTGGAAGATGCCTAATGAATGAGAAAGATTACAAGTCCTCTAGATAGGCCATCAAATTCCCTTGTATGGCTTCAAAAGATCATAACTTGGTCAATTTTTATCTTCTTGAGCCCATTTTTTCCCATAATGATATTAAAGGCGTGAACTCCAACTCTTATTTTATGTGCAAAGCTTGAAAATAGATGGAAGATTCCCTAAGGATGCAAACGATTATAGGTCATCTCATGAATTTTCACCAACTTCACAAAGTCATAACTTTCTCATTTTTTGGAGTTTTTAAATGGTTCAAGTCTCAAAATGTTATTCAAGATATCTATTTCATTCCATATTTTTGGGTCAAGAGAAAATTTTAAATGGAAGTCCATGTTTGGATGCAAGACATTATAGGTCATTTTTTGAAGAAAAACTTAGAATTTTTCTAAGTACAAAAAGTCAGCATTTTTTCCAACCTTGACTCATCACAACTTTCAGATCAAGCATCCATTTGATTGCATTCCTTTCACATTGTAAAGTTTTTGATCTCATTGATCGTGACTTTTGTGAGTCTTAAAGAATCTAGACCGCAAGTATACAGTCCTATCGCGTGTAGCTTTAAAGATTATCGAATCCCAAGGGACTAATGTCGATCTACCATTATCTTAGGTTACTACGTAAATCTAAGGCTAATAATGTAATTAATAGGGGGTTTAGGGAACCTAACTGATTATAATCTATTTTAGATTCAAGTGAGAATATCGGTATGTAATGGTCGGACTTTGGGGATTTAGCAACTCATTGACCTAACTCAGATTAACAAAACATTTTTCGGTAGGAAGCATTTGTTCGAAAACCCTCTTCTCACACTCTCGTGTTTATTGATTCAGATCCTACAATCAAACCTAAGTGATTGCTCTCGCTGTTTCAATTAGGGTTTAAAAATAGGTTTTGGAAACAAACAAAACCTAATCAACCTAAAAGTGCTCTCGCTGTATTTTAAGTTGATGCACAATTACTACTGTCCAGTTATTATCTCAAACTCTCGTTTTATTGATTCTGACCTCTATCTGTATTTTACTCTCGTAACAAAACAATTAATATTTAGAACTAGTAATTGAAACCAGAAAAATTATTCTTTTTAAAAAGGAACTGATCAATTGGAGTTGCTAAAACCCCTTTGGCTATATGACCTTATATACCAATAAATAAATTTAGCCTAGCATATTAAAGGACTCAATAACAGCGCAACAAAAATAATCATCATCAAACAATTTAAATAAATAAAACATTTCGGATGATCCTGGCATAAATAAATAAAGTACTTAAATTAAACACGAAAATAATACCGTAGAATATTTGGCTCACTTCAGGTATCTCCCACAGATTGGTAAAAATAATAAGCGAAACGAAATAATGCGGAGAATGTTTTTGGCAGAGTAATAGTAAAAATAGAGAAAAGAAAAAACGTTCCTAAATTAGAGATTTGAGGTCCTATTTATAGCCTTGGGGACGCGCATGAGTTGATATATTTTCTCCTCTGGAATTTCCTCCGTAGCGACCACTACAGACTGAAGAACTCTCAGTGTAACAGTTGTTACACTCCTGAACTTAGGGTAGGGCTTGCGTGGCAGGGTGTAACGGACGTTACACTTCTACTTTTGAGGAAAGGCTCTGCGTGGTAGGGTGTAACGGACGTTACGCTCCTTTAGGCCAATGTGTAACGGTTGTTACACTCCCTTAGGCCAATGTGTAACGGTCGTTACACTCCCTTAGTGGATTGGGCCAACGCTTATTTCTTAGGCTTTTTGCTTTTAGTGCACCATATTCTACCACACACCCCTCAATTCATAATTGCTCTTGATTAGCTTGAATTTTCTTGACTTTCCTTGACTTTCTTCGCACATGCCTTGCAAACATCAAATTCCTGAAAACATAGAAAATACCAGCATAATACGAATAAACAGTAAATTAATTAATTAAAATGCCGATAAAATTCATGTAAAATGATCCAAATATTCGATACATTTCCGGGTTATCAAACTCCCCTACACTTGAACCTTTGCTTGTCCTCAAGCAAATAGAGTAAAAATCGTCTAACGCATGGTCTCCGACACAATCGCATAACACAACTCGAATCATACGTGGTTGATGGGCGTTACATTAGAAAGATGGAACTAGGCTCTGACACTAATGATATAGAAATGGCACAAAACCACATGGTCAAAATCCTCCATCCTATTGCGAACTAGTCTGAATTATTCTATCATAGCTCAACCTAATTCTTTTCGTTCGAAATTAACCGCTTTCATTCTAGCGCGATCACATTAAGCCCTTTATCTTTCGCACACATATAGTAGAGTAGCCGGTTAGCGATTCAAGTCTTCTTATGCTCAGGTTTCTGGTACATAAGTTAGTAACCCTTTTTCTTTTCCAGATCATAAGTCTCCGGGGATCAAACCGTAGTTCACCCTACCAAGTTCAGCACCAGATACCACTGAACAAGCTTACAACTAGTTGCTACATCAGTTTTTGTAGGTACCGCAACTGTTGGATTAAATGACCTGGTGAGGGTCACCTAACTTAATTAGCATATTCCCTATTATATCTTGATGCTTAGCAATTTTTTTTCTTTACTTTTCAGGACCAGTCACTTATATTCATCGGCTCCCTACGTAGTTTGTGGTAAAGACGGTGCTGACTGCTAGTATAAACTACTCGGGGTTGATCTAAAACTAAAACATAAGTCTTCGGTATCATAACCACTTAAAATGGTTTGCATAATCTGGGATATTTAGGTGTCAAGGCGGTATTATTTTGTCGAAACTTATTCAAAAAATCTGACGCAACCTAATTGCGAACAACCTATATATTTTTCGAATGTACCGAGCTAATGCGTCGAGTAAAAAGTTTATGGTTCAAGAAAAGTGTTGAAGTACGAATAACTTACGGAAATGATTTTTTTACTGAATGGAAAGGGAAATAACAGAAATTCAAATAACTTACTAGGAAAATGGAAAACATAACATAAGTTTCCTCCCCTACACATAAACTGAGCATTGTCCTCAATACGAAAAATAAAGTGAGAAAAGAAAACGAACAGGAAACTTAAGAAATAATAAAAATGCAAGGAAAAATGAAAACAAAGACCACTCCTCATTGTTGTCTCTAACATTTCTGCTACTGGATGCTTCACCTAGTGTCCTTCCTCCTCGTGTTCTTACTCCATCTCTTTTGGGTCTAGGAGGTTCTTCGCCAGTGTTGTAAACATAAGCATGCAGGCCTTCAACACGGAATGAAAAGTGCCGCATTTCATCGATCAGGTTAGAAATGTCGTGATGGTTCTAATAAGCGTTATCGCGTTAAACATGATGTAGCTCTTGCATCATTTGCATCAGTTCTTGTAGACGCTGATCTTGAAGTAAAAGCGATGCATAGATAGCTTCAATGGTGGCTAGACGAGGATCATGTCTTAGTTGTTCTTGTTGTGGCCCTTATTGATTCATTTGTAGTACAACATTTTCTACACCTGCTTGATTTTCTTGCATGTGCTCTCCAGGGGATGGTGCCTGTAAATCATAAATCCAATTTGCGGCTATTTCGATTCTTGTTACATTTGGATTCAGCAGAATAATACTTGGGATGACCTTGTGCTGCACCATCAGGTTGTACCTTCCATCCCTTCTAGCTCTGACAAGATGACCAAAATGGCAATACTCAATATCGAGAAACTCAGCCTACCAAAAAGGTAGTTGAACCAACCCATTTTGCAAATTCAGATGGTTGGCAATAGCAGTGACTATACCTCTTATACAAAAAGGTGATGCGCTTGCACTCCTTGATAACAGAGACTGGATGTGCTTGAGGAGGAATGGAGCAACATTAATTCTAAGATCGGGATCAAGGGTGCAGTGCAAAAAATATATTTCCCTAACGTTCACCTTATTGTTGTTTGCTCGCCCGAACACTGTATTGGCTAGAACACGGTGGAAATAACAGATGCATGGGTTTTGTATGTGAGTGGGTGTTGTACCCCAAAATTTTCCCTCTCATTTATCAAGAATTTTCTCACAAGATCTCCTTTGGCTCAAGATTGCACTAGGGTTGATCAGCTAAAGACACCTCCTTAAATATTGATGACCAAAATTAGGGTTTGAGATTGCACAAGGATATTTGAACTTCCAATGCCCCATATGACTTTAATAGATCATCATGGACCCTCAATATTACTCATGTCAAGTTTCAAGCTTTGGATCACACTTTTGCTCAGTCAATTGACCAGTAGACCTAAAAATCAACTGTATTGGGGAAAAGTCAACTATGGCCAATTTATAGTCAAACTTTATAATTTTTGATCCACATCAACATTTTAAACTCATATGTATCATTTGATCAAGTTTGGACCATAATTCCTCAAGAAATTTGATCAAATCTTCAAAAGGGCAAAATGGTCAAAATTAGGGTTTTGACTAGGACAGGGCAATTTCTGATTTTTGGCCTAGCAAATGATCAATTGATTTAAGGCATGATCTCAAGAGTTCAATTGCATAATTTTGACCTATTGACATGGCTTAAGTCCAATGGATTGACAGATGAATTTTCAGTCAACTAATCAAAAGTCAACTGTATACTAAAAATTCAAACTTTGACTTTTTGGTCAAAATCAAATGTCAAAGATCACAATTCATCAAATCATGTCAAAATATGAAACTTATTCATCAAGAAATCAAAAATTCAAGATTTCATTTTGAAAAGTTAAAATTTCTAAACTTAGAAATTTTTCTAAGTGTTGGAAATTTCTTATTTTTTCACAACTTTGAGCAAACTTTCACCATGATGCAAGATGATTCAAAAGAAACTTTCAACATGAAAGTTGTAGATCTCTATGAAATATACAACATTTCTTTACACAACTCCTTCCAAAAGTGCTTGGATCTCAAGTTATAATTTTAAGAACACATGGTCATGAAACAAAACAATTAGTGGAATTTTGCCCTAATTTAGTCAGGATTTTAACCTAACTTCATGGCACTTTTTCATATAGTTCCAAAGGGGAATTTTCAAAAGTGAATCATAGAGGGGTTGTAGAGAATATTACAAGCTTTCCAAAATATCCAATAACTCCTTGAGATCATTTTTGAGTAGGGAGAATCAAAGAGATGAAGTTAGGGTTTTCACACTTGAATTACAAGTCATTTTGTGATGAACAAGATTCAAAATTCAAACTTATGCTACATAACCTCTAATTTGCAGGCCTCAAACTTGTTAGGCACTCCATAATTAATTGCTTGCACAGCTGTTAGAGGTCTCAATTCAAGCATTCAATGCAAGGCCATGCTTTATATCTATTTTGGGAAGAAAGTGGACAATGCCATTTTGATAAAGTTGCTTTCTGCACAAAACTTATTCTTGAACCTTGCACTTGTTCTCTTCTGATCATACATGTCTTATAACTCAATATAAACTTGTCTAGACACTTACAATCACTCAACCCATGCTTGTACTTCCTCTTGAAACTTGTTTTCCCACTTTTCTTGAAAATCAAGTAACATAGCAATTAGCTTGTAACTTGTACTTCTGACTCTCCAAAGCACTCAAGACCTATTTCTTATACATACACAAGTTATTTGCCACAAATTCCATGCATGCTTGAGCCCTGAAAACACCAAGAACACGGAATCACCAAAAATACCTTAAAACTTGTCATTTCTGAGTTTTGAATCCAATCTCCAAATTTGCCCGTGCATTTCTTGGTCTTTTACTTTCAAAAGCTTTTAAATAATATATACAAACAATTCCAACACCTGCAACACCACTGTAACACCTCCATCATCACCCACCATTTTCAAAAATAGCACCTTGCACCTTGACTTCTCCAGAACTCCTCAGACACTTTCAGCTTAAGCTAAGCATCACATTAGCTTCCTGGGAACTTGAGGAAGCTAATCCAATCATTGGAACTCACTAAAAGCTACTCAAACTCAAAACACGATACCCTCTTGAAAGGTAAGTTATCTCAACTTTGAACTTTTCATACAAGCATCATTAATGGTTTATTTGTGAATGAAAATGTAGATATCATTGCCCTGAAGCTAACCATGTCCATAGTTTTCATTTATATTGCTTGAGCTTAGAGAATTTTAAGATTGAAGTTTCTGAAATTTTTAGGGTTCAGATTAGGGTCATTAAAATCCATGCTTGTCTTTGATCTATAATTTTATTGCTTTGCATTTCTGAAATCGTGAGGAAATTTGCCACAAGTTTCCTGTTTACATTTTTCATTTTGGTTGAGAACTGAATAAGATACAGAGGTTAAGGCTGGGCGTGAGGTTGAAGATGAAGATGGCTTCAGGAACATGTTTACCATATATATTTATAGTTTTATATTAATGAACGGATGTATAGCCACCCCGGTGGTAGAAGCGCACGCCTGTGACTATAGGGACCTGGGTTCGAGCCCCAGTGATACCCTTTTGGATTTTTTTGTTGTATTTTTCACATATTCTAACTTTTTTGGCAGCGCTGGGCCTCATCCCCTTGGGTCTTAGGTTTTTTTTTCACTTCTGACCCCCCTTGCTGGCTATTCACACCCTGACCCATTTTATTTTCTTTTTCTCATTTTTATTTATTTGTTTTCTTAAATATTTTATCTAATACTAAAAAAATCAGAAAAAATATAAAAATATTAGATTTATATTTTGATATAGTTTTTTTTTACACAAAAAATATTTTATTTAATCATACTTTATTTTATTTCACTAATTGATTTGTATATTTAATTAAAAACTAGTTTTTTTTTAGTTATTTTCTTTTACACAATTTAAATATATTATTTTAAAATATAAAAAGACCAAAAATATTTTATAATACTATAAATTATTTTTAAGACAAAAATACCAAAAAAAATATTCTTCTTATAAACTTAATTTCTTTTTTTAATCAATTAATAGATTAGGGTTTTATTTAAATTCTTTTCCTAGTAAATTTAGGTTTTACTTTTTACTAATTTACTAATTATTTTTCTTTTAGTTAATTAGGTTAAAACAAAACCCATTTTCCCCTAAAAATCCAAATAAAAGTCCATTTTCTTTACATTTATATTCTTGTATATTTATTCATTTTTGTACATTATTTATCCAAATTCAATATGGTTGTAATAGATAATTAGGATTTATTTTCTAGCAATCTCCATTTGTAATTCGTACACCCCCTCCCACAAGTATTGTAATAGCATAGTAATTTTAAATTCCGTAATTTATCGCTTTATATACAAATGCTAATAATTAGGGTTTGTATGGAAAGACTAAAAACAATCAATTAGAAAACCCTAATCAAAGACAAAACCAAGCATGAAAAATAATACACTTGCACACAAGCACCCCTAGGGTAAATCCACTTGGTTGCCTTATAAAATGGCCATATTATGCATGTGAGGTATCTTAGCAAAAACAAGCAAAATATAAGATCATAGTCCCTCGATGACGCTATCTATGTTGCCTTTCAAATGATCTTAGTCCCTAAAAGAGAATGCTAAGATACCTTGCAACATTGCTAATCATGGTTATACGATGACCCACGCCCGTCCCGTTTACATCCAAAGATAGGGTTACTTACCAAATCAATGGTAAGATAACAATGTTAAAGGAAAAAGGAAATGAACATGAAAGACTTTTGAGTAGGTAGAATGTTCCTAGTTACTTGCTCACTTTCAAAACAAAAACATCCTTGCTATTTTCAAAAACAAACACCTACACTTTCAAAACATCTTACAAACTTGAAAACATTTTCAAAAGATCAACATCTTTGTATACATTCTTACGAACAAGAATCATTACAAAGTTTTCCTAAATAATGACCTCTTTGCAAAATACTTTCAAAAACCACACAAAGCACAATTTCAAACAAAAGCAAGTGATATAGAAAGTAACCAAGAGCCCATGGAAAACCATGGATGAAAAGGGTGTTAATACCTTGTCTTTTCATAATCTACCCCCCGAACTCAAGAAATAATCTCAAAGGTCTTTCCTGTGCTTTTTCACCTTTCCTTTTGGATAAAAGAAAAGTCAGTGGTAACTCTTGCTAACCGCAACATTTGCGATAAAACGTAAAACATCCAAGTCAGTTCTCCCACCGTATCACAGTGGGTAAAAGCTCAGCCCAGTCGTTTACCTGAGTATTAGTTAAACGTTCCCAAATTTCAAATGATATTGCCTTCCAATCTTCTTCAGGTGGGATTCTATATTCCACACCTTCAACATGGTTGCAGTGGAGTATCTGACTCAGAGTCTCTTGATTCATAGTGTACTCCGTGTTGAATAATCTGAAAGTTGCTGCACCGATTAGATACTGACCGACTTCTGGAGTGGATGGTGTTTGGTAGGAAAAAGAACTTAAGATTTCCAACGTGAGAGATTCATAAGTTGGAAGATTCATGGTAGCAATGTAGTAGAGACCATATCCATGGATCATAAATTGCACACTTTCAAGAAATCCCAAGTCACGTAAGCAATCTTCATCGATATACCTTGTTGGAAGTATACCTCTCTGATGAAACCTTCGGTAAAGTTTCTCTTGTCGATGTCCTTCGACTCCATTTCTGAATACCATATCGGTGAGGTCTGGCTCCTCTGTTTCTTCTAGATCTCTTCTGGCCATTTGGGAAAGGTTTTGGAAATGATAGAGTTTATAGGGTAGAAGAGATGTTGAATAAAGTTGGTGTGATAGTAGAATTCTCTTCAAGAGTTTATATAGAAGCAAAGTTTTAATGGTGAAGATAAGATTAGTGGGGGTATTGAATGGTAGTTAGGGGGTATTTATTTGTGTGGAATATAAATGGAATGAATAGGAAGTTTGAAAAAAATTGAATTTAAAGAGAGAGTGTAACGGTCGGCATGCAACGGCTTGGCAGAAGGAGAGAGGGTGGGTGTAACAATCGGCATGCAACGGCTTGTTAGAAGGAGAGAGGGTGGGTGTAACGATTGTTACACCATGATACAAGTTGCAAGGAAACCTTGTAACAATAGTTACAAAGGGAATCTTGTGCCTGCAACGGTCGATTTGCCAGCCATGCATGAGGGATTTTGCTTGCTGACCGAGGCATGGCATAGATGTGTCAATTCATTGTATAGTGGGAATAATAAATTTTAAAAAAACTAGGAGACAATGAAGTGACAATTAGGTGTGATGCATAATTATAATATTTGGTCTACTAGATCAACATGCATTTATTTTGGGAGAACACAATAACATAATAGCATCATAATATATAATAGCACAATGAGGAGTAAATTTGAAAATATTGAAATAAATAAATGAATAATTCCAAAAAATAAAAAAATGAATTTAAATAAATAAATAAATCAGAGTAATTAAATCTAACTAGAAAATAAAAATAAAAATAATGCTGCTAATGAAAAACTAAACTAAAGACTGAATAATCACTCCTCCCCTACACTTAGAGGAAACAGTGCCCTCAATGTTCTAAAGACATAAATTAGCCACCTCTAGAATGAAACAGGTGATATATATTTTCCGTAACAAGATCCATGAAACCATATAAATCTCTGCGGAGGATAGTAATATCAGAACGAATATCAGCAAGCTCCGTCGTGATAGCATCCATAGCAGCAGCGACGTCAGTTTGAGGGATAAGGACATCGGCGGAAGCAGGAGCTAATGTTGGGTCCCAAGCTGGATGGCAGTCAAGTATAAGAGGTGTTACAGGATCAGTCTCTTCCATCTCAGGATCAAACTTGCCCAATCCTACTAGAGGGTCATAATAATGGGGTAGTGTCAAAGGATTAAACTCTTCTTCTTCCATGTCATTCTCAGCTATACCCTCTAGGTCATAAATCCAATTCTTCCTGTCATGCACACTGAACCATGCAATTTCAGGAAGTGTGAAGTGGTATACCAGCTCATGATGTATCAACAACTGAAACTGATTCGGCTCTAAATATATGATCATCCCAACATTAAAACAAAGAGTAAGGTCTGGAGGGGTATAGTTACCAGCAGGGGTTAGACGGGACAATGGCTCTTTTAAAAATAGGGCTTTAGCAATCATAGTCACTAAACCACCAACACAAATCATGCCATGAGGAGCCTGGGCTATACTCAGGAGCCTGGGCTATACACAGAACATGATAAACAGCTCTTCCTTAGACACTAAGGTATCATTCTGAGGTTTTCCAAATAGGGTAAATGCCAGAATCATGTGTAAATACCTAATAGCAGGGTTATGAATCTCTGAAGAGTGCCTAGGAATAGAGCTCTCCTGTCTCAGATCAGATATCGCTTCCAAAAAGTGGTCAAGCTAGTTGTCTACATACTTTTCATCTGGAATCTCAATGACAGCATCAACACTAACAGGGAAATCCAATAAAGAAGCAAATTCACGGATGGTGAACCTGTGGTTAAAACCAAACAATCTGAATGAAACCAATCCTCTGGCCAACCCTAAACCAATATATGGGTTGTAATGTAATGAACTAAGGAACTCTAATGTCAGGTTGCGGTAGGTAGGCTGCTGATGATGAATAAAATAATCCCAACCAATATGGTTAAACATGAAGCGGACACTCTCCCTGATGCCCAATACGTACAATGTGGGGTCATGCATAAAGATGGTGGGATACATCTCTCTCGGAGCAAGCATCTCATAATGCTTCTACTGAGCAGCACCTATAAAGGTGACAAACATAGTGTCAGAAAAGTCCATAGGGAAGATCGGTGAAGAGAAAGAAGTGTGAATCTTGTTGGTTAATCTGAAAATAGTTTTAAATCAGCATCGTCCTGATGCCTAAAAATAGAAAAGAAGAAAAGAACAGAAAAATTTTGTAAATTTTTTAAGAGAAACATAAAAAAAAACTTTTAGTAAATAAAATTTTAATAAAAATGGTGGGTTGCCTCCCACAAAGCGCTTTGTTTAACGTCAGAAGCTCGACCTATATTTAAAATCGAAAATATGTTTTGGTGACTCAGCTGCTAGCTGTATAAATCTCAAACTAGCTGAGTAGTCCCTATTCTTGATGCAGTGATATTGCTTTAAATGCTTCCCGTTTACAATAAATGGATCGCTGGTTTTCCTTTGATTTCTACAACGCCACTTAGGAGTATTTTAATAACTTCAAAAGGTCCTGACCATCTAGAGCGAAGTTTTCCTGGAAGTAATTTGAGTCTGGAGTTAAATAGGAGTACCACATCGCCCTCATTGAATTCTTTCCTAGAGATGCATCTGTCGTGCCATTTCTTAGTTCGCTCCTTGTAGATTTTGGCATTCTCGTATGCATCTAGCCTAAGCTCTTCCAATTCATGGATGTCTAGAATTCTCTTTTCTCGAGCGACTTTGTAACTTAGATTCAGGGTTTTGATGGTCCAATAGGATTTGTGTTCCAGTTCTACGGGAATATGGCATGATTTACCATAGACTAGTTTGAAAGGTGTGGTTCCAATGGGTGTCTTGTACGATGTTCTGTATGCCCATAATGCTTCATGTAGTTTGGGAGACTAATCTTTTATAGATGCGGCAACAATTTTCTCAAGTATTTCCTTAATCTCCCTGTTAGAGATTTCCACTTGCCCGCTTATTTGTGGGTGGTAAGGTGTTGCTAGGCGGTGTCAGACTCCATACTTTGCTAAGAGTTTATTGAAAATTTTGGAAATGAAATGAGAGCCACCATCACTGATGACCAATCTCAGAACACCGAATCTTGGAAAAATTATGTTTTTGAACAACCTAATCACTACTTGTGTATCATTTGTTGGAGAGGCTACAACCTCTACCCATTTGGATACATAATCTACTACCACTAATATGTAATTATTTCCAGAAGACGATGGGAAATGTCCCATAAAGTCAATTCCCCATACGTAAAATATCTCTACTTCTAGGATACCCTTTTGCGGCATCTAATCGCACTTAGATAAGTTACCAGTGCATTGACACCGGTCGCATTTTATAATTGCAGCATGGACATCTTTCCATAGACTGGGCCAATAATGGCCAACTTGTAGGATTTTTACACAAGTCTTTGAGGTGCTAGCGTGTCCACCATAAGGGGCTTTGTGACAATGAGATATTACGCTCTCTATTTCACTCTCAGGAACGCATTAATGGAAATTACCACCGGGGCCTCTCTTAAATAGTAAGGGCTCGTCCCAATAATAGTGTTTGAGATCGTGAAAGAATTTCTTCTTCTGTTGATAAGTTAAATCAGGTGGAAGGGCTTTTGCTGCTAAGTAGTTGACATAGTCAACATACAAGGGAAGTGAAGTTTGAGTAGATACTGCTTCCAATACTTCAATTTTCTTGTCATTGTTGCAAAATTCAGGGAATTTTTCAGCTAAGTTTTTAGACCTCATCTGGGCCACCAGGTGTTCATATGGAAAATTATCATTGATGGGTATCTCTTCAGGTTTAAGATTTTCCATCCTAGATAGATAGTCGGCAACAAGATTTTCAGATCCTGGTTTATCTTTGATTTCCAAATCAAACTCTTGTAAGAGTAAGATCCATCTTAATAATCTTGGCTTGGCATCCTGTTTAGCTAATAGGTATCTAATAGCTGCGTGGCCAGTGTAGATAATAATCTTTGCGCCTACTAGATAGGAACAAAATTTATCTAATTCAAAAACGACTGCCAAGAGTTCCTTTTCTGTAGTGGCGTAGTTTATCTGTGCAGAATCCAAAGTGCTACTTGCATAGTATATTGCATGGAGTTTTTTTCTCTTCTTTGTCCTAGGACTGCACCTACTGCATAATCGATTGCATTGCACATTATCTTGAATGGTAGACTCCAATTAGGTGGTTGTATGATAGGTGCGGATATGAGAGCTGCTTTTAACTGTTCAAACGCCTTCAGGCAGTCATCATCAAAGATGAACTTAGCTTCTTTCATTAAGAGGTTGGTTAGAGGTTTAGGAATTTTTGAGAAATCTTTTATAAAGTGTCGGTAGAAACCGACATGACCTAAGAAACTTCGTATTTCTTTTACGGTATTTGGGGGTTAGAGGCTTTCTATTACTTCAATCTTAGATTTGTATACTTTGATCCCCTTTTCAGAAACTATGTGTCCAAGTACAATTCCTTGTTTTACCATAAAATGACATTTCTCCCAGTTCAACACTAGGTTTACCTATACATATCTTTCCAGTACGCTTTCCAGGTTTGCCATGCATCCTTCAAAACTTTTCCCGCATACAGAGAAGTCATCCATGAACACTTCCATGATATCATCTATAAAATCGGCAAAGATGGACATCATACATCTTTGGAATGTTGCAGGCACATTACATAGTCCAAACGGCATTCGCCGATAAGCAAATGTACCATAAGAACACATGAATGTTGTCTTTTCTTGGTCATCAGGGTGGATAGGAACTTGAAAGAATCCTGAATAACCGTCTAAATAGCAATAGTAAGAATGCTTAACCAATTGCTCAAGCATTTAATAAAAGGTAGAGGGAAATGGTCTTTTCGAGTCACTTTATTTAGTTTTCTATAGTCATTGCACATTCAGGCTCCACTCACGACTCTTTCTGCTATTTGTTCTCCCGCTTTATTTGTCGTGACTGTGATTCCTCCTTTCTTGGGTACATAGTGGATTGGACTAACCCATTGGCCTTCTGAGATTGGATAAATGATACTTGCATTTAGAAGTTTAGTTACTTCATCCTTGACTACAATACTCAAGACCGGGTTAATTCTTCTCTGATGTTCTCTAGAGGATTTACAGTCATCTTCCAGCATAATGCGATACATGCAGATGGAAGGACTTATTTCTTTAAGATCATCAATGTTATATCCTAAAGCAGAGGGATATTTCCTTAAGACATGCAATAGTTTTTTTATCAGTTTGTCCTAAGTCTGCGTTGACTATCACGAGTCTTTTAAGTTAGGAATCTAGGAATTCGTATCTTAGGGTTTGGGGTAAAACTTTAAGTTCCAAGTTGGGTTTCTTCGGACAAGGCATATGATTTGGTGTCAGTACTAGGCACTCTCTTAAACCGTCATCTCGATATTCGGGACACCAATCATAATCTTCAAAAATTAGGGGCATCGAAATCTTTATAGTTTCAAAACGAGCTTCTTCTTGTGACTCCATCTCTTTGACACATTCGTCTATTACATCTAACAGATAGCATGTATCATCTATAGCTGAGGCTTGTAGGAACTGTGTCAGGATAAACTCAACTTTCTCTTCTCCAACTTCAAAAGTTAGCTTTCCTCTCTTAACATCTATAATAGCTCCAGCAGTGGCTAAAAATGGTCTTCCCAATATTATAGGGGTTACACTGTCTTCTTTAATATCCATAATGATGAAATATGTAGGGATGTAGAATTGACCTATGTGTACCGGAATGTTTTCTAGAATTCCCACGGGGTATTTGACAGAGCGATCCACTAGTTTTACTGACATCTTGGTTGGTCTTAATTCTACCATGTCAAGCTTTTGGGATATGGACAGGGGCATAACGCTTATACTAGCGCCTAAGTCGCATAGAGCTTTATCTATGACATACTTACCTATATTACAGGGTATAGAGAAACTTCTGGGATCCTTCAGCTTCTAAGGCATTTTATTCTGAATGATTGCGCTACACTCAACAGTGAGTGTAATTCTCTCGTTATGCTCTATCTTTTTCTTGTTCGACAATATTTTTTTGAGAAACTTAGCATACGAGGGCATTTGAGTGATAGCTTCTGTGAATGGTATCATGATGTTTAATTGTTTCAGAAGTTCAACAAATTTCTTAAATTTCCCCGCACTTCTAGATTGAGTAAGTCTTTGAGGATACAGGATTTGTGGTTTGTAAGGAGGGGGAGGCACATAAGGTTTTTCCTTTTCTTCTGTCTCTCCATCACCTACCTTCTCCTTCTCTTTTGGTTCGCTTTCCTCCTCGGTTTTTTTCTAGAACTTTGGGACATGGTTGGGTTTTCAGCTATAGGGTCAATTGGTCCATCATATTCAGTTACACTTTGCAATACAATAGCATGAGCATGTCCTTTTGGATTCGGTTTAGGTTGACCTGGAAATGTACCAGCAGGTGCAGCAGTAGGTGCTTGTTGTTGGGCCACTTGTGAAATATGGGTTTCAAGCATCTTGTTATAGGTGGCTAAAGCATCCACTTTGTTCACTAACTGTTTGATTTGCTCACTAGTGTGAATATTTTGGTTTAGAAATTCTTTGTTAGTTTGAGCTTGGGTAGTGTTGTACCCCAAAATTTTCCCTCCCATTTTACACAAAACATACTCATTGAAGTCCTCAACTTGCTCAAGGATGCCCAAGGATTGATCAGGAAAATGCTCTCCTAAGACAATGAACCACAAATTAGGGTTTCCAATTTCATCAAGATGGGTAAACTCTAAAGGTCTCAAATCTTTTCCATGGTCCTAATATGTTCTCAAGAACATCCATGTCAAGTCCCATGCCTTGCACAAGAAGTTTGCTCAGTCATCTGCTCAAATGCCTGAAAATCAACTGTGTTAGGTCAAAAGTCAATTGTGACTCACATACAGTCAAAAGATTTTTGGTAAACATCAACATTTTGAAGTAATATCCATCATTTGATCAAGGGTTGATCATGATTCCTCAAGGAATGCCCCAAATTCATCAAAACTCAAAAGTTGCTAAATTAGGGTTTCTATAGGAAAAGTCAACCAAACTTTGACAAGGCATAAATTTCTCATACTTTATCAGAAATTTCCCATCCAAGGCTCATTTTTAAGAGGATGCAATTCCATGCATCTTCATCCCTCAAGTTCAAAAAATGCACTCATGAAAATATATGAATTCAGACATTACAGGTCATTTCAAAAAGTCAACAAAACACCTTTTGGGTCAAAGCTTCTTACACGAGCATGGAAGATCTAATTAAAATGAAACCAAAATGGTTGTTTAGGGTACATCTCAAGATTTCTAAAAAGTCCAAGAACCCCCTCTTAGGGTCAAAATTGAGGGAGATATGCATTGTCAAAGTTGGCTATTTTTGGAAATTTGCCCAAAGTCAACAATGCCCAAAATGCATTTTTCCTTAAATGGGCCCAACTTTTTATACTTGTATCTGGTTCCTAACATGGTCCACGACCCATGAACCACTCCATGGCTCATTAAATTATTTATTTGATTTATTGTGATTTTATTCATTTAAAATTCAAATAAAATCAAAATAAATCATGTAAATTGCTTTTGGAATGATTTTGGCATTGAATAAGGATGATATATGCTGGCATATCAGGATCAAATTGTATCAAGGATGATTGGAGCAAGAATGGCATGGTTTGGCTTATTTTGGAAACAAATAATGCATTGAACAATCAAGATCCTTTCTCCATAATTATTCAAGATTCAGGCTGTTTTTGTTAACCTAACACACTCTATTACATATACACAACGCAGCCAAGGCAAGAAAACAAGGATTTTGGTCGTGAAAATCATCAAACAAAATTCAGTTTTGGCCAAAAAAGTTAGGATCAGATTTCATTCCATAGGACGACTCAAGGTGATTCAAGACCACCAATCCACTCCTGGACGTCTCCTGAGGCTAACAACATTGTTTGCACGCGTGAAAGATCCAGAAATCACCATTTTACAGTGTCACAGTTTGCCATCTCTTTTGAATTTGGTTTTGTAAATTTACGCAACATAAATAATTTCTAAGCATGCCTTCATATCTGTATCATCATTTAGAACATATTGGTATGATTAATGAGGAGTTTTAGCGCATGTACTGATAGTTGCCATTGTTAGGGTTTGAGGTCGTATTTTAGGGCTTTTTGATGCAGGTAAAATTAGGGCAAAAGAGGGATGCCATCATACTCGTGAGATCAAAACGAGTTGATCTTTATGCTTGGAATTGATTTATCATGCCTGGAATGGATTTTTGAGATTTGCAGGGCTGTAGTTACATTTGGTGTCCGTAGGTAAAAGGTTGACGTCTAAAACAACAGTCCAGGGGAGAAGATGATAACGTGTCTGATAACCACTGGACAGTTTGAAACTACGCGCGCTTTTGGGCATAAGGCGTGTTTTTCTATTATATTATTGTTTGTTCATTATGCTAGCAGATAAACAAGCTAGCGCATTTGGTCAAGGGAGAGAGGTATGAAGCTCATGTCCTGGGTTCGATCCCAGGCGTGAGCTTTTACATTTTTCCACTATTTCTTCATAGGATCCAGCGCGCACTACCCAGGAAAGCTATCATACACCCTCCAAATCCAGCCAGTGGATCATCCTTAGATCCAGATCTAGCGCCCATTGGAGAGAAGTCTATGGTGCACCCTCAAACGTGGCCAACACTGGATCCAAACACCTAATTGGGCCAAAGGATTTGGGCTTCAACAATCCAGCTTCACACCCCCAGTTTACTTCTGATATCAGGCCCATTTCACACTTTTGTTTTAATTTCTTATTTCCTTTTTATTGTTTTTAATTATTTTTGTTTTTTTCATTTCAAAAATCTTTTTTTTAAATCATAAAAATCAAGAAAACCACAAAAATGTAGAATTAGGTTTTTTTAAAATTTAAATTAGTTTTCTTTGGAAATTAGTTAGTTTAATGACATTGACTTGATTGTTTTCATAATTAAAATTAATTAGACAAATTAGGTTTAATTCACCAACATTTAATTTTCTCAATATAAAAAATCAAAAAATATTTTCTTTATTCAAATAGACTCTTTAGGACATTTACTTTATTCTCGCGCGCATTTATTTATTTATTTTTCAAAACATTGTAACTGTTTCAAGTTTGTAATAGATTAATTAGGATTTTACTTTCCGCATCTTTATTTTCAGTCAAATATTTGTGTATCTGCCCAAAAGCCTTGTAATAGTTAGGACTTTAATTTCGCGCACTTTTAATTTCCGCAACTATTAAACTGCTAGATGTATGGACATTAGGATTGTATGCGAAAGATAAACCAACAATTAAAAAGGTAGATAACCCTAATTGTGCAAAGATAATTAACTGAAAAAAGGCACACATGCACATGCTCACTCCTAGGGTTTGCCTCACTTGGTTGCCTCGGAAATAATGGTCATGTCCCTCGAACGTAGGGATATCTTAGCAATACCCGCAATTTAAAGTCGTCATAAAAGATCGTAGTCCCTCATTGTCCCTCGAGTTGCCTACGAGAAATGATCTTATGATGATAGTCCCTTTGAAATGCTAAGGTATCCTTACTTGTTGCCTTCAATAACCGTTTCATCCCTTTGAATGTCCCTTAAAACTCCAATGATGGGGCTACCTACTCCTTAATAGTAGGATAGTATTGTCTAAAGGAAACAAGAAAATGAACAGTCTTTTTTCGAGTAGGTGGGAATCTTAAGTACTTGCTCAAAACAATAAAAATCATTTTACACAAACACTTTCAAACAAGCTTTTTAAATGAAGATTTCAAAAACATTTTATCACACCCTTGAGGACTGATACAAGGGTTACCATAAAGTGAAACACCGCACTAAGGCAAATTTCAAAACTTTTCAAAAACACAAGCACAAAAGCAATTTCAAAAAAGAGCAACTACCTAAGAGCCCGTGGAAAACCATAGATAGAAAGGGTGCTAACACGTTCCCTTTCTATAATCTACCCCCCGTACTCAGAAACACTCGAAAAAAGGTTTTTTCTGTTCTTTTTTCTTTCCTTTGTTGGATGAAATAAAAGTCGGTGGCGACTCTTGCCTACCATAACATTTGCGAGTACAAAACACAAACCAGTATTAACAGTCGGTTCTGCCACCGTATCACAGAACTGTCGACTCTACTGGGGATTTAATAAGTGGGGTATACCTTAGGATCTAGATCATTTCTAAAATTGCTTTCTTGTTTTGCTTTGCCTGCTTTATATCCAAGGGTTTTGTTGGGGTTATATAGATCCTACACCCGGATCTGGAGACACCTTTTAGGTAAGTAGCAATAAACTGTGAGAGAACTGTGCGGGGTATATCGACAGGGTTGAAGAAGTAGCTACATTGATGCGACACTTTGGTTGGGGCTGCTGCGTGGTGTCATAAAGCATCAACTGACCTTAGAACCTTTAATTGCACAACTTGGCCAGTAGGACGTAGCGAGATGGCCGACTTTGGTGTATTCCCAAGGTCGACAGATACTCGACGCTACACTCATTGAGGTTTGACTCTTGAGTTTTGTTTGGTTGCAAGTCAATCGCCTATTGAACGAAGCTTTGGGGAAAAATCTATGATATTGAGATCCCTTAGAATTCGGTTACTATTTATAGGACAGGTTGAACTAATCCAGCTTCTAGAGGGTATGACCTTAAAACTCATGCAGGCCTTAAACCTAAGGACTTGGTGTGACTTGTTTGTTTCTTGCTATACATGTGATTATTTAGCATAATCATGACATCATAAACATGGCATATCATACTGAACATTTCAAGGATTTTCTAGGGCTCATCTTTGCTTTGTTTTGTAGGACAGGGCATCCGCCCATAGGAATACTATCCAGATTAACCTTGTGAAAATGCCTCTCCAACTAAAGGATTTGGCATTAAGGATCCATGAAAGCTCCCCCTTCACTGAAAAACATGGTCGGTTTCTCAACTTGGTCACTTCAAAACCTAATGAAGAATTTTTAAAAGTGCTATTTCAGTTCTTTGATCCTTTGCACCACTGCTTCACCTTCCCGGGTTACTAGCTAGTGCCCACTATGGAGGACTTTTCTCGGTTGTTAGGGGTACCTATTCTTGATTAGTTACCTTTCAACGATATAGAAGAACATCCAAAACCGGAAGAGATTGCTTGAGCTCTGTCCTTATAACGATCCGATGTAGTGACAAATTGGGAAGCTAGGGGAAGTGTCCAAGGAATCCCGGTTAAATTTATATTCGAGAAGGCTTACTATTTTTAGGATGCTCTGGATTTACAAGCTTTTGAAGAGGTATTGGCACTCCTCATCTATGGGATGGCACTATTCCCTAATGCGGACCAACTCGTAGATGTGAATACTATTAAGGTTTTTATGTCTCATAATCCGGTGCCTACATTACTTGGAGATATTCTACACTCTTTGTATGCTCGCAATCTAAAGAGAAGGGGGACCCTCCTGTGTTGCACTCCTCTATTGGCTAGGTGGTTTATTTCGCACCTACCCAGGTCTATTTTGAAGAATGAGTAGGGTATGAAATGGTCTCATAGGCTAATGTCCCTTACACATTTAGACATTCATTGGTGTTCACAGTCCTCGGAAGATGTTACCATAATCGATCGTTGTGGTGAATTCCCTAATGTACCTCTTTTAGGAATTAGGGGAGGAAATCACTTATTACCCTTGTTTGGCACTGCGGCAGTTTGGTTATGCGAGAAGGGATGGTCCTCATGATACACTTATCTAAGGAATCGCCTTCAACTATGAGAATGATGCTCAGGGTTACCGCAAAAGGTTAATGAGAGCTTGAGGCATGGTACATAAAATTGATAGCAAGACACTAGGGCACAAGTATTCCATCCCTCTTGAGCCTTATCTCCAATGGGTACGAGCCCGCACCCAAAGTCTTATGATGCCTTACCCTGCTGTCCTACCAATGATTGTGGAACTAGTTGCTGAAGGAGACACTGCTTCTCTTGTTCATCATCCTGACATGCCAACTGATTATTAGGAGTTACAGAAATCCTGGGTTCAACTTAAAGAGGAGGGGATACGTTTGAAGCTCAATTATGTGCCAGCAAGAAGAAGGTCCTGGAGCTCACTAGGCTGCTCCATGAAGAAAGGAACATAAACGCCTACATTGCACCAAAGAGGATGCGCTTCTGGGAGACCTAGTTTTCTTTTTACTTTAAGTTTTGTTTTTTTATTGTAAGCCTAAAGGGAAATCTTTGTAGCAACCCGAACTTATTAATACAATTAACGTGTGTTTATTTTGGTTAAACAAATTTGAGCCTTTAAAAGTCCTTGAAATCATTGCATACGCATCCCATCCATGGCATTGCATAAACAAGTACCATTACAGGTTTCTCATCTTCTTCGCTGTTTTTTTCAGCAAAAATGTCTTCTGAACAAAGCATCAAAGATCTTCAGGCACAAAATTCCCAATTTCAACAAATGTTCATAACTCTGGCAAAAGGGAAGGAGGATCTGAAGGCCCTTATCTTGAAGCAAAAGAAGAAGAAAATCTCTGGTGTTTTGAACCTGGGCAGAAGGTTCAGGGGGCCGTTAAACAACCCGTCGATCTGACCTCCTCGTCCAAAGAAGGGGAGAATCAAGAGAGAGAGAGAGAGAGAGAGAGAGAGAGAGAGAGAAGGGAGAAGGACCATAGCCCCAAAGTCTCTGATAATGACACGGACTACAATGATGAGCAGTATCCTCCCACTGGGGATAGATACAAGCAGTTAGAGGGTCGGTTGAGCGCTATGGAAATCCAGAGAATACCAGGGCTGGATTTTGAAGAGCTGGGATTGGTGTCTAGGGTAGTCATCCCACAAAAGTTTAAAGCTCTAGTTTTCACAAAGTATGATGGGGTGTCTTGTCCCAAGCTTTATCTCCGTTCCTATGTGAGGAAGATTCAGCCTCACACTGCTGATAGGAACTTGTGGGTTCACTTCTTTCAAGACAGTCTGTCAGGGACTCAGCTTGAATAGTTCTATCAACTGGAGGGAACCAATGTATGAAATTGGGAGGATTTGGCTGCTGATTTTTACAAGCAGTATCAATACAATGCTGACCTTGCCCCTACTCGTACTCAACTCCAGAGTATGTCCATGGGTGTAGGTGAAGGCTTTAATACTATGCGCAGAAGTGGAGAGATCTGGACGGGAGTGTCTAACCCCCTTTGTCTGATAGGGAGTTGGTTGACATGTTTCTTGGGACGCTGTCGAGTCCATTCTTCAATCATTTGATTGGTAGCTTCTCAGCTGGTTTCACTGAGTTGATATTAACGGGAGAGAGGGTAGAAGCTGGGATCCGGAGTGGCAAGATCTAGAAAGACACCTCTTCGAGCTCAGTGAAGAAGCCCTTTGCAGGTAAGAAGGAAGTCAGTTCTATTTATAGCCCAAGATGTCAGAACAAAGCTGAACTCCATCCAGCGGTAGGTGCTGTGATGATATCTAGGCCCGCGGCTACCCCACAATGCAACAATCAGCAAAGGTTAGAAAGACCGCAAAGGCAGTTTACTCGAATTAACATAACATTGACCAAGGTTCTACCCCATCTGCTAAGATCTAACTTGGCAACCTTGAAAGAGGCTCCCAAGAATCCTAACAACACATCTCCTCGGTACAATCCAAACGCTCGGTGTGCATACCTTTCTGAGAGTCCTGGCCATGATACAAATGACTGCTGGGCTTTGAGAAATAAAGTACAAGATCTGATTGAAGCCAAGGAGATTGAGTTTGATGCTCCGGAGAAGCCCAATGTCATAACTGCTCCGATGCCTAAGCATAATCGTGGAGTTAATGCCATTGATGCTGATCTGTTTGTTGCCTCTATTAATGAAGTTTCTACTCCTCTTATGATTGTCAAGAAGAATTTTTTGTTAGCCGGATTATTTCCGGGTTATGGTGAAGGTTGCCACATGTGTTCATCTCTGCCCACTGGTTTCTATTTGCTGAAAGAAGGTGTTCAACGCCTGATGGACAACAAAGAAATTTTGTTCGAAAAGACTTTGATTCCAACTGTTCCGTTTGAAGATGTTGCCATTATAACCATTTCCGCCAATCCTTCCAAGGTCTCCTCTAAAAGACCTGTTAGGATTACACCTGCTCCAAGAATTTCTCCGCTAACAATCACTTTTCCTGGTCCCGTACCGTACTCCTCGGACAAAGCTGTCCCATGGAATTATGGCGCTGATGTTTACTATCATGGCATTAAACAAGATTTGAAGGCTGAAGAGGCTGATCCCGATTTCAATAACATTGTCGTGACCAACAAGATCACCAGAAGTGGAAGGGTTTTCTCTCCTGAGATCTCCCCGAAGACTGTCACTAAGCCTGTTGTAGTTTCACCTGCTGTTCCTACCGGTACTCCCGTTACTACTCTCGTTCTTACTCCAATTGTTACTCCTGCCGTTGAGTCATCTGGGAATCGGGGCAAAGAAGTTGTAGGTGAGCCTGCCTGAATGGAGGCACCTAGAAAAGTTGTTGTGAAATACTCTAAGCAAGAGATAGAGGAAATATTAAAAATAATCAAGAAGAGCGACTACAATGTGGTCGAGCAGCCCAGGCAGACCCCCTCGAAGATATTTATGTTGTCCCTGTTGTTATGTTCCGAGGCCCATGCAAAGGCTTTGATTGAATTCCTCAAGACTGCGCATGTGCCGTAAGAAACCTCAACCGGTCAATTCAAAGACCGTGTGTCCAGCTTGACTGCTGACAATGGGCTGGGTTTTTCAGATGCCGACTTGACACCGAAAGGGAGGAAGCATAATGATGCTCTATATGCCTCGATCGAATGCAGGGGCACTACTATGGCTAATGTGCTAGTGGAAACTGGATCTTCACTGAATGTTCTGCCTAATAAGGATCTCGATCGGATAGATTATGAAGGCTTGACCCTAAATCCCAGTAATATTGTGGTGAGGGCTTTTGATGGGTCGAAGAGAATGGTGCATGGGGAGGTGGACATCCCTGTCAAAGTGGGATCTCAGACCTTTGGGTACACCTTCTATGTGATGGACATGAGGCTATCATACTCTTATTTGTTGCGTCGTCCTTGGATCCATGAAGTTGGGGCTGTTACTTCTATGCTGCACCAAATTCTGAAATATCCGTTGAAGGGGAAGATTGTCACTGTGCATGGTGAAGAGGAGTATATGGTGAGCCACCTGAACTCCTTTAGGTATGTGGAGATGGACGGGGAATTCATAGAGACTCCTTGTCAAAACTTTGAAGAGGTTCCCCAGATTTTGGCGTCAACTGAGACTACTACCAGCACCAAACCTCCTTTGAAGATGGCTTCTCTCAAGGACGCTAGAGCAGTTGTTGAAGAAGGTGGGTGTACCAATTGGGGATAACTTCCAGATTTTATTCACAAAACTGACAAATTTGGTTTGGGCTTTACTTCAGGAGCTCAAAGGGTTGTTCGACGCGCTCGGGCTGGAGGACCTCCCCTATGCATCAGCAATCGTGGGGTCAATACTATTGAAGACAATAAGGAAGATTCCGATATTGACAGCTGGATCTACCCGACTACCAACGATGAACCGAGTAATTGGACGGCCAAAGATTTTATACCAGTTTCTTTTATTCTGCAGTAATTGTATTACTTGTTTTCCAAGTTTGTAATAAACAATTTAAACTTTATGGCCTTGTGTCTTACCCAAGGCACAACGGTTCTACCTGTGAGGGTTATTATATGTCATTTCATATATCATCAATAAAACATTGGACGTTCTTTGCATACAAATTTTGTGCTCTCTGTTTTTCTTTTCTGATTTTACTTTATCAATACAGTTACGCTCTTACACACACTCACATGTCAAACTGCAAATCCATATCCACTATGGATCCCATTGATAACAGTTCTGCTATCGCCAGTCATGACTTCGAAAATCCGATCAACCAAGCCGAGGACGAAGGTGAGGACGATTGTGAGGTACCTGGAGGACTTGCTAGATTGTTGCACCAGGAAGAGAGGGCTATACAGCCCCATGAAGAGCCAGTTAAAACGATAAACTTGGGAACAGAGGTAGACAAAAAAGAAGTCAAGATCGGCACAAATATGGAGACTAAGATCAAACAGCGGTTGATACAGATGTTGCACGACTATGTCGAAATCTTCGTCTGGTCATATGAAGACATGCCTGGTTTAGACACTGATATTGTGGTACATCGTCTGCCAACTAAAGAAGATTTTCCTCCGGTTAAGCAAAATGTCCACCGCATGCGCCCTGAAATGTCAGAGAAAATAAGAGCAGAGGTTATGAAACAGTTCAACGCTGGGTTCTTGGCTGTCACCTCCTATCCGCAGTGGGTTGCTAACGTCGTTCCGGTACCTAAGAAAGACGGAAAGGTAAGGATGTGTGTAGACTACAAAGACCTGAACAGGGCAAGCCCCAAGGATGACTTCTCGCTTCCCCACATTGACATTCTGGTTGACAACACCGGGAAACACACAATCTTCTCCTTCATGGATGGTTTCTCTGGCTACAACCAGATCAAGATGGCTCCTGAAGACATGGAGAAGACAACCTTCGTCACACAGTGGGACAACTTCTGCTACAAGTTAATGCCTTTTGGGTTGAAGAATGCTGTGGCAACTTATCAGCGAGCCATGGTCGCCTTGTTCCATGATATGATTCACCATGAGATATAGGTTTATGTTGATGACATGATAGCCAGGTCTCAAACCGAAGAAGAGCATCTCGACCATCTACAAAAGCTGTTTGACAGGTTGAAGACATACAAGATGAGGTTGAATTCGAACAAGTGCACCTTCGGGGTAAGGTCTGGTAAGCTTCTGGGTTTCATCGTCAGTAACAAAGGTATTCAGGTAGACCCTGCGAAAGTAAAGGCCATACAAGAGATGCCGGCTCCCCGTACTAAGAAGGAAGTTAGAGGCTTCTTGGGACGCCTGAATTATATCGCCATGTTCATTTCACATCTGACTGCTACTTGTGAGCCCATCTTCAAGCTTCTAAAGAAAGATCAAGTGGTAAAGTGGAATGAAGAATGCCATATTGCTTTCGAAAGGATCAAAGAATACCTTCAAGAACCACCAATTCTGATGCCTCAGGTTGAAGGAAGACCTTTGATATTGTACTTAACAGTGCTAGACAATTCAATGGGGTGTGTGCTAGGGCAACATGACGAGTCTGGTGGAAAAGAGCATGCAATATACTACCTTAGAAAAAAGTTTACCGACTGTGAGACAAGATACTCACTGCTCGAGAAAACTTGTTTCACTTTGGCACGGGCTGCTCGCCGACTAGGACAGTATATGTTGACCCACACTACTTTGTTGATATCAAAGATGGACCCAATCAAATACATCTTCGAGAAGCCCGCACTCTCTGGAAGAATAGCGAGATGACATATGATCTTAACTGAATACGATATACGATATACAACCCAGAAAGCAATTAAGGGAAGTGTATTGGCTGATCATTTGGCTCATCAGGCTGTGGATGACTACCAGTCTATAAATTTTGAGTTCCCGGATGAGAATATTATGCTAGTGATTGACTACGAAGAACCTGGACCGGATGAAGGACCCGAGGAAGGATCCCGATGGACTATGGTTTTTGACGGAGCTTCGAACACGCTCGGTAATGGCATTGGCATCGTAATCATATCTCCTGAGGGTTGTCATACTCCTTTCACTGCCCGACTATGTTTCAACTGCACTAACAACATGGCGGAGTATGAAGCTTGCATCATGGGTCTCAAAGCCGCTATCGACCTCATGATCAAGTTCTTAAATGTCTTTGGGGATTCAGCCTTGGTGATAAGCCAGATCAAATGCGAATGGGATACAAAGCATCCGAATCTCATCATGTACAAAGAAAACGTATTGACATTGCTCCTGAACTTTGAGGAGGTAACCTTTGAAAATTTCCCACGAGAGGAGAATCAGTTAGCGGACGCGCTAGCTACCATGTCTTCTATGTTCAAAGTCAGGTGGGACAACGAAGCTCCTCGAATCACCATTGAAAGGTTGGATGAACCAGCACACTGCTGCGAGATTGATACTGAAGAGGTAGCAGATAAACCTTGGTTTCACGAAGTAAAAAAGTATCTCGAGACTCAAGAGTATCCCGAAGGGGCATCTGTAAATGATAAGAAGTTTCTGAGAAGGTTTGCTGCGAAATTCTTCCTCAGTAATGGAATCCTCTACAAGCGCAACCATGACTCTACCTTACTACGATGTGTAGACAAGAGCAAAGTAGAGAGGATTATGACAGATTTATATGAAGGTACCTTCGGAACCCATTCCTATGAACATACCATGGCTAAGAAGACCCTACGGACAGGATACTACTGGTCTACTATGGAAGCAGATTGTTATCAGCACTCCCGAACTTGTCATAAGTTCCAAATCTATGCTGATAAGGTGCATGTGCCTCCGGTTCCTATGAATGTCTTGACAACTCCGTGGCCCTTTACAATATGGGGCATTGACATGATCGGAGAAATCCGACCTACCGCTTCCAATGGACATCGCTTCATCCTGGTGGCCATTGATTACTTCACAAAATGGGTTGAGGTGGCCTCTTTTGCTACTGTGACCAAGAACGTTGTGGTGCAGTTTATCAGGCATAACCTGATCTGTCAGTATGGTGTGCTAGAGAGAATTATTACTGAAAATGGTACGAATCTCAATAACACGATAATCACCGAGCTCTGTAAGCAGTTCAGGATACAACATCATAACTCTTCTCCCTATCGGTCGAAGATGAATGGCGCTGTTGAAGCGGCTAACAAGAACATCAAGAAGATTATACAAAAGATGACGGTGACATATAAAGACTGGCACAAGATTATACCATTTGCTCTTCATGGGTACCATACCTCAGCACGGACGTCAACAGGGGCAACACCCTACTCTCTGGTATATGGCATGGAGGCAGTCCTACCCATTGAGGTCCAAATTCCTTCTTTAAGGATTATGAAGGATGCGGGTTTGAACAAAGACGACTAGATCCGGACTCGACTTGACCAACTGAATTTGATTGGTGAGAAGAGACTTACTGTTGTCTGTCATGGTCAAACATATCAAAAGAGGATGATCAAGGCTTTCAACAAAAAAGTCAGACGCCAAGAGTATCAAGTTGGGGGTCTAGTGATCAAGCACATCATACTACCGCAAGGTGATCCCAGTGGAAAATGGACTCCCACATGCGAAGGGCCATTTATGATTTAGAACATTTTCTCGGGTGGAGCCATGATTCTAACCACCATGGACGGTGATGACCTTCCTCACCCTGTCAATGCAGACATAGTGAAAAGATACTACGCATGATAAAAGACCCGCTAGGTTGACTAGCCTAGGCAAAAATAAGGGCTTCCCGGCGAGCCAAAAGGGTTCGAACAAAAGTAAGGGATGAAAACGAAAAAATCTGTACACCGGACAAGTCAAAAACCTGAAAAGGCGGCTTGGGAAAAAAGGGTATCCCCGTGGACTGAAAACCCGAAAGGGCAGTCCAGGAAAAAGTTAGGGATGTAAAGCGTATCACTATGTCCCATTGGATCACCTTGCGACCAGACCTCAGTAGTAACTGTCAAGCTCGAACGACACCAATCAATCTAATCAGCTTCGGACAAGTAGCAAAGTGATGAGATACTTGAATACATAGCGACAATAGCAGACTTGGAACCCTATGGGATTGTTGCACATAGCTATTTTCTTTTTACACAATATTGTAAAGCTCCAATTTTTACGGCGGTGTTCTCTTACTAGAGCGTCAACTTCCTTGTACAAAAACGCATGTTATATGACAACTTCAAAAATCAATACAAATCATTTCTACAAAAACTATGTGTGTTTTTTTCTTTTTCTGTTTTGTTTTGCAAGAACGTCTTATGGTTTATTCTTGACATATGCATTTGAATTTGATTTCTATTCACAAACGTTTGCATAGGAAACAGAAAGACAATTTCTCATAACTTAAGAAACAGGGGAAAAAACTAAAAATGTCAAACCCGACAGTTACTCTGTCCAACAGGTACAAAGGCAGAGATAGCTTTGAAACATAGCCATCAGTGCATACGACCTCGTGACATCTGTACTCCCCACAGAGTAAAGGGAATCAAATAATTGATACTAGTTCCACCAAAACAGGAAGTACCTTCCCCAGCCGAATTTCATAATCATAAGCGAGTCATAAAATTTGTCTCCCAAGCAGAGTTTATTTCCTAAATGCAAAAACTCAATCCCTGGCAGAGTTTACCCCTCCAGTTACGAAAGTTCAGTTTCCAACAAAATTATTCCCCCGCAGAGTTATTCTCAAACAGAGTCTCTCCCTGGAAGAATATTCAAAAACAACAAGGAGTAAATCTCCAGCATAGTCATTTCTGTTCACCATCCCCAACAGAAGTAGAAGAACCATAGTTCTCTACAACAGTCAGGAATGCTATACTCTCCAGCAACAGTCAGGGATTTATTTTCCCAGACTCAGATATGTCACAATAGCATCTCATGCTCATACATCATGACATGCGCATACATATCACATACAACATAATCTCATTTATTTTGAGAATATCATTTCACAATGCATTTCATGCATCGCATATAATTAACCCTGTTATCTTTTCAGGAAAGACAATTATCACCAACAATTCCAGCAGTTATACATGTCATATCTGCAGACCGCTAATGAAAAATCAGTTCCAGAAACCAAATGGGTCAACTAAGCTACATGACCAAGTGAAGTAACCCTACTATCCAGGTTCCTTCCCATAAGCCCTACCATCCAGGCTTTCATCTCGAAGTAACCCTACTATCCAAGTTCCTTCCCATAAGCCCTACTATCCGGGATTTTATCTCGAAGTAACCCTACTATCCAAGTTCCTTCCCACAAGTCCTACTATACAGGCTTTCATCTTGAAGTAACCCTACTATCCAGGTTCCTTCCCATAAGCCCTAATATCCAGGGTTTCATCTTGAGGTAACCCTACTGTCTAGGTTCCTTCTCATAAGCCCTACTATCCAGGCTTTCATCTTGAGGTAACCCTACTATCCAGGTTCCTTCCCATAAGCCCTACTATCTAGGCTTTCATCTTGCGGTAACCCTACTATCCAGGTTCCTTCCCATAAGACCTACCATCCAAGCTTTCATCTCTAAGTAACCCTACTATCTAGGTTACTTCCCATAGCCCTACTATCCAGGCTTTCATTTCATAGTAACCCTACTATCCAGGTTCCTTCTCATAGCCCTACTATCCAGGCTTTCATATCGAAGTAACCCTACTATCCAGGTTCCTTTCCATAAGCCCTATCATCCAGGCTTTCATCTCGAAGTAACCCTACTATCCAGGTTCCTTCCCATAGCCCTACTATCTAGGCTTTCATCTCGAAGTAACCCTATTATCCAGGTTCCTTCTCATAGCCCTACTATCCAGGCTTTCATCTCGAAGTAACCCTACTATCCAAGTTCCTTCCCATAGCCCTACTATCCAGGATTTCATCTCAAAGTAACCCTACTATCCAGGTTCCTTCTCATAGCCCTACTATCCAGGCTTCCATCTCGAAATAACGCTACTATCCAGGTTCCTTCTCATAGCCCTACTATCCAGGCTTTCATTTCGAAGTAACCCTACGACCCAGGTTCCTTCTCATATCCCTACTATCTAGGCTTTCGTTTCGAAGTAACCCTACCGCCCATGTTCCTTCTCTCTTATCTCCAGACAATAGTTTACAACACTTCAAGACCTGGACCCGACCAGAATCGGTCGATCTTACATTTCCCCAGTAAGCCGTTGTGTAGCCTGGACCCTAACCAATTAGGCAGTGTACTTCCATCTCCTCAATCAAGAGTTAATTCCCCAGTAGAGTAATGGACAACCGAAGCTCCTATACTCTATTTCCCCAGACGTAAATCAACATTCCTCGGCGAAGTCCTCCTCAACGACAGGTACAAGAATTCTCGCAAAGGAATCTCTTATGTAACCGATATCTTTTCTGGATGGAATCTTTAAGCCCATCTCCGACAATTCTCCATCGCCTTCCAAATTGCATCTGTAAGCCCATTCCCGATATTACCGATCGATATTCACTTCATGCGAGTGCAAATTTCTGGGCACTCTAGTGTTCAATCATCTTCCACCTTCAGATCACGAAAGGCAGACAAGCCAATCTACATCCTCAGGTCTAAGAAGACTGAACAGGGGCAGCTGTTGTACCCCAAATTTTCCCTCCCATTTTACTCAACATACTCATTGAAGTCCTCAACTTGCTCAAGGATGCCCAAGGATTGATCAGGCAAATGCTCTCCTAAGACAATGAACCTCAAACTAGGGTTTCCATTTTCATCAAGATGGGTGAACTATAAAGGTCTCAAATATTTTCCATGGTCCTAATATGTTCTCAAGAACATCCATGTCAAGTCTCATGCCTTTCACAAAAAGTTTGCTCAGTCAACTGCTCAAATGCCTGAAAATCAACTATGTTAGGTCAAAACTCAACAATGACTCACATACAGTCAAACTTCAAGATTTTTGGTCAACATCAACATTTTGAAGTAATATCCATCATTTGATAAAGGGTTGATCATGATTCCTCAAGGAATGCCCCAAATTCATGAAAACTCAAAATTTGCTAAATTAGGGTTTCTATAGGAAAAGTCAACCAAACTTTGACCAGGCATAACTTTCTCATATTTTATCAGAAATTTACCATCCAAGGCTCATGTTGAAGAGGATGCAATTCCATACAACTCATATTCATCCCTCAAGCTCAAAAAATGCACTCATGAAAATATATGAATTCAGACATTACAGGTCATTTCAAAAAGTCAACAAAAACACCTTTTGGGTCAAAGCTTCTTACATGAGCATGGAAGATCCAATTGAAATGAAACCAAAAGGGTTATTTAAGGGACATCTCAAGCTTTCTAAAAAGTCCAAGAACCCTCTCTTAGGGTCAAAATTAAGGGAGATATGCATTGTTAAAGTTGGCTATTTTTGGAAATTTGCCCAAAGTCAACAATGCCCAAAATGCATTTTTCTTCAAATGGCCCCACCTTTTTATGCTTGTATCTTGTTCCTAACATGGTACACGACCCATGAACCACTCCATGCCTCATTAAGTTATTTATTCGATTTATTGTGATTTTATTCATTTAAAATTCAAATAAAATAAAATAAAATCAAAATAAATCATGTAAATTGCTTTTGGAATGATTTTGGAATTGAATGAGGATGATATATGCTGGCATATCAGGATCAAATCGTATCAAGGATGATTGGAGAAAGAATGGCATGGTTTGGCTTATTTTGGAAACAAATAATGCATTGAACAATCAAGATCCTTTCTCTATAATTATTCAAGATTCAAGCTATTTTTGTTAACCTAATACACTTTATTACATATACACAATGCAGCCAAGGCAAGAAAACAAGGATTTTGGTCATGAAAATCATCAAACAAAATTCAGTTTTGGCCAAAAAAGTTAGGATCGGATTTCATTCCATAGGACGATTCAAGGTGATTCAAGACCACCAATCCACTCCTGGATGTCTCCTGAGGCTAACAACATCGTTTACACGCGTGAAAGATCCAGAAATCACCACTTTACAGCGTCACGGTTTGCCATCCTTTTGAATTTGGTTCTGTAAATTTACGCAACATAAATAATTTCTAAGCATGCCTTCATATTTGTATCATCATTTAGAACATATTGGTATGATTAATTAGGAGTTTTAGCGCATGTACTGATAGTTGCCATTGTTAGGGTTTGATGTCAGGTTTTAGGGCATTTTGATGCAGGTAAAATCAGGGCAAAAGAGGGACGCCATCATACTCGTGTGATTAAAACAAGTTGATCTGTATGCTTGGAATTGATTTATCATGCCTGGCATGGATTTTTGAGATTTGCAGGGCTGTAGTTACAGTTGGTGTCTGTAGGTAAAAGGTTGATGTCTAAAACAACAGCCCAGGGAAGAAGATGATAACGTGTCTGATAACCACTGGCCAGTTTGAAACTTCGCGCGATTTTGGGCATAAGGCGTGCTTTTCTATTATATTATTATTTGTTCATTATGCTAATAGATAAACAAGCTAGCGCAGTTGGTCAAGGGAGAGAGGTATGAAGCTCATGTCCTGGGTTCGCTCCCAGGCGTGAGCTTTTACATTTTTCCACTATTTCTTCACAGGATCCAGCGTGCACTACCCAGGAAAGCTATCATACACCCTCCAAATCCAGCCAGTGGATCATCCTTAGATCCAGATCTAGCGCCCAGTGGAGAGAAGTCTATGGTGCACCCTCAAACGTGGCCAACATTGGATCCAAACGTCTTATTGGGCCAAAGGATTTGGGCTTCAGCAATCCAGCTTCACACCCCTAGTCTACTTCTGATATCAGGCCCATTTCACACTTTTGTTTTAATTTCTTATTTCCTTTTTATTGTTTTTATTTTTGTTTTGTTTATTTCAAAAATCTTTTTTTTTTAAATCATAAAAATCAAGAAAACCACAAAAATGTAGAATTAGGTTTTTTTTTTAATTAAAATTAGTTTTCTTTGGAAATTAGTTAATTTAATGATATTGACTTGATTGTTTTCACAATTAAAATTAATTAGACAAAGTAGGTTTAATTCACCAATATTTAATTTTCTCAATATAAAAAATCAAAAAATATTTTCTTTATTCAAATAGATTCTTTAGGACATTTACTTTATTCTCGCGCGCATTTATTTATTTATTTTTCAAAATATTGTAACTGTTTCAAGTTTGTAATAGATTAATTAGGATTTTACTTTCCGCATCTTTATTTTCAGTCAAATATTTGTGTATCTTCCCAAAAGCCTTGTAATAGTTAGGACTTTAATTTTTCGCACTTTTTAATTTCCGCAACTATTAAACTGCTAGATGTATGGACAGTAGGATTGTATGCGAAAGATAAACCAACGATTAAAAAGATAGATAACCCTAATTGTGCAAAGATAATTAACTGAAAAAAGGCACACATGCACATGCTCACTCCTAGGTTTTTCCTCACTTGGTTTCCTCGAAAATAATGGTCATGTCCCTCGAACGTAGGGATATCTTAGCAATGACCCGCAATTCAAAGTCGTCATAAAAGATCATAGTCCCTCATTGTCCCTCGAGTTGCCTATGAGAAATGATCTTATGACGATAGTCCCTTTGAAATGCTAAGGTATCCTTACTTGTTGCCTTCAATGACCATTTCGTCCCTTCGAATGTCCCTTAAAACTCCAATGATGGGGCTACCTACTCCTTAATAGTAGGATAGTACCGTCTAAAGGAAACGAGGAAATGGACAGTCTTTCTTCGAGTAGGTAGGAATCTTAAGTACTTGCTCAAAACAATAAAAATCTTCTTACACAAACACTTTCAAACAAGCTTTTCAAACGAAGATTTCAAAAACATTTTATCACACCCTTGAGTACTAATACAAGGGTTACCATAAAGTGAAACTCTGCACTAAGGCAAATTTCAAAACTTTTCAAAAACACAAGCACGAAAGCAATTTAAAATGTGAGCAAGTACCTAAGGGCCCGTGGAAAACCACTGATGGAAAGGGTGCTAACACCTTCCCTTTCTATAATCTACCCCCCGTACTCAGAAACACTCGAAAAAGGTTTATTCTGTTCTTTTTCCTTTCCTTTGTTGGATGAAATAAAATTCGGTGGCGACTCTTGCTTATTGCAACATTTGTAAATACAAAACGCAAACCAGTATTAATAGTCGATTCTGCCACCGTATCACAGGTAGCTATAAAATTTTCCATTAGAATTTTGAGGTTAGACTTCCTAGGCATATTAGGGGAAGCTGCAGGTGCTTTTTGATATCCCGGTGGTACAGCATGTGCTTGGCCAGGCGCATACAACGCATTGGTGTTTTTATATGAGAAATTTGGATGATTTTTCCATCTAGGGTTGTAAGTGTTCGAGTAAGGATTTCCTTGAGCATAATGTACTTGGTTGGGGGGGGGGGGGGGGGTTCCTGCTAAGATTTTGCATTCAGCAACAACATGTCCAAGTACTCTGCATATCTCACAATTCGGAGTTATAGCAGCCACGATGGCTAGAGGTACTGCGGTTAAGTTATCTATCTTCTGGACGAGAGCGTTTACCTTAGCATGGACACTATCAAGACTGCTGATCTCGTACATACCGCCTTTTGTCGTGCTTTCTTTACGGGAGCTTTGTCTGCTTGACTTCTTTCACTCCCCCACTGAAAGTGTTTTTAAGCCATACTTTCTATGAGAGCATAAGCAGCAACGTAGGATTTATCCATAAGTGCGCCACCTGCGATGGCGTCTATCGTTAATCTTGTATTATAGAGGATACCATTGTAAAAGGTATGAATGATTAACCATTCTTCTAGGCTATGATATAGACAGAGCCTCAACATGTCTTTGTATCTTTCCCAAGCGTCAAAAAGAGACTCGTTGTCCTTTTGTCGAAAATTGCTTATTTGGGATCTTAGTATAGTTGTCTTACTTGGTGGGAAATATCTTGCAAGAAAGACTTTCTTCAACTTATCCCAAGAGGTAACCGAGTTAGCTGGTAGAGACTGGAGCCATGCCCGGGCTCTGTCTCTTAGGGAAAAAGGGAAAAGACGAAACCTTATCACCTCTTGACTGACTCCATTGTTCTTAACTGTATCTGCATATTGCATAAACATCGATAAATGTAGATTAGGGTCATCCATTGACTCTCCCGAAAACTGGTTTTATTGTACATCAGACAACAAGGAAGGTTTGAGTTCGAAGTTATTAGCCTTAATCGGAGGGGCAACAATGTTGTTATGTGGTTCTTCCTATGAAGGAATAGCATAAGATTTGAGCGGATGTGGCTGATCACCCATGTCTGGTTCTTTAACTAGTTCGGTAGGAATAGAAGATTGAGAGAGGGATTGAACTGTGCGAGATACTCTTACTCGACGTCTTCTAGTAATAGAGGGCTCAGGTTCGGAAATTGGTAGCACTAAGCCTTCACCTTTAGAGCGAGTGCTTGGCATACAATTAGGAATGGTGCCTTAGTCTCTACAGCGTAACTAAAAGAGTTACAATATCGAATTGTTAGTCCCCGGCAACAGCGCCAAAAACTTGATCGCGACTTTATGAGTCTTAAAGAATCTAGACTACAAGTATATAGTCCTGTCGCGTGTAGCTTTAAAGATTATCGAATCCCAAGGGACTAATGTCGATCTACTGTTATCTTAGGTTACTACGTAAATCTAAGGCTAATAATGTAATTAATAGGGAGTTTAGGGAACCTAACTGATTATAATCTAGTTTAGATTCAAGGGAGAATATCGATATGTAACGGTCGGACTTCAGGGATTTAGAAACTCATTGACCTAGCTCGGATTAACAAGACAGTTTTTGGTAGGAAGCATTTGTTTGAAAACCCTCTTCTCACACTCTCGTGTTTATTGATTCAGATCCTATGATCAAACCTAAGTGAGTGCTCCCGCTGTTTCAATTAGGGTTTAAAAATAGTTTTAGGAAAGAAACACAACCTAATCAACTTAAAAGCGCTCTCACTGTATTTTAAGTTGATGCACAATTACTATTGTCCAGATATTATCTCAAACTCTCGTTTTATTGATCCTAACCTCTATTTATATTTTACTCTCATAACAAAACAATTAATATTTAGAACTAGTAATTGAAACCAGAAAATTATTCTTTTAAAAAGGAACTGATCAATTGGCGTTGCTAAAACCCCGTTGGCTATATGACCTTACATACCAATAAATAAATTTAGCCTAGCATATTAAACGACTCAACAACAGCGCAACATAAATGATTATCATAAAAAAATTTAAATAAATAAAACATTTCGGACGATCCTGGCATAAATAAATAAAGTACTTAAATTAAACTTGAAAATAATATCGCAAAATATTTGGCTCACTTCAGGTATCTCCCACAGATTGGTAAAAATAATAAGCGAAACGAAATAATGCAGAGAATATTTTTGGCAGAGTACAGTAAAAATAGAGAAAAGAAAAAACGTTCCTAAAATGGAGATTTTAGGTCCTATTTATAGATTTGGGGATGCGCGGGAGTTAAGATATTTTCTCCTCCGGAATTTCCTCCGCAGCGACCGCTACAGTCTGAAGAACTCTCAGTGTAACGGTTGTTACACTCCTGAACTTGGGGTAGGGCTTGCGTGGCAGGGTGTAACGGATGTTACACTCCTTATTTTAAGAAAATGATTTACATGGTAGGGTGTAACTGAAGTTACACTCCTTTAGGCCAATGTGTAACGGTCGTTGCACTCCCTTAGGAAAATGTGTAACGGTCGTTACACTTCCTTAGTGCATTGGGCCAACGCTTCTTTCTTAGGCTTTTTTCTTTTAGTGCACCCTATTCTACCACACACCCCTCAATGCATAATTGATCTTGATTATCTTGACTTTTCTCGACTTTCCTTGACTTTCTTCGCACATGCCTTGCAATCATCAAATTTCTGAAAACATAGAAAAAACCAGCATAATACGAATAAAGAGTAATTTAATTAATTAAAATGCAGATAAAATTCATGTAAAATGATCCAAATATTCGATACATTCCCGGGTTATCACTCATCTTTCCAAAGCATCAATAATCAAGTCCTAAGGTTCCCTAAATCGTGCACACCATTGATTCCAAGATGGTACCTTGAGACTGAACTTTCCTCCAAAGTCAGAATTTGAAATTCATGATTTGGCCTCTAAACATAAAATTTCTACGTGTTTTTCCTTCTAATCATGTTTAGCAATCTTCTAGAAGTGATTAACACCTTGAAACACAAGTTTTGGTTAAGTTTTGAGCAAAATAGAAGTCACACTTTTCATGTTTGCAACTTCACACGATTTCCCTCTAAACTTCATCATTTCACACGCTCAAGCATTCCATTAGTTTCCCTACAAATAGAGGGTCATGCCTCATTCATTTTCTAAAGCTTAGATAGGAAGAATCACCCTTCCAAACTCTCTCTTCAACCTACTTTTTTGCAACTTCGAATTTGGTTTTACAACTTTCCTCAATCCATTTTCTTTGTCAATTCTCCATCCTTGAACTTCACTGAAGCTAACAGAAGAAGAACCAAGCTCTAAGACTTCCTAAATCGTGCTAGCCAAGTCAAGTTTCAGAGCTTCAAATTTGAACTCCAATAGGTAGATTCCTTCCTCAATTCTATCAAACTTTGGTACTGTAATAAAGCTCTTATCATTATGATTCTAGTCGCAACATTTGTTTTCAACGGGAAGTGATTTTTGGCCATGAATTTTCAAATCCCTTTTCAAATCTTTCCTTTTGAACTGACTGAGCTACACCTTACATAAATTTTTCGCGAGGGTACCATTAGAATCGTCTTGAAGATACGAAGTGAGTAGTACCAGTCTCGAGCTCTAATTTTTCCATTTCATGAACCTGCAAATCACGTTGATAGAGGTTGAAGATGACCTACGTGTCCGTCTTCAACCAATGAGAATTTACCACACATTTTTTTCAAATCTGATTTAAAAGGTTAATCACGTGTTTTATTCATTAAAGACCATGATATGCACAACGCGTCTGATCCATTGGATTGGCTTACTAACGTGTTTTGACTCTCATCCAATGGTCTATATTTTTTTACTTTATTTTTTATTTCTGATTTTTATATTTAAATGTTTTAAACTTCAAAATATCATAGAAAATTCATTTCTGACTCAAAAATTATGAAAAAAATTCACAAAAATATTTTCAAATATTCTCTTTCTGATTTTTATTTTTTCATACTTTTATTTTCAGATTTGATATATTTTATAATTTTTCCTTTGTTTTGTTTTGTTTTTAATTGTTTAAAAATACTTTTGAAAATTATAAATTCTAGAAAAATTCATCAAAATCATCTTTCTTATTTATGACCTTCTGAAATTTTTTTAGAATTTTATTTTGACTTCTACTATTTTTTATTTTTTTTCACTAATTTGACTAATTTTAATTAGTTTAAAAATACATTTCTAATTTGAAAAATTACTAAAAATTTTGTAAAAATATTTGAGGTCATTTATGATTTTCCTATGGTCTCTTTTAATTTTTCTTTGATATTTTGAGTATAGTTTGCTATTTTCCCTTTTATTTACATTTTAAAAACATTTTAAAATTCATTTTCTTTTTTATTTTATTCATTAAATACAATTTTATTTTTGTATATATTCTGACCTTGTGACTTTTGATCATGGACTTCATTAACATCATTAGATCTTGAGTGTTGAGTTTAACTCCACCAAAATAGATGAATGATTTTAATGATAGTTTGATTAAATTTTTATTTCAAATATATCCATTCCCTCTTCATCTTATTCCTTTCTCATTGTGCTACATGTTGTTAGAGGGTGACCTACATATCGTCTCTCCAAACATATGACACATAAATTGCTATTGACCGACCTCAAAATAGGTGCGACTTCTATATAAGTCCACTTACGATTGCTTAATATAGCGCTAAATTTTGTCCCGATTTGAGAAATGATCATTTGTAGCCCAAACCTATGTTTGCAAGACCAAGTATGTTAATTTGAAACCTTTGATCCAATAATCTTGAGATTCATTGTTAGGAGGCTTTGATCTTATCAATCCTCTATTGAATATTTATAAGCTTTGGTCAAAGTGAATCACTTAAACATCATTGATAATTTATTGTTGCCTTGAGATTTTGAAAATGAATGATATACTTGACAAAAAGCAAATGAAACTTGTTGTTGAGAGGCTTTGATTTTATCAATCTTCTAATGAGTTTTCAAATGCAAGTTTCAAGATGATCATTCAACTAACCTCTAATTACTAATTCATTAACATTTGACTTTTACTTTATGCCCTTTATTTTTATGCTTTTATTTTATGCCTTTACTTTATGCACCATTTTATTTTAGCACTTACATTTCATGATATTTTCATCTTTGCTCACTTAAGCATTTAGTTTTATGTCATTTTTATTTTGCTCACTTGAGCTTCTCATTTCTTTTTGAAGATACCTAATATTCAACTTGAACCATAAAAAACTTTAATGTTACTTGGACTATTTGGTTACTATCCTTGGCATTATGGAGTGATGGACTTCTTGGACATATGATTAGAGACATTGTCCTACCTTGAGACCTTGTGACTTTCATTTCTATTTTGTCTGGAGTTCTTGGGGTTTACCCCAAGACTTTGGATTGTTTGTTTGCTTTGTGTGCAGGTTGTTTTGATTACATGCTTTGTTTGTGATCAGGAATTCATTTGTATACAGTCGTTACTTTGCCCGATTTTTGTGAAAGACCTAATGCATTTGAAGCTTGGTTTTCTTAAGAGGTTTATTATCACTACTTGTTGGTTTTAATCCAAAGGATGGTGATTCTACATTGACTCATTGTGTCAAGTGTTGGCTTCTTGTTGGTTAGATGGTTCTTTTCTCTAACTTTTATCTTATGCTTTAGGATAGTCAATTCATCTTCTCCAATCTTCTTTAATTTCAAAAATCTTCTCCCTCCTTTTCAAAACTATTCTTGTTTTCTAAACTTGATCCGCTTTCACAATAAACTTGGATTTAGGTCCATGCATCTTCAAAACATATTCTTAATCAAAACTTTAACCAACTTAATAATACTTTGATATTTTTGTGAGAAGACTAAAAGTCAATCAATCTCATTCAAACCATTTTGCAACTTTGACTTCTTATCTTAAATTTTTTCCAAGATTAGACTTTTGTCAACCATTGTAGTGATGCGAGCTACTATACTTCTATGATATGAAGTGAAGTGAGATATTTTCCACTTGGGTGTTGAGAGAGGCTTTGTTGATTTTAAAATTGTTGTACCAAAAAATTTGCCCTCTCATGTTTTCCAAGGTCTTTCCCTACATGGTTGATCACAAACCCTTGCCTAAAGAAAAGGAAAATTTGTGAGTGATTGATTTTAAGTTTCCTTCGATTGACATCTCCAAATTGCCCTTTGATTAGCACTTCAACAAAGCCTTTCGATTGGCCTTGTAATAAGATCCTTCGATTGGCATTTCAACAAAGCCTTTCGACTGGCCTTGTAACAAGATCCTTCGATTGACATTTCAATAAAGCCTTTCGATTGGCCTTGTAACAAGATCCTTCAATTGGCATTTTAACAAAGCCTTTCGATTGGCCTTGTAACAAGATAATTCGATTGGCATTTCAACAAAGCCTTTCGATTGGCCTTGTAACAAGATCCTTTGATTGGCACTTCAACAAAGCCTTTCAATTGTCCTTGTAACAAGATCCTTCGATTGGCATTTCAACAAGGCCTTCGATTGGCATCTGGATAAAGGTCCTTCGATTGGTATGGACAAAGGCCCTTGAATTGGAATTCCAAAAGGTCCTTCGACTAGCACTTCAGAGGGTCCTTCAATTGGAACTTCAGAGGGTCCTTCGACTGGAACTTCAGACTTTACCTCAATCAGAACATCAGAATGAAATGACCTTCAAATGGCATTTCAGTGCAGAGTTTGTCTTAATCTAAGATGCTCTGATGAAGGAAGTTCTGAACACTTCAAATCAGAATTTAGACTCACCATAAGGCCAAGGGCTGGTCGAAGTTGTCTAATAGGGAATATGCTGAATAGATTCGAATTGGACTTTGAAGCTAGCAAAGAAGGAAGATTGGAAGGAATGAAGTAGGCTGGCATGACTAAGCAAAAACACATATCCTAACCTGTCCAAGCCATATTCTTGCCTTGTTTGTTCATAACTCCACAAGAGCTGATTCGACCAGGGGATTCTTTTCGAATCAAGCAATCGAAGCAGAGGGAGGCTCAACCGAAGGGGCTACGCAATCGAAGCTAGAGTAATTCGAAGCAGAGCTTAAAGCTATCGAAGAGGGAAAATTCTAAGATAAGTGGATCTACAAAGGGCAGGTCAGCTTTCGATTTTCATCATGCTGGAGGCCCAAACAGTTCATAACAGGCTGGCAGTAACGCATGAAATAGATTGGCACTTGATTGAATAAAAAATAGCAAGTCTTTATGAAGAAATCAAATCAAATCTCTTCATCATAATGGACCAAGATTTGACACACAAATGTTTACCTAATTTCCTTTGTCTATATAAACCTAATGATCTCACACGAAAACGGGGGGGGGGGGGGGGGGGGGGGAATACATGCGCAACAGCCACCAAAAAGGGCCAGACAGAAACTCACAGAGACTGCCCCATGAAAGTCCAGAAAATAGCATCAAGTGCAAAAACTCCATTACAGGCACCTTCAGTCCAGGTTGACACTCCGATCGAGTTCTTAGAATTCCTACAGGCGTACACTCGTTCATGCCCCAGCCATCTCACGCCCAAGACTGCAAATCTAGGCGCCTCCAGTGGTAAAATGTTCAATCTTGATTAATCTTAAAATTAGACTAATGATTGCATATTCATACTTTTTGTTATTATTTGTGAGCGATTTAATAAAGTGTATGCGAGTTTGCAGTGTTCATACGTTCGAACACCATGGATAGAGTTTTTTCAAACTGGTTACTTTAGAAATCCATGATCCTGGCTGTGACAAATCGAAACCAACCCAGGTTCGGGTTTAGGGATTCATTTTGAATGGGACGTTTCTCTATGTTGTTTAGTTTCTAGTTAACCAATTTGCAAGACTAAAAGCAGGCGTCACATATTTCGAATGAGCAAGCAGCTCAGGTGGTGAAAGGGAATTCGTGCAATTGAAGGGACCAGAGTTCGAGCCCAGGCCTTGCATTTTCAATTTCTAACAAACTTCCTTGTAGGTCTAGTATCCTAGATCGAAGGATGTCACATCCAGATCAAACGCCCCAGACGCGCATTCTCTCAAGATTCTTCGATCCAAGCCTTACAGTTTTAATTTCTAACGAATTTGCTTGCAGATATAGAACCCCCAAGACCCTAGAATGAGGTATTCGACCAGCCCCCTAGATCGAAAGGAAACCCAAGCCTCTTTCGATCCAGGCCTTGCTTCCCAGAACACTTTCTTTTTGTTTCCTGTCTAGTGGTCTTTCGATTTTGTTTCCCTTTCTTTTGGTTGTTTGTCTTTACTTCTTCTAAACTTTAATTAACACTAGAAAACCACAAAAAACATTAGGCTTAGCTTTTTACATTAAATTAATTTTGTCAATTAATTAGTAAACTATTTTAATATTTTCTTAAAAAACTAAAATTGAATAGACTTAGGATTTTTTTAATTCAATTTCTTTTCATAATAAAAAAAAACAAAAAATTCATTTCACTTAGGATTTTAGACGTATTTTCAACTCAGGTGTGCATTTATTTACTTTAGCATTTTCAGTTAATTATGTAACTGTGTCCGGTTTGTAATAGCTTAATTAGGCTGTTATCTACACCAAATTTTACATTCTCAGTAATTATTTATGTATCTACACCAAAGCCTTGTAATAGTGTAGGACCTATATTTATTGCTTTTATATTTTATATACTTGTATATAATGGCTAGCAACCTAGGCGTGTATGATTAATCAATCAATCAGTTGATCACTAAATGCAAGATAAAATACCTGAAAAAAGTGCACTTTTGCACACTTTCACCCCTAGGATATTTCCCACTTTGGTTGCCTTTGAAAATGGTCATGTCCCTCGAACATAGGGATACTCTTAGCAAAGATCCTCAGTTTAAAGTCATCATAAAGATCATAGTCCCTAAATGTCCCTCGAGTTGCCTACGAGAAATGATCTTATGATGATAGTCCCTTCGAAATGCTAAGGTATCCTTACATGTTTCCTTCAATGACCATTACGCCCCTTTCGATAGTCCCTCAACATCCAACGACTAGGGTTACCTACTCACTAATAGTAGGATAACACAGTCTAAAGGAAAGGAGGAAAAGAATAGTTTTTTTCCGAGTGGGTGGATAACTGTTAGGTACTTGCTCAAACAAATTTTCACACCACACTTTCAAACACTTTTAAAACAAAGTTTTTTAAAAACTCTTTATCACACTCTTGAGGACTGATACAAGAGTTACCATAAAGTGAATCGCCGCACTAAGGCATTTTCAAAGCTTTTCAAACCACACAAACACGAAAGCAATTTTCAAAAGATGAGCAAGTACCTAAGAGCCCATGGAAAACCATGGATGGAAAGGGTGCTAATACCTTCCTTTTTATAATCTACCCCCTTACTCAGAAACTCGAAAAAGGTCTTTTTCTGTTCTTTTCACCCTTTCTTGTGTTGGATAAAAGAAAAGCCGGTGGCGACTCTTGCTTACCGCGACATTTGCGAATACAAAAACGCAAACCAATATTAATAGTCGGTTCTACCACCGTATCACAGAACTGGAGACTCTGTTGGGGAAAATTATAAAGTGGGGTTTACCTTAGGGTCTAGATCATTTTAAATTGCTTTCTTTGTTTGCTTTGATTGCTTTACTTTTAAAGGTTTGTTGGGGTATTCTTGTATAGATCCTATACCCGAATCTGGGGATACTTTTTAGGTAAACAACAATAGATCGTGGATACTATACGACATAGACCGATATGGTTGAAGCGATAGTTGTGTTGGTGTGACACTTTGGTTGGTAATGGTATCCCTTGTGTCGAATCGAGGAGAATACGGGGCCACCGCGTGGTGTCGTGAAGCACTAACGAACCTTAGAACCTTAATTGAACAAACTTGGCCATTAGAAAGTAGTGAGATAGCCGACCTCGGTGTAAAGTTAGGAATCAGTTGATACTCAATACTACACTCATTAAGATCGGACTTCTGGGATGTTTCGGCCGCAAGAAAAGATTGATAAGCTGAAATAATACCGATAAAGAAAGATCAGTGATATTGAGATTCCTTAGAACCCGATTACTACTTCTAAGACAGGTTGAGCCAACTAAACTTCAAGAGGGTACTTACCTATAAACTCCATGCAAGCCTAAACCTAAGGCTACTTATGTGACTTGTTTGCTTTCTTTGCCTAACAATTTGAACTCATTACAGGGCTTTGTTTGTATTCCTTGCAGGACCTTGTTTGTATAAATCCAATAAATTGGTTTCTTACCCTGCATTTTTTCTTGACGCATAACACACACATCATAACATCATGCCACAAAATTTACTTAACCATTTCAAGGATCTCAAGGGTTTGTGATGCAGGTTATGATAAATCAGACGTGTAGAAAGGGGCAAGGGGATTTATTTTCCTCTAGCCAATGCCGTTAAAAGACCAAAACACGACAACTTGAGTCAGGGGCTATGACCCACTTGATATGGTGAGCTTGACTCTCGTAGAAGGACACTCAACGATACGAAGTTCTTCAATCAAAGTTGTATAGTTCAACGCCTAACATTTTTCTTGTTTACCCGGCGAGATCCTTGAAAACATTTGCATATCATACATGTCATTGCATAACAGGTATTCCAGTATAGGTCTCTCATGTTGTGCTGTTTATTTCAGCAATGGCTCTCAAACAAGACAACATAGATCTCCAAATTCAAGAGGCTCAGTTCATGGAAATTTTCCTAAACCTATTCAAGGGGAAGGAAGAGTTGAAAGCACTCCTCGCTGGGGACCTGGCCAAGAAAAGTCCTGAGGACAATAAGGACGAACTGTTGGAACAACTGCAAGCTGAGGTAGAAGCAATGAGAACCCAGATGCTGAGGCAGATGGCTCTTATCCAAGGCCTAGCCCGAGGACAAGAAGAGTTGAGGACCATTGTCAACAAGCTTCATCAAGATGGATGCAACCGTATGAAGCAAGCGGTCGAGGCTGGGGACCAAGTCATTGATCAACCTCCAAAAAGACAAGAGGTTGGTTTGGTGAAGAGTGGACCTTTCCAAATTGCTACTACCTCACGGGTCCAACAACAACCTCGCCAACAACAGGGTAATCGGCGTAAGCAGAATACACCTGAAAGACGCTTCATCAAAATCAACATGTCATTGGATCAAGCATTGCAACACATGTTGGATACCAAGCTGGTTACGTTAAAGGACCCTCCTCAGAATCCCAACACAGCCTCCCCAAGGTACAATCCAAATGAAAGATGTGCGTACCACTCCAACAGTCCTGGACATGACACAAATAGCTGTAGGACATTGAGAAACAAAATTCAAGACCTAATTGATGAAGGAGCATTGGAAGTCACACAAGATGTTCCCCACAGAGTAGAAATAACCAAAAGTTTTTGATCTCTCCTTCCCCGAGCAGGAATTACTTCCTCCAGTCAATAACTGAAATCTGTTTTCCCCAGCCGAGTTTTATAATTTCAAACAGTTTATAAAACCTCCTTCCGGGTAGAGTTTATTTCTCTAACTGCGGAAGTTTGTTCCCCAACAGAGTTTATTTCTCTACATCGACAAAACCTTTCAACAAAGCATTATCTCTCTCCACAGAGTCAATCCCCGGCAGAACATTCTCAAACAGGAAGGGAAAATCCCCAGCAAATCATCTCCATTTATCATCCCTAGTGGAAATGAAGGATTCAACTTCCAAATACTCTTCAACAGCAGTCAGGGATTCACTTTCCCAGACAAAGAAATATCGCAACAGCATCCCATATTCATACATTGTGGCATGCGCATACACATTTCATATAACATAATCTCATTTATTTTGAGACCATCATCAAAATGCATTTCATACATCATGATATTGCATACGACTAACTCTTTACCATTTTCAGGAAAGATCAAATCAACAAACATCGTTGACTACTTACGTGACCTGATAGTCTTCTCAAAAGCTACGTATGATGAAAGGCTATTTCAGCATTTTCCTCAGAAAGATGTCCTCACAAGACCTTCTCTGGTTCAGCTAGATCGATACTAAGATCTCTCTGATTTCTATTCCAGTTGAAGATATTCCAAAACTTTTGCCTGGTTCAGTTAAATCGATGCTAAGATTTTTCTGATTTCCATTCTAGTCAAAGTTAATTCAAGACCTTCTCTGGTTCAATTAGATCGATAATAAGATAACTCTGATTTCTATTCCAGTTGAAGATACCTCAAAACTTTTGTCTGGTTCAGCCGAATCGATACTAAGATTCTTCTGATGTCTATTCCAGTCAAAGTTAATTCAAGACCTTCTCTAGTTCAGTTAGATCGATACTAAGATCTCTCTGATTTCTATTCCAGTTGAAGATACCTCAAAACTTTTGTCTGGTTCAGTTGAATCGATACTAAGATTCTTCTGATTTCCATTCCAGTCAAAGTTAATCCAAGACCTTCTCTGGTTCAGTTAGATCGATACTAAGATCTCTCTGATTTCTATTCCAGTTGAAGATATTCCAAGACGTTTGTTTGGTTCAGTTAAATTGACACTAAGATTTTTCTGATTTCCATTCCGGTCAAAGTTAATTCAAGACCTTCTCTGGTTCAGTTAGATTGACACTAAGATCTCTCTGATTTCTATTCCAGTTGAAGATATTCCTAGACTTTTGTCTGGTTCAGTTAAATTGATACTAAGATTTTTATGATCTCCATTCCAGTCAAAGTTAATCCAAGACCTTCTCTGGTTCAGTTAGATCGATACTAAGATCTCTCTGATTTCTATTCTAGTTGAAGAAACTGTAAAGCCTGGAGTCCAACCAGATAACAGTTAATTTCATGTTCCCCCAGTAAGTTGCTACGAAACCTAGAATCCGACCAGAGAGTAGTTAACTTCTTCAATCACTGTGAAGCCTGGAATCCAACCAGATAGCAGTTTACTCTGTTAATTACTATGAAGCCCGAAACCCGACCAGATAATAGTCAATCAACAATTCAAGACATTGTGAAGCCTAGAATCCGACCAGATAACAGTATAAGGTGTTGTGAAGCCTGGAACCTGACCAGATAGCAGTTTACTCTGTTAATTACTATGAAGCATGGAATCGACCAGATAATAGTATACCTCAAATTCAAGTTGAAGCTTGGATCCGACCAGATAACAACTTAATCTATTCAAGTCACTGAAGCCTGGATTCCGACCAGATAACAGTTTGAGTTATTGTGAAGCCTGGAGTACGACCAGATAACCATTTAATTTCATATTCCCAAATAGATTGTTGTGAAGCCTAGAATACGACCAGATAGAAGTCATCCTTATTATCCTCAGCAAGTCACTGTGAAGCCTGGATCCCAACCAAATAGCAGTTCACTTCCGTCTCTTCAATCAAGAGATGACTTTCCCTGAAAAAGGTAATGAGTTAGTCGTATGCAATGTCATGATGTATGAAATGCATTGTGATGATGTTCTCAAAATAAATGAGATTATGATGTATGCGATGTGTATGCGCATGCCATGATGTATGAACATGGGATGCTATTGCGGTATTTCTTAGTATGGGAAAGTAAATCTCGGACTGCTGCTGAAGAGTATTGGGAAGTGAATACTTTCATTTCCGTTGAGGATGACGAATGGACGATTTGTTGGGGATTTCCTCTTTCTGTTTGAGGATATTCTGTCGGGGATTGACTCTTCTTGAGAATAACTCTATGGAGGGAGGATGCTTTGTTGGAAGATTTTGCCGATGTAGAGAAATAAACTCTGTTGGGGAATGGTCTTCCGCAGTTTGAGAAATAAACTCTACTCGAAAGGAAGTTTTATAAACTGTTAAGATTATAAAGCTCGGCCGGGGAATACAAATTTCAGCTCTCTAAAGGCACTTTGCTGGAGGAAGTAACTCCTATTTGGGGAAGAAGAGATCAAAACTTCGGTTGTTTTTACTCTGCGGGGAACATAGACGTCACTAGGACGTATGCTGAGGATACGGCGATGACTTTGCATCAGGACGTTTCTTCCCCTGTGCCTACTGGAGATTTTTTGGATGGATCTATGTCGTGATTTTACTTGAACATGTATTGGATGAGTGTCAGAATGACATCCATATTTGGATCGTATCTGAACTGTATTTGAAACATGTGTTGAATGAGTGTTAGAATGTCATTCATCTCTGGATCGTATCTGCTCTGTACTAGGATAGAATCTGGAGTAAGTGTCAGGATGACATACGTTCTTGGATCGTACCAGAACTATTTCTAGATGAGAATATGGAGTAAGTGTCAGGATGACATCCGTTCTTGGGTCGTACCTGAACTGTTTCTAGATGAGAATCTGGAGTTTATGTCAGGATGACATCCGTATTTGGATCATACCTAAACTGTTTCTAGATGAGAATCTGGAGTAAGTGTCAGGATAATATCCGTCTTTGGATCGTACCTGGACTGTTTCTAGATGAGAATATGGAGTAAGTGTCAGGATAGAATCTGTCTTTAGGTCGTACCTGAACCATTTCCAGATGATATGTTTAAATAAGTGTCAGAATGACATCCGTCTCTGGATTGTATCTGCACTGTACTAGGAGAGAATCTTCTTTATTCAGAATGTTTCCATTGGGGAAGGGAAAATCTGTAATCCACTTGGGGAATCCCGAGAATATTAGCGACTTCATTGGGGAATTTTTGTTGGAGCATTAATTTGGAGATTTTGCTCTGCCGTGGGTATGAGAACACCTGACATCAATAGGTTGTAAGCTGAGAATATGGTGGTGACCTTGTAGTAGAATCCCTCTGTCTCGATACCTGTTGTAGAAAATATCAATCGGGGATTTTATAGATGGTTTGACTATTATCTAAACTCTTGGAGTCCTTGGTGAATGCAGATCAGGGTAATAAACCTTCTACTGATTAGACAAGTGACGAGATGACGAGACGTAGTCGTACACTTTAATCCCTAACTTTTTCCTGGATTGTCTTTTCAGATTTTCAGTCCACCGGGATACCCTTTTTTGCCCAAGCTGCCTTTTCCGGTTTCGACTTATCGGGTGTATAGATTTTTTGTTTTTATCCCTAATTTTTGCCGGAACCCTTTTGGTATACCGGGATGCCCTTATTTTTGCCTAGGCCAGTCAACCTAGCGGGTCTTTTTTCATGCATAGTATTTTCCGAATATGTCCATGTTCACCGGGTATGGAGAATTGTCACTGTCCATAGTAGTAAGTGTTGCCACACTGCTAGAAGATGTTTGTTTAATCATACAAGTTTCGTTGCTGGAATTCATGCCCAATGCCCCAAGTGATTCAGATGAAGATCTGCCCCTGGCTATTTGGCATTTTTGAGAGATTCCTTGAACCTTGACTTGACTGCCCCAGATGATGGACAATGATCATGCCGTTCCCCTTGGTTGGAAGTATTTTTCCACTTGAGGTGATCCTTTTCATTGAGAAGGTTTTTTGTCCATTAGATATTCGTCATGCGAATTTCTCTGCTGTTGAACAAATAGTCATATGCAAATAATGGTATTTTAAGAATGCAAAGCTTATGTCTGTCTTGAAGTTTGAAAATTCATTTTTTAGTAAAACAAACAAATTTTGTAAAAGTGTGATGTCAACTCAGTATTTATAGCAAGTCCTACAGGAGTCAGGATACCTTTTGTAACAATATGCTTTCGAACTAACCCATGCTTCAATTAGGACTTTTAAGGGTTGTAACGTGGCCTGGTTCATGGTTTAAGAAACAAAGGATAAAGACTCAAATTTTATTTGTACCCACCCGTTCTTCGTGATGTTCTTCAGTCCTATGCTCAGTTAATTGTGCATTTAGATCCCAATTGAGTATGGAATCTTTGCTCTGATACTTGGTGATAGTTCATAAATTAAACATTTGTTTTGAAGAGGCAATCATTTTTGTAATCTTCTTTTTTGTCGAGGATTTGTAAGACCTCTTTCTTTTTTATTTTTTTATCCCTGTCTTTTGCCTGAACTGTTTCTTTTGTGATTACAGTCAACGGGATGCCCCAGTTTTTTCTTAAGTCTCCTTCATAGGTTTTGACCTAATGGGCTTTTGTTTTGAGATATAATGACTGCCTGCTTTGATGATTATGCAGAACCATCACCATCTTTTGGAAGGTATCTTCTACACTATGTGTCGTGTATGAAGGATGAGCTTGCGACTGAATGCGCCTCTGAATTAACTGAGAAAACTACCCCGCCCCAGGTTATGATTAAGGGTTTTAATTTGTGTAAAAAAAATTCCTACTTCTTTGGCTCAAAGGGGTTGACTAGGGATTATCTTCCTTATAACTCCACTGTTTAGGATTTGAAACAATGCCTGTACATCGTCAGCGGGGTCTGTTCAAAAGCATACTGTAGAGATTGTGGTATCATTTTCGTCATCCTTCCTCTAAAGGCTTACAAATTTTAATCAAGAGTCGAATATCACAAAATGGAAGTAAGAACGTAGTTTTAAAATAGTGAATACGAATGAATTGATTCAAAATAGACATATGCAATGCATTGATAAAGTAACAAAGTTTGACATGAATAAATGTTCGAACAATCAAAAGAAAGTTACAAATTGAAAATTCTAATGAACAAAAACTTCTTCGTCTGATCTTGTCACTTCAGATGGCATGTCTTGGAAGGATGGCAGAAGAACTCATCCTGACCGTCTTGTGCAAACTCCAACACTCATTTATTAATCATGTTTTGAATTTTATATTTCAACATCCAAAAATCATCAGTATCATGCCCCAGACTGTTGGAGTGATATGCACACCTTGCATCAGGATTGTGGTTAGGCGAAGAAGTCTTGGGATTCGTATGAGGCCCTATCAACGTAACCAGATTCATCCTCAACATATGTTATAAAGCTTGAGACATCGGTATGTTGAGTTTGGTAAACTGCCTCTTGGGTGTATCCGGCTTACTCTGATTAACCCGTTGTTTTTGGCGAGGTTGTTGTTGGACCCCTGAGGTAGTAGTAATTTGGAAAGGTCCACTCTTCACCAAACCAACCTCTTATCTTCTCGAAGGTTGATCAATGACTTGGTCCCCAGCCTCGACTGCCTGCTTCATATGGTTGTATCCGTCTTGATGAAGTTTGTTGATAATGGCTCTCAGCTCTTCTTGTCCCCAGGCTAGGCCTTGGATAAGAGCCATCTGCCCCAACATCTGGGTTCTCATTGCTTCTACCTCAGCTTGAAGTTGTTCCAACCGTTCATCCTTATCATCTTCAGGACTTTTCATGGCCAGGTCCCCAGCGAGGAGTGCTTTCAACTCTTCCTGCCCCTTGGATAGGTTTAGGAACATTTCCATGAACTCATCCTCTTGAGTTTGGAGATCTCTGTTGTCTTGTTTGAAAGCCATTGCTGAAATAATCAGCGAGAACATGAGAGACCTGCTTTAAAACCTGCTTATGCAATGATATGTATGATATATGTATGAATGTTTTCAAGGATCTCGCGGGGTAAACAAGAAGATGTCAGTAGTTGAAGTTTGTAGCTTTGAAGAACTTCGTATTATTGAGTGTCCTTCTACGAGAATCAAGCTCACCATATCAAGTGGGTCATAGCCTCTGACTCCAGTTGTCGTGTTTTGGTCTTTTGACGACATTGGCTAGAAGAAAATAAATCCCCTTGCCCCTTGCTAGACGTCTGATTTATCATAACATGCATCACAAACCCTTGAGATCCTTGAAATGGTTAAGGAAATGTTGTGGCATGATGTTATGATGTGTATGCTATGCGTTAAGCAAAAGTGTAAGGTGATGAAGACAAGTGAGTCTAAGAAGTCCAAGTTACTGGATAATGACTGTAAACAAATCATGCAAGGAGATCATGTTGTTAGATAAAAACTCAACGAGTAGCTCAAGTTGAAAGCAAACAAATCACACAAACAACCTTAGGTTTAGGCTTGCATGGGGTTTATAGGTAAGTACCCTTTTGAAATTTATTTGGCTCAACCTATCCTATTAACAGTAACCGGGTTCTAAGGAGTCTCAATATCACTTACCTTCCCTTCAGAAATTGTTTCAGCTCCGCACTAAAGTATTGCAGCCAAAGAATCCCGAAAGTCCAGCCTCAATGAGTGTAGTACCGAGTATCAACCAATCTTCGTTCGGAACCAAATCTAGTTATCTCACTACTTCCTAATGGATAGGATGAGTCAATTAAAGGTTCTAAAGGCCAATTAGAACTTAGTGACACTATGAGGAAGCCTAATGTTATCCTCGACTTACTCAAGGAACATTAGTATAATCCAAAGTATCGTGCTAACGTAGCCACCATTTCGTCTGTATCGGTCTATGCTGTACAACCCCCATGATTTATTTCTACTTACCTAATAAGGTGCCCGAAATCCGGGTGTAGGATCTTTACAAGAATACCCCAACAAACCCTCAAAGATAAATCAAGAAAAAACATAATATGGCATTTAAAATGGTGAACTAAAACTCTAAGGTAACCCCACTTTTTTATTTCCCCAGCAGAGTCGCCAGTTCTGTGATACGGTGGCAGAACCGACTGTTAATACTAGTTTGCATTTTTTGTTTGCAAATGTCGCGGTAAGCAAGAGTCGCCATCGACTTTTCTTTTATCCAACAAAGGAAAGGGTGAAAAGAACAGAAAAATACCTTTTTCGATATTTCTGAGTAAGGGGGGTAGATTATGGAAAGGGAAGGTGTTAGCACCCTTTCCATCCATGGTTTTCCATGGGCTCTTAGGTACTTGCTCATTTTTTAAATTGCTTTCGTGTTTGTGTGAAAAAAGTTTTGAAAATGCCTTAGTACGGCGATTCACTTTATGGTAACTCTTGTATCAGTCCTCAAGAGTGTGATAAAGTGTTTTGAAAACTTTGTTGAAAAGTGTTTGAAAGTGTGATGTGAAGATTTGTTTGAGCAAGTACCTAACAGTTATCTACCTACTCGAAAAAGACTATTCTTTTCCTCATATCCTTTAGACCGTGTTATCCTACTATTAGTGAGTAGATAACCCTAGTCGTTGGATGTAGGCATGGATATGAATCATATGTAAGCTACCTAGTGAGATTTTGGTAGCGGCACCTTTGACGATTGTGTCCGTTGTCAATCGAGGTAGATATAGCAAGGTGAATGGATAATGTTGAGCTTGGATTTGAATTTGAGTTTGTCTTAGCTGGTAGTCATGCCTTGAGATTTTTCCGCAGTTTTCTATGGGCATGTATGATTGAATGTAATGTATGCATGTTTGATATGATTATGCTTGATGTATACATGATGTATGGTATGTATGCTTGATATGGTAATGTTATGAATTAAAATGATGCGATGATTGATAAATGCAATGCCCTTGTTATTTAAATTGTGGAACCAATGCTTAAGGCAGACTATCATCCAAGGTTTATTTTTGCTGCGAAGCCATGCCATAGGGGCTGGGCTTTTGAAAATGTGTGCCAGAAGGGAACTGGGCTTTGCACCAATATCCATATGGTTGCTTGAATAGTATTAACTTGGTGGCATGGAAAGGTGAAACGGATAGCAAGGTTGAAAATATTGGTAAGGTTACCTAGAGACATTTAATTGGGAAGTGTGAGGCTGCTCACGACTCGGATGGTGAATGCATGAGGTTGCTCATGCTTCGTATGGCTGCCTATGAATGAATAGTGGATGAGGTTGCGTGAAGCTTCTCATGTCTTTTATGAAACACAGATAAGAAAAAGTGTCAGGCTGCTCACGTCTTGGGTGGTTGCACGAAGAATGCTTGTATGACAGACTCACTTAGAGGGATAGTTGAGGAGATGTTGGAGATTGCAATAGTGACTCCCCTAGAAATTAACTCTGGATTCTTACGTAGTCCTAAATCTCGGCCTATGATATGTTATGTATGCATGTATATGTAAGTGTTAATGCGTAGAATGACTGACCGATGCATTTAATGGGTGACTTGGATATGCATTGTTGAAATTTTGACACGCCAATGAGAATTGGGCTTTTTGTTATATCTATGCTTTCGGAATTCGTCAGCCAGATGAGATGATAGGTGTGATCGGTGGAAATAGAACTGACTGTTTTTTAAGCTGGTTCGCGAAATGTCGCGGTAAGCAAGAGTCGCCACCGTCTTTTATGTTATCCAATAAGGAAAGGACAAAAGCACAATAGAATTTCTTTTCGAGATGTTTCTCGGTTCGGGAGGTAGATTTATAGAAAGGGAAGGTGTTAGCACCCTTTCTATCCGTGGTTATCCACGGGCTCTTAGGTACTTGCTCTTATGTTTTCAAAATGTTTGCTTTTCAAAATGTGAGTGGGTTTGAAAAAGTTTCATTGAAAGATTTCTGAGTGACTCTTGTATTTGTCCTCAAGAGTGTTTGAAAAATTTGTTTTGAAAACTTTTGAAAGTGTCAATGTGAAAAGATTTTTGTTTGTTTTTGAAGAGAGCAAGTACCCATGAGTCATCTACCTACCCTAAGGAATTAGGCTGTGTAAGAGTCCTTAAGGTAGTGCCATCCCACCATTGAGAGGTAGGTAGCACCACCTTTGGAGGTATTCGGGTCAATTCGATTATTAGGGACAATGTGGTCACCAAAGCAATAGTAGGACGCCTTAGCGGTAACCCTAATGTCCTAGATCCTTTTTATCCGAGGCAACCGTTTCGAGGCAACTGGATCTTAGACAGGAGGGCGACCTCTAAAACACCCTATACTTGATGACCACCTCGAGGCAACCAAGTGAGGCGTACCCTAGAAGTGGCATGTGCATGTGTGTTGTTTTTCAGTTAAGGTTTATCTTTGAACATGCATTTGTGAGCTACGAGTTGGTTTTATTTGTCATACAAGTCTTGTCATGCATAATTAACAGTTTAATAATTTGCGGGAAGTAAATTGCGGGAAATTAAATCTAAGCTATTACAAGGCGTCGGGTATTTACATCGCCAAAAACAAACCCTTTAATTTAAATTGCGGAAAGTAAAATAAAGCGGTAAATAATTAAAGTCCTAATTAAAAGCTATTACATTCCGGGAAACAGATACAATAATATGATAAAATGGATCGCGTGCGGGAAATTAAATCGGATGCGAGTTTTTTGGGTTTTGACCCTTTTTTATTAAAGAAAGGATTTTTGTTTATTTTTGAATTAAATGGAATTAAATTAAATTAAATTAAATAATGAAAATATTTTTGGATTTTTGAGTTTTTTAAAGAAATAAAATAAATTGAATTAATGCTAAAAAAAACCTAATATTCTAAATTGATTTTAAATATTGCAAAAAATATTAAAAGTTAAATCTAATTAAAGCTAAATTGATTAAATTAATTTATTTACAAAAATAAAAGTGATGAAGTTAATTTTAATAAATAAAATATTTTTTTATGTTTTTGATTTTATTAGGAAAAATGTTAATTGGTTAGTGATTAATAAAAAGAATAACGATTAATTAATTAAAGGAACATAATACAAATAGAGAGAAAGTTTAGGAGTATACGAGCCTGATTGGAGGGGTGAAACAGCTATTGGCGTCATGTGTAAACTGTTTTGTTTTGGCCATTTGTGTTTTGGCTTTTGGCCATTTGTGTTCTGGCCTCAACGTTCTTTAACCTTCTCAAGATGTCTGCCTCGCCATGTATTGGTGTCATGTGTAAGCTGTTTTGGCCATTTGGCTTTTGGCTTTTGGCCATTTGTGTTTTGGCCTCAACATTCCTTAATGAACCTGCATGGGATCCTGTCTAAAATCTGCAGTGTTGAATCTCATGAACACATTAAATAAAATCATAAAATGCAAATAAACCCAATATATGAAGAAATTTAATGTTTAAGCACAATATGGCATGTATGAATGATTATACCCTTTTGATCATAGAGATCAAATCAATCTTACCCTTACTGGAAAAGTAGTGACATGGATGTTTTTATGCCCTTTTGATCATGGAGATCAAGCCAGCCTTACCCTTACTGAAGAAGTAGTGAGGTGTTGGTTTGTAACTTAGATGACTTGTTTGTAGTGAGATGTTGGTTTGTAACTAGAATGGCTTGTTTGTAGTGAGAGAGGGATTTGTAATAAGGATTTCAAGGTTTTAGGGTTCTTGAAAGAATTTGATATTCTGACAGTGTTGTGGCAAAGTTTTTTTCTCTTTTCCCTCCTTTTTTTGTGTGAAAAGAATGTGATTATATAATGGAAATTAGGGTAAAGAAAATGGACTTTGAGTGAGCAATTGGGCCTCCAATGTTCACTTGAGTTCGTCACTTTCCAGGCTAAATCGCAGGGACTTAAGTGTAATTTTTGAAGTTGAAATGTGAAAACAAAATGTAGCCGATATCGAGAACTAACTCCTGTCCGAAAATCGGCTCAATCGGATAAACGGTGAATTAATTATGAATTTTTGAAGTTTCAGCTCAGACAAACTTATTTTGGGCTCTAGTGTCGACTCTGACACGTTCTTCAATAAAAAACTGGTATTTATCGGAGCATAATATGGTCTTGACTTTTGAAGTAAAGTTGTAGATCTATGAGTCAATGACCTTGTGTAAAAATATGAGCCCAATCCGATAAAATTTGACCGAGTTATGAATTTTCGAAGTTTCGGCCCAGATGAAATAATATTCAGCATTCATGATTTTCGGCGTGTCACGCACTCTGAGCAAAAAACGTAGGCCTTTTGAATACTGTTTGAACTCAATACCTTATGTGAAAATGTAGCCAACTCAATTTGTGGAATTTTGGCGCCAGAACCAGCTCGATACGATGAAAATCGACCAAGTTATGATTTTCTGAACATGACGCAAATAAACTTCTGTCACAAATTTTCTGTATGAAAATACTTGATAAATTCACATTTTTGAAGACCTTCTGATCGAAATTGGCTTCCAGCTGTGAGAGATGAAAACGTATATAATGTCAAGACGGAATTTTGGCCACCAAAACGGGTTCAAAACGAGTCACGATATTCAAGTTATGAACTTTTTAGCGCGTAAAAACTGCACTTTCAGCACAATTTTTCACCATATTTCTTCAAGAAAACTCACACATTCAGATACCTTCTTTAAAGAATTGACTCTTGAGCCGAACCTGAATTTGAGAATACGTTATCAGAGATATCTTGGTGAAAGAACACCTGAATATGACGCGCCGGGTTGGACTTGTGAATTTTTCTTGAAATGTTTTGAGAAATATGGGAGGGCAAATTTTGGGGTACAACAGTTGCCCCTGTTCAATCTTCTTAGACCTGAGGATGTAGATTGGCTTGCGTGCCTTTCGTGATCCGAAGGTGGAAGATGATTGAACACTAGAGTGCCCAGAAATGTGCACTCGCATAGTAGAATATCAGCAACGTGATGTCGGGAATGGGCTTACAGATGCCATTTGGAGAGATGATTGATAGGAGGATGGGCTTATAGATTTCATCTGGAGGTGTGACAGAACCTTGTCGGGAATGGGCTTATAGATGCCATTTAGAGACTGTTAGGGATGGTTGAATCTGAGTAAGAAATAGAATAACTTCCGTGTCTGGAGCATATCTAGTCTATATCTAATTGCTGACGTCTGAACGAGTAGTAGAATGACCGCCGTGTCTGGGGTATATCCATATTGCATCTGACTGGGTGACAAAATGTCATCTGAGTCTGGATTATATCTGGAATGTCTTTTGAATGAATCTGGACTAAACAATAGAATAGCATCCGGGTCTGGAGCATCTCTAAGTTGTCTTTTAGAAGTTTGAATCTGAATAAGCAATAGAATAGCGTCCGGGTCAGGAGCATCTCTAAGCTATATATGAAAGGAATTCTGGAATAAGTATCATAAAGTCGCCATGCCTGGGTCGCAACTGAACCATCTCTAGAAGGGAATCTGGAATAAGTATCAGAATGTAGCCATGTCTGGATTGCATCTGAACCATCTCTAGAAGGATATCTGAATAAGCAATAGAATAGCATCCGTGTCCGGAGCATTTCCAAGCCATTTCTGGGAAGAAACTCTGAATAAGCAAAAGAATAGCGTCCGGGTCCGGAGCATCTCTAGGCCATTTCTAAAGAGCAACTCTGAATAAGCAACAGAATAGCATCCGGTTTAGAGCATATCTGGACTATCTCTGAGAAGAAACTTTGACTAGGCAAAAGAATAGCATCCACATCAGGAGCATTTCCAAGCCATCTCTGAAGAGAAAATCTGAATAAGCAAAAGAATAACATCCATCTCTGGAGCATTTCCCAGCTATATCTGAAAGGAAACTCTAGAATAAGCAAAAGAATAACATCCATCTCTGGAGCATTTCCAAGCCATTTCTGAAGAGGAAATCTGAATAAGTATCAGAATGTAGCCATGTCTGGATCGCATCTGAACCATCTCTAGAAGGATATCTGAATAAGCAATAGAATAACATCCGTGTTCGGAGCATCTCTAAGCTATCTCTAGAAGGAAGTCTAAATAAGCAATAGAATAACATCCGCATCTGGGGCATCTCTAAGCTATCTCTGAAATTTCTTTAATGTAGATATGCCCTGGCTAGATACAGGTATCGAATCTGGAATTGTGACAGTTGATAGTAATCATCTTTGGGTTGTCCTTTTTTCCTGAAAAAGCAAACATTAGTCGTATGCAATGTCATGATGCATGATGTCATGAGGTTCAAAATGAGATAGCGTGTTATGATGCATATATGCATGCATCATGGTGTATGATAATGTGATGTTTATGAATGTATTTTCGTCTAGGAAAATAAATCCTTGATGAATGCCGGGAAGTTGAATCCTGGGCTGATGTCGAAGAGTATAGTTCTTCTTTTCCGCTGGGGATGATGATTGCAAGAATAAACCAGTAGGAGAAGATGACTCCGTTGGGGAATAGACTTGGCGAAGAGATTACTCTGCGGGAAATTACTCTGTGGGAAGAGATACTTCGCTGAGATTTTGATGATGACTCCGCTGGGGATTCTATTGATAAGTTGTATTGGGGAATTCGACGAACTCCGCTGGGGATAGGAAGAACTTCACCGAGGACGATCTTTCCGTGGTAATTAGCTGAGGATAACCCAGTTATAAGCCCTGATGGGGAATAACTTTGAATAAAGTCGGGGAGATGCATTCGTACTCCGCAGGGGATAAGCTTCCAGGATCTACTGGGGATAAGCTTCCAAAATCTACTAGGGAGATTGATTCAACTCTCCTGGAGAAACTCTTGGACTGCACTGAGGAAATGGCTCCACTGGGGTGTCTGATATTCCGCCGGGGAACAATCTTATATTAAGACTGCCGGGGATGCTTGCTTAGGAACATCTGTATACTCCGCTGGGGAATGTTGAGATCTTCTGGGGATACCCAACTTCGTTAAGGCTGACAGTAGACTAACTCTGCTTGGGGAGAGTATCGCTGACTTGCTGGAGACTGTGCCTTTTTGGGGCTGATTGGAGACCAACTCTGCTTGGGGAGTGTATGGCTGAATCTTATCTTACTCTGCGGGGAGTGAAGGTATCTTGGTCGTGCTCTTCGACTGAATCTACCTTATACCTGGTGGACAGAGCAGCTTGTACAGTTTGGACAATTTTTATTGCCCCAGTTTCTGCGGGAGAAGAAGGTCTATGAGGAGCTTGATAACTGCCGATTGACAAATCTTCTTCTGGTAGGAAAGTGACGAGATGACGGGACATAGTCGTACGTTTTGATCCCTAACTTTTGCCTGGACCGCCCTTTCGGGTTTTCAGTCCATCGGGATACCCTTTTTTGCCCAAGCCGCCTTTTCAGGTTTTCGACTTGCCGGGTGTACAGATTTTTTTATATTTTCATCCCTTATTTTTGCTCGAACCCTTTTGGTTCGCCGGGAAGCCCTTATTTTTGCCTAGGTGTGTCAACCTAGCGGGTCTTTGATTATGCGCAGTATTTTTTTTTGAATATGTCCACGTTCTCAGAGTGTAGGGAGTTGTCACTGTCTGTAGTGTCGTGTTGCCATACTACCAGAAGATGTTTAATCATGTAAGATTCGTTGCTGGAATTCATGTCCAATGCCCCAAGTGACTCAGGCGGAGATTTTCCCCTGGCTATTTAGCATCTTGAGAGATCCCTTGAATCTTGACTTGACTGCCCCAGATGATGGACAATGCTCATGTCGTGCCCCTTGATTGGAAGTGCTTCTTCCACTTGAAGTGATCCTTGAGAAGATTTTTGTTCACTAGATATTCGTCGTGCAAATTTCTCTGCTGTTTGAACAAATAGTCATATGCAAACAATATTATTTCAAGAATGCAAAGCTTATGTCTGTCTTGAAGTTTTTTGAAAATGCAGTTTTCAATAAAACAAGTGAATTTTTGTAAAATGTGATGTCAACTCAAAATTTTACAGCAAGCCCTACAGGAGTCAGGATACCTTTTGTAACAGTATGCTTTCGAACTAACCCATGCTTCAGCTAGGACTTTTAAGGGTTATAACGTGGTCTGGTTCACGGTTTAAGAAACAAAGGATAAAGGCTCAAAGTATATTTGTACCCACCCGTTCTTCGTGATGTTCTTCAATCCTAAATTCAGCTAATCGTGCATTAGACTTTGTTTGAGTCTTTGTCCTGATATTCCAATGATGGTTCAGATATTGACAGTTTATTTTGAATAGGCAGTCATTTCTTTTTGTTGAGGGTTTATAGGACCTCTTTTTTTTCGATTTTATTATCCCTGTTTTTTTTGCCTGGACTGTTTCTTTTGTGTTTACAGTCAGCGGGATGCTCCAGTTTTTGTAAGTCTCCTTCATAGGTTTTGACTTATTGGGCTTTTATTTCTGAGAGATAATGACTGCCTGTCCTTATGATTATACAGAACCATCACCGTCTCTTGTTTCGGAAGGACTTCTTTGATACCATTTTGTGCACCTGGATTAACTGAGAGAACTACCCTGCCCCAGGTTATGATTAAGGGTTTTAATTTTCGAAAAGAAAAACTCCAACTTCTTTGGCTCAGAGGGGTTGACGAGGGATTATCTTCCTTATAACTCCACTGTTTAGGATTTGAAACAATGCTTGTACTTCATCAGCGGGGTCTTGTTCAAAAGCATACTGTAAAGATGGCGGTATCGTTTTCGTCATCCTCCCTCAAGAGGCTTAGAATTATTAATCGAGCGTTGATCATCACAAAAATATGAAAGCAATTTGAATATAGTGAATATAATTGGATTAATTCAAAACAGACGTATGCGATGCATTAATGGAATAAAAGAGTTTGCTATGACATTAATTGTTTGTGTAAGAAAAGAAAAATACAACTCGGAAATTCAAATAAAACAAAAGCCTTCAGTGATTTGGCAAAGGAGCAGTGATTATGTTTGGAGTCTCTGGTGCTTCAAACTGAATCTCTTTGGCGTCAATCATGTCTTGGACCTTGTTCTTGAGAGCCCAACAGTTGTCCGTAGTATGCCCCAGGCTATCAGAGTTGTATGCGCACCTATCGTTGGGATGATAGTTAGGAGCAAAAGTGTTTGGATTCCGGAGAGGAGCCCTTAAGGTAATCATCCTTGCCTTCAACATTTGTTGTAGCGCTTGATCCAGTGACATATTGATCTTGGTGAACTGTCATTTGGGTGCGACCTCCTTACGTTGCTGCCCGTGCCTTTGTTGAGCAGGCATAGGATTAGAGATCTGGGTTGTCCCCACATATTGATCATGACAGTCTTTTTTACCATGCACAGCGTTGGACTCTTTCTTCCCGTGGTAAGGCTTTTTATGAGCATCAGAAGGCGTAGCTTCCTGAATCTTCCCGCTTTTAATGCCAGCTTCAATTCTCTCCCCAGTCAAGATTAGATCTGTAAACCCAGCAGAAGAATTCCCAATCAGGTGGTTGAAGAATGGACCAGACAGGGTCCCCAAGAACATGTCAACGAGCTCACGGTCGGTCAAAGGTGGCTGCACCCTTCCAGCCAGGTCTCTCCACTTTTGCGCATATTCCTTGAATCCCTCACCCGTCCCTAGTGACATACCCTGGAGTTGGGTACGCGTAGGAGCGAGGTCGGAATTATACTGATACTGCTTGTAGAACGCAGTAGCCAAGTCTTCCCAGGTACGGATACTGGCTCCATCCAGCTGATAGAACCACTCGAGTTGAGCCCCTGCCAGACTATCCTGAAAGAAGTGAATCCATAATTTCTTGTCGGCCGTGTAGGGATGGATCTTCCTTATGTATGAACGGAGGTGCAGCTTAGGACAGGAGGCTCCATCATACTTTGCAAAAGCAGGCGCCTTGAACTTATGTGGGATCACCACCCCAGAGGACAGACCTAGATCTTCGAAGTCCAGGCCGGGCACTTTCTATATTTCCATGGCGCTCAAACGGTCTTCCAGCTGTTTGTATTTATCCTTAGCAGGAGGGTAATGTTCGTCATTGAAATCTGCCTCGTTGTCGGAGACCACGGGACTAGGAGCCTCTCTCTCTTGTGGGCTGTCTTTCCCCACAGATGGGGTAGCCTGATCAGCCTCATTTTGTGATCCATTCCCAGATCTGCGTCTAGGGTTGAACAAAATAGTCCTCTTCTTCTTCTTCATAAACAGAGTCTTCAATTCCTGTTGACCCTGGGCTGGGCTCATAACCAACTCATGGAACTGGGCATTTTGGGCCTGGAGGGCCTTGATAGCTTGTTCATTGGATGATTCAGGATTCATGATGATTGTTGAAATAAACAGCGAAGAAGGTAAGTGACCTGTGAAAAGGGTACATGTAATGCAATGATATGTATATGTATGCAATGTTTCCAAGGATCTCGCGGGGTAGACAAGAAAAAATTGTTAGAATTTGAATTTCGTAGCTTGATTGAAGGAACTTCATGTTGTTGAGAGTCCTTTGTCAAGAGTCAAGGCTCACCATATCGAGTGGGTCATAGCCCCTGACTCAAGTTATCGTGCTTGGATTTCTAGACAACCTTGGCTAGAGGAAAATAAATCCCCTTTGCCCCTTGCTAGACAGTTAGTTCATCATGACCTGCATCACAAGCCCTTGAGATCCTTGAAATGGGTTAGTCCTTATGCAAGATGAATGCAATGTTATGATGGTATGATGTTATGTACGTGGATGCAAAGGTGTGAGGTGTAAGTAAGCCCTGTAATAAGTCCAGTTTAAGGACTATAAACAAAACCTGCAAGGAACTCAATGTTGTCAGATAACAAGAATGTGCAAGTAGTTCAGATTTGAAGGCACACAAGTCACACAAGAGAACCCTTAGATTTCAGGCCGGCATGAAGTTTAGTGTGATACGGTGGGAGAACTGACTTGAGGTTTTGCGTTTGTTTTCGCAAATGTTTCGGTTGAGCAAGAGTTGCCACCGACTTTTTATTTTATCCTAAGGAAAGGTTAAAAAGCACAGCAAAAACCTTTGAGATGTTTTCTTGGGTTCGGGGAGTAGATTATAGAAAGGGAAGGTATTAGCACCCTTTCTATCCATGGTTATCCATGGGCTCTTAGTTACTTGCTTAGATCAACTTGCATTGATTTTCAATTGTTTGAAATGGTGCTTTGTATGTGGGTTTGAAAATGTTTTGAAAAGAGGCCAATGTGGTGGCAACCTTTGTAATAATCCATGTTGGGATGTATACAAAGGTGTATGTCTTTTGAAAAGGTTTTCAATGTTTTTGAAAGTTGTTTTGAAAGTGTAGTGATGTGTGGTTTGAAAGATAGGCAAGTGTTTTTGTTTTTGCAAAGGGCAAGTAATCAAGAGCTATCTACCCTAAATTTCTCAAAGATCTTTGCTATGTTTCAACCCTTTTAACAATTTTGTTCCACCATTGTATTTGGTGGACAATCTTGTGTTAGGATGTGAAAGGGACGGGCGTGGGTCATCGTTTAGACCATAAATGCAATGTTGCCAAGTATCTTTGGGCAATTTTCTTTAAGGGACTTGATCATTTTTAGGCAACTTTCGAAAGCGTCATCGAGGGACTATGATCATTTGAATTGTGTTTGTTTTGCCCAAAGAGACCTAACATGCAATATGGCCCATTATTGAAGGCAACAAGTGGAATACCCTAGGGGTGCAAGTGTGATTAGTGTTGTCCATTTTCATGCTTGTTCATCTTGAATTTAGGTCAAACTATTTGTTGTTTTTGGATTTGCATACAAAACCCTAATTCTAACATGGCATAATTAGAAAGCTTTTAAAATGCGGAATTTAAAGGTCCTAAGTTATTACAACACAATATATGGGATGTGGGATACAAATGTTCAAATGGGGGGTATTTTGACAAGAATTAAATCCTAAGCTATTACATCAAATTGGAATTTTGCAAGGTATTTAATTACACAATATTCAAATAAAATAAAATAAATATGCAAGATGCAAAAAATGATTTTTATATATATGTGAAAAGTATTTATCATGTATCAAATAAACAAAAATAAAATTAATTAATTTTTTGGTATTTTTATGTATTTAGGATAAAACCCTAATTTTACTAAATAAAAATGTATTTTATTATATAATATATGCAATATTTATTAATTATGTACAAAGAATAAATGAAAAGAAAGTATATGAAAAAATGTAATTTTTAAGTTAAATATTAGTAAAAAATAAAATGTATTATTTTATTATGTTTTTAACCTAAATGTATTAATAAATACCTAATATTTATAATATTCATTAAATACTAAATATATGTATAAAAATAATAATATTTAATATTTACAAAAATTATATTTTTTTTATAAAAAAGTTTTTTTAAGGTAAGATAAAACAAAAGTCAGAAAATAAAAGGTATTTGTATTATTTTAGTATTTTAAATAAAAGAGTATTTATATATTACTTATATGTACAAATATCAATTTAAACAAATAAATGTCTAATAAATACAAAAATGGTTTGAAAAATATTTTTTATATTATGAGAAAAAATAAATAAGTCAGAAATAACAAGAAAAAGTCAAAAAATGTTTCAAATAAGCACAATGGGCCAAGGGGGTTCAAAAGTGAAAATGTGGTGCAAATAAGAAAAATAAAACAAGCCCAGCCCAAAGGACCTTCTTCAACCTCTGGCCAGAAACTTGTCAAAAACGCGCGCCTCCTACACTGATTCAAACATCTTGATTCCTGAACTTTTAGCACCAACTCATAACATGAAAAATGTTAAGCATCAAACCACGATTCTGGACATATAAAGAACTCATCCTAACTCTCAGAAATGAGAGAGAATTTCTTCTCCCCCAATTCCTGACCTAGTTTTCATTCAAAGTTCAGACTTAAAATTCTCATAGCACATGCAAAATAAATGGAAAGTAAAGATATGTATAGCTTTAGGAGCATGCGCATGACATTTCTCATTCACAAACTTAGAGCTAATTCTTCCTACATTGAGAGATAGAAGTCCAAAGATTTACCTGTTCAGTTGGAATCGTGTGCAACAATGGAGATGCTTACAAGGCAAGGTAATGATTTGTATAGCTTCCTTGATGTCCAGGGATGCTATTCCAATGCTTGGTATGCCTTGAAACCAAGTGAATCGTGTTATGGCACTTCAACTGCAAAACATAAAATATGGAAATGGTGATGTTGGTTAGGAGTGTTACAGGTCGTGTTTAGGGCTTGGAATAGTTTCAAGGGATGGTGTGGGATGTGTTTGAAGTGTTTTTGGCCAAGATGCACGATGGAAATGAGCTAGCCAAGTCCAAGTGCAGAATGCCCTGTTTTTGTGCAGTTTAATGGTGATTCTGTGTTTGAGGATGTTTGGAACTTGGTTGGCTTGTGTTTCAGCTTAGGTTTGATGTTTAGAATGTGTACAATAACTTTTCTTAAGCTTGTCTTTGCTGAGATGAGAGTTGGGAGTTGTTATGTCAAGTTTCTTCTTACTTAAGCAACAAAGTATCAAGTTGTGTTTTAGACTGATGGAGGCCCCTCTAATGTGCTGCTAAGCTTGCCCTTGATCAGTGGGATTAGCTCAAAAACTTGTTCCAAGGAGATTTGCTGTGTACCTCTTGATTTGCAAATTGACATAAAGTTCTACTTTTTCAAAAATGGACATAATGCTTTTTCTACTTATGGCTTAATTTTGCATACAATGCTTGAACACACAAAATAAGGCCTTGGCACAATGTGTTAGCATTAAATTTATAAGTGCAAATGGGATATAGGACCTGTAATCAAGGAATGCAAGCTGAGTTCAAAATTGCCTAAGTGTATGAACATGAAAATTGGCCATAAACAAAGTGAGTTTTTCCCATATTGCCAAATTCGATTCTCCCTAACCATGAGGTTGTTTGATGAGTTCTTTGATATTTTGGAAAGCTTGGAATGTGTACTACAATACATCTTTGTAATGCAAATTGAAATTCCAAGTGGAAGTATGTGAAAAGTGGTCTTGAAGTTAGGCAAAAATCTTGCCTAAAATAGGTCAAAATTTCTCTAAGTTAAGAATGGTTTGGTACTCTTGTTCCAAAAATTGTAACTTGAGCTACAAGCTTCTTTTGAGAAAACTTTGTGAATCAAAGTTGTAGATTTTGCAATGGACTACAACTTTCATGTTTTGACTTTTCCTTGAATCCAAATGCATCTTGATGAGAAAGTGGGACAAAGTTAGGAAAAAATTAGGGTTTTTCATAAATTAGAAAAAATTCTAAGTTATGAAAAATCTTCATTTCAAACCCTAATTTGTGATTTTTGATTTCTTGATGAACAAGCTTCATGATTTGGCATGTTTTGATGAAAAATGAATCTTGACACTTGATTTTGACCAAAAAGTCAAAGTTTGACTTTTCAGTATACAGTAAAAAATTGATTAATTGACTGGAAAATTCAACTGTCAATCTTGTGCATTTGGGATCTTTTGAACTTGTTGAGTATGTCAAGACAATTCCATGGGGTCCTTCAGTCCATATGTGAGCTTGGTTTTCCATTGGCTAGGTCAAACAGTAAAAAATTGCCTTTGTGCAGTCAAAACCCTAAAAATGACCATTTTGCCCTTTTGGTGATCTGATCAATTTTCTTGTGGAATTGTGATCCAAACTTGATCAAATGGTCCATATGAGTTCATAATGTTGATGTGGGTCAATTTTCATGAGGTTTGACTGTCAATTGGCCACAATTGACTTTTTCCCCAATACAGCTGATTTCTAGGTCAACTGTCCAATTGACTGGGCAAAGGTTGGAATCAAGGCTTGAAACTTGGTATGGATAATCTTGGGAGTCCAACATGAAGCATGAAAGTCATCTTAGGCATTTTAGGTCAAAATATCTTTGTGCAAACACAAACCCTAATTTGGGTCAACAGTGCTAGGAGAAGTCTTGCAGAGGAAAACCCTAACTGGATCTTGAGCTCCAAGGGCCTTGTGATGAGAAAATGTTGAGAAAATGGGAGGGCAAATTTTGGGGTACAACAGTTGCCCCTGTTCAATCTTCTTGAACCTGAAGAGTTAGATTGGCAAGTTTGCCTTTCGTGGCTCGAAGGTAAAAGGAGATTGGACACTAGAGTGCCCTGAAATTTGCACTCGCATGCTTGGAGCATCAGCAATGTGATGTCGGGGATAGGCTTATAGATGCCATTTGGAGAGATGGTGGATAGGGAGATGGGCTTATAGATGCCATCTGAAGGTGTGACACAACCTTATCGGGAATGGGCTTATAGATGCCATCTGGAAGTGTTGGTCGCATAAGAGATTCCTTAGCGAGAACTTGCGCATTTTGAGAAAGACAGATGTTTTCCTGGCTTGTTACAGGTGTTGATCTTCAATCTCTTCATGCAGACATGCCCTGGCTAGATACAGGTGTCGAGTCTACAATCGGTTGCTCTTAGATATGCCCTGGCTGGATACAGGTATCGAATCTGGAATTAGTCGTCAACAGATATGTCCTGGCTGGATACAGGAATCGAATCTGGAATTAGTCGTCAACAGATATGCCCTGGCTGGATACAGGAATCGAATCTGGAATTAGTCGTCAACAGATACGCCCTGGCTGGATACAGGAATCGAATCTGGAATTAGTCGTCAACAGATATGCCCTGGCTGGATACAGGAATCGAATCTTCAAACTCTTCAGATGTGCCCTGGCTGGATACAGGAATCAAATCTTCAAACTCTTCAGATGTGCCCTGGCTGGATACAGGAATCGAATCTAGAATTAGTCATCAACAGATATGTCCTGGCTGGATACAAGAATCGAATCTGGAATTAGTCGCCAACAGATATGCCCTGGCTGGATACAGGAATCGAATCTTCAAACCCTTCAGATGTGCCCTGGATGGATACAGGAATCGAATCTTCAAACTCTTCAGATGTGCCCTGGCTGGATACAAGAATCGAATCTGGAAACTGATCACTCACAGATGTGCCCTGGCTAGATACAGGAATCGAATCTGGAATTGTGACAGTTGAATGTAGTCGTCTTTTGGATTGTCTTTTTCCCTGAAAAGGCAAAACATCGGTTGCATGCGATGTCATGATGTATGAAATGCATGATGTCATGATGTTCAAAATGAGATAGTGCTGTATGCACTTTATCATGTATGTAAGCAAGATGTATGAAATGTGAAATGTTTATGAATGTATCTTCGTCTAGGAAAATAAATCCTTGACGATCGGCCGGGGAATTAAATCCTGGGCTGATGTTTGAAGAGTAGAGTTCTTCGCTTCCGCTAGGGATGATGGTTGCAAGAATACACCGGTAGGGGAAGATGACTCCATTGGGGAATAAACTTGTTGGAGAGATTACTTTGAGGGGAATTACTCTGTGGGAAGAGATACTTCGCTGAAGTTTTGACGAGAGCTCCGCTGGGGATTTCAATGATGGACTCCGCTGGGGATAACAGTGATAAACTCCGCTGGGGATCCTGTTGATAAGTTATGTTGGGGAACTTCGATGAACTCCGCTGGGGATAGGAAGAATTTCGCCGAGGGCGATCTGCCGTGGTAATTAGCTGAGGATAACCCAGTTATAAGCCCTCGTGAGGAATAACTTTTGAATGAAAACAGGGAGGGACGTTCGTATTCTGCAGGGGATAAGCTTCCAGAGTCTACTGGGGATAAGCTCCAAGACCTGCTGGGGATATGGATTCCAATTTCCTGGGGAAACTCTTCAGACTGTACTGGAAAATGGTTCCATTGGGATGTCTGTATTCCGCCGGGGAATAATCTTAGATCAAGACTGCCGGGGATGCTTGTTGAGGAATGCCTATACTCCGCTGGGGAATGTTGATATCTTCTGGGGATACCCAACTTCCTTTAGGCTGACCGTAGACTAACTCTGCTGGAGGAGAGTATTGCTGACTTGCTAGGGGAATAGGGTGCCTATTGTAGGGCTGATGATAGACTAACTCTCCCCGGGGAGAGTATTGCTGAATCTTGTCCTACTCTGTGGGGAGTTTAAGTAACTTGGTCACATTCTTCAGCTGAACCTACCTTGGTACCTTGGCGGACAGAGCAACTAGACTGTCTGGACAACTCTACATTGCCCCTGTTTCTGATGTCACCTGTAATTAGTCCTTTGTTTCGTATGCAAGTATTTATGAATTAGCAATTTAATGTCAAATGCATATATCAAAAATGAACATTGGACGTTCTTCGCAAGACAAAACAGAAAAAGGAAAAACAATTGGTAATTTGTTTGGAAAAGTGAATTTGTATTGTGTGATCGGTGGATCTGGAACTGACTGTTTAACGCTGGTTCGCGAAATGTCGCGGTAAGCAAGAGTCGCCACCGTCTTTTATTTTCTCCAAATGGAAAGGACAAAAGCACAGAAAAATTCCTTAAAGAGATTGCTCTCGGTTCGGGAGGTAGGTTATAGAAAGGGAAGGTGTTAGCACTCTTTCTATCCATGGTTATCCATGGGCTCTTAGATACTTGCTCAATGTGTTTTCAAAAAGGTTTGTCTGCTTTTCAACTGTGGGTTTTAAAAAAGTTTCTTTGAAAAATTTCAGTTCGACTCGTACGTCAGAGTGTTTGAAAAGTTTGCTTTGAAAGCTTTTGAAAAGTGTCAGTGTGAAAAGTCTTTTTTGAGTTTGTTTTGAAGAGAGCAAGTATCTTTGAGAACCTACCTACCCTAAGGAATTCGTCTGTGTAAATGTCCTTTAAAGTAGTGCCATCCCACCATTGAGAGGTAGGTAGCACCACCGTTGGAGGTGTTCGGGTCAATTCGAGTTTAGGGACGTGGTGATCACCAGAGCAATGGGAAGACACCTTAGAAGCTACCCTCATGCCAGGTTCCCGGATCATGAGGACTTACTAAAACATCCTCTACTCGACGATCACCTTTCGAGGGGCAAGGCAACAGTGAGGCGTACCCTAGGGGTGGTGTGTGCGAATTGTGTGTCATGTTTCAGTTATTTGTCTTGTCATGTTTATTTGTGATCTACGCTTGATTTTAATTAGGGCCATTCATTCTTGCATGCTTTTTGTTAACAGTTAATATTTGCGGGAAAATAAATCTACAACTATTACAAATGGCGCGGGTCCACATCGCCAAAGTTAAACCGGACCCGATTTGACGGAAAATAAATAAAGCGAAGTAAAAGTGCGAAAAGTATAAATTGTTACAACGCTTTGGGAGAATTACATAATTATAGTAATCGACATAAAATAAATGTGCGAAATTAACAATTAAAAATATGGGCGTTGGACCCTTTTACAAAAAATTAAAGTTAATGAATTAATTAATTAGAATTAAAGATTAAAAGAAAATGTTTTTTAGTATTTTTGTGTTTTTTGAGATTTAATGGAAAAGAATTAATTAAAATTAAAATAAAAAAAACTAAACCTAAGTCTAATTATTTTTTAAGTTTTTTTTTAAGAAAATATTAAAGTTTTTAACCTAAATTAAACCTAATTTTATTGTACAATTTAATTATAAAATAAGTAATATTATTGTAAAAAGGGAAAATTAAAAAGGAATAAAATTAACAATTAAACCTAAATTCTATATTTTTTTTAATTTATTACAAAAACTATTAAAATTTAACCCTAAATTTTTTTACATGCAATTTAGTTATAAAAATAAATAATAGGAAATATTTTAATAATTAATTACTGTGGAATAAAAATAAATAAAAAATAAAAATTAATTAAACCCTAATTCTATGTTTTTTTTAATTTATTACAAAAACTATTAAAATTTAACCCTAAATTAAAAAAATTGATTAATACCAAATATCTACAAAGAATAAAACATGTTTTTATATTGTTTGCATTTTTTTGATTTTTTTATTAGATTTTATATTGGCATCAGGACATATCAGATTACTTATCAAAATAATAGAAAATAAAAAAAAATAGGAATTACAAACAATAAAATAAGGTTTTGAACAAAACAGCTTAACCTTCCTCTCTCCATTATCCACGTTCCACTCTTTCCTTTCCTTCACCATTCTGCTTTTCCTCGCCTTCATCATTCCATCTTTTCCTACACCTGATAACAACAAATAACCCTGTTTAAAACCGAAAAAAACAAGATGAATCAAACCTTGGATTAGTGAAAATGGTCGGTGGCCGGAAGCAATCGGAACGCGGGGAGGCCGGAGGCGGTGGATTCGTTGAGCGAGCAAGGTGGAGCATTGGCCGGGACCGATGAGGTAAGTGCTTCACAACGGTATCAGCAAAAAGACGCGTATCATCTTCGGTGTTACCTTCCGGCACATCAACTATATGAGATTCAAGAACAACCGTCCGGATCTCGCCGTCACCGTCATCAAAGCCGTGAATGGAGGTAACAGAACGGCAGTTTCCCAACCGGTGTTCTCCGCCGGTGATACTGAATCCGGTGGCGCGGCGTTCGTCACCGAGAACGTCGATTCTCTTGGCGCTGGTTTCCGCCGGGAGACCGGAGATGACATTGACGGCTCCGGTGCAACCGACTTTCATTTGGAAGTCGTCCTTGAGATGGCAGTTTTTTGATGAAGTGTTTGTAGATCTGCGGTTTGTCGAAGCTGCGGACGACGGACCAGACGGTTTCGGAAGTGGCGGTTTTGTCGGTTGTCTTGTGGTTGCCGCTGTAATTTCATATCACTATCTGCTTCTCTAATCTTTTGATTTTTTTTTTGTTCATTGTTGAGAGTTGTTGTTGTAACCATTGGTGGTGGTTTAAGGTTTTGCTCGATTCAACAACATAAAATTATGAAGACTTTGGTCTGGGTGAGTTTATTTGAGTGGTAATTTTGTTTACAAATTATGGATAAAATAAGATGAAAAACTTGGTAGATATGTGCAGAAAAAGTAGGTTACAATATATGAAGGCCAAGGTAATAAAATTGATGAATGGAGTATGTACGTGACAGTAAGGTGTGGAAGTTGTGATGCATAAAAAAAAAAATGGTTTTTCTTGAGCAGCTTTTTCGTGTCCTTTTATTAGGTTTTTTGTTATGCCTCTATGTATGAATGGATTAGGTTAAAGATTTGAGTCCAAAAGCCTTGTAACCATGAATCCAATATTTTATTTTAATGGCAAAACATTTTCTAATCTTTTCATGCAAACTTAGTTCAAATCATGGCTAATTAACAAGATTCTTTCCAAATCTGATTATACACAAAATCTTGAGATTATTTCATGCACAAAAAGATTCAAAAACTAGGTTTAGTATTTTTCACATATTTAATTTAATTAAATGAATTATTAATAATTAAAAATCCAAATAAATAAATAAAAATGATAAAAAACTTCCCTTTGGGCCAAATGGTCGTGCACATGCCTTGGATGATGAATTGTGGAAGAAAAATGGGCCCATTAGCAATTTTAGGTCATTTGAACCAATGTTGACTTTTCAAAATATCCAAAAATTTCCCAACTTCCACAAGGCATAACTTGCTCAATTTTTAAGCTTTTCACATGTTCTTGGACATTTTGGAAAGGTCTTTGAGTCCTTTAACCAATGCCTCTGGTCCCATGTCATTTTGATTTACCAATCTCAAGTTATGGCCTTTGACCTAAAGTCACTTTTTGTTGACTTTTGAAAATGACCTATAATGTTGAAATTGATAACTTTTTGTGAGAGCATTTCTTGGACTTGGAACATGAAGATGAATTGTAGGAAATGTCCTTCTCTTCAAAATGAGCTTTGGATGGGATTTTTCTGATAATCCATGTGAAAGTTATGCCCTGGTCAATTTCAGTTGACTTTTTCAGCTGTCCAAATATAGCAACTTTTGTATCTTGATGATTTTCTGAGCCAAATTTTGAGAATCATGATCAAGCATTGATCAAATGATGTTTGTGGCTTCAAAATGATATATTGACCAAAAATTTGAACTTTTGACTGTCAAATGACCATTTTGCCCCTACAGTTGACTGTAGTGCAATCTAGGGTTTTGACTGTGCAATTTTGAGCTGAATGCCTTGAAACTTGACATGAAGACACTTGACCATCTTTGTAGGCATATGAGACTTAATTGGGCCTTTGAAAAGTTCATTTGCTTGACCAGAACTCAAACCCTAGTTTTGACTGCATAGGAGACAGTTGAGCTGCACAACCCTTGGGGAATTTTGTGACCTTGACTTTGATAATTCTTGATGAATATGGGAGGGCAAATTTTGGGGTACAACAGTTGCCCCTGTTCAATCTTCTTAGACCTGAGGATGCAGATTGGCTGACGTGCCTTTCGTAATCCGAGGGTAAAAGATGATTGAACACTAGAGTGCCCAGAAATTTGCGCTCACATAGTAGCAATGATGATGAGGGAATGGGCTTATAGATGCCATTTGGAGATTGCTGGATAGGATGATGGGCTTATAGATGCCATCTGGGTGTTAATCGCGTAGGAGATTCCTTAGCGAGAACCTGTATACCTGCAAAACAGAAAAATGAGTACCTGACACGTCGCAGGAGCTGATTTTAGATGCTTGATATAGCTATGTCCTGACTGGTTACAGGAGCTGGGTCTGGAGCTTCAAACGTTGATGAATGAACCAGGGATGGTTACTGCCTTAGCGTGGATGGTAAGAGAATCCTGAATGATTTCAACCTCAACAACGCTCGTCGAGAAAATCTTGGTGAGAACTACCATCTTCGTAGTGTCAGGAAGAGAACCGAAGGACATTATAATCTCAAAGGGAGTCACCTTACTCACCGTTGGAGAGGGAACTATAGGAAATTATAATCTGAAAGGAAATATCACCTCACTCGCCGCTGGAGAGGGAAACATCTTGAAAGGGAATTACCACCTCACTCGCCGTTGGAGAGGGGACCAGAAGAGAATATCACCTCACGCTCATGCCGGAGAGGGAAACATCTGAAGAAGGAATTACCACCTCACACGCCGTTGGAGAGGGGACCATAAGAGAATATCACCTCACGCTCATGCCGGAGAGGGAAACATCTGAAGAAGGAATTACCACCTCACACGCCGTTGGAGAGGGGACCATAAGAGAATATCACCTCACGCTCATGCCGGAGAGGGGAACATCTGAAGAAGGAATTACCACCTCACACGCCGTTGGAGAGGGGACCATAAGAGAATATCACCTCACGCTCATGCCGGAGAGGGAAACATCTGAAGAAGGAATTACCACCTCACACGCCGTTGGAGAGGGGACCATAAGAGAATATCACCTCACGCTCATGCCGGAGAGGGGAACATCTGAAGAAGGAATTACCACCTCACACGCCGTTGGAGAGGGGACCATAAGAGAATATCACCTCACGCTCATGCCGGAGAGGGGAACATCTGAAGAAGGAATTACCACCTCACACGCCGTTGGAGAGGGGACCATAAGAGAATATCACCTCACGCTCATGCCGGAGAGGGAAACATCTGAAGAAGGAATTACCACCTCACACGCCGTTGGAGAGGGGACCATAAGAGAATATCACCTCACGCTCATGCCGGAGAGGGGAACATCTGAAGAAGGAATTACCACCTCACACGCCGTTGGAGAGGGGACCATAAGAGAATATCACCTCACGCTCATGCCGGAGAGGGAAACATCTGAAGAAGGAATTACCACCTCACTCGCCGTTGGAGAGGGGACCATAAGAGAACTTCTACTGAGTCTTTATCAGAAAAATCTGTTTGGAGTCGGTTTAACTGGACTGGAGAAGTCCTTGAAATATGTTTGAGAATTTCAACTGCATCTTTCCTGAAAGGTAAAGGTCAGTTATATGCAATGCATGATATGGATCAAGCAATGATGTCCTCAATATGGATGCGATTTATATGACATGATGCGTACATGCATGCTATAATGATGTATGTGATGATTCATGTATGTTTCTGTCTAGGAAAATAAATCCTTGACGGGTGCCGGGAAGTCATATCCTGGGCTGATGTTGAGGAAGAGATTTTGCTTCCGCTGTGGATGATTCGTTGCAAGAATACCGGTAGGAGAAGATAACTCCGTTGAGGAATAAACTTGGCAAATGAAATAATTCTGCGGGAGAAAAGATACTCTAGCAATCATGCTTGGGAGTGCTACTCTGTGGGGATAGCGATGCTTTGCTGAATTGTTGATGAAGATAACTCCGCTGGGGATACCGTTGATGAATTAGGCTGGGGATATCCTTGTTGTGCTGGAAGTGTTGATAGACTTCGCTGGGGGTAGGAAGATACTTTGCCGAGGACGCTCTTTCCGTGGCTTTTGGCTGAGGATAACCCAGTTATATCCTGTTACGGAAATAACTCTTTAAATTAAGCCGGGACGACGCGTTCGTGCTCTGCGAGGGGTAAGCTTCCAGAATCTACCGGGGATAAGCTTACTGCTCGGGGATATGACTTCCAATTTTGCTGGTGAAGCTGGGTTGGACTCTCCTGGGGGAGGTTTTAGACTGCGGGGAATGATCTTTAGACCAAGACTGCCGGGGATACTTGTTATATGTATTGCTGCTGAGGAATGTTTGAGATCGGCTGAAGGATACTCAATTCCCTTGATATTTGACAATTTTGCTTGGAGAGAGATGTACTGTTTTGCTGAACCACTCTCTGGGGAATTAAGATCCTCGGTCATGTTCTTTAGCTGAACCTACCTTGGTACCTTGGAGGATAGAACAATCAGACTGCTCAGACCGCCCGTTATTGCCCCTGTCTCTATGGGGTGCTGATAGTTGTTGAGGGTCAAACCTTCTTCTGGTAGGCAGATGATAAGATGACGGGACATAGTCGTACGCTTTAATCCCTAACTTTTGCCTGGACCGCCCTTTCGGGTTTTCGGTCCACCGGGATACCCATTTTTGCCCAAGCCGCCTTTTCAGGTTTTCGACTTGCCGGGTGTACATATTTTTTCATTTCACCCCTTCGTTTTGCCCGAACCCTTTTGGTTCGCCGGGAAGCCCTTGTTTTTGCCTAGGTGTGTCAACCTAGCGGGTCTTTGATTTTGCGTAGTATTTTTTTTGACTATGTCCATGCTCTCTGAATGTAGGGAGTTGCCCCTGTTTAGAAGTGTTTTGTCATGCCACCAGAAGGTGTTTGATCAGGCAAGATTCGTTGCTGGAGTGCCCCAAGTGACTCAGGCAGAGATTTGCCCCAGGCTATTTGGCCTTTTGAGAGATTCTCCGAATCTTGATTGGACTGCCCCAGATGATGGACAATGATCTTGTCTGCCCCTTGATTGGAAGTACTTCTGTTCATTAGGTATTTCTCGTGCGAATTTCCCCGCTGTTCAAACAAAAAGTCATATGCAAACAAAGTTATGTTAAAAATGCAAAGCTTATGTCTGTCTTGAAGATTTTGAAAATGCATCTTTTCATAAAACAAGTGAATGTTTGTAAAACGTGATGTCAACTCCGTATTTACCGTAGGCCTTCAGGAGTCAGGATACCTTTCGTGACAGTATGCTTTCGAACTAACCCATGCTTCAGCTAGGACTTTTAAGGGTTATAACGTGGCCTGGTTCACGGTTTAAGAAACAAAGGATAAAGGCTCAAATTATTTGTACCCACCCGTTCTTCGTGATATTCTCCAAACCTAAACTCAGTTGATCATACGTTAGACCTTGCTTGAGTCTTTGCTTTGATGTTCCGATAATGGTTCAGACGTTGATGACTTCTTTTGAATAGGCAGTCATTTTTTGTTGAGGGTTTGTGAGACCTCTTTCTTGATTTTTGTTATCCCTTTCTTTTTTTGCCTGAACTGTTTCCCTTTTTTGGAATTACAGTCAGCGGGATGCCCCAGTTTCGTAAGTCCCCTTTGTAGGTTTAGACTTTTTGGGCTTTTCATTTATGAATTTTGATGGTGACTGCCTGTCCTTTTGATTGTTCTGAACCATTACTGTCTTTGTTCGTTTCGTAAAGATCTTTTTGGTGCCATTCGTTATGCACTTGGATCAACTGAGAGGACTACCCTGCCCCAGGTTATGATTAAGGGTTTTGATTTTCGAAAATAAAAACTCCTACTTCTTTGGCTCAGAGGGGTTAACGAGGGATTATCTTCCTTATTACTCCAGTGTTTAGGAATTGAAACAATGCCTGTACCTCATCAGCGGGGTCTGTTCAAAAGCATACTGTAATGATCGCGGTATCGTTTTCGTCATCCTCCCTCAAGAGGCTTAGAATTATTAATTGAGAGTTGACATCAAGAAAAATATGAAAGCAATTTGCAATATAGTGAATACGAAATAATTACTTCAAAACAGACATGTGTAATGCATTAATGAAATAACAATGTTTGATATGAATAAAATGTTTAAACAATCAAAGAAAAATACAACTTGAACATTCGAATGAACAAAAGTTTCTTAGTTTGAACTAGCTATCTCAGATGGAGAATTCTCAGCGGAAGATTTTCATCTCGCCATCCGGCATGAACTCTATCACCCCTTCGTCAATCAAATCCTGGATTTTGTTCTTCAAGGTCCAACAGTCGTCTGTAGCATGCCCCGGGCTGTCTGAATGATAAGCGCAGTGGGTGTCGGGGTTATACCTCGAAGCTGTCCTGTTGGGATTTTTGGGAGGGTCCTTTAGAGTGATCAGATTGACCTCCAGCAAGCGCTTCAGTATAAAGGATGAGGGTATATCAGTCTCCGAGAAATGTCTTCCGGGCGCATTTCGTTTACGTTGACTACCCCGTTGAGGCTGGGCTCGTGACCCTGAAGCAAGCTGAGGAGATTTTCCTTTGTCTTCTTGCCCCGCATGTGGTTGAATGATGGCTGGAGCTTCCACCTTGGCTGTTTGCCCTACTGGATTATTTTGAAGCAGCTTGGTGACGAGGACCTGGAGCTCTTCTTGTTTTTGAGCTAAGTCCTGAATGAGAGTCATTTGGCCCACCAACTGCCCCATCATTTGGATCTTCATGGTTGCCAACTCAATTTGTAGTCCTTCCAGCTGATCGTTCCTGATGCCCCCTGCATTCCCTAAGGTCAAGTTCCTGGTGAGGAGAGTCTTTATTTCTTCTTGCCCCTGGGATAGGTTCAAGAACATTTCTCGCAGTTGGGCGTTCTGAGTACGAAGATCTTGGTTGTCTGGTTGGAAAGCCATTGCTGAAATAAACAGCGAAGATGGTGAGTGACCTGTCAAGAGGGTACCTGTAATGCCATGATATGTATGATATGTATGCAATGTTTTCAAGGATCTCGCAGGGTAAAAGATTGTTAGAATTTGAATTCGTAGCTTGATTGAAGGAACTGCATGTTGTTGATAGTCCTTCTTCAAGGGTCATAGGCTCACCATATCCAGTGGGTCATAGCCTTTGACACCCTTGGCTAGAGGAAAATAAATCCTCTTTGCCCCTGGCTAGATGTTTGATTTATCATGACCTGCATCACAAGCCCTTGAGATCCTTGAAATGGGTTAGGATGTATGCAATGGTATGCAATAGTATGATGTCATGCTATGCATGGGGTGAAGTAGGTAAACCCTGCTATGAGTCCCAATTAAGGACTATAAACAGACCCTGCAAGAAACTTAGTACCCTGTTGTGAGTCCCAATTAAGGACTATAAACAGAACCTGCAAGTGGTTAGTACACCCTGTTATAAGTCCCAATTAAGGACTATGAACAAAACCTGCACGACATCAAGGGTCAGATAACAAGCATGCAAGTAGTCAAGTACGAAGGCACGCAAGTCACACAAAAGAGCCCTTAGGGTTTAGGCCAGCATGAGGTCTGGGTATTACCCTCTTGAAGTTGGTGGGTTCAACCTGTCCTAATCAAAGTAACCGGGTTCTAAGGTTCCCAATATCACGGGATTGCTTTCATTGTTCATCGTTTCGATTTAGCCACTGAACTGGCGACCGAAATATTCCAGGAAAGCAACCCTCAATTGAGCGTAGTATCGAGTATCAACCAACCTCGGACTGCACCAAAGTCAGTTATCTCACTACCCTAAAGAGGCCAAGATAGTTCAATTAAGGTTCCTAAGGTCTGTTGATGCTTCACGACACCACGCGGCGGCCCCGTACTCTCCTTGACTGAACTCAAGGGTTACCGGTACACACCAAAGTGCCACATCAACGTAGCAGACTGTTTCAACCATGTCGGTATACCCCGCACAGTTCCCTCACAGCCTTGTTGCTACTTTCTAAGAAAGGTATCCCCCAGATCCGGGTTAGGATCTATAGAACTCCCAAGCAACCCACAATAATAAAGCACACAAAACAATACAATTGAAAACATAGTTATAAGCTAGCCCTAAGGTACACCTCACTTTATAAAGGGTCCCCAGCAGAGTCGCCAGTTCTGTGATCGGTGGATCTGGAACTGACTGTTTAACGCTGGTTCGCGAAATGTCGCGGTAAGCAAGAGTCGCCACCGTCTTTTATTTTCTCCAAATGGAAAGGACAAAAGCACAAAAAAATTCCTTAAAGAGATTGCTCTCGGTTCGGGAGGTAGGTTATAGAAAGGGAAGGTGTTAGCACTCTTTCTATCCATGGTTATCCATGGGCTCTTAGATACTTGCTCAATGTGTTTTCAAAAAGGTTTGTCTGCTTTTCAACTGTGGGTTTTAAAAAAGTTTCTTTGAAAAATTTCAGTTCGACTCGTACGTCAGAGTGTTTGAAAAGTTTGCTTTGAAAGCTTTTGAAAAGTGTCAGTGTGAAAAGTCTTTTTTGAGTTTGTTTTGAAGAGAGCAAGTATCTTTGAGAACCTACCTACCCTAAGGAATTCGTCTGTGTAAATGTCCTTTAAAGTAGTGCCATCCCACCATTGAGAGGTAGGTAGCACCACCGTTGGAGGTGTTCGGGTCAATTCGAGTTTAGGGACGTGGTGATCACCAGAGCAATGGGAAGACACCTTAGAAGCTACCCTCATGCCAGGTTCCCGGATCATGAGGACTTACTAAAACATCCTCTACTCGACGATCACCTTTCGAGGGGCAAGGCAACAGTGAGGCGTACCCTAGGGGTGGTGTGTGCGAATTGTGTGTCATGTTTCAGTTATTTGTCTTGTCATGTTTATTTGTGATCTACGCTTGATTTTAATTAGGGCCATTCATTCTTGCATGCTTTTTGTTAACAGTTAATATTTGCGGGAAAATAAATCTACAACTATTACAAATGGCGCGGGTCCACATCGCCAAAGTTAAACCGGACCCGATTTGACGGAAAATAAATAAAGCGAAGTAAAAGTGCGAAAAGTATAAATTGTTACAACGCTTTGGGAGAATTACATAATTATAGTAATCGACATAAAATAAATGTGCGAAATTAACAATTAAAAATATGGGCGTTGGACCCTTTTACAAAAAATTAAAGTTAATGAATTAATTAATTAGAATTAAAGATTAAAAGAAAATGTTTTTTAGTATTTTTGTGTTTTTTGAGATTTAATGGAAAAGAATTAATTAAAATTAAAATAAAAAAAACTAAACCTAAGTCTAATTATTTTTTAAGTTTTTTTTTAAGAAAATATTAAAGTTTTTAACCTAAATTAAACCTAATTTTATTGTACAATTTAATTATAAAATAAGTAATATTATTGTAAAAAGGGAAAATTAAAAAGGAATAAAATTAACAATTAAACCTAAATTCTATATTTTTTTTAATTTATTACAAAAACTATTAAAATTTAACCCTAAATTTTTTTACATGCAATTTAGTTATAAAAATAAATAATAGGAAATATTTTAATAATTAATTACTGTGGAATAAAAATAAATAAAAAATAAAAATTAATTAAACCCTAATTCTATGTTTTTTTTAATTTATTACAAAAACTATTAAAATTTAACCCTAAATTAAAAAAATTGATTAATACCAAATATCTACAAAGAATAAAACATGTTTTTATATTGTTTGCATTTTTTTGATTTTTTTATTAGATTTTATATTGGCATCAGGACATATCAGATTACTTATCAAAATAATAGAAAATAAAAAAAAATAGGAATTACAAACAATAAAATAAGGTTTTGAACAAAACAGCTTAACCTTCCTCTCTCCATTATCCACGTTCCACTCTTTCCTTTCCTTCACCATTCTGCTTTTCCTCGCCTTCATCATTCCATCTTTTCCTACACCTGATAACAACAAATAACCCTGTTTAAAACCGAAAAAAACAAGATGAATCAAACCTTGGATTAGTGAAAATGGTCGGTGGCCGGAAGCAATCGGAACGCGGGGAGGCCGGAGGCGGTGGATTCGTTGAGCGAGCAAGGTGGAGCATTGGCCGGGACCGATGAGGTAAGTGCTTCACAACGGTATCAGCAAAAAGACGCGTATCATCTTCGGTGTTACCTTCCGGCACATCAACTATATGAGATTCAAGAACAACCGTCCGGATCTCGCCGTCACCGTCATCAAAGCCGTGAATGGAGGTAACAGAACGGCAGTTTCCCAACCGGTGTTCTCCGCCGGTGATACTGAATCCGGTGGCGCGGCGTTCGTCACCGAGAACGTCGATTCTCTTGGCGCTGGTTTCCGCCGGGAGACCGGAGATGACATTGACGGCTCCGGTGCAACCGACTTTCATTTGGAAGTCGTCCTTGAGATGGCAGTTTTTTGATGAAGTGTTTGTAGATCTGCGGTTTGTCGAAGCTGCGGACGACGGACCAGACGGTTTCGGAAGTGGCGGTTTTGTCGGTTGTCTTGTGGTTGCCGCTGTAATTTCATATCACTATCTGCTTCTCTAATCTTTTGATTTTTTTTTTGTTCATTGTTGAGAGTTGTTGTTGTAACCATTGGTGGTGGTTTAAGGTTTTGCTCGATTCAACAACATAAAATTATGAAGACTTTGGTCTGGGTGAGTTTATTTGAGTGGTAATTTTGTTTACAAATTATGGATAAAATAAGATGAAAAACTTGGTAGATATGTGCAGAAAAAGTAGGTTACAATATATGAAGGCCAAGGTAATAAAATTGATGAATGGAGTATGTACGTGACAGTAAGGTGTGGAAGTTGTGATGCATAAAAAAAAAATGGTTTTTCTTGAGCAGCTTTTTCGTGTCCTTTTATTAGGTTTTTTGTTATGCCTCTATGTATGAATGGATTAGGTTAAAGATTTGAGTCCAAAAGCCTTGTAACCATGAATCCAATATTTTATTTTAATGGCAAAACATTTTCTAATCTTTTCATGCAAACTTAGTTCAAATCATGGCTAATTAACAAGATTCTTTCCAAATCTGATTATACACAAAATCTTGAGATTATTTCATGCACAAAAAGATTCAAAAACTAGGTTTAGTATTTTTCACATATTTAATTTAATTAAATGAATTATTAATAATTAAAAATCCAAATAAATAAATAAAAATGATAAAAAACTTCCCTTTGGGCCAAATGGTCGTGCACATGCCTTGGATGATGAATTGTGGAAGAAAAATGGGCCCATTAGCAATTTTAGGTCATTTGAACCAATGTTGACTTTTCAAAATATCCAAAAATTTCCCAACTTCCACAAGGCATAACTTGCTCAATTTTTAAGCTTTTCACATGTTCTTGGACATTTTGGAAAGGTCTTTGAGTCCTTTAACCAATGCCTCTGGTCCCATGTCATTTTGATTTACCAATCTCAAGTTATGGCCTTTGACCTAAAGTCACTTTTTGTTGACTTTTGAAAATGACCTATAATGTTGAAATTGATAACTTTTTGTGAGAGCATTTCTTGGACTTGGAACATGAAGATGAATTGTAGGAAATGTCCTTCTCTTCAAAATGAGCTTTGGATGGGATTTTTCTGATAATCCATGTGAAAGTTATGCCCTGGTCAATTTCAGTTGACTTTTTCAGCTGTCCAAATATAGCAACTTTTGTATCTTGATGATTTTCTGAGCCAAATTTTGAGAATCATGATCAAGCATTGATCAAATGATGTTTGTGGCTTCAAAATGATATATTGACCAAAAATTTGAACTTTTGACTGTCAAATGACCATTTTGCCCCTACAGTTGACTGTAGTGCAATCTAGGGTTTTGACTGTGCAATTTTGAGCTGAATGCCTTGAAACTTGACATGAAGACACTTGACCATCTTTGTAGGCATATGAGACTTAATTGGGCCTTTGAAAAGTTCATTTGCTTGACCAGAACTCAAACCCTAGTTTTGACTGCATAGGAGACAGTTGAGCTGCACAACCCTTGGGGAATTTTGTGACCTTGACTTTGATAATTCTTGATGAATATGGGAGGGCAAATTTTGGGGTACAACATATTGATTTTGAAATTTTCCTGTAAATAGGCGTTTTTGTACAAGAGGCTGACGTCCTAGTAAGAGAACGCCGCCAAATAACATAAAGTTTATACAATTTTGAAAAGGAAACAAAACAGCTATGTGAACAACATTCCCACTGGGTTCCAACTCTGCTATCGCCTTTATGTCTTCAAGCGTCTCATCACTTTGCTGCTTAGTTGAAGATGAAGCTGATTGATCGATGCCGAAGTCTGAGCCCGATAGTTGATGCCGAATTCTGGATGCAAGATGATCCAATGAGACATAGCGTTACGCTTTATCCCTAACTTTTTCCTGGACCTCCCTTTCAGGTTTTCGACTTGCCGGGTGTACAAATTCTTTTCATTTCGTCCCTTATTTTTGCCGGAACCCTTTTGGTTCGCCGGGAAGCCCTTATTTTTGCCTAGGTATGTCAACCTAGCGGGTCTTTTATTCATGCGTAGTATCTTTTTACTATGTCTGCATTGGCGGGGTGAGGAAGGTCGTCACCATCCATGGTGGTTAGGATCATGGCTCCTCCTGAGAACACATGTTTAACCACAAATGGCTCTTCGTACGTAGGGGTCCATTTGCCCCTGGGATCACTTTGAGGAAGGATGATGCGTTTGATTACCAGGTCCCCAACTTGATACTCTTGTGGTCTGACTTTCTTGTTAAATGCCCTGATCATCCGTTTTTGGTACGTCTGACCATGGCAAATAGCGGTGAGTCTCTTTTTGTCAATTAGGTTTAATTGATCAAGTCGAGTTTGGATCCAATCATCTTCTCTCAGATCTGCATCCTTCATTATCCGGAGAGAGGGTATCTGGACTTCAATTGGCAAGACTGCCTCCATGCCATAGACCAAGGAAAAGGGTGTTGCCCCGGTTGACGTCCGTGCTGAGGTACGGTACCCATGAATAGCAAATGGTAACATTTCGTGCCAATCTTTGTAAGTCACTGTCATCTTCTGCACAATTTTCTTGATGTTTTTATTTGCCGCTTCGACAGCTCCATTCATCTTCGGCCGGTAAGGAGAAGAGTTGTGGTGCTGTATCTTGAATTGCTCGCAGAGCTCAGTGATCATCTTGTTGTTAAGATTGGTACCATTGTCCGTAATGATTCTTTCTGGGATGCCGTACCGACAAATCAGGTTATGCCGAATGAAACGTGCCACGATGCTCTTGGTTACGGTGGCGTAGGAAGCTGCTTCTACTTACTTCGTGAAGTAATCAATTGCTACCAAGATGAAGCGATGCCCGTTGGATGCCGTCGGTCGGATCTCGCCGATCATATCAATGCCCCACATTGCAAAAGGCCAAGGTTCCGTTAGGACGTTCAGAGGAACCGGAGGGATATGCACCTTATCAGCATAGATCTGGCATTTATGACAAGTTCGAGAATGTTGGTAACAGTCGGCTTCCATTGTGGACCAGAAATATCCTGCCCGAAGGATTTTCTTTGCCATGGTGTGTCCACTGGAATGTGTTCCGAATGTACCTTCGTGTAGTTCTACCATGATCTTCTCTGCTTCAGTGTTATCCATACAACGCAGTAAAGTTGAATCATGGTTTTGTTTGTAGAGAATGCCGTTGCTGAGGAAGAATTTTGCCGCAAACCTTCTCAGGAACTTCTTGTCATTGACCGATGCGCCTTAGGGGTATTCTTGAGCTTCCAAATATCTCTTCACCTCATGATACCAAGGTTTTTCGGTTACCTCTTCGGCCTCAAGATCGCAGCAGTATGCAGGTTCGTCCAACTTCCAGATAATGATCCGGGGAGCCTCGTTGTCCCATTTGACTTTGAACATTGAAGACATTGTAGCTAGTGCGTTCGCTAACTGATTCTTCTCTCTTGGGAAGTGTTCAAAAGTTATCTCTTCAAAGTGGGGAAGCAAAGTCAACACATACTCCTTGTAAGGAATAAGATTTGGGTGTTTCGTATCCCACTCGCCTTTGATCTGATTGATCACGAGAGAGGAATCTCCGAAGACACTCAGAAGCTTGATCCTTAAGTCGATTGCAGCTCGAAGACCCATGATACATGCCTCGTATTCTGCCATGTTGTTGGTGCAGTTGAAACACAGCCGGGCGGTGAGTGGAGTATGAGTACCTTTAGGGGAAATGATCATAACGCCGATGCCGTTACCCAAAGCGTTCGAGGCTCCGTCAAAATGCATAGACCATCGGGATCCTTCCTCAGGTCCTTCATCCGGTCCAGGTACTTCACAATCAGTTACTACCATGATATCTTTGTCTGGAAATTCGAATTTCAATGATTGGTAATCGTCCACAGGTTGGTGTGCTAAATGGTCTGCCAATACACTTCCCTTGATTGCTTTTTGAGTTGTGTACTGGATGTCATATTCTGTCAAGATCATTTGCCATCTTTCTATTCTTCCGTACAGAGCAGGCTTTTCGAATATGTACTTGATTGGATTCATTTTTGAAATCAGCAGAGTAGTGTGAGTCAACATATACTGTCTCAGCCGGCGAGCAGCCCATACCAGAGTGCAGCAAGTTTTCTCGAGCAGTGAGTACCGAGTCTCACAGTCGGTAAACTTTTTGCTCAGGTAATAAATAGCGTGCTCTTTTCGGCCAGACTCGTCATGCTGCCCCAACACACACCCCATTGAGTTGTCAAGTACTGTCAAGTATAGTATTAGAGGTCTCCCTTCCACTGGTGGCATAAGAATGGGTGGTTCTTGAGATATTCCTTTATCTTTTCGAAAGTAGCCTGCCATTCATCGTTCCAACGTACTACTTGATCTTTCTTCAGCAATTTGAAGATTGGCTCACAGGTAGCAGTTAGATGTGAGATGAAACGGGCAATGTAATTCAGTCGTCCTAGAAAGCCTCTGACTTCTTTTTCTGTCTTGGGAGTCGGCATCTCTTGTATGGCTTTCACCTTGGCAGGGTCCACTTGAATACCTTTGTCGCTTACAATGAAACCTAGCAATTTTCCAGACCTCACCCCAAAGGTGCATTTGTTTGGGTTCAACCTCAGCTTGTACAACTTCAGTCGGTCAAACAGCTTCCGCAGATGGTCAAGGTGTTCCTCCTCAGTTTGGGACCTTGCAATCATATCATCGACGTATACTTCAATCTCATGGTGGATCATGTCATGAAATAAAGCAACCATGGCACGTTGGTAGGTTGCCCCAGCATTTTTCAACCCGAATGGCATGACTTTGTAGCAGAAGGTGCCCCACTGAGTAACAAAGGTAGTCTTTTCCATATCTTCAGGAGCCATTTTGATCTGATTATACCCTGAAAAACCATCCATGAAGGAGAACACCTTGTGTTGAGCAGTATTGTCAATAAGAACGTCGATGTGAGGCAGAGGGAAATCGTCCCTAGGGCTGGCCCTGTTCAAATCCCTGTTGTCAACACACATTCTGACTTTACCATCTTTCTTTGGCACCGGAACCACGTTGGCCACCCACTGAGGATAAGAAGTCACTGCTAGAAACCCGACATCAAATTGTTTCATAACCTCAACTTTGATTTTCTCGGACATCTCTGGGCGCATGCGGCGGACCTTCTGTTTTACCGGAGGGCAGTCTTCCTTGGTAGGCAGGTGATGAACCACAATATCGGCATCCAAACCAGGCATGTCTTCGTAAGACCAAGCAAAGATTTCCATGTAATCATGCAGCATCTGAATCACTCGTTGCTTCACACTGAGCTCTAGATTGGCACCAATCTTGACTTCTTTTCTATCTGTTTCGGTACCCAGATTCACCGTTTCCACTGGCTCTTCATGCGGCTGAATGGCCCTCTCTTCCTGGAGTAGCAGTCTTGCGAGTTCACCAGGCACTTCGCAATCATCTTCACCTTCGTCTTCGGCTAAGTTGATCGGATTTTCTAAGTCATAACTGGCGGTAGCAGAGTCGTTACCAGCGAGATCCAGAGTGGATTGGAACCTGTATAAGTGAGTGTGTGTAAATATAGTTGTTTTGTAATATATAACAAAGAAAGAAAAAGAGCACAAGATTTGAAATGCAACAACGTCCAATGTTTTGATTAATGATATATGGAAATGTCATACAAAAAGCCCTCACAAATGGAGCCACGGTGCCCCGGGTAGGACACCGAGCCAATAAAAGTTTCAACATATTGTTTGTTACAACTTGAAAACAAAAGAGTTCATTACTGCGTGACAAAAGTAATAGGTGTAAAATCTTTTGTCGTCCAGTTGCTTGGTCCATTATTGGTTGTTGGATAGATCCAACTGTCAAATTCCGCTTCCTCTACGTCATCCTCAATAGCATTCACTCTTGGGTTGGTGATGAACATCGGAGGCTTCCTGGTCCTTTCTTTGCGAACAGCCCTCTGAGCCTCTGCAGTGAAGCCCAACCCAAACTTGTCGGTCTTTTTAGTGAAGTCAGGAAGCCGACCCCAGTTTGCGCACTTGCCTTTCTCGATCACAGCCCGAGCATCCTTCAAGGAAGCCATCTTCAAAGGAAAGTCTTCTTCAACCACTGTCTCAGCTGACGCCAACGTTGGAGGTACCTCTTCAAAATGTTGAAAGGGGGTTTCAATAAACTCCCCGTCCATTTCAATATACCGGAATGAATTCAGATGACTTACTATGTATTCCTCCTCTCCCTGCATAGTAACAATCTTCCCTCTGACAGGGTATTTGAGCTTCTGGTGTAGAGTGGATGTTACGGCCCCAGCCTTGTGAATCCAAGGTCGACCCAGCAAACAGGAATAATATGGACGAATATCCATCACGTAGAACGTTGAGTCAAAGACTTGGGAACCCACACGAATAGGAATGTCTACCTCACCATGCACCATCCTCTTAGAACCGTCGAAGGCTCTAACAATGATGTTACTAGGCTTCAATTCCAGGCCCTCACAATCCAACTGATCTAAGGCTTTCTTGGGCAATACATTCAGGGAAGAACCGGTATCCACCAACACGTGTGCAAGAGTAGTGCCCCTGCATTCTATGGAGACATGCAGGGCATCATTGTGGTTTTTTCCCTTGACGGTCAGATCGGCATCCGAGAAACCCAAACCATTGTCAGCGGTCAAATTAGCCACACAGTCAGTGAACTGATCTGCAGATGTCTCTTACGGCACATGGGCCGTTTTCAGAAATGAAATCAGGGCCTTGGCGTGGGCCTCTGAGCACAGCAGCAATGATAGCATAAAGATCTTGGAGGGGGTATGCCCCAGCTGTTCAACGACATTGAAGTCACTCTTTTTAATGATTTTAAGGATTTCCTCCATCTCTTGCTGGGAGGCTTCAACAGCGGTCTTTTTTGGTGCCTCCGTCTGGGCAGGAAAATCGGTAGTAACTCCTTTGCCCCGAGCATCAGAGGACTCGGCGGCAGTAGTAGACACAGGAACTTGATTTGGAAGGGAAACATGCACACTTGCGGGTGTGATGATAAGAGGTTTTCGGATAACTGGTGGTGCAATGTCAGGCGAGAAGAGCCTGCCACTACGAGTAATTTTGGCGGGACCAGTGATGTTACTGATACTGGTACCGGTGTTGAACTCCTGCTTCACTCCAAGCACATACACATCTGCCCCATAGTGCCATGGGACAGCCTTGTCAGATTCATAGGGGAGGGGCCCCAGAACAGTAATGGTTATAGGTGCAACAGACACGATTTTGACTGGCTTCCTCGGGGGAGCCTTGGTAGGATTGTTGAAAATTGTGACGACAGATACTTCTTCAGCGGGAACAAAAGGAACAGCGGTCTTCTTGAACAAAATCTCCTTGCTATCCATCAGGCTTTGGATGCCTGACTTCAGCAGCAGACAACCGGTAGGGGTAACAACACACAGGAGGCAACCCTTACTACAACCCGGAAATAAACCGGCTAGCAATAGGTTCCTCTTAACAGTCAATAGAGGGGTAGCAACATCATTCACAGAAACTGCATACAAATCTTCCTCAACAGCATTTACTCCATGCTGGGGCATAGGAGCGGTCACAACATTTGGCCTCTCAGGCGCCTCAAACTGTATCTCCTTCGCATCAATAAGGTCTTGAACCTTATTTCTCAGGGCCCAGCAATCATCAGTAGAATGCCCCGGGCTATCGGAGTGATAAGCACAGCGGGCATTTGGGTTATACTTAGGAGATGCAGTATTCACAGCCTTCAGAGCCTCTCTGATGGTCACCAAGTTGGTCGATAGCAGTTGCGGCAAGATTTGTGACAAGGTCATACTCAGCCAAGTGTATTGCCTTTTGGGCCTCTCACCCCTTTGTTGATTGTACTGCTGAGGAGCAGCAACAGGTTTTGAAATTACCAATGCATTGACGGCTTGGCGGCGTTCTGGCTTAACTTGTCTTCTAGGACCATAAACGGCACTAGCTTCCTTCTTGAAAGGCTTCTTCTCAGTACTTGCGGAGGCGCCTTTCTGTATCTTTCCTGACCTGATGCCAGCTTCTATCCTTTCACCCGTCAGGATCAAATCTGTAAACCCAGCGGAGGAATTACCAACCAGATGATTGAAGAATGGACCAGACAAGGTCCCTAGAAACATGTCAACCAGTTCACGGTCAGTCAAAGGAGGCTGCACCCTGCCAGCCAGATCCCTCCATTTTTGTGCATATTCTTTGAATCCTTCGCCCGTTCCCAGTGACATACCCTGAAGTTGGGTATGCGTAGGAGCGAGGTCAGAATTATACTGATATTGTCTATAAAATGCGGTAGCCAAATCCTCCCAATGTCGGATACTGGTTCCATCTAGCTGATAGAACCACTCAAGTTGTGACCCCGAAAGGCTATCTTGGAAGAAATGGATCCAAAGGTTCTTGTCTGCCGTGTAAGGTTGGATCTTCCTTACGTACGATCTGAGATGCAGCTTAGGACAGGAAGCCCCGTCGTATTTTACAAAGGCAGGCGCCTTGAATTTGTATGGGATTACCACCCCAGAAGATAAACCTAAATCTCCGAAATCCAGCCCCGACACATTTTGAATCTCCATGGCACTTAAACGGTCCTCTAGTTGTTTGTATCTGTCAGCAGTAGGAGGGTATTATTCGTCATTGTAATCCGTCTCGTTGTCAGAGACTGCAGGACTAAGAGCCCCTCCCCCTTGGGGACTGTCTTTCTCTGCAGAGGAAGTAGCTTGATCAGCCTCATTATGGAGTGTATTCCCAAACCTGCGTCCAATGTTGAATAACACAGTCCTCTTCTTCTTCTTCTTCTTCTTCTTCTTCTTTAAGAGCAGAGCCTTCAACTCTTGTTGACCTTGGGCCAGGCTCATGACCATCTCTTGAAACTGGGCGTTCTGGGCCTGGAGGGCCTTGATAGCTTGTTCACTGGATGATTCAGGATTCATGATGACTGTTCAAAATAAACAGCGAAGAAGATTAAGCAACCTGTAGAAAAAGGGGTACCTGTTATGCACATGATGCATGAGATGCTATTTATGCAATGCATTCAAGGATTTTTAGAAGTTCACAATTGTTGCAGACAAAAAAGAACGCACGTCATATTAATAAGAAGCAATTTATTAGTACATAAATGCCTCATGGGCCAAATATTACAAAAACAACTTCTCAAGGTAAAAAGACGTTGCGCATCCTCTTTGGTGCGATGTAGGTGTTAAGGGCCTCTTGCTCATGGAGTCGACGGGTGAGCTCTAGAACCTTCTTCTCGCTAGCGTAGAAGCTGGCTTCAAAAGTGTTCCGTTCCTCCTTGAGTTGGATCCAACTCTTCTGCATCTCCTCCCACGATGTAGGCATGTCAGGATGTAGGATGGTGTAGGGAACCTCTCCTTCCTTAACGGGCTCTTTAATCACAGGGAGAACATAAGGATAAGGCATCATTAGACTCTGGGCTCGGGTTCGTACCCACTTGAGATAAGGCTCAAGAGGGATGGAGTTCTTGTGCCCCAGTGTCTTGATATCAATCTTGTTGGGCATCCTCTAAGCTCTGATGAATCTTTGGCGAAGTCCTTGTGCATCGTTGTCGAAGTCAAAAACTAGGTCAGGAATCAACATGTCGTGAGGGCCATCCCTCCATGCATATCCAAATTGCCTCAAAGCTAGGCAAGGGTTGTAGGTAATGCCCCCTCTAATGCCAAGTAATGGAACATTAGGGAACTCTCCACAACGATCGACGATGATGACATTTTCTCTGGACCGAGAACACCAATGTACATCAGAGTGAGTAAGAGTCATCAACCGTTGGGACCACCTTGAGCCTTGGTCATTCTTCAAGACAGATTGTGGAAGGTGTGAAATAAACCACCTTGCAAGGAGAGGAGTACAACACATGAGAACACCCCTCTTTCTCATTGTTCGTGTGTAAAATGAGTGAAGGATGTCCCCAAGCAATATTGGTATTGGATTTCTGGGCAAGAAGATTTTGACGGCGTTGACCTCTACAAGCTGGTCAGGATTTGGGAACAGGACCAACCCATAGATAAGGAGTGCCACAATCTCTTCAAAGGCTTGTAGGTCCAATGAATTCCAACACTCTTGTGCCTTTTCAAACAAGAATTTTGCTAAGAAGCCTTTGACACCGCTTCTAGTTTCCCAATTCCCCTTGATGTCAGATGGCTGTAGATGTAGTGCTCGAGCAACATCTTCAGGCTTTGGTTCCTTTTCCGCACTGTTGAAAGGTAGTTGATTAAGGATAGGAATTCTCAGGAGTTGAGAAAATTCCTCCAAAGTGGGCACCAATTGGTAGTCGGGGAAAGTGAAACAGTGGTGAAGAGGGTCAAAGAACTGGAATAGAACTTTCATCATGTCCTCTTCAATGTTGGTGTTGACTAAGCTGAGCAGTCTACCATGTCTTTCACTGAAGGGAGAGCTTTCCGGAATTCTTGATGTGAGCTCCTTGAGTTGAGGAGGGATTCTCACAAGGTTGACTTGGATGGTTTTTCTGCGAGGAATTTCCATGACCTACAAAACAAGAACAAAGATGAAGATCTAAACCCTTGAAGTGGTTAGTAAATGCATATGATGCTTTATGATGTTCATGATGTATGCACAAACATATGTACAAGCAATTCACACCAAACCCTAGTTTCAGGCTTGCATGGGGTTTCATAGGTAAGTACCCTCTTGAGTGTAGTTGGCTTAAAAACTTGTCCTATAAATAGTAACCGGGTTCTAAGGAGCTCAATATCACTGGATTGTTTTCATTGTTCATTGTTTTGGTTTAGCCACTTAACTAGCGACCAAAATATTCCAAGAAAACAACCCTCAATGAGTGTAGTATCGAGTATCTACCAACTTCGGACTGCACCAAAGCCGGTCATCTCACTACCCCTAATGAAAGGCCAAGATGGTCAAGTAAGGTTCTAGGTCATTAGTGCTTAGTGACATCACTCAGCGGCCCCGTACTCTCCTTGATTGAACTCAAGGGTTACCGGTACTCACAAATATGTCACACTAATATAGCTATTGCTTCGACCGTGTCGGTATACCCCGTACAGTTTCCACAACGTATTGCTATCTATGAATGTTTCCCAAAATCTGGGTGTAGGATTGTAAACCCAAACAAGAGAGCCAAGATATAAAGCAATCAAAACAAACAATTTAGTCATGCAAGAGGGTGATCAAAGCCCTAAGGTTACTCCACTTTAAAGTTATCCCCAACAGAGTCGCCAGTTCTGTGATACGGTGGGAGAACTGACTTGAGGTTTCGCGTTTGTTTTCGCAAATGTTTCGGTTGAGCAAGAGTCGCCACCGACTTTTTATTTTATCCTAAGGAAAGGTTAAAAAGCAAAGCAAAAACCTTTGAGATGTTTTCTTGGGTTCGGGGAGTAGATTATAGAAAGGGAAGGTATTAGCACCCTTTCTATCCATGGTTATCCATGGGCTCTTAATTACTTGCTTAGATCAACTTGCCTTGATTTTCAATTGTTTGAAATGGTGCTTTGTGTGTGGGTTTGAAAATGTTTTGAAAAGAGGCCAATGTGGTGGCAACCTTTTTAATGATCCATGTTGGGATGTATACAAAGGTGTATGTCTTTTGAAAAGGTTTTCAATGTTTTTGAAAGTTGTTTTGAAAGTGTAGTGATGTGTGGTTTGCAAGATAGGCAAGTGTTTTTGTTTTTGCAAAGGGCAAGTAATCAAGAGCTATCTACCCTAAATTTCTCAAAGATCTTTGCTATGTTTCAACCCTTTTAACAATTTTGTTCCACCATTGTATTTGGTGGACAATCTTGTGTTAGGATGTGAAAGGGACGGGCGTGGGTCATCGTTTAGACCATAATTGCAATGGTGCCAAGTATCTTTGGGCAATTTTATTTAAGGGACTTGATCATTTTTAGGCAACTTTCGAAAGCGTCATCGAGGGACTATGATCATTTGAATTGTGTTTGTTTTGCCCAAAGAGACCTAACATGCAATATGGCCCATTATTGAAGGCAACAAGTGGAATACCCTAGGGGTGCAAGTGTGATTAGTGTTGTCCATTTTCATGCTTGTTTATCTTGAATTTAGGTCAAACTATTTGTTGTTTTTGGATTTGCATACAAAACCCTAATTCTAACATGGCATAATTAGAAAGCTTTTAAAATGCGGAATTTAAAGGTCCTAAGTTATTACAACACAATATATGGGATGGGGGGTACAAATGTTCAAATGGGGGGTATTTTGACAAGAATTAAATCCTAAGCTATTACATCAAATTGGAATTTTGCAAGGTATTTAATTACACAATATTCAAATAAAATAAAATAAATATGCAAGATGCAAAAAATGATTTTTATATGTATGTGAAAAGTATTTATCATGTATCAAATAAACAAAAATAAAATTAATTAATTTTTTGGTATTTTTATGTATTTAGGATAAAACCCTAATTTTACTAAATAAAAATGTATTTTATTATATAATATATGCAATATTTATTAATTATGTACAAAGAATAAATGAAAAGAAAGTATATGAAAAAATGTAATTTTTAAGTTAAATATTAGTAAAAAATAAAATGTATTATTTTATTATGTTTTTAACCTAAATGTATTAATAAATACCTAATATTTATAATATTCATTAAATACTAAATATATGTATAAAAATAATAATATTTAATATTTACAAAAGTTATATTTTTTTTATAAAAAAGTATTTTTAAGGTAAGATAAAACAAAAGTCAGAAAATAAAAGGTATTTGTATTATTTTAGTATTTTAAATAAAAGAGTATTTATATATTACTTATATGTACAAATATCAATTTAAACAAATAAATGTCTAATAAATACAAAAATGGTTTGAAAAATATTTTTTATATTATGAGAAAAAATAAATAAGTCAGAAATAACAAGAAAAAGACAAAAAAATGTTTCAATTAAGCACAATGGGCCAAGGGGGTTCAAAAGTGAAAATGTGGTGCAAATAAGAAAAATAAAACAAGCCCAGCCCAAAGGACCTTCTTCAACCTCTGGCCAGAAACTTGTCAAAAACGCGCGCCTCCTACACTGATTTAAACATCTTGATTCCTGAACTTTTAGCACCAACTCATAACATGAAAAATGTTAAGCATCAAACCACGATTCTGGACATATAAAGAACTCATCCTAACTCTCAGAAATGAGAGAGAATTTCTTCTCCCCCAATTCCTGACCTAGTTTTCATTCAATGTTCAGACTTAAAATTCTCATAGCAAATGCAAAATAAATGGAAAGTAAAGATATGTATAGCTTCAGGAGCATGAGCATGACATTTATCATTCACAAACTTAGAGCTAATTCTTCCTACATTGAGAGATAGAAGTCCAAAGATTTACCTGTTCAGTTGGAATCGTGTGCAACAATGGAGATGCTTACAAGGCAAGGTAATGATTTGTATAGCTTCCTTGATGTCCAGGGATGCTATTCCAATGCTTAGTATACCTTGAAACCAAGTGAATCATGTTATGGCACTTCAGCTGCAAAACAGAAAATATGGAAATGGTGATGTTGGTTAGGAGTGTTACAGGTCGTGTTTAGGGCTTGAAATAGTTTCAAGGGATGGTGTGGGATGTGTTTGAAGTGTTTTTGGCCAAGATGCACGATGGAAATGAGCTAGCCAAGTCCAAGTGCAGAATGCCCTGTTTTTGTGCAGTTTAATGGTGATTCTGTGTTTGAGGATGTTTGGAACTTGTTTGGCTTGTGTTTCAGCTTAGGTTTGATGTTTAGAATGTGTACAATAACTTTTCTTAAGCTTGTCTTTGCTGAGATGAGAGTTGGGAGTTGTTATGTCAAGTTTCTTCTTACTTAAGCAACAAAGTGTCAAGTTGTGTTTTAGACTGATGGATGCCCCTCTAATGTGCTGCTAAGCTTGCCCTTGATCAGTGGGATTAACTCAAAAACTTGTGCCAAGGAGATTTGCTGTGTACCTCTTGATTTGCAAATTGACATAAAGTTCTACTTTTTCAAAAATGGACATAATGCTTTTTCTACTTATGGCTTAATTTTGCATACAATGCTTGAACACACAAAATAAGGCCTTGGCACAATGTGTTAGCATTAAATTTATGAGTGCAAATGGGATATAGGACCTGTAATCAAGGAATGCAAGCTGAGTTCAAAATTGCCTAAGTGTATGAACATGAAAATTGGCCATAAACAAAGTGAGTTTTTCCCATATTGCCAAATTCGATTCTCCCTAACCATGAGGTTGTTTGATGAGTTCTTGGACATTTTGGAAAGCTTGGAATGTGTACTACAATCCATCTTTGTAATGAAAATTGAAACTCCAAGTGGAAGTATGTGAAAAGTGGTCTTGAAGTTAGGCAAAATTCCTGCCTAAAATAGGTCAAAATTTCTCTAAGTTAAGAATGGTTTGGTACCCTTGTTCCAAAAATTGTAACTTGAGCTACAAGCTTCTTTTCAGAAAACTTTGTGAATCAAAGTTGTAGATTTTGCAATGGACTACAACTTTCATGTTTTGACTTTTCCTTGAATCCAAATGCATCTTGATGAGAAAGTGGGACAAAGTTAGGAAAAAATTAGGGTTTTTCATAACTTAGAAAAAATTTTAAGTTATGAAAAATCTTCATTTCAAACCCTAATTTGTGATTTTTGATTTCTTGATGAACAAGTTTCATGATTTGGCATGTTTTGATGAAAAATGAATCTTGACACTTGATTTTGACCAAAAAGTCAAAGTTTGACTTTTCAGTATACAGTCAAAAATTGATCAATTGACTGGAAAATTCAACTGTCAATCTTGTGCATTTGGGATCTTTTGAACTTGTTGAGTATGTCAAGACAATTCCATGGGGTCCTTGAGTCCATATGTGAGCTTGGTTTGCCATTGGCTAGGTCAAACAGTCAAAAATTGCCTTTGTGCAATCAAAACCCTAAAAATGACCATTTTGCCCTTTTGGTGATCTGATCAAATTTCTTGTGGAATTGTGATCCAAACTTGATCAAATGGTCCATATGAGTTCATAATGTTGATGTGGGTCAATTTTCATGAGGTTTGACTGTCAATTGGCCACAATTGACTTTTTCCCCAATACAACTGATTTCTAGGTCAACTGTCCAATTGACTGGGCAAAGGTTGGAATCAAGGCTTGAAACTTGGTTTGGATAATCTTGGGAGTCCAACATGAAGCATGAAAGTCATCTTAGGCATTTTAGGTCAAAATATCTTTGTGCATACACAAACCCTAATTTGGGTCAACAGTGCTAGGAGAAGTCTTGCAGAGGAAAACCCTAACCGGATCTTGAGCTCTAAGGGCCTTGTGATGAGAAAATGTTGAGAAAATGGGAGGGCAAATTTTGGGGTACAACATTTAGGTACTACCCTCTTGAAGTTGGTGGACTCAAAATCTGTCCTATCAAAAGTAACCGGGTTCTAGAGGATCTCAATATCATTGACTACCCTCAATCGGTCATAACTCCAGCTTCGCAATCTTTTCTTGCGGCCAGAACCATCGCGAGAGTTTAGCCTCAATGAGTGTATCATACTGCTACTGTTTTATGGCCAAGTTGGATCAATTTAGGGTTATAAGGTCGGTTGATGCTTCACGACACCACGCGGCGGCCCCGTACTCTCATTGACTTGACTCAAGGGTTACCGGTACTCACCAAAGTGCCACATCAATGTAGCAACTGCTTCAACCGTGTCGGTATACCCCGCACAGTTCCCTCACAGTTTGTTGCTACCTAAAAGGTATCCCCCAGATCCGGGTTAGGATCTATGAAACTTCCAAAACAGGCCCACAATATTAAAGCAATCAAAACAGGCAATTGAAAACATAAGAGTGGTCTAATCCTAAGGTAAACCTCACTTTTATAAGTTTCCCCAGCAGAGTCGCCAGTTCTGTGATCGGTGGAAATAGAACTAACTGTTTTTTAAGCTGGTTCGCGAAATGTCGCGGTAAGCAAGAGTCGCCACCGTCTTTTATGTTCTCCAATAAGGAAAGGACAAAAGCGAAGCAAAATTCCTTTTCGAGATGTTTCTCGGTTCGGGAGGTAGATTTATAGAAAGGGAAGGTGTTAGCACCCTATCTATCCGTGGTTATCCACGGGCTCTTAGGTACTTGCTCTTATGTTTTCAAAATGTTTGCTTTTCAAAATGTGAGTGGGTTTGAAAAAGCTTCATTGAAAGATTTCTGAGTGACTCTTGTATCTGTCCTCAAGAGTGTTTGAAAAATTTGTTTTGAAAACTTTTGAAAGTGTCAATGTGAAAAGATTTTTGTTTGTTTTTGAAGAGAGCAAGTACCCATGAGTCATCTACCTACCCTAAGGAATTAGGCTGTGTAAGAGTCCTTAAGGTAGTGCCATCCCACCATTGAGAGGTAGGTAGCACCACCTTTGGAGGTATTCGGGTCAATTCGATTATTAGGGACAATGTGGTCACCAAAGCAATAGTAGGACGCCTTAGCGGTAACCCTAATGTCCTAGATCCTTTTTAGCTGAGGCAACCGTTTCGAGGCAACTGAATCTTAGACAGGAGGGCGACCTCTAAAACACCCTATACTTGACGACCACCTTGAGGCAACCAAGTGAGGCGTACCCTAGAAGTGGCATGTGCATGTGTGTTGTTTTTCAGTTAAGGTTTATCTTTGAACATGCATTTGTGAGCTACGAGTTGGTTTTATTTGTCATACAAGTCTTGTCATGCATAATTAACAGTTTAATAATTTGCGGGAAGTAAATTACGGGAAATTAAATCTAAGCTATTACAAGGCGTCAGGTATTTACATCGCCAAAAACAAACCCTTTAATTTAAATTGCGGAAAGTAAAATAAAGCGGTAAATAATTAAAGTCCTAATTAAAAGCTATTACATTCCGGGAAACAGATACAATAATATGATAAAATGGATCGCGTGCGGGAAATTAAATCGGATGCGAGTTTTTTGGGTTTTGACCCTTTTTTATTAAAGAAAGGATTTTTGTTTATTTTTGAATTAAATGGAATTAAATTAAATGAACAATTAAATTAAATTAAATAATGAAAATATTTTTGGATTTTTGAGTTTTTTAAAGAACTAAAATAAATTGAATTAATGCTAAAAAAAACCTAATATTCTAAATTGATTTTAAATATTGCAAAAAATATTAAAAGTTAAATCTAATTAAAGCTAAATTGATTAAATTAATTTATTTACAAAAATAAAAGTGATGAAGTTAATTTTAATAAATAAAATATTTTTTTGTGTTTTTGATTTTATTAGGAAAAATGTTAATTGGTTAGTGATTAATAAAAAGAATAACGATTAATTAATTAAAGGAACATAATACAAATAGAGAGAAAGTTTAGGAGTATACGAGCCTGATTGGAGGGGTGAAACAGCTATTGGCGTCATGTGTAAACTGTTTTGTTTTGGCCATTTGTATTTTGGCTTTTGGCCATTTGTGTTCTGGCCTCAACGTTCCTTAACCTTCTCAAGATGTCTGCCTCGCCATGTATTGGTGTCATGTGTAAGCTGTTTTGGCCATTTGGCTTTTGACTTTTGGCCATTTGTGTTTTGGCCTCAACGTTCCTTAATGAACCTGCACGGGATCCTGTCTAAAATCTGCAGTGTTGAATCTCATGAACACATTAAATAAAATCATAAAATGCAAATAAAGCCAATATATGAAGAAATTTAATGTTTAAGCACAATATGGCATGTATGAATGATTATACCCTTTTGATCACGGAGATCAAATCAATCTTACCCTTACTGGAAAAGTAGTGACATGAATGCTTTTATGCCCTTTTGATCATGGAGATCAAGCCAACCTTACCCTTACTGAAGAAGTAGTGAGGTGTTGGTTTGTAACTGAGATGGCTTGTTTGTAGTGAGATGTTGGTTTGTAACTAGAATGGCTTGTTTGTAGTGAGAGAGGGATTTGTAATAAGGATTTCAAGGTTTTAGGGTTCTTGAAAGAATTTGATATTCTGACAGTGTTGTGGCAAAGTTTTTTTCTCTTTTCCCTCATTTTTTTGTGTGAAAAGAATGTGATTATATAATGGAAATTAGGGTAAATAAAATGGGCTTTGAGTGTGCAATTGGGCCTCCAATGTTCACTTGAATTCGTCACTTTCCAGGCTAAATCGCAGGGATTTAAGTGAAATTTTTGAAGTTGAAATGTGAAAACAAAATGTAGCCGATATCGAGAACTAACTCCTGTCCGAAAATCGGCTCAATCGGATAAACGGTGAATTAGTTATGAATTTTTGAAGTTTTAGCTCAGACAAACTTATTTTGGGCTCTAGTGTCGACTCTGACACGTTCTTCAATAAAAAACTGGTATTGATCGGAGCATAATCTGGTCTCGACTTTTGAAGAAAAGTTTTATATCTATGAGTCAGTGACCTTGTGTAAAAATATGAGCCCAATCTGATAAAAATTGACCGAGTTATGAATTTTCGAAGTTTCGGCCCAGATGAAATAATATTCAGCATTCAGGATTTTCGGCGTGTCACGCACTCTGAGCAAAAAACGAAGGCCTTTTGAATACCGTTTGAACTCAATACCTTCTGTGAAAATGTAGCCAACTCAATTTGTGGAATTTTGGCACCAGAACCAGCTCGATACGATGAAAATCGACCAAGTTATGATTTTCTGAACATGACACAAATAAACTTCTGTCACAAATTTTATGTATGAAAATACTTGATAAATCCACATTTTTGAAGACCTTATGATCGAAATTGGCTTCCATCTGTGAGAGATGAAAACGTAGATAATGTTAAGATGGAATTTTGGCCACCGGAACGGGTTCAAAACGAGTCACGATCTTCAAGTTATAAATTTTTTAGCGCGTAAAAACTGCACTTTCAGCACAATTTTTCACCATATTTCTTCAAGAAAACTCACACATTCGGATACCTTCTTTAAAGAATTGACTCTTGAGCCGAACCTGAATTTGAGAATACGTTATCAGAGATATCTTGGTGAAAGAACACCTGAATATGACGCGCCGGGTTAGACTTGTGAATTTTTCTTGAAATGTTTTGAGAAATATGGGAGGGCAAATTTTGGGGTACAACAGTTGCCCCTGTTCAATCTTCTTAGACCTGAGGATGTAGATTGGCTTGCGTGCCTTTCGTGATCCGAAGGTGGAAGATGATTGAACACTAGAGTGCCCAGAAATTTGTACTCGCATAGTAGAATATCAGCAACGTGATGTCGGGAATGGGCTTACAGATGCCATTTGGAGAGATGATGGATAGGAGGATGGGCTTATAGATGCCATCTGGAGGTGTGACAGAACCTTGTCGGGAATGGGCTTATAGATGCCATTTAGAGACTGTTAGGGATGGTTGAATCTGAGTAAGAAATAGAATAACTTCCATGTCTGGGGCATATCTAGTCTATATCTAATTGCTGACGTCTGAACGAGTAGTAGAATGACCGCCGTGTCTGGGGTATATCCATACTGCATCTGACTGGGTGACAGAATGTCATCTGAGTCTGGATCATATTTGGAATGTCTTTTAAATGAATCTGGACTAAACAATAGAATAGCATCCGGGTCTGGAGCATCTCTAAGTTGTCTTTTAGAAGTTTGAATCTGAATAAGCAATAGAATAGTGTCCGGGTCAGGAGCATCTCTAAGCTATATCTGAAAGGAATTCTGGAATAAGTATCAGAAAGTCGCCATGCCTGGGTCGCAACTGAACCATCTCTAGAAGGGAATCTGGAATAAGTATCAGAATGTAGCCATGTCTGGATTGCATCTGAACCATCTCTAGAAGGATATCTGAATAAGCAATAGAATAGTATCTGTGTCCGGAGCATTTCCAAGCCATTTCTGGGAAGAAACTCTGAATAAGCAAAAGAATAGCGTCTGGGTCCGGAGCATCTCTAGGCCATTTCTAAAGAGCAACTCTGAATAAGCAACAGAATAGCATCCGGTTTGGAGCATATCTGGACTATCTCTGAGAAGAAACTTTGAATAGGCAAAAGAATAGCATCCACATCAGGAGCATTTCCAAGCCATCTCTGAAGAGAAAATCTGAATAAGCAAAAGAATAACATCCATCTCTGGAGCATTTTCCCAGCTATATCTGAAAGGAAACTCTTGAATAAGCAAAAGAATATCATCCATCTCTGGAGCATTTCCAAGCCATTTCTGAAGAGGAAATCTGAATAAGTATCAGAATGTAGCCATGTCTGGATCGCATCTGAACCATCTCTAGAAGGATATCTGAATAAGCAATAGAATAGCATCCGTGTTCGGAGCATCTCTAAGCTATCTCTAGAAGGAAGTCTAAATAAGCAATAGAATAACATCCGCATCTGGGGCATCTCTAAGCTATCTCTGAAATTTCTTTAATGTAGATATGCCCTGGCTAGATACAGGTATCGAATCTGGAATTGCGACAGTTGATAGTAATCATCTTTGGGTTGTCCTTTTTTCCTGAAAAGGCAAACATTAGTCGTATGCAATGTCATGATGCATGATGTCATGAGGTTCAAAATGAGATAGCGTGTTATGATGCATATATGCATGCGTCATGGTGTATGATAATGTGATGTTTATGAATGTATTTTCGTCTAGGAAAATAAATCCTTGACGAATGCGGGGAAGTTGAATCCTGGGCTGATGTCGAAGAGTAGAGTTCTTCTTTTCCGTTGGGGATGATGATTGCAAGAATAAACTGGTAGGAGAAGATGACTCCGTTGGGGAATAGACTTGGCGAAGAGATTACTCTGCGGGGAATTACTCTGTGGGAAGAGATACTTCGCTGAGATTTTGATGATGACTCCGCTGGGGATTCTGTTGATAAGTTGTATTGGGGAATTCGACGAACTCCGCTGGGGATAGGAAGAACTTCACCGAGGACGATCTTTCCGTGGTAATTAGCTGAGGGTAACCCAGTTATAAGCCCTGATGGGGAATAACTTTGAATAAAGCCGGGGAGATGCGTTCGTACTCCGCAGGGGATAAGCTTCCAGGATCTACTGGGGATAAGCTTCCAAAATCTACTGGGGAGATTGATTCAACTCTCCTGGGGAAACTCTTGGACTGCACTGAGGAAATGGCTCCACTGGGGTGTCTGATATTCCGCCGGGGAACAATCTTATATTAAGACTGCCGGGGATGCTTGCTTAGGAACATCTGTATACTCCGCTGGGGAATGTTGAGATTTTCTGGGGATACCCAACTTCCTTAAGGCTGACAGTAGACTAACTCTGCTTGGGGAGAGTATCGCTGACTTGCTGGAGACCGTGCCTTTTTGGGGCTGATTGGAGACCAACTCTGCCTGGGGAGAGTATGGCTGAATCTTGTCTTACTCTGCGTGGAGTGAAGGTATCTTGGTCGTGCTCTTCGACTGAATCTACCTTATACCTGGTGGACAGAGCAACTTGTACAGTTTGGACAATTCTTATTGCCCCAGTTTCTGCGGGAGAAGAAGGTCTATGAGGAGCTTGATAACTGTCGATTGACAAATCTTCTTCTGGTAGGCAAGTGACGAGATGGCGGGACATAGTCGTACGCTTTGATCCCTAACTTTTGCCTGGACCGCCCTTTAGGGTTTTCAGTCCATCGGGATACCCTTTTTTGCCCAAGCCGCCTTTTCAGGTTTTCGACTTACCGGGTGTACAGATTTTTTTATATTTTCATCCCTTATTTTTGCTCGAACCCTTTTGGTTCGCCGGGAAGCCCTTATTTTTGCCTAGGTGTGTCAACCTAGTGGGTCTTTGATTATGCGTAGTATTTTTTTTTGACTATGTCCACGTTCTCAGAGTGTAGGGAGTTGTCACTGTCTGTAGTGTCGTGTTGCCATACTACCAGAAGATGTTTAATCATGCAAGATTCGTTGCTGAAATTCATGTCCAATTCCCCAAGTGACTCAGGCGGAGATTTGCCCCTGGCTATTTGGCATATTGAGAGATCCCTTGAATCTTGACTTGACTGCCCCAGATGATGGACAATGCTCATGTCGTGCCCCTTGATTGGAAGTGCTTCTTCCACTTGAAGTGATCCTTGAGAAGATTTTTGTTCACTAGATATTCGTCGTGCGAATTTCTCTGCTGTTTGAACAAATAGTCATATGCAAACAATATTATTTCAAGAATGCAAAGCTTATGTCTGTCTTGAAGTTTTTTGAAAATGCAGTTTTCAATAAAACAAGTGAATTTTTGTAAAATGTGATGTCAACTCAAAATTTTACAGCAAGCCCTACAGGAGTCAGGATACCTTTTGTAACAGTGTGCTTTCGAACTAACCCATGCTTCAGCTAGGACTTTTAAGGGTTATAACGTGGTCTGGTTCACGGTTTAAGAAACAAAGGATAAAGGCTCAAAGTATATTTGTACCCACCCGTTCTTCATGATGTTCTTCAATCCTAAACTCAGCTAATCGTGCATTAGACCTTGTTTGAGTCTTTGTCCTGATATTCCAATGATGGTTCAGATATTGACAATTTATTTTGAATAGGCAGTCATTTCTTTTTGTTGAGGGTTTGTAGGACCTCTTTTTTTCCGATTTTATTATCCCTGTTTTTTTTGCCTGAACTGTTTCTTTTGTGTTTACAGTCAGCGGGATGCCCTAGTTTTTGTAAGTCTCCTTCATAGGTTTTGACTTATTGGGCTTTTATTTCTGAGAGATAATGACTTCTTGTCCTTATGATTATACGGAACCATCACCGTCTCTTGTTTCGGAAGGACTTCTTTGATACCATTTTGTGCACCTGGATTAACTGAGAGAACTACCCTGCCCCAGGTTATGATTAAGGGTTTTAATTTTCGAAAAGAAAAACTCCAACTTCTTTGGCTCAGAGGGGTTGACGAGGGATTATCTTCCTTATAACTCCACTGTTTAGGATTTGAAACAATGCCTGTACTTCATCAGCGGGGTCTTGTTCAAAAGCATACTGTAAAGATGGCGGTATCATTTTCGTCATCCTCCCTCAAGAGGCTTAGAATTATTAATCGAGCGTTGATCATCACAAAAATATGAAAGCAATTTGAATATAGTGAATATAATTGGATTAATTCAAAACAGACATATGCGATGGATTAATGGAATAAAAGAGTTTGCTATGACATTAATTGTTTGTGTAAGCAAATAAAAATACAACTCGGAAATTCAAATAAAACAAAAGCCTTCAGTGATTTGGCAAAGGAGCAGTGATTATGTTTGGAGTCTCTGGTGCTTCAAACTGAATCTCTTTGGCGTCAATCATGTCTTGGACCTTGTTCTTCAGAGCCCAACAGTTGTCCGTAGTATGCCCCGGGCTATCAGAGTGGTATGTGCACCTATCGTTGGGATGATAGTTAGGAGCAGAAGTGTTTGGATTTCGGAGAGGAGCCCTTAAGGTAATCAGCCCTGCCTTCAACATTTGTTGTAGCGCTTGATCCAGTGACATATTGATCTTGGTGAACTGTCGTTTGGGTGCGTCCTCCTTACGTTGCAGCCCCTGACTTTGTTGAGCAGGCATAGCATTAGAGATATGGGTTGTCCCCACATATTGATCATGACAGCCTTTTTTACCATGCACAGCGTTGGACTCTTTCTTCCCGTGGTAAGGCTTTTTATGAGCATCAGAAGGCGTAGCTTCCTGAATCTTCCCGCTTTTAATGCCAGCTTCAATTCTCTCCCCAGTCAAGATCAGATCTGTAAACCCAGCAGAAGAATTCCCAATCAGGTGGTTGAAGAATGGACCAGACAGGGTCCCCAAGAACATGTCAACGAGCTCACGGTCGGTCAAAGGTGGCTGCACCCTTCCAGCCAGGTCTCTCCACTTTTGTGCATATTCCTTGAATCCCTCACCCGTCCCTAGTGACATACCCTGGAGTTGGGTACGCGTAGGAGCGAGGTCGGAATTATACTGATACTGCTTGTAGAACACAGTAGCCAAGTCTTCCCAGGTACGGATACTGGCTCCATCCAGCTGATAGAACCACTCGAGTTGAGTCCCTGCCAGACTATCCTGAAAGAAGTGAATCCACAATTTCTTGTCGGCCGTGTAGGGCTGGATCTTCCTTATGTATGAACGGAGGTGCAGCTTAGGACAGGAGGCTCCATCGTACTTTGCAAAAGCAGGCGCCTTGAACTTATGTGGGATCACCACCCCAGAGGACATACCTAGATCTTCGAAGTCCAGGCCGGGCACTTTCTGTATTTCCATGGCGCTCAAACGGTCTTCCAACTGTTTGTATTTATCCTTAGCAGGAGGGTACTGTTCGTCATTGAAATCTGTCTCGTTGTCGGAGACCACGGGACTAGGAGCCTCTCTCCCTTGTGGGCTGTTTTTCCCCACAGATGGGGTAGCCTGATCAGCCTCATTTTGTGATCCATTCCCAGATCTACGTCTAGGGTTGAACAAAATAGTTCTCTTCTTCTTCTTCATAAGTAGAGTCTTCAATTCCTGTTGACCCTGGGCTAGGCTCATAACCAACTCCTGGAACTGGGCATTCTGGGCCAGGAGGGCCTTGATAGCTTGTTCATTGGATGATTCAGGATTCATGATGATTGCTGAAATAAACAGTGAAGAAGGTAAGTGACCTGTGAAAAGGGTACCTGTAATGCAATGATATGTATATGTATGCAATGTTTCCAAGGATCTCGCGGGGTAGACAAGAAAAAATTGTTAGAATTTGAATTTCGTAGCTTGATTGAAGGAACTTCATGTTGTTGAGAGTCCTTCGTCAAGAGTCAAGGCTCACCATATCGAGTGGGTCATAGCCCCTGACTCAAGTTATCGTGCTTGGATTTCTAGACAACCTTGGCTAGAGGAAAATAAATCCCCTTTGCCCCTTGCTAGACAGTTAGTTCATCATGACCTGCATCACAAGCCCTTGAGATCCTTGAAATGAGTTAGTCCTTATGCAAGATGAATGCAATGTTATGATGGTATGATGTTATGTACGTGGATGCAAAGGTGTGAGGTGTAAGTAAGCCCTGTAATAAGTCCAGTTTAAGGACTATAAACAAAACCTGCAAGGAACTCAATGTTGTCAGATAACAAGAATGTGCAAGTAGTTCAGATTTGAAGGCACACAAGTCACACAAGAGAGCCCTTAGATTTCAGGCCGGCATGAAGTTTAGGTACTACCCTCTTGAAGTTGGTGGGCTCAAAACCTGTCCCATCAAAAGTAACCAGGTTCTAGAGGATCTCAATATCACTGACTACCCTCAATCGGTCATAACTCCAGCTTCGCAATCTTTTCTTGCAGCCAAAACCATCGCGAGAGTTTAGCCTCAATGAGTGTATCATACTGCTACTGTTCTATGGCCAAGTTGGGTTAACTTAGGGTTCTAAGGTCGGTTGATGCTTCACGACACCACGCGGCGGCCCCGTACTCTCCTTGACTTGACTCAAGGGTTACCGGTACTCACCAAAGTGCCACATCAACGTAACAACTGCTTCAACCGTGTCGGTATACCCCGCACAGTTCCCTCACAGTTTGTTGCTACCTAAAAGGTATCCCCCAAATCCGGGTTAGGATCTATGAAACTCCCAAAACAGGCCCACAATATTAAAGCAATCAAAACAGGCAATTGAAAACATAAGAGTGGTCTAATCCTAAGGTACACCTCACTTTTATAAGTTTCCCCAGCAGAGTCGCTAGTTCTGTGATCGGTGGAAATAGAACTGACTGTTTTTTAAGCTGGTTCGCGAAATGTCGCGGTAAGCAAGAGTCGCCACCGTCTTTTATGTTCTCCAATAAGGAAAGGACAAAAGTACAACAAAATTCCTTTTCGAGATGTTTCTCGGTTCGGGAGGTAGATTTATAGAAAGGGAAGGTGTTAGCACCCTTTCTATCTGTGGTTATCCACGGGCTCTTAGGTACTTGCTCTTATGTTTTCAAAATGTTTGCTTTTCAAAATGTGAGTGGGTTTGAAAAAGTTTCATTGAAAGATTTCTGAGTGACTCTTGTATCTGTCCTCAAGAGTGTTTGAAAAATTTGTTTTGAAAACTTTTGAAAGTGTCAATGTGAAAAGATTTTTGTTTGTTTTTGAAGAGAGCAAGTACCCATGAGTCATCTATCTACCCTAAGGAATTAGGCTGTGTAAGAGTCCTTAAGGTAGTGCCATCCCACCATTGAGAGGTAGGTAGCACCACCGTTGGAGGTATTCGGGTCAATTCGATTATTAGGGACAATGTGGTCACCAAAGCAATAGTAGGACGCCTTAGCGGTAACCCTAATATCCTAGATCCTTTTTATCCGAGGCAACCGTTTCGAGGCAACTGGATCTTAGACAGGAGGGCAACCTCTAAAACACCCTATACTTGACGACCACGTCGAGGCAACCAAGTGAGGCGTACCCTAGAAGTGGCATGTGCATGTGTGTTGTTTTTCAGTTAAGGTTTATCTTTGAACATGCATTTGTGAGCTACGAGTTGGTTTTATTTGTCATACAAGTCTTGTCATGCATAATTAGCAGATTAATAATTTGCGGGAAGTAAATTGCCTGAAATTAAATCTAAGCTATTACAAGGCGTCGGGTATTTACATCGCCAAAAACAAACCCTTTAATTTAAATTGCGGAAAGTAAAATAAAGCGGTAAATAATTAAAGTCCTAATTAAAGGCTATTACATTCCGAGAAACAGATACAATAATATGATAAAATGGATCGCGTGCGGGAAATTAAATCGGATGCGAGTTTTTTGGGTTTTGACCCTTTTTTATTAAAGAAAGGATTTTTGTTTATTTTTGCATTAAATGGAATTAAATTAAATGAACAATTAAATTAAATTAAATAATGAAAATATTTTTGGATTTTTGAGTTTTTTAAAGAAATAAAATAAATTGAATTAATGCTAAAAAAAACCTAATATTCTAAATTGATTTTAAATATTGCAAAAAATATTAAAAGTTAAATCTAATTAAAGCTAAATTGATTAAATTAATTTATTTACAAAAATAAAAGTGATGAAGTTAATTTTAATAAATCAAATATTTTTTTGTGTTTTTGATTTTATTAGGAAAAATGTTAATTGGTTAGTGATTAATAAAAAGAATAACGATTAATTAATTAAAGGAACATAATACAAATAGAGAGAAAGTTTAGGAGTATAAGAGCCTGATTGGAGGGGTGAAACAACTATTGGCGTCATGTGCAAACTGTTTTGTTTTGGCCATTTGTGTTTTGGCTTTTGACCATTTGTGTTCTGGCCTCAACGTTCCTTAACCTTCTCAAGATGTCTGCCTCGCCATGTATTGGTGTCATGTGTAAGCTGTTTTGGCCATTTGGCTTTTGGCTTTTGACTTTTGGCCATTTGTGTTTTGGCCTCAATGTTCCTTAATGAACCTGCACGGGATCCTGTCTAAAATCTGCGGTGTTGAATCTCATGAACACATTAAATAAAATCATAGAATGCAAATAAAGTCAATATATGAAGAAATTTAATGTTTAAGCACAATATGACATGTATGAATGATTATACCCTTTTGATCATGGAGATCAAATCAATCTTACCCTTACTGGAAAAGTAGTGACATCAATGCTTTTATGCCCTTTTGATCATGGAGATTAAGCCAGTCTTACCCTTACGGAAGAAATAGTGAGGTGTTGGTTTGTAACTGAGATGACTTGTTTGTAGTGAGATGTTGGTTTGTAACTAGGATGAATTTGATATTCTGACAGTGTTGTGGCAAAGTTTTTTTCTCTTTTCCCTCCTTTTTTTGTGTGAAAAGAATGTGATTATATAATAGAAATTAGGGTAAAGAAAATGGGTTTTGAGTGTGCAATTGGGCCTCCAATGTTCACTTGAGTTCGTCACTTTCTAGGCTAAAACGCAGGGACTTAAGTGCAATTTTTGAAGTTGAAATGTGAAAACAAAATGTAGCCGATATCGAGAACTAACTCCTGTCCGAAAATCGGCTCAATCGGATAAACGGTGAATTAGTTATGAATTTTTGAAGTTTCAGCTCAGACAAACTTATTTTGGGCTCTAGTGTCGAATCTGACACGTTCTTCAATAAAAAACTGGTATTGATCGGAGCATAATCTGGTCTCGACTTTTGAAGCAAAGTTGTAGATCTATGAGTCAGTGACCTTGTGTAAAAATATGAGCCCAATCCGATAAAAATTGACCGAGTTATGAATTTTCGAAGTTTCGGCCCAGATGAAATAGTATTCAGCATTCAGGATTTTCGGCGTGTCACGCACTCTGAGCAAAAAACGAAGGCCTTTTGAATACCGTTTGAACTCAATACCTTCTGTGAAAATGTAGCCAACTCAATTTGTGGAATTTTGGCGCCAGAACCAGCTCGATACGATGAAAATCGACCAAGTTATGATTTTCTGAACATGACACAAATAAACTTCTGTCACAAATATTATGTATGAAAATACTTGATAAATCCACATTTTTGAAGACCTTCTGATCGAAATTGGCTTCCAGCTGTGAGAGATGAAAACGTAGATAATGTCAAGATGAAATTTTGGCCACCGGAACGGGTTCAAAACGAGTCACGATCTTCAAGTTATGAATTTTTTAGCGCGTAAAAACTGCACTTTCAGCACAATTTTTCACCATATTTCTTCAAGAAAACTCACACATTCGGATACCTTCTTTAAAGAATTGACTCTTGAGCCGAACCTGAATTTGAGAATACGTTATCAGAGATATCTTGGTGAAAGAACACCTGAATATGACGCGCCGGGTTGGACTTGTGAATTTTTCTTGAAATGTTTTGAGAAATATGGGAGGGCAAATTTTGGGGTACAACAATAGGTATAGCTTGATTTTGGATCGCAATATCCTAATGAATGTATGCTAGTGATTTATGGAAACTTATGCTTTATGATTATGACTCGCCTGATTGGTTGAATGGTGCCCCTGTGATGGGCCGTTGATGATTAAGCGTAGAGGTTAGACTATGTAACAAGGTTACTTGTCACATGATGGTTGATGTTATGCTATCATGATTTCCTGATACTTGATTTGAACTTTGAATATTGCTGATGTAGGAGAAAGATCCATTGGAGATTATGAAAGTGCACGGAGAGCTTGCTTTTTGTGGCATGTCTTTCCCTAATTTGTTGGTAGGGTCTTGGAGGAGATTCTCATGGATATGATCTTGGAAATAGTTTGATGATAATGTGGATGACCCCACTATTTTGCATTATTCCCCTGATCAAACAACTCTTGAAAATGTTTGGGTTTGATGAACCATTTTGAATCAAGTCCTTTTGATCGAGGCTCGCAGTGGTTTGATACAACATTTGAATTTTGAAAAGACGTGCCCCCAATATACAGGGTCTGGAGGAAGTACCCTTAGATCTCACCATGAACTTGACATAGATTACCCCAGATGTTTGGAGCTTGATGAGTTTGTACTTTGAAGTTTCTCGAAGAATTTGGACCCTACATGCGGTAGGATAAACCTGATATGCTTTGTGTCAACATTTGAATCTTGGAAGATTGCCCCTTGAATCAAAGCCTTGAGAGATTTATGTAAGTGAGGGAACTGAGTCATACCCTATTATGATATGACCTGATTAAGGAATGTTCCTTCGAAAGGTATGCCCCCATGATCATTAGTATTTTCCCCTGTATGTAGGGATCCTTTTAGATTCTTTTCCCCTAATTAGAAGCTTCTTGGAAATGTTGCCTTTGATCAGACCAATTTTGAAATCTCCTTGATGCAAAGTATTGATTCGTAGTTAAATTGTACATTTTGAAAAAGTAATTCCGTTTGATGCACATGTAAGTTCTTGAAATCGAAATTGATTATTTGAAAAGAAATGGAAGATTAGAAGATGGATATTCGAAGAAGCAAAGTGATAAATTTAACAAACGTAGGAGTCAATTTAACATAAATTTTGCTTAGTATGCTTTCGTAGTTAACCTTGCTTCAATTAGGACTTTTGAAGGTTGTAACATGGCCATGGTTTGTGGTTTAAGAAAAAAGGATATAAGGCTCAAAATTTATTTATCCCACCCCATTCTCCTTGATGTCCTTCAATCCTAAGTTCAATTAATCCTATAGATGCGTTCAATCTCCAAGAGAAATTTTATAGTCGCACAGACGATGAGAAGCGTTAATAAGATCTAAGCATCGATAAGATCCAAGCGTTGATGAGAAGCCTTTCAGGTTGCAGTCACAAGATCTTTCTCCAATTTTCTTTTCAATCCCTTATTTTTGGATGGACCCAATTTTTTTGAATTTCCCGGTCCATTGGGATTCCCTTTCCTAAGTCAAAATTTTTTGCTTTTTGTTTTTGACTTAGCGAGCTCTCTCGTTTTTTTTGAAATTATTTTTTCTTTTTAATTGCTTTTGATTTTGAAATTTTGTGACTGCCACCCTGATTGTTGTAAGCTTTGTCTTCATTGTTTTCCTTGATTTTGTATTGAGGAAGAAGATACTGAGAGCTTCATGGATTCCTCATTCTTGATGGATGCGAGGAAAAGGACGTGCTTGAACCCTCGCTTAGATTGTTCCTCAATGATGTATCAGGGAAAGAGATATGCTTGAACCTTTTGTTTAGATAAATCAATTCTGTTGAGAATATCACACGCCATTGAATTAATTAAAAGACTACCCTGCCCCTGGTTAAAAATAATTTTTTTTTAAAAAATCGAAAAAACTCCAACTCCTGGCTCAAGGGGGTTGACTAAGGGTTATTTCCTTATTTCTCCACTGTTTGGGAATTGAAACAATGCCTTACATCGTGAGCTCAGTCTTACATTGAAAGCATATCTTAGCAAAATTTAGTTATTTGATTTTCATCATTCTCCTTCGAAGTTTGTTAATTGGAAATGGAAAAGAGTGAAAATAGAAAATTGTTAATTTTTGTGGATTGAATCAATTTCAAAAACATGCATGCTTATTTTATTAGAATTACTGATCCAAAGATACAAGTTTATAATAAACACAACTTAGCAACAATGAAATTATAAAGGTCTATTGTTCCTAGAGAAAAGCTTCTTTGTGAATCCTCTTGACTTTTGGAGAGCTTAGTGATTTTGGACTTGTCAGAGCATGAGGGGAATCACCAACGGTAGTGGCACTTGAGGCGCTGCGTAGACCCGTTGTTGACCTTGTGAAGGGCTGCCTTCTTTCTTTGTAGGGCCAAGCTCCAATGAGTCTCCAATAGATAATCCCTTGTTTCCACAGTTTCAGACTTTCTTAAGTTATTCACGAGTACCAGGAAATTAACTAACATATGGATGATAGTCGGATAAGGGAGAAGGTGGAAATACATGAGATTGAAATGTATGAATGTATGAATGTATGTGAATGCATGGGTATGCAAAAATGTTTTTGGCTTTTGGGTATGCAAACAGTTTCATGGATATGCAATGCGATGCAGATGTAGTATGAGGGTAGACGTAGGGGTACCCTATGTAGGTTTAATGGTAGATATGGAAATGATAATATACTACATTGTCTCAGAGATTGAAACAGATATGGATTCCTTGAGGACGAAAATAATTTGATGTGGATTTGGAGGTACCCTACACTGTCTCAGATATTGAGGCATATAGGAATTCCTTGAGGGCTAAGATAGTAAATATAGGTTTGATGATATCCTACACTGACTCAGATATTGAGACATATAGGAACTCCTTAAGGATGAAAGGACCATAGAAGACGAAGGGGAATCCCTACGAGCTAGAGATGGTAATCGAGGGACGAGAATTACTACCAGCTAGGGATTGTAATAGACTAATGGACGGTTGAAGAATCCCTTCCGGCTAGGGGTTGTGACTTATAGAGATTGTAGTATACCGGAAGTAACCCTTGCAGGTTTAGGGATAGTGGAAATGAGATTATATGATATCCTTAGAAGGTAGGCTCCTAGTTTTGGCCTACGACTATTCTACCCTCCCCATAAGGTGGTTTCCTTAAGGGTATCATGAATAACACTAGAGGGAAAAGGCACAATGGCCTCCCTTAAGTGGAGCCTCTTTACGGACCGAGACTTCCGTCTCAAAGTCGTGAAAGGTCTCGTCATGAGATTTTAGGTTAAGGTCATTACAAAGAGTCATGGGTGTCCTTCCAAAGTCCTACTCGTCAAGAGGATATCTCTCGATAAGTATTCCTTTTTCGGAAGTCCACCAACTCTAGGCGAAATCGTCACATAAACTCGCAGGGATGATGTACCCCCTAAGCTAATAGACGAACCTTCTTTCTAAGGGTTATTGAAAATATTTTGAGAAAAAAAGAATCCCGCCACGCAGTATATATGATGATAAAGAATAGATAATAATTAAATAAATGAAATGAATAAATGAAAGCAATAAATAAATAAAGCAATACAAACCCCAAAGCAAAAAACCCTAAGACCTAAAGTTGAAGTCCCCAGTAGAGTCTCCAGTTCTGTGATACGATGGCAGAACTGACTATTAATACTGATTTGCATTTTTTGTTCTCAAATGTCGCGGTAAGCAAGAGTCGCGACTGACTTTTCTTTTATCTAACAAAGGAAAGGGTGAAAAGAACAGAAAAAGACCTTTTTCGAGTTTCTGAGTAAGGGGGGTAGATTATGGAAAGGGAAGGTGTTAGCACCCTTTCCATCCATGGTTTTCCATGGGATCTTTGGTACTTGCTCATTTTTGAAATTGCTTTTGTGTTTGTGTGAAAAAAGTTTTGAAAATTCCTTAGTGCGGCGATTCACTTTATGGTAACTCTTGTATCAGTCCTCAAGAGTGTGATAAAGTGTTTGAAAGTGTGATGTGAAGATTTGTTTGATCAAGTACCTAACAGTTATCTACCTACTCAAAAAAGACTGTTCTTTTCCTCCTATCCTTTAGACCGTGTTATCCTACTATTAGTGAGTAGGTAACCCTGGTCGTTGGATATTTTGAGGGACTATCGAAAGAGACATAATGGTCATTGAAGGCAACATCTAAGGATACCTTAGCATTTCGAAGGGACTATCATCATAAGATCATTTCTCGTAGGTAACTCGAGGGACATTTAAGGACTATGATCTTCATGACGACTTTAAATCAAGGGTCTTTGCTAAGAGTATCCCTATGTTCGAGGGACATGACCACTATTTCCGAGGCAACCAAAGTGGGAAATACCCTAGGGGTGCACGTGTGCAAAAGTGTGTTTTTTCATATATATTTATCTTGAATTTAGTGATCTATTGATTAATTACTCATACATGCCTAGGTTTCTAGCAATTATATACAAGCATATAAAATAAAATAAAAAGAGAAAATAGAGGCCCTAAGCAATTTCAAGGCTTTGGTGTAGATACATAAGGAGTTGACTGAAAGCAAAAATGCAAAAATAAAACCCTAATTAAGCTATTACAACCCGGGCGCAGTTATATCAATAGTAAAAATTAATCGTATGACCAAAATAATTACGCGTGAGAATAAGAAATTGAAATTAGTTTGAAACCCTAAAAAAAACCCTAATTTGATCATTGAATTTTTTTTTTGGATTTTTATGAAAAAAGATTTGGAGTTTGACCTAGTTTTTCTAATTAGTTTTAATTAATGAAACAAATTAAAGTTGATGAAATTAATTAATTTACAAAAATTAACTTATTGGAAAAAGCTAAATCCTATTTTTTGTGATGTTAATTTTATGATTTTATGGAAAAAATTGATTTAAACAAAATAAATAAACTAATTTAAATAAAGCAATTGAAAGGGAAAATAGAGTAAGCCTGAGGGGTGTAAACCCAAGTTGGAGGGTGCATGCTGAATTTCTGTTCAAAGCACAATCCAGTTGGCCCATAGCAACGTGGGGTCCAGTGTGACTGTGCCAGGAGTGTCCATCATGGGGAGCTTCATTGGAGGCATTGGATCCAGACGTTTATTGATCCAAGGATGATGATCTGGAGGCCTAGGGTGTGTGCGCTTGGAAGAACAACATGGAATCTGCAAAGAATTATTAATAAAAATAACATGTAGGAGGCAGGGATCGAACCCCTGACCTCCTACACACGCGCGCTGAAAAGCCTTCACTTGTACCATTGAGCCAATTGTTCAATCGTTAATAGAAGCAAACAAGATACATTATATGTAATGATGGTCAGTGGATGTAATAAGACTGCGCAAAAATTCAAATGGGCCACTCAGGTTTTGACACACAGTCATCTTCTTCATTGGGACTGTCGTTTTAGGCTAAGGGTTTTTACCCATAGACACGTCCGTTGCTAAAACCTGCAATTCTCAAAAATCACCACCAGGAAATATAAATTCAAGCCAAATATGCAGATCAATTGGGTTTGGTCTCGTGAGTACAATGGTACTCATCTTTTGCCCTGATTTTGCCTGAAACGAAAGACCCTAAAAAGAACCTTGAAACCCTAACAATGGCATTCAATCAAATATGCATCAAAACACACAATTAATTATGCAGGCATGTTCTAAATGATTATACAAACATGAATATATATTTAGAATTCATTTATCATACGTGTATAGTCTAAACCGATTTCAACAAAAATAGCAAACCGTTATACCTGTGTAGAATGTTTCTGGATGTGTTGATGCATGAGAGTGGTCCAGATAGCTTCCAAATATGCCTGGGAATGGATTGCAGCCTTTGAAGCGCCTTGACTCTCCCTCTAGAGCAAAACTCGATCACCACTTTTTGTCAAAATTCTGATCAGTCTTCTAGATGTTCTACATGGCCAATTCCTCCTTTTTTGATCAGGGTTTGTTATGTATATATAGTAGAATGAATTAGGTTAACAAAACTGAACCTTGAAGATTGAGTGAGAAAATATTTGATTTGTCTTGTATCTTTTGTTTCTAAAATGGCCAAACCTTTGTGTTTTTTCCCACGCGTTTTCTTTGATTTGCCAACCTGTTTTACTCTTCACTTGATGAGAAAATCTTCTTTCGATTATGGGCTTTCTGGCTTGTTTTGGAACAAATTCCCTTCCTTCCTTCGAATCTGCCTTTCTTGCCAGCCTTAAACCCCAATTTGAACCAATTTGGACTTTCCTTATTAGAACCTTGTTCTCCTTAATGGTTATGAGTATAATTATGCCAGCTTCAATACTAAGGCTCCTTCGATTGGACCACCCTTTGCTTCGATTTCCTGTCCTTTTGAAGAGAAATCCCTGGTCGAATCAGCTCTTGTGGAATTGTGACCAAACAAGGCAAGAATCTGGCCTGGACATATTTTCCGATTGCCCTCTTGATGGCCTCTTACGAATGGCCTGGAAGGAGTTATTCGAATTTTATTTGTCTAAATACCAATTGAAGGGTTTTGACACAATTTTAAATCAAAGGATCCCTTTCCATGTCAATCGAGAGGCTTTGATACCATGCCCATCGAAAAGCTTATTATGAGGCCAATCGAAAGGCCTTTTGCAGCTGTCAATCGAAAGACGCTATGTATATGGCAATCAAAGGATGTTATGTAGATGTCAGTCGAAAAGAACTTTGGAGATGCCAATCGAAAGGCATTTTATGGATGCCAATCTAAAGGAACTTTTGAGATGTCAATCGAAAGGCATTTTGGAGATGCCAATCAAAAGGAACTTTGGAGATGCCAATCGAAAGGCACTTTGGAGATGCCGATCTAAGGGCATTTTGTAGGTGCCAATCGAAGGACCTTTAACCATTATTTGAAAAATTTCCTTGTCTTTAGGCAAAGCTTTATAACCACCTATGCAAGAGGAAAATCTTGGAAAAATATGAGGGAAAATTTTGGGGTCCAACAGTCTCCTTTAGATGTTTTCTTTTCTTTTCATATTGCATCTTAAAACAAAAACTATCTTTTCTTGGTAAATCATAAAACCTCACTAATTAACTTAAATCCTTCTTAAAGGTAAAAAATACAAACCAATCTTAATTGTTTGTGCGCCTTTCGCCTCTGTTTTAAATCTTTGATAAGCTGGCATCTTACCACCCTTACCATGATATTTTACTATATTTTTGTCGATATTTTTCCATCGCATATGTTTGTTATCCTACTTTGATTTTCAATATCATTGTTAGGTGTGATGTTTTATCATCTAAATTGTGATGTTTTTCCATCCTTACCATGATATTTTACTATCTTTTTGCCGATGTTTCGCCATTGCATATGTTTGTTATCCTACTTTGATTTTTGATATCATTGTTAGGTGTGATGTTTTATCATCTAAGTTTTGATGTATTTTCATCTTTGCCATGATATTTTGTTATCTTTTCACCGATGTTTCACCACCGCACATGTTTGTTATCCTACTTTTATTCTCAATATCACTGTTAGGTGTGATGTTTTATCATTTTAGTTTTGATGTATTGTCATCTTTGCCATGATATTTTGCTATCTTTTTGCCGATGCTTCGTCATCGCATATGTTTGTTATCCTACTTTGATTTTCAATATCATTGTTAGGTGTGATGTTTTATTATATAAATTTTGATGTATTGTCATCTTTTCCATGATATTTTGTTATCTTCTTGTCGATGCTTCATCATCGCATATGTTCGTTATCCTACTTTAATTTTTGATATCATTGTTAAGTGTGATGTTTTATCATCTTATCTGCTATTTTACTATCATGCTGATGTTTTATAATTTTATCTGACATTTTGCTATCATGCTAATGTGTTATCTTCTTATCTGAGTTTGTGTTGCCATATGATGTCTTGTCGTCCTTGTTTTGATGTTTTTATCATTGTTGCTGACTGTTTTGTCATTTTATATGATGTTTTTCCACCTTGATTATCACTTTTGTCTTTTTAATTAAAAACCATAAACCAACCAAAATATGTGAGCCGAACTACGACTGCTCTGATTCCTTAAAAGGGATACATAGGCTTTGGGGTAGGGACCGAACGAGCACAACTTTTATTTTCCCTACATTATTTTATCCTTTCTTTTGCATGCATTATTTCCTCGCATCTTAATTTTTATCTCTTAAGCTTAGACATAGATTTTACACACCCTTTGATTAGAACAATAAGAGTGGATACCATAGAGTACTACGGGAGTGAGAGGTACTAATATCTTCCCCTCGCTTAACAGACTCCCTTACCCGATCTCTCGATCGAAAGACTTTTATTCTCCCTCTTCAGGTTTTCTCGATGTTTACCTTTCTCTTTCGGCGGGATAAAAGACGTTCGGTGGCGACTTCATTGATTTTATTATCTGATGACGGTTCGGCCGGTTGTTTCAACTGGCGACTTCATTGGGGAACAGGTTGACCTATTGCTGGTCCATCCTGGAGTCGATCCTATCTCTTGTTTGTTTACTTCTTTGGGTGTTTATTTACTTCCAATTATTTATAGCTTTATATACACTACTTGCATATGTTTGTGCATGCATTTTATCGCTTTCCATATGCGGGTGGTACTACTGTTTCTTTGTCTCTCTGTGGATGGGTATTACAAGAGGTAAAAGGCCCAATACCCAGGCCAAGTGACAACCATAGGAACCTTAGGAATATAGTGGAACATGAACGGCTAGTCGACTTTGGTTTGCTAGTGCGATCATGTCGTCCATGCTCAGTTGAGTTATAAATGAGGTGCTGTCATTTCACGTAGGTGTTTCGATGATAGTGACCTTAGGCGGACCCATGATTCTGAGTTACCCGTTTCTTACCCTAACATAGTTTCGCCCGTGAGTGTGGAGGGATGATTGAGTCATACAGGTACCGACGGTTACTTTTGGGTTCTGTTGGTGACTTAGTTCCTATTGATGACTAATTGATCTCCTGGTTTTGTTCCGGACTTCTCACCTTGTGATGGCCATTTATTTCGGCATTTCAACAGTTATCTTTTATGATAGGGAGATTTTGGTCTCATGCAGTTACTGATCCACTTGGTACTTGGTTCTTTTGTGTTCCAAGGTGGCATCAGACCTTTGATCCGGAGATATTCATCATTCAGTTTAGAGAGAATGCAACCATTTTCCATGTTTATGGAACCTTGATCCCGTGTTCTTGCATACATAATTTATTAACATCATTTTAGCACACATGTTCTTTCAATATCCAAGGAACCATGCTCGTAAGCTTTGTGTTTCACTTCTCCATCTTTTACTGATTAAAAATCAAAATCAAAAGCATGTAGGTTCCTTGGAAATGATCTAACATGGCATTGCATCCACTCATGCACCTCATGCATATTCATGCATTCATAAAAGGTACTCAAAGTTAATAATTCTTATTCAGATTTGGTGCACTCTTCAGAGTTATAGACTTGAATTCTTGCTGTCACATGTTCAGATATCAGTATGGAATAACTCGGTGGGGAATTGACTAAGACGGAGATTCAGATGGGGTTGTTTGTGGTATACATGCAAACTTTGGCCCGTGATCGAGAACTCTTCGAGAAGGAAAATAATTGGTTGAAGACTGAGTTGAGTCAAGACATGGAAGTCTTGATGATAGTATCAACAATCCTACACCGACTGTTGCAACAAGAGTTATTCTCTTCTCCTCATATTTTGGGATTTATTTCAAACCATGGAGTGCCTTGTGGGTCTCATCTACTATATTGAATGCTTGGAACGTCTTATCAGCAAATGGTTCCCATGTACCAGTTGAGTTCAAGAGGTTTGTTTTATCAGCAAAAATAGAAGAAGCCTGAGAAGTATGTTGATACCATCTCAATGTCTTACATCCTGACACTTCCTCGTCTATTAGGAATTCATTTGATTAATCTTCGTGCTTTGGGGACTATTAGTTTATTATTCTCTCTCCTAATGCAAATGCTAGGTGTGTCTCCCATTCTGGGGCACCTGGTTGTGATGTTGATGATTGCAAAGATTGAAGTATAAAACCTAGAACCTGCCTGGCGTATTTCTCAAATTCCAATTTCTATTATGGCAGACAGTTTTGAACTTTTCGTTTGGTACAACATTCACCTTCTCTTTTAAGATAATCTTTGGTGAGCATCATTCTGGGGTACTCTGTTATTTAGTTGAATACGGTTTGTCATCCAAAGATAAAGTCCAAGCTTGGATCGATTTAGAGACTGTTGTTTCAAGATCAATGGGGAATATCTTGTCCAAGTGATCCTTGAGGTTACTGAAGATCGTTTGAAGCAATCAGTCCGTACGGAGACTAGTCTCCTCAACATGGAAATTTCAAATTTCATTTGCATTTTCAATCTTAATTGTTTTGTTCAGTAATTTCTTATATGCAAACTTGCTCATCTTTTTGAATATTAAATCATAATGCATTGAATATGTTTGTCTTGAATTAATCCATTCGTTATCACTCTTATATTACTATGCTTTTGATATTCAACTCTTATTAATAAAGCAATGACTCTAGAGGGAGGATGACAAAAAATTACCTGAAATTCTAAATGGTATGCTTTCGAGTAAAAACCTTGTTGATGATGTACAAGCCTTGTTTCAATCCCCAAACACTGGAGATATAAGGGAGATAGACCCTCTTTAACCCCTCTAAGCCTTCGAAGTAGGGGTTTATTTTCTATTCGGAAAAAAACCCTTATTTTTAACCTGAGACTGGGTAGATGTTTAGTTAATCTGATTGAGCATTCGAATTTCAAAAGGAGTGTCAGTTATGAGGATCACCACACTTTATCCCTCGCATTATGAGGTCAATAAAAAATCAAAAACATAATGGTTGTTTCCTCACAAAATCCTGAGGTCGAGATCGAATCGATACAACAATGGTTATCCCTCGCCGACCAAGGAATGAGGCGGTCACTTTCCTTCAAAAAATTCAAAGACTTAGGGTCACACGGCTTGTTCAAAATGCAAAATATGAATAATAAAGAAACAAAAAAGCTCCGATAAGTTAAAACTTGAAAACAAGTCGCTTAGGCAAAAGTTCGGGCATCCCGCTGGACTTCCAAATTGAAATTCAAAAGAATTTGTCCAGGAAAAAGTTAGGGAAATCGAAAAGGAATTTGAAAAGCCTGAAAGGCAGAAAAGGATTATCCAATAAAAATCCTCATTAAAAGAAAAGTTGTGTGATCGAACACCCAAAAACCAAAGGTTAAATGTCTGTCAGGTCCAAGAAATCGTTGTGGTTCCTCAACCATCATAAACTCTTTTGAGAGATGAGTGCTCCTATTGAGTTAACTGAATGTAGGACTGCAGAACATCATGGAGAATGGGTGGGCACCAAATAATTTTGAGTCATAAAAACATTTTTTCTAAAAAAACTATGAACAAGGCCATGTTATAACCCTTGAAAGTCCTAATTGAAGCATGGGTTAATTCGAAAGCAAAATTGTTACAAGAATATGGTAACCTGACTCCTAGGAGATCTGCGGAAAACTTTTTGAGTTGGTATCACTCCCTCTTTTATTTTCTTTGTAGAGAATTTTTTTTGATGTTTCAGCATCTTTTCAATAAAAGTTTTCTAACTTCAAGACAAGCATATGACTTGTATTAGATTTATCATTCTTAGGATAAAAAATTCTTTGCATATTAAAAAGTGCTTAAACATCAAGCAAGCTTTCATAATGAGCATTAGATGAAGATTTTGATTATTCCGAGGGACGAAATGCTTCAGGAATTTTTTGAAAAGAATAATCTTAACCCGGGGCATGATTTCTAGTTACTCCTTTAATTTGAAGAAGACTAGTTTGAGAGATTGAGCAAGAACTATTTGTTTGATGATTGTGCGGAAGTTTTGTATGCCTACGTGTATCTGTTGAACAAAGGTGTATCATTTCCAATTGGTCCTAAAGGACAATTTTCTTCAAGCATCTACTTGCGCGCGAAGCAGTTCGAGTTGAGAAGTATGATTGTGTACTAGCTTGTTTTGAGAATGTAAGTTAATTATCCTGAGGAGGTGTTATCTTCTAAACTTCGTGAACTTCTCATTCCTTTGTGAGCATGAGGTAAGGAAATGGTTTGCTAAGATTATGCTAATCTGTGGCAATCAAGTCAAGATCCATTGACTCCCAAAGTTTCGTCAATTTGAGGAAGTTATGTCGAGATTCAACAAATCTCTTAAAGTGTCGAGTGATCAGGGTCCGTTACCCAAGATTTATTGAAGCCACTTCTAATATTGTTTAGTCATACACCGTGTTTCAAAGTTTGCAACACTGGGGCAGTTTATCTGGATGGTACAGATCTCAGGAAGTCCTCTCGAGGCGAATCTCTTCAAAGGTTAGTCAACCTGAAGCAGTTACGTCGAGATTCAATGAATCTCTCCATGGACCTATTGTGTCATAGAGTTATTCAGAGCTCGAATAATCTGGGTCAGATTATCTTAAGTCAAAAGGACCCTCTCCAGTGAAGTTGTCGCCTATTTGGGGCATGTTCAGTGGTTTGTTTCGCAGAAGTTATCATTTTCTTTGCTTATCTGTGTAATTCTCCATTACCAGAGTAACACCCTTCTAAGATGATTAAGTATCCCTAACCTGGATCATTTCCTCCGAATTAAAATTGAAGTTTCTACTTCTCCCAAGTAAGTCTTCCAAAATGAGAAATTTTAAGATTGACCAACTGTAATTATGGATTAAAAGAGTCTTGTTCTCTGGATGCATAAAGCTTTGTCTCCCAGTATCACCTAGCAGAAAGTCTTTGACTAAAATTTGTGATCTTTTGATATGGAATTTCCATTTCCTAGTAAACTTAACATGTTTGTGTTCGTAAGAGAATATCTATTCCTTGAAGCAGGGCATCTTTACCCTGACTGAAGATTTGGTTGAACATCTTCTTATTCCCGGGTGAAGTCACTTCAGGAAGACCAAATCTATTTGAGATTAATCATGGGTTTTTATAGAGATCTCAAGTTTCTATTGCTCCCAAGTAAATATCCCAAAGCGGAGAATTTTAAAGATTGACTAATTGTAATTTCCGATCAAGAGAGTCTTATTCTCCAAGTGCTTCAAGTTTTGTCTCCCCAGTATCACCTAGCAAAATAATATATATTCCCTAAAGTGGAGAGTTCTCATCCCCAACTGAAGTTGAGAGTTCCTTCGGAAATTTCTCCTGTTCCCTGGCGAAGCCACTTTATAAAGATTTCTTGTTTAAGAATTCTCTAATCTCCATAGCAGAAGCATTGTTTGAAGTTCATTTTTCTGAGAATCTTTTATTATCCCCAGTAAAGACTGTTTCATTTCTTAGCAAAGTCATGTGAGCATCATCTCCCTTCCTCATAGGAGTCTATTTATGAGGATCTCTTGTCATAGATTTCTTGTTCCCCGATGGAGCTTCCTTATTTGAGATCTCACTCTCGAGAATTTTTCTTTTTTATTTATTTTATCTCTCTAGTATAGACCATTGTCTGAGATCTCTTATGCCAAATTTCTCCTTTCCAGCAGAGCTGCCTTCAGAAATCTCTTATTCAAAAATCCCCATCTCCCTTGTGAAGTTGCCTTATCCAGAAATCTCATATTCAGGAATTCTCATTTCTCCAATAGAGTTATTTCATCGAAAGTACTTATTCACAGATTCTCTCTTTTTCCAGTAGATCTCAATCTTGGATGTTGATAAGTGTTACTTCCCCAAAAGAGTACGCTATTGTGGTTGCTAGCCCCAGGATAAAGCATCATAGAAGGATTTTGTTCTGGTTGAAGCACATTCTTATTCCCTATTGGAGCTGAAGATTCTCGTATTTCAAGCAGCAACATATTTTGTTGTGTTGCTCATACAAAGAATATATCATTCCCGACTAGGGTTTATGTTTGTAAGGTCTCTTACCCCCAGTATGGATCTTCATATCCTTGGTAGTAGAAGGTTTCATTCTTCCCAGTGAGAAACTGACAAGTTCAAACAAAAGTCAGGTGAGTTTTTATTTCCCACTGACCCCATTTTTATTAATGCTCTCTCCAGAAACATCAAGTATCCATTTGGCATTTCCTCACAGATGTTACAGTTTTGATTTGATCTTCTCTAGTGGAATTTGCAATTTATTTTTGTAGTTTTATCAGATTTGGCCTGTCATTATTGTTTTTCTTTGTTTCACCAATCTGGGGCAGTCAAGTTGAGGATCGATCCCCCAAAGTTCTGCTACTTTGGGGAAGCATATCAATGATGGTACATATCCCATGAAGTCCTCTCGAGGAATTCTTGTTCACTCTATAAGTTGCAGCTTGTCAGCGCCCATGCGAGAGTCTTACCTCTAACTTTTGAACTCTGGAACAGGGAATTCCCCACAGAGTTAGTTCTCTTTGGCATTGTCATATGAGGGATTCTTGAGGTGGATAAGGTTTTTGGATACCTTCATTCCCCAAACAGTTCTTGATGAGCATTATCTCATTTCTTAACAAAGACTATTCTCATCGGAGTTTACCTTCCAATTTGAATTATCATTGAAGTTTGCATTCAAAAATTCTCATTTCCCCATCTGAGTTGTGACTTGAGGCATTTAATATCAAAAGAATCTTTTATCATCCTCAGTAGAGTTGATGTTGGCTAAGATTGTCGTATCCCCAGGAGAGTTGATACTGTTTGACTATATTCATGGTCTATTTTATGACTACATATCCAAGATTCCTTTAATCCCTAGAAGTTGGGTTCTTTATGAAGTAATTCATGGTTGATGCATTCCTAGCAGGGGTTGCCACTTTTAGAGTTTTGTATCTCTTATCCCCAACAAAATACTACCCGACAGAGTTTTCTATCCTCAGTGGAATTTTGTATCCTCGGCAGAGTTTTGTTGCCCATAAATTTTTTTCAAGAGATAGGCTTCGTTTTGAGACTTCAAGTTTGAAGACGCCTCACGTCCCTAGTGGAGTCGCTTAGATGAGAATTCACAGTCTGAAGAAGTTTCAATTCTCTAGCGAAGTTGCCAATTAGAGATTCCTCATCCTAATCTCTCATTTCCTAGCTAATCTGTTGCTTGGGGAATCCTTATTTAAGGATCTTTCCTTATCCCCAGTATAGTTGATAATGGTCGATTAATTGAGATATTGTTAATCTTCAGCAATCGATAAAGGATTTTCCGACGGAAGTTTCCCCAATAGGTTTGGCCATTTTTGAAGAGTATCGTCAGTCTCCATCAGTGTGGTTCTCACTATATTTTCGGTTAGAGGAATTGTGTACCCCTAATAATAATATTTTTGATAGAGTTTTCTTATCGAAGAACATCTCATCCCCGACAAGGTTGGCCTTGACAGAGTTTATTTGATTCCCCAGCGAAGTTTTCACTTCTCACGTCTGGTTTATAATCTTGGTATCATCCTCAACACGACTGCACGCTGTATTTTCCAGTGATTAAAGTCTTTCCCTGATCTTCTCTAGTTACAACCGATTTCTATTTGGCATTCTCCTTCATAAGTTACAGTCCTGCCCTGATCTTCTCTGGAAATGTCCAATCTTCATTGACACCTCTTTTCATAGATTACAGTTTTGATCTGATCTTCTCCAACAGATTTCTCAATTTATTTTTGCAACTCCTCTCAATTTTTGTAGCCCGTTTCTACTGGTTACTCAGTTTGTTACTCCCCACAGAGTTTCAGATCTTCAGGGGTTTTCCTCTAGTGGTTCCAGACATCTTCTCTTTTCCATTATATTTTTGCAATTTATTTTTGTGAGTCCAGTCAGGTTTTGACCAATTGGTTATTGGCTTCTCGATTGGCCATTCCCCAGTGAAACATTCAAACATGCATAATTACATTTCATCCTCAAAGTATAGTGTTTCATTCTCTTTTGAAAAACTATTCCATAGAAAAATAATTCAAACATGCATCGGAACATAAGCCATTACTGTTTTTGTTTTCCCCTGTGAATTTGCTAAAACTTCGGATTATATCCCCAGCGAGGTCTTCATCCTCAGTATCTTAGTTTCACCCTAAACAGATATCCTGTTGATGTTAATCATTTGAATATTGAGTGTCTACTCTGGATTGTAGTTCAGTTTTGCCCTAGCGCAATTTTCTCGGGTTTATTCTTTACTACCCTCAGGAGTTGGTCCATTCCAATGTCTATTGATGTGCTTTTTGAATACCAGTTTCGCCCTAATATTCATTTTCAGCAGGTTTTTAGTACTACGCCCTAATCACCTTGCTTTGGGTCGAGTTTTCAGTTTTGTCTCCTCACCCGCGCATGAAATCTAGTTTTTGTTCTGGTACTCATCTAGTTTAGTTTTGTCTAACTAGTCATAATGAGTTAAGTGTCATCTCGTTTTATTTTCATACCTTAGACTTCCATCAGTGTTTGATTACTGAATCCTTTTTTGGGTTTTCATTTACCAAGTCTCTTTGTAGTGTTCGTTTAACTGCGTCCTTGGTTGAAGTCAGTCTCCTTTGTTCCTTGGATTCTTCTATCAGTTTTCGTTTACTGTTTATCCATTGGTTCGAGACTAGCAAGTGCTCTAAGAAGCACGTTCTCTCATCACTTTGCTTTGGGTCGAGTTTTGATCTTGTTGCCTGTGCATGAAATCCAATTTGGTTTTCCCTGGTACTCATCTACTTTATCTTGCCTAAATAGTTATTATAAGTTGAGTTTCATCTCACTTTGTTTCTTTACCTGGACTCTTTTATCGGTGTTCGTTTACCGTGTCCCTGGTCAAAACCCATATCTCGCTCTTTGAACGTCTATTAGATTTTGATTACTGAACCTTTGACAGTGTTTGTTTACTGTATTACGACTTTCATTTGTTGTGTCCATCGACTTGAGATGTCTCTTTTATACCTATTCTGGATTTAGTCAATTTTCGTTTACTGTTTACCCATGTTTGGAGACCAGCAGTTTCTCTTAGAAACATGCACTCTCATCACTTTGCTATGGGTCAAGTTTTGCCTCGTTACTCGTGCGTGAAATATAATTTGTTTTATCCTGGTACTTGTCTCTTGAAAGTTTTGATCTTCTAGTATTGTTGAGTCGAGTTTTGTCTCGTTTAATGTCACCCCTTGGATATTTACCAGTTTTTGTTTACTGAGCCTTTAATAGTGTTTGATTACTGTACTTCAGTTTTCCTTTGTTGTATCCTTGGTTGACCAGTGTCTTTTGAGATTAGCAGGTGCTCCTATAATCACGCAATCTAGCCACTTTTCCCCGCGTAATTTTCTAGAGTTTAGTTTTGCCTATTCTCTGTGGTTTGAGTCTTATCTCATCCCTTTTATGGTTCGTTTTTATTTTGACACATCATTCTAAAGTTTAGTTTCATCTACTCTTCTAAGTTTGAGTTTTGTCTCAACTTTGTTAAAGATTCCATTGCAGCTTCATTCTGACGCATGTCTTTCGATGGGCCAATTTTCATTAGACCCTCCGCTTGCTAAATCCAATTTCGTTTGGTACCTTCTAAGTCCCACGTATGCTGGCACTCTTTGTATTTCAGGGGCTTTGCTTCTTTTTTTCAAGAGTGTAAATTTTTGGGTTCTTTTAGTATTCAATCCTCTTTCACCATGAATGTTCGAAAGCTATTGCTTTTTCTCACTTATCATGTTTAAGATGATTGAATAGAGGCAACTGTTGCACCCCAAAATTTACCCTATTTATTTCAAAATATTTATGGCTTATGTTTCATCATATGCATATCATACATATTCATGCATTTGAAATGGGATCAAGGTAGTTCCAAAAGGTATGGACTGCTTATCAGAGATGTTCGAAGCTTTGTATAGATAATCCATACGGTGAATGAATGATTTCTTACCAAGCCTAATTCCCGTGTATTCTATCATGTCTTGAGTGGTAGAAGGAAGCCAGAGATTTTGTTTGATTCAGAACAGTTCAAGTTGAAAGATCGTTTCGGCACGACAAACTTCAAAACTTTATAACTCCAGGCTAGAGTATTATATTGAGCTGACATTTGATCACCGGGTCCATGTGGATATTATCTTCACTTTTTTGTGTTCAGGTGGGAGCCGATTATATGAAGAAGACGGTCAAATAATTTGGTTACTAACATTTTGGGTTACCGACAACGGTATTCCTGGCGTTCAGAAACTTATAACTATGTTTTTATATACCGTCTCAAGGTGGTTCTTTCACCATTGAATCCGTATCAATGTCCTCTCCAACTTTCATGTTCAGGCCAAAGGCTAATTCTCGAAGAGAGGTCTCAGAATATAGGAATCTGTCAGAATTATACAGTGGAAAAATACAATAAAAATGTTCTGAAAGTGCAGTTTTGGTGCACTAAAAAATTCACAACTCGAAGCCCATGGCTCGTTTTTATCCCCTTCTGATGGCCAACATTTCGTCTCGATGTCAGCTACATTTTCATCTCTCACGGTCGGAGGCCAATTTCTCTAAGAAAGTCTCCAAAAATGTGGATTTATCATAACTCGGTCGATTTTTATCGTATCGAGCTGGTTCCGGAAGCATTTTCTCACAAATTCAGTTAGCTAAATTTTTTCTCTCATTGTCAAAAGCAAACGGTATCCCTAAGACTTCCGTTTTTGCCTCAGAGTGTGCGCAGCTTGAAGAAGTGAAAAACACAAGAAATGGGGGTTGAATTGAAACTTAAAATCAAAAATAGTAGACACAATATTTTTATCTTGGTTCGTTTGATCTCAAACTACTCCAGTCCACCCGCCAAGGTGATTTCGCCTCTCTCCAACGAGGACTTAATTCACTAATCAAAGCAGATTACAATACTACTTTGACAACTGCCAAAGTCTTCTTGAGTACAACCATAACCCGATTTATCTCAAGGAAACTAGCTTAATGAAAAGAAAATGATTTATTGTGTACTGTTGTTTTTCGTTACAAAAACTGTATCACTACTGTGATATATTACACAATTTGAGCGTATGAGTGAATATGAATATTTGCAGCGTTTAAGATGTATGAGCAGTCATGTATCAAAATTGTGAACTATTTCTCCTTTAAGCTTGTTTATATAGGCGTGTGTTGTACCCCAAAATTTTCCCTCTCAATTCTCAAGGCATCTCTCACAATGATTCTCAAAATTCAAGCATTGCACAAAGTACATTGGGATTTTCCAACACCAGAATTAAGAAGAAGCTGTCAAAAAGGGAGAAAACAGATAAAAATAACATTTTGACAAATTTAGAGGAAAATAGGTCTCCTTCGATTCATCCCCCTTAGATTGGACTTTGCACCTCCTTCGATTGCTCAAAAGTTGCTGCTAGCGTGCCTCTTCCGTCTGGGCATGTGACTTCAAATAGGTCTCCTTCGATTCAGAAGGAAATGATCTTCATACAAGCTTCAATTGAGTTTTTGTTTCCCTTTGAAACAGTGTCCTTCGACTCAGGAATGTCCTTCGACTCAGGAATGTCCTTCGACTCAGGAAGTAAAGGCCTCCTTTTAGTTTTCTTCAATTCAAAAAGTCAATAATCTTCTGAAAGCTTCCTTCAATTCAGAAGTTAATAACCTTCTGAAAAGTGTCATTCGACTGCACCATTCACCCCTCACATGTTTTCCTTGGGTTCATAAGTTTTCGATTGGATGAATGGCTACCTTCTCGTGACTTTCAAATTCATCTTCATGTATGATTCGAATGCGCCTTCATATCACCTTCGAGACCATCTGTAAACCCTTCAATACGCCATGATCCTGCATTATGACACACAACTTGGTGGTCCAGTCGAAGGACTTGCCATAGTTGGGGAATAATTGTTCTCTTACTTTGGAGTCTGGTCGAAGGTTTGGGCCTAAGTTATTAAAAGCAAGAAGACTCAAAATGGCATATTCAGCTAAAAAGGGCCATTCGAAGAACACACAGTTGGTTCATTCGAAGGACACACAACTGGTGAAAACGAATGTTGTGTTATTCTAGTCTGGTCGAAAGGTGTAGAAAGATGGAGGATTCGACTCAAAAGATCAAGTTGAACATTTAGACCCATAGGCTAGGCTATGTGTTTTTCCTTTTCAGGCCTTAAACCTATGAATCACCCTATACTTAATTGTTTATGCAAGTTAAAATAGGCCTTTACCCATTTGTTGTCCAAGACCACTTGCACTTAATAGTATAATACTACCTTTTAGAAAAGCTTGTCTTGAGCCTTGCGCCTATTTTCCTTCAGAAGGAAGCTACCCATCTGAACCATTCATCTTGCTTTTATGGCACAAGTGGACATTTACTTTCCAGCTGAGCCTTATTTTATTATTTTTGCTCCCCAAGCTTCCCAAAAGCCTTTCTCTATAAATAGAGAGTTCATTTACACAAAGAAGGGGAGGATCTTTGGACCAGAGGAACGAATCCCCCAAATTTTCTCAAACACAAAAAAAAACTCTCAAGTTCATCAACACTTGAGAAATCACAAAAAAAGCCCAGAATCACATTCATCTCCTGCAATTCTGAAGAACAACCACCCTTCAGTCTCCTTCGAAATCGAAGAAGCATCACACTTTCTTTTTCCCCTCTTTCGAATCCAGTGTCGAAGGCCTACCCCGGGTGTTTTCCTTCGAATCCAGAGGCATTCAAAGCAACCACTTCAAAGTCCAGAACACGCTCCAACCTCTAGCAAGGTAAGTCATTTTTAACCTTTGTCCCTTCATTTCCAGCATAATATGTAAATACAATTCCTTTTCGTTTCAAACATGTACATATTATTGTTCTTCTTTTCGTTTCCACCCTTTTTAATATGTTTCATTGTTAACAACCTTCTTGGCTTTTGCTCTTGGTACATTTAAATACGCTTTAAAGAACTAATCTAGTCTTAAGGTGATGTTGGCATGGCCTTGGGCCTTATTTCTATTCAAACTCAAATGAAAGAAACAGGAGACAGAGAAGTTAGAAACAAAGCCTCTGGCTTCTATACTAACCTTCAGGCCAAATGAAAGAGCCAGTCGAAAGGCACAACATGCTGGCCTCTAGGCCCCAATCGAAAGCCAAAATATGGTGGCTTCTAGGCCCCATTCGAAACTCATTCTTTCACCCCTTTTCAGGTAAGGTCAAAGAGGGCCAAAAATAGCATAATCGAAGGGTTGATGCCCTAAGTCGAAAGATCCATTTTTCTTGCTTTTACCTTATTTTTTCCTTTATATTTTCATGCAATTCAATATGGTTATAATAATGTAGGATTTATTTTTTGCACTCTTTTATTACCTTCATATAAATGTTAAGTAATTAGGTGTGTATGGCAAGATAAAATCAACAAGTAGACAACCCAAAAATCAAAGACAAAATGCATGCAATCAAACACACTTGCACACGTGCACCCTTAAGGAAATTCCACTTGTTTCCTTACAAAAATGGCCATGTTATGCATGTGGGATGTCTTAGCACAAACAAATCGAAAAAGATCATAGTCCGTCGATGACGCTATCAAAGTTTCCTTTCAAAATGATCTTAGTCCCTACAGAGAAGTGCTAAGTCATTTCACAACATTGCTATCATGACTATACGATGACCCACGTCTGTCCCTTCACATCCAACGATGGGGCTTCTTATCAAATCAATGGTAAGATAGCAACATATAAAGGAGGAGGAAAAACACATCTATAACCTTTTGAGTAGGTAGATTACTTTTAGTTACTTGCTCAACTTCAAAACAAACATCCTTTCTATTTTTAAAACAATCACATACACTTTCCAAAACAATCACATACACTTTCCAAAACATCTTCAAAACACTTTCCAAACATTGAAATATTTTCAAAAGCTCAACACTTTGCATACATTCTTACGAACGGGAATCATTGCAAAGTTCGCCTAAACGATGGCACCTTTTCAAAATACTTTCAAAACCACACAAAAGCATAATTTTCAAACAAAAGCAAGTGATCTAACAAGTAAATAAGAGCCCATGGAAAACCATGGATGGAAAGGGTGCTAATACCTTCCCTTTTCATGATCTACCCCCCGAACTCAAGAAAACATCTCGAAAGGTCTTTCCTGTGCTTTTTCACCTTTTCTTATTGGATAAAAGAAAATTCGGTGGAGCCTCTTGCTAAACCGCAACATTCTGTGAACACAAACGCAAAACCCCAAGTCAGTTCTCCCACTGTATCATAGAACTGGCGACTCTGCTAGGGACATTTATCTAAAGTGGGGTTACCTTATGATTAGATCATATTTACTTGATTATATTGTTTGATTTGCTTGCTTTATATTTTGGTTCCTTGTTTGGGTTATTGTTAAAAAATCCTACACCCGGATTTGGGGACACCTTTTAGGTAAGTAGCAATAAACTGTGAGGGAATTGTGCGGGGTATACCGACACGGTTGAAGAAGTAGCTACGTTGATGTGGCAATTTGGTTGGTACCGGTAACCCTTGAGTCAATAAAGGAGAGTACGGGGCCGTCGCGTGGTGTCATAAAGCATCAACTGACCTTAGAACCTTACTTGACCAACTTGGCTATTAGGACGTAGTGAGATGACCGACTTTGGTGCAGTCCGAAGTTGGTTGATACTCGATGCTACACTCATTGAAGTTGGACTCTTGAGTTTTGTTTGGTTGCGAGTCAATCGCTTATTGAACAAAACTTGGGGGAAAGATCAGTGATATTGAGATCCCTTAGAACCCGGTTACTTTTAACTAGGACAGGTTAAGCCAACTAAAACTTCAAGAGGGTACTTACTTGAAACCTCATGCAAGCCTAAACCGAGGACTTGTTTGCTTTGTATATGCACTTGTACATAAACATCATAACATCATAACATCATAAACATCACTAACCATTTCAAGGATTTTTTGGATTTATCTTTGTTCTATTTTGTAGGACATGGCCTTCGCTCGTAGGAACACTATCCAAGTCAGTCTTGTGAGGGTACCTCCACAACTCAAGGATTTAGTATCAAGGGTCCCTGAAGATTCCCCGTTCACCAAAAGACATGGACAAATCCTTAGTTTGGTTACCTCAAGTATTGAAGAAGAGATGATAAAGGTGGTTGTCCAATTCTTCGACCCTTTGCATCATTGCTTCACTTTTCCTGATTACCAACTTGTGCCCACTTTGGAGGAATTTTCTCAACTCGTAGGGATCCCTATTCTCAATCAGTTACCTTTCAATGGTATCGAAATAGACCCCAAACCTGAGGAAATTGCTCGAGCTCTACATTAGCAACCATCTGACATAGTAGCAAATTGGGTAACAAGGAGTGGTGTTAAAGGGTTACTAGCAAAGTTTTTGTTGGAGAAGGCTCAAGAGTGTTGGAATATTTTGGATCTACAAGCCTTTGAGGAAGTTCTAGCTCTTCTCATCTATGGATTGGTACTATTTCCAAATCCTGACCAATTTATAGATGTGAATGCGATTAAGGTTTTCATATCTCGTAATCCGGTGCCTACGTTGCTTGGAGACATATTGCATTCTCTTCACTCTCGCACTTTGAAGAAAAGTGGGGCTTTGATGTGTTGCACTCCTCTGTTGGCAAGGTGGTTTATTTCGCACCCACCTCGATCAGTGGTGAAGAATAAACAAGGTATGAGATGGTCTAAAAGATTGATGTCACTTTCACATGTTGATATCCATTGGTATTATCGCTCCTTAGAAGACATTACCATCATTGACCGCTATGGGGAATTCCCTAATGTCCCTCTACTTGGCATTAGGGGGGGCATTACTTATAACCCGTGTTTAGCTTTGTGACAATTTGAATATGCTAGAAGAGATGGCCCTCATGAGGTACTCATACAAGGAATTGCATTTGACTACGAAAGCGATACCCAAGGTTACCGTCAAAGATTTATACGAGCTTGGGGTATGGTTAACAAAGTTGATAGCAAGACATTGGGGCGTAAGAATTCCATTCCTTTGGAACCTTATCTTAAATGGGTAAGGGCTCGCGCTCAAATTCTCAAGATGCCTTATGAAGCCGTCTTACCTGTTATCATGGATACAATAGTCGAGGGAGACATTCCACATACGATCCTCTATCCTGATATGCCTACTTCTCTTGAAGATTTTCAAAACGCTTGGATTCAGTTAAAAGGAGAGCGAGACACCTTCAAAGCTAAGTTCTAAAGCGAGAAGAAGATATTGGAGCTTACAAGGGAACTTCATGAAGAAAGGAGCTTAAACACCTACATTGCGCCAAAGAAGATGCGCATAACTTTGCTGTCTTAGGAGTTTACTTTAGGCTTATTTCTGTTGTTGTAAGCCCAAGAGGCATGTTTGTATTCAAATCATGATTTCTTTAATGCAAGTTAATGTTTGTTCACTCTTTGTCTATACAAATTTAAATTCTTTAAATCCTTGAAATCATTTGCATACTGCATATTAATGCATCATGACATGACAGGCGTCCGCATAACAGGTTTCCTTATCTCTCTGCTGTTTATTTCAGCAAGATGGATCTAGAGAAAACTGTGACAGAACTCCATGCTCAGAATTCTCAATTTCAGGAAGCTTTAATCGCCCTGGCCAAGGGGAAGCAGGATATAATGGCCTTGTTGGCGGCTAAAGAGAAGCCAAAGAAGAAAGCTCTGCTCAACATGGGTAAAAGGTTCAAAGAGACAATCCGTCAAATTCCAATAGAGGAAGATTCATCCGAAGAGGACGAGAACCAAATTGGTGAAGTCAAGAGTACTCAGGACGACTGTATCAATGACCAAGAATCTGATGATGATTATTTCAATGAATAATATCCACCCGCAGACATCAAATACAAGCAGCTAGAAGACAGATTGAAAGCAGTTGAAATCCAAGCTATTCCCGGTTTAAGTTTTGACGATTTGGGCTCAATCTCTGGAGTAGTCATTCCCCTCAAGTTCAAAATACTAACCTTCGCAAAATACGATGGGGTTTCTTGCCCAAAGCTCCATTTGAAGTCCTATGTGCGCAAGATACAACCGCACACGGCAGATAAAAAACTATGGATTCACTTTTTCCAAGAGAGTCTGGCTGGAACACAACTTGAATGGTTTTACCAGTTGGATGGCTCTCGCATCAATACTTGGGAGGGACTAGCTACTGCCATCTACCATCAATATCAGTACAACGCCGACTTGGCGCTGACGAGGGTTCAATTGCAAGGTTGGACATGGGGAAGGATGAAGGATTTAAGGAGTATGCGCAGAAGTGGAGAGACCTTGCAAGTAGGGTCAAACCTCCCTTAACTGATAGGGAACACATTGACATGTTCATGAGCACATTATCTGGTCCTTTCTTTAATCTGTTGGTTGGCTGCTCTTCTTCTGGTTTCACCGAATTAATCTTAACCGGTGAAAGAGTAGAAAGTGGCATTAAGAGTGGAAAGATCTCTGTGGCATCTACTTCCACTCCCAATCCTGTCAAGAAACCTTTTGCCGCGAAGAAAGAAGTTAATGCTCTGTATAGAGCAAAGGCCCGTACCAAAATGAATAATCATCCGTCTATCAATGCTATCCGAATATCCAATCCGACTGCTACTCAAAGACCATCCACCAATCATCAACGGGTTGAAGCTCCAAGAAGACAGTTCACGAGGTTAGGCATGTCATTATCTCAAGCCCTTCAACATCTGCTCAGGACCAATTTAGTGACATTGCGAGATCCTCCTGCCAATCCTGACACCTCGTCACCGAGATATAATCCAAATGCAAAATGTGCTTATCATTCAAATAGCCCAGGGAATGAGAGTGATCAGTGTTGGGCTCTGAAGAACAAAATCCAGGATTTAATTGACAACAAGACTATTGAATTTGATCCTCCTCCAACGCCAAATGTAATTACCGCTCCCATGCTGAATCACGACAAAGGTGTTAATGCCGTCGAAGATACAACTTTCATTGCCTCTGTCAAAGGGTTAACTACTCCATTGAACATAATCAAGAGCAATCTGTTGAAAGCTGGGACTTTCCCCGGCTGTGAAAAAGACTGTGTGGGTTGTATGAGACAATCTGATGGGTGTGAAAAACTGAGGAAAGGTATACAATGCCTAATGGATAGCCGCGGAATTCTATTCGAAAAGAATCCTGCCATAAAAAATTCAGTCGACAAAGCTGAAGACTTGGCCATCATAACAATTTCAAACAAACCTCTTAGGATCTCATCCAAAGGTCCTATCAGGATTTCAAACCAACTAATCATTGCTCCTCTCATAATCAGTGCTGCCGGACCCATTCCATACACCTATGATAAAGAGGTTCCATGGAATTATGGTGTCGATGTTTATTACCATGGGGTAAAACAAGATTCTTGGATTGATGATAATGAAGTAGGTGTTACTAATATCACTGGTTCTAGTAAAGTCATAAGAACAGGAAGAGTATTTTCCCCTGATATCTCACCACCAACCACTACCGTAGTTCCAATCCGCATAATCAACGGCAATGCTGGTGCCAGTACTAAAGGGAAAGAGAAAGAAAGTGAGCCTTCCAGAGAAGAGGCACTTGCTAAAAAGACTGTTATGGAAGAACCATCCACTCAAGAGATGGAGGAGATTCTGAAAATCATCAAGAAAAGCGACTTCAAAATAGTAGAGCAGTTGGGACAAACCCCTTCTAAAATATCAATGTTGTCCCTATTGCTATGTTACGACGCCCATGCACAAGCTCTGATTAAGTTCTTGAAAAAGGCTCACGTGCCTCAAGAAACCACAACCGACCAGTTTGAGAACTGCGTAGCAAGTCTGTCAACTGACAATGGTCTGGGTTTCTCCGATGCAGATTTAACCCCCATGGGAAAGAATCACAATAAAGCCTTGCATGTTTCTGTTGAATGTAAGGGGACCACTCTGGCACATGTTTTGGTGGACACAGGCTCATCTTTAAATGTGTTACCTAAAGGCGCTTTAGATCGGCTAGATTGTGAAGGTTTGGTTTTGAAGCCGAGTGACATTGTTGTAAGGGCATTCGATGGGTCGAAAAGGATGGTTCATAGAGAGGTGGATCTCCCAATTAATGTTGGTTCACATATTTTCAACTCCACATTCTACATAATGGACATACGGCCTGCGTATTATTGTTTGCTTGGGCGCCCATGGATCCATGGGGCATGTGCGGTCACTTCTACTCTCCACCAGAAGTTAAAATACCCAGTTCAAGGGAAGGTTGTCACTGTTTGCGGTGAAGAAGAATTTATGGTAAGCCACCTCACTTCTTTCAAGTACGTAGAAATGGAGGGCGAATTCATAGAGACTCCTTGCCAGACATTTGAAGTTGTGGCCACCACCAAAATATCCTCCGACACTCCAAAAGCCGATAAAGTTATTCCCAAGATGGTTTCTCTTAAGGATGCCCGTGCGGTGGTAGAAGAAGGAAACAATGAGATATAGGGTCAGCTCCCTAACATCCCATTCAAAGCAGATAAGTTTGGGATAAGTTTCACCTCCAAAGCTCAGAAATAAATTAGAGATGCTCGTACGGGAAAGTCGTCTCTCCACCTCAAGAGTCATGAAGTGAACACTGTAGAGGATTCTGATAATGAGTGTGCTTTTGAAGACTGGATCTACCCAACAACCGAAGGGAAGCCCAACAATTGGCATGCAAAGGACTTTGTGCCCGTCTCCTTCATTGAGGAGTAATCTACTTTTTTTTGCTTTTAATCAATTCAAGAACTCATTGTCTGTAATATTTTGATGTTGACTTTTAAGCCATGTGCCTAGCATGGGGCACTTTGGTTCTTTTGTCAATGGTTTTATATTTTGTTCATCTAATCATATGATCATTCAGTACATTAGACTCTTTTGCATTCAAATATTTGTGTTTATTGTCTTTCTTTTCTTTTAAATACATTTCCAAAAGATAGCCATGTATCTTACATGCACACACACACACACACACACTCTTGCAGGTCTACATCCACTCTGGATCTTATCACCGATAACTCTATTATTGCCAACTATGACTTTGAATGTCCCATCAACCAAGCCGAAGACGAAAGCGAGGAAGATTGTGACATACCAGGAGAACTAGCCATACTTCTGTTACAAGAGGAAAAGGCTATTCAACCACATGAAGAGTCAATTGAGGTTATCAACATGGGTACTGAGTCAAATAAGAAGGAAATCAGGATCGGTGCTAATTTAGAAAGCAGTGTCAAAAGCCGTTTGGTTCAGATGTTGCGCGATTATGTGGAAGTATTTGCTTGGTCGTATGAAGATATGCCTGGGTTGGATACAGACATTGTGGTTCATCGTCTGCCAACTAAAAAAGGCTGCCCTCCTGTTAAACAAAAAGTTCGTCGCATGAGACCTGACATGTCTGAAAAGATCAAAGCCGAAGTAATGAAACAGTTTGATGCAGGATTCCTAGCTGTAACATCCTATCCTCAATGGGTGGCTAATATAGTGCCAGTGCCAAAGAAAGACGGGAATGTTTGCATGTGCGTAGACTATAGGGATCTGAATAAGGCAAGCCCCAAGGATGATTTCCCTCTACCACACATTGACGTCTTAGTCGACAATACCGCTCAGCATATAGTCTTCTCATTCATGGACAGCTTCTCGGACTATAATCAAATAAAGATGGCTCCCGAAGATATGGAAAAAACTACTTTCGTTACACAATGGGGAACTTTCTTCTACAAGGTCATGCCGTTCAGATTAAAGAATGCAGGGGCAACATATCAAATGGCTATGGTGGCTTTATTTCATAACATGATTCATCATGAAATAGAGGTATATGTGGATGATATGATCGCTAGATCACAAACCGAAGAAGAAAATCTCGGTCACCTGCACAAACTATTTGAGAGACTGAAGAAATATAAACTGAGGTTAAACCCTAACAAGTGCACATTCGGAGTACACTCTGGAAAGCTTCTAGGATTTGTTGTCAGCAATAAAGGCATTGAAGTTGATCCTACCAAGATAAAGGCCATCCAAGAAATGTCAGCCCCTCATTCTGAAAAAGAAATCAGAGGATTCTTGGGTCGTCTCACCTACATTTCCCGTTTCATATCACACTTAACTGCTACCTGTGAGCCACTCTTCAAACTCTTGAAGAAAGATCAGGTAGTCAAATGGAACGAAGAATGCCAAATTGCCTTTGACAAAACCAAGGAATACTTGCAAGAACCTCATATTCTCATACCTCCGGTTGAAGGAAGACTGTTGATCATGTACTTAACAGTACTAGAGAATTCTATGGGGTGTGTTTTGGGCCAACATGACGAGTCTGGCCGAAAAAAGCATGTAATTTACTACCTAAGCAAAAAGTTTACCGACTATGAAACCAGATATTCACTGATCGAGAAAACTTGTTGTGCTTTAGTGTGGGATGCTCGCCGGCTAAGGCAATACATGTTGACTCATACCACTTTGTTGATTTCTAAGATGGATCCGATTAAGTACATCTTCGAAAAACCTGCCCTTTACGGATGAATAGCCAGATGGAAAATGATCTTGACTGAGTAAGACATTCAATACACAAATCAAAAAGCCATCAAAGGAAGTGTACTAGCAGATCATTTGGCCCATCAAGCTGTAGATGATTATCAGTCAATGAACTTCGAGTTCCCTGACGAGAATATTATGCTGGTAACCGACTGTGCAAAACCTAGACCGTATGACGGACCTGAACAAGGATCTCGATGGACTATGGTATTCGATGGGGCTTCCAACGCCTTAGGTAACGGAATTGGTGATGTGATCATCTCTCCTGAAGGATGCCACACTCCTTTTACCGCTAGACTATACTTCGATTGTACAAATAATATGGCCGAGCATGAAGCATGCATCTTAGGTCTAAGAGCTGCTATTGACTTAAGGATCAAGCATTTGGATGTGTTTGGAGATTCCGCTTTGGTGTCAGCCAAGTAAAAGGAGATTGGGACACTAAACACCCTAATCTTATCCCTTACAAAGAAATTGTGCTATCCCTAATTCCTCACTTCGAAGAGATCACTTTTGAACATTTCCATAGGGAAGAAAACCAGTTGGGTGATGCTCTGGCAACCATGTCCTCAATGTTCAAAGTCAGATGGGACAATGAAGCCCCTATGATTACAATTGAAAGATTTGATGAACCTGCGCATTGCTATGAGCTTGACACCGATACGGAAAAGCCGTGGTACCATGAGGTAATGAGATACCTTGAAGCGCAAGAGTATCCAGAGGGAGCATCTATCAATGACATAAAGTTCTTACGATGATTTGCAGCCGAATTCTTTCTAAGTAATGGGATATTATACAAGCACAACCACAATTCAACTCTACTCCGATGTGTGGATAAGAGGGAGGCAGAGGAAATCATGGAAGACATGCACGATGGCCTTTTCGGTACTCACTCAACTGGGCATACAATGGCTAAGAAAATCTTAAGAGCTGGCTACTATTGGTCAACGATGGAGACAGATTGCCATCAACATTCAAGAACTTGCCACAAATGTCAAATCTACGCTGACAAGGTCCATGTACCTCCAATCCCTCTGAATGTCATGACCTCTCCGTGACCATTTGCAATATGGGGTATCGACATGATCGGAGAGATCAAGCCCACAGCTTCCAACGGACACCGCTTTATTCTTGTTGCTATCGACTATTTCACCAAATGGGTCGAAGCCACCTCATTTGCCTCAGTCACCAAGAACGTGGTAGCCAGATTCATCAGACACAATCTCATCTGTCATTATGGTATCCCCGAAAGGATTATCACCGATAATGGGACTAACCTCAACAATGCCATGATCAGGGAATTGTGCACTCAATTTAAGATCAAGCATCACAATTCTTCTCCGTATAGACTGAAAATGAATGGTGCAGTCGAATCATCCAACAAAAATATCAAGAAGATTGTGCAGAAAATGGTAGTAACCTATAAAGATTGGCATGAGATGCTACCATTTGCTCTACATGGTTACCGTACTTCAGCTAGAACATCAACTGGGGAAACTCCCTTCTCTCTAGTCTATGGCATGGAAGCCGTTTTGCCAATGGAAGTTCAAATTCCCTTGCTGAGGATTATGATTGAGGCAGGCCTAAGTAAAGACGAATGGATTCAAACGAGATTGGATCAGCTGAACTTGATCGATGAAAAACGATTAGCTGCTATTTGCCATGGTCAGACGTATCAAAAACGGATGATCAAAGCTTTCAACAAAAAGGTCAAGCCTCGAGTATATCAAGTTGGTGACCTGGTGATAAAACGCATCATTTTACCACAAGGTGACCCCAGAGGAAAATGAACCCCCACCTATGAAGGGCCGTTTGTTGTCAAAAGAATTTTCTCTGGCGGTGCCATGATACTGACCACCATGGATGGCAAAGATTTCCCACATCCTATAAACGCGGACATAGTTAAAAATTACTACACATAAGAGACCCGTTTGGTTGACACACCTAAGCAAAATCAGGGCATCCCGGCAAACCAAAAGGTTTGGGCAAAAATTAGGGATATATACAAAAGATTATACACCCGACAAGTTGAAAACCCGAAAGGGTGACTTGGGCAAGAAAGGGTATCCTGGTGGACCGAAAACCCGAAAGGGCGGTTCAGGCAAAAATTAAGGATTAAAAGCGTACGACTATGTCCCGTAAAATCAACGCGGTCAACACTATCACCAAGGTCCAAGTTCAAATGGTCCAGGATCAATCCAATCAACTTCGATCAACGACAAGGGACATTCAAAGACACTGGGACAATAGTAGAGCTGAAAGGCAATGAGTTCATTTCACATGGCTATTTGTTTTTCATTCTCAATTTTCTTTTCGACGATTTCCTCTTACTAGGATTTCCGTCTCTATGTACAAAACGCCTGTTCATGGGAAAAATATCAATACAAATACACTTTGAAGTGCAAAATTGTCTGTCTCTGTTTTGAATGCAAATTTGTCCAATGACTAAAATTGAATGAATATATGCATATGAACATAATTAAAGCTATTTAGCACATGTGTCCTGCCAAGCAGCAGCCTCAACAGGGAATCTGTGCACAACTGCAGTAAGCATTCCTTTAATGAATGTGAAGTAGCCCCACAGAGTTATCTCACCATCATTATCCCCACCGGGGCGTTGGCAATAAACCTTTCCCCAACGGAGTTGCCCGCAAAATATCCTTGCACGGGACGATCCTTGGCCAGAGTCTCAATCTCTTGATAGCTTTTTTCCAGCTAAAGCCTAGGAGATCTCTTCTTAAAGGGAATCCATATCCTCAGCAGATTTTATTCCCCACAGAGTCATCTCATCATTATTATCCCTATCAGAACAACCCCAATGCAACCTTTCCCCAGCGGAATTGCCTACAAAAATTTCTTCATAAAGGATAAACCCCCTGCCAGAGCCTCAATCTCTCGACAACTTCTACAAATTTGAAGCCTAGAGGTATCTGTCTAAAAGAAATTCATCTCCTCAGCAGGTTTATTTCCCCAACAGAGTTATTTCCCCGGGCCAAGTGCAAATTCCTCAACGTACAAGACACCCCGATTTCCCCAGTCGAGTAAGCACTCCCCGTTGAGTCCAAAATTACCCAGATAATCCCATCATCCCCAGTGGAGTATATCTCCCAACCAGGGTCTTCTGTCCCCAATGGAGTATATCTCCCAACCAGGAGTTTTTATCCCCAGTGGAGTATATCTCCCAACCAGGAGTTTTTATCCCCAGTAGAGTGTATCTTCCAACCGAGATTTTATTCTCCAAGCTGAGTCCAGCTGAATAAACACTCCCCACTGAGTCCATCTTCCCCAGCAGAGTATATCTTCCAACCAAGATTCTATTCCCCCAGCGGAGTATAAATCCCTCAACGGAACCCAAATTCCCCATTTGAGTTTGAATCGCCCAATTGAGTACATCTTTTCCCACCAAGGTTATTTTCTCCAAAACAGAATCTATCCTCCCCAGATGAGTCCATCATCCCCAGCTGAGTATATCCTCCCCAAGATAAGTCGGCCTCGCCTGACTGAGTCTATACTCTCCAATTAGAATTTTCCCTTCAAATGACTGCAAATCACAGGGCCACAACCCCTAATCCCTAGTAAAGTCTTCAACAAAGCCTTTATTGTTACCAAGAAATGATATGAAGCCTGGATCCGACCAGATATTAGCATAATTTTCAAGTTATACTGAAGCCTGAACTCGACCAGATAACAGTTTGACTTCTTCAATTTCTGAAGCCTGGACCCGACCAGATAACAATTTGATTTCTTCGATTACTGAAGCCTAGACCCGACCAGATAATAGTTTGACTTCTTGAGTTACTGAAGCCTGGATCCGACCAGATAACAGTTGATCTCATTTCTCAAAAAGCTATGAAACCTGGACACGAACAACCCAAATCTTCAAAAATATAGAAGAACCTAAACTTAATCCTACCAAGGTTTTAACTACTTGTTCTCAGTAGAGTTGCCTCTTTATTCCCCGACAAAGGACTCAGAAACCTGGATCCTGTTGTACCCCAAATTTTGACCTAAGATACCATCTCCCATCTGCATCATTACATTGCAAGCGTTTTGAGCTATTGATTTTAAAATTCCTAACTTTTTCAAGTCGAGAACTGTTTATTTTTTGAACGCTAAGTTTATTAACTGATCAGACAATGTTTATTAATTATTTATTATCTTAAATTTAAATAATTGGAATTTATTTTCAGTTATTATATAATTTAAAGATTTATAAATAATAAAGTAAATATTTGAAAAGAGGTATATTAATTGATCAAACGATGTTATTTAATTATTTATTGTTCTAGGTTTAAATAATTGAAATTTTATTTTCAGTTATTATAATTTAGAAGAACTATAAATAATGAAATAATTAATCGAAGAGAAGTTGATTGGTCATTGATGTTTATTTAATTGTTTATTATTCTAAATTTAAGTAATTGAAATTTATTTTCAGTTATTATATAATTTAAAGAATTATAAACGGTAAAATAAACAATTGGAAAGGAAAAGAATTAATTGGTAAATAATAGAATTTTTTATTCATCTTTATTCTAATTATTACAATTGTTGTTTAAATACTATTGTACAAAGTATTTATAATGACAATTACATAAAAAGTTTAAAATGAAATAAAAACTATCCTATTTTTTTCCTAAGTTCTAAAATCTTCATTTTTCATCCAATACTTCTTTGATTAATCATTTGATTTTACCTGCAAAAATTAAAAGAAAAAAGTCAGAAATAAATAAATAATTAAAAGCAAAAAAATTAATTTTAAGCGTTCATCATTAAAAGCAAACGGCTGGAATTAGTTTTTACCCTTTTTGCAAATCACGGGATTTCTCCCGGTTCACAAAAAGGGATGAATTTTTAATTGATAAAAATGAATGCACAATTTAAAAACATGCACAAATCATTTTCTTGTCAAAATAGCACATTTCAAAATCAATTGCACATTTTATTTGAAAAGTGCATAATCCAAAAACAATTACACAAATTCATTCTTGTCAAAGCTGCATTGTCAAAGCATACAAAACAGCATATACATTTTCACAAGACAACATTCCAACGTAAACTACCCAAAGGTAGGAAGAAGTCAAAATAAAATAGGCTCCCATGCAAGACAAAGAGAAGCAAATGTGCAGTTTAAAACAATTTTTGCAAGCAATGTATTTCCATTTTACATCATTTTCCAGCATGCTCTTTCAGAACAAATACAGTACAGTACATCATTTTAATGTATCAAATGTACTAAGAGAGAGAAGAGAGGAAGTAGTGTGGTTTTACAGGTTTTGGTTTAGGCAGAAAAGGATAACAAACAAACTGCAGTAACACAGTCAATAAGAAAAGAAAGCATAAAAAGGGAATGTGGACAGAACTGATAAAACAGTATGGTGCAGAGTATCAAGAAAGATACCAATGCATACAACCTGTAACGTAAACCTTAGGGATAGGAAGGCCAAAATATATAACACAACAAACTCCTTCAAACGTTCAAGGGTGGATAACCTGCTTGAAGCCTCCAAAACCGAAAACCTTCAAACACTAAAAGTTGTCAAACATATACAAACCAAGGCAAAAAGTCCCAAGTCCAATATCAAAAACCTATTCAATCTGATAAACCAAAACCAGTATACATAAAACCTGCATAAAACCAGTAAAAGCCATGGCTTAAACCATAAAACCTTTTCAAACTCTCCAACCTTATGTCCTAAACCATCAAACCAACATGGCCTAAACCATAAAGAACCTGCTATCTCATAAACCACCAACCTGTTCCATAACCTGTTAAACACAACCTTATGGCCTAAAAACCATTAACCTGCATAAACCAGTAACCATAAACCAGAACAACCTTAGGCCACAAACTAAAAACCTGTCAAGCCTCCCCAAACCAGTAAAGCCTTACAACCAAGAACACCTTCAACCTTAAACCAAAAGCAAAAAAAAACAGAATTTGTTGAAGGCCTCAGATACATCATCATGGGCTAACACCAAGAGGCAACAAAATCACAGCAAAAGAAGAAGAGAGAAAATTATTCAAAGACAGCAAAAGGCATCAACACTATCAAACCATTTCAACATGTTCCAAGGCAACAGTAAAGCATTCAAGGCATCCAGGCAACCAAACCCAACATACAGAAGCGATTAAAGGAGAAGAAGGAAAAGCCTCACAGATATTCATCATAGGCGACAGTTAAGCAAAACAAGGCAAAGGCAGAAGAGAAGAATATATTGCACAGAGGTTTTCAAGTCATCATCAAACTTAAGCAATAAGAAGACAAACCAGGCAACTGAAGCAAGCTCACGGTGTCAACCTTCCTCGCCCCGGCCTCCTAGCTCGCCCCCAACCCTCCTTCCTCCATCTCCGAAGGTAACGCATTTCTCCCAAATTTTTTTCTGTCAAATACCTCAAACAACCATTGCAATAGAGAATAAGAATCAGAAATGGATAAAAGAATCATAAACATGCAAAATTATAACAAAACTCTAAACGAATAAGAAAACGATTTGTACTGTAAATCCGTCGCCATAACGCTGTCGTTGGAGGGAAGAAGAAGTGGAGGAAGCTGGTGGCCATTGGGCAAGGGAGTTCAGGCGAGGGCATGAGAAAATATGAGGACGAATCAAGAAGAAGACGATACGAACAAACAAGCAAGCGCCGCTCTGCCAAAACCTTGTGAACCCTAATCCCAAACTAAACATTTGTTTAACCTCTAAAACCAATCAATAATGTATGGGCCTTAACCCTGTCCCCTTAGCCAAGGACCAACGATTTTCTTGAAACAGCCCCCATCTCTGTTTCTAATTGGCCCCCTTTAAAACCTTTTAGCCCATATGTTTAGTTTATGTCTCACCCCTTTATTTCTAAATACACCTTTTTTCTATTTTAGTTTTTTAGAACTTTATTGATTTAGTTAATTATTAGAGTTAATCAAAATGAGAGGTATAATTTAATTAAAACTTTTTTTTTATAATGGGATCATTTTATTAGTTTAACATTAGGTTTAATCTAGAAATGTTAGTATTTTTTATTAGGTTTAGTTAAATAACTTTTAAAGTTTAATTTAGTTTAGATTTATTTATCAAGTATTACTTTATATTAATGCCAAAAATACCTAAAAATATTAATATTACAAAAACATAAAAATTAAAACTTAAAAAACATTTTATTTAATTATTTCCCTCGCTTTAGTTAATATTAATACAAAAAATATAAAAAAAAATAGAATTTAAGAATTAAAACATTTTATTTTTCTTTAAATTAATTCTCATGCTTTGTCTACATAAAAAAATGCATAAAAAATGAAAACTATTAAAATATTTTCTTTTCATTAATATTAAACAAAAATATAAAAAATGCATGTTCGCACCATTTAGTCTATTATTTAATTGTTGCTATTTAATCATTATCCGCATAATTTTCTATTTAATTATTTCATATTTACTTGCTTATTCCGTTTACGTCTAAATCCAAGGGAAAAACGATTAAATTTGTTGACTTCATATCCTCAAGTCCGATCACGCGAATATTTTTTGCATTTCATTAAAGCTTAAGACAATTTTCCCCCCAAAACTCAATCTTTTCAAAACTCATACCTTTTAAGCAAAAACTTCGACATTAGGTCGTCGTATCTTCAAAAAACCGTCCGTACCCCTTTTCGGCCAAAACAATTTTTTTTTTAATCAAACGATCAATTTCAATAAACAGATATTTCAAAAGGTTCCTATAGAGTACTATAGATACATTGGGTGCTAATACCTTCCCACTGTATAACCAACCCCCGAACCATAGATCTTTTCAAAAACGCCTTGTATTTTATTACTTTTAAAAAGTATTATTTTACATTGCATATTTAGGGTTTTATTTCGCTCTTTCCCCTTTTCCCTTGGAAATAATAAAGCGCGGTGGCGACTCTTGCTTTTGTGAGACGAATTAATCAATAATTCAATCTCCGATTTACCCCGCTACATTTTTTATCGCTACAGAATTGGCGACTCTGCTGGGGAACATATTGACCTTTTGCTGGTCCATCCCTAAGTGGGTTAAGCCTAATTTGTCTTATCTGTTTTATTATTATTTGATTTGTTTGATTATGTGTTTAAATTGGGGTTGTTTGGGTTTTTTGCAAAGGACGAATCCTATACCCAGATTAAGTTACACTTAAGGAATAGGACGGGCGGTACAGTCATGTTAACTTTGAGGGAGTAATCCCGAAGAAGGAGGCATGAGATCCCCCACTCAATGGAAGGCCCTCTTGAACTTAATATTTGTTTACCGAGTAATCGGGAAGAAATTATTATTTTCGACCTAGGAGCCAGAGAAATTGAGGACCGTAGAACCCTAACCCATCTTGGCCTTTTTAGGTGTAGCGCGGAGACTATAACGGAGTAATTCGGAAGTAGTTGTTACGCGATGCTACGCTCGGACGAGTTTCTCTTGAGAATATTGCTAATTATTGAGTAATCAAGACGTTGGTAATATCCGAAGGAGGAATGTAGACTCTGGGAACTCTTAGAACCTTGTCTTGCAGGTGATTGAACCGATAATACATACCTTTGGGTGGGCTTTACCCTCGACTCCATGTCGAACGTTGAACCTTTGAACCCCATGTTTGTGAACTTGTGTGTGACTGTTGCATTATCATTCATTCATGCATTCATCAACATCTTTGTAAAAAAACTTGTTTTTCAAGGAACTTAGGAATGATTTTCGCAGACATCTCAGCTATTATGGAATTTGGAAGGAGAAACACTCGGAGTTTTAGTTTTAAGGAGCCCGAGATTGAAGAACTGAAGAGTTTGATTCCTAAGATCGAGAACCCGACGGATTTTCAGAGAAAGTATGGGTCCATCATACCTCTCATGAAGCGTAAGATGAAGGAAGGCATCCTTAGTACGTTGGTCCAATTCTACGATCCTTTGTACCGATGTTTCACCTTTCCGGATTACCAGTTGATGCCCACCTTAGAAGAGTATTCCTACATACTTGGTTTACCGATCACCGACTGTGTTCCTTTTTCTGGCTTAGAGGAGGAGCCCAAATCTCACGAGATAGCGACCATCACCCACTTGAAGAAGTCAGAGATAGAGGAGAACATGACTACAAAAGAGGGAATCCGAGGTTTGTCTGCGCAGTTTTTGTTGAAGAAAGCTCATCATTTCGCTGAGATAGAAGATACTATTGCCTTTGAGGACGTGTTTGCTTTACTCGCTTATGGTCTATTCTTGTTCCCTAACGTTGATAAGTTTGTGGATATCAACGCCATCAGAATCTTCTTGATTGGAAATCCGGTCCCTACGCTGCTAGGAGATACCTACTACTCCATCCATCTTCGAAACTCTTATCAAGGAGGAATGATTATTTGTTGTGCACTATTGCTGTATCAGTGGTATGTTTCTCATCTACCTGAGTCTGATGTTTTCTGGGATCTCGAGAAGGAGCCGCGATGGGCGCCAAAGATTATGGCTCTCACTCATTTCAACATTGATTGGTATAATCGAGTTTACTATGACGTGAAGATCATCGATAGCTGTGGCGCTTTTCCTAACGTGCCTCTTCTCGGTACGAGAGGTGGAATTAACTATAACCCTGTTCTTGCGCGCCGTCAGTTTGGATACCCGATGAGGGACAAGCCGAACAACATCCATGTGAGTGGTTTCTTTCTACAGGAAGGACAAGATCACCAGACAGCTAAGAGGGAGATCGAAGGAGCTTGGCGCCACATCCATAGGAAAGGGAGAGATATGTTAGGACATAGGGGTGCCGTTTCTTTGGAACCTTACCTACAATGGGTCCACGCTAGGGCTTGTGCTCTCAAGATGCCCTATAAACCTGAGAAACCTTTATTCCCTACCGTTGCATCGTCATCTGTTGTTATCCCTATCGAGAATATAGGAGAATACCAAGGAAATCTGGCTAGGATGAAGTCCGAGAGGGATGCTTGGAAAGAAAAGTATAATATGTCTGAATATGAGAATCGAGTCCTGGCTCGACAGCTAAAGGATAAGGAGGAGTTGTTGTTTATTCAAGACAGCTAGTTTATTGATCATGATGAGAAGCTTCGTCAAAAGGATGCGTTACTGAAGAAGTATGCTAGTGAAAGGAAGAGAAAGAAGGAAGGTTCGGTAAGCGTTGCTCTTGTTCCTAATCCGCAAAAGGAAATCATTGATCGACTGGTAGCTGAGAAGAAAGAGATGGAAAACTTTTATGAAGAGAAGATCAGGAAGCTCCAGTTACAGTTGGTGTTTGGTCCTTCATCTGTTGATTCTGAGTGATCTTTAGCTTTTAGTTTTATTTTATTGATGTCATTTTGTAAAACTTTGTAAAAGGGCTTCATGTTCCGAAGTTGTAATTTACTGCTTTTATTATGGACTTCATGTCCCAAAGTTGTAATTTATTGCGTTATTACGGGCTTCATGTTCCAAAGTTGTAGTTTACTGCTTTTATTATTGGGTTGTTATCCCAAGGTTGTAATTCATTGTTTTGTTATTCCAAAGTTGTAAGTTGTAATTTACCGCTTTTGATTAATGGATTGAGTTTTTGTTCTTCCAAATTCCTTTACCATTGATGTGTGCAAAATTATTGAAGTTCCTTGAAAAAATATTAAAATGAATCATCATTTGCATCACACATCATGCATCATTCAACATTCCACTTCACATGTTTTCTAGAGTCTTATCCTTGTTTCTTTTTCCACTCCAAAGGTTGTCAAGCTGTCTCATCGATACGATACTCGAGCCAATCGTCAGAGGAAAATGGAAGATCTGGAACAGGAAAATCATGAGCTTCGTGGGGAAGTTGCTACCCTTCGTATCGAGATGGAAAAGTTAACTGCGTTAGTGGAAAGTTTGGTGGCTGTTCAGAATCAGCCATCGACTACAGCTGCTGAGACTCAGACTTCAACTACTGTGGTTTCCGAGATTGTCACCGTTCCAACATCTGTGACTCAAATCAACTCTCCGCTTCAACATCAGATGCCGAAAGGTTTTCCGTGGGGAATGCCTTACAACTTTGTGCCAGAGGGGTATCAGCCTGTCGTACAACCTTTGTTTCAACCTGCTTTGTCTCCTCCTTAACCAGAGACAACTTCCATGCCGCCGGTAATCCCGTCTGTAACACCTTTTCCGCAACCGGTGATGACAACTGTCGCTCCTGTGATTCACTCCGTGCCATACTTGAATGAACCTACTTATCCTGCCGAGCCTGCTGAATGTTTGGGTCTTTTTGATAGAATGGAAGAATTTCAAGATCAGTTCCAAGAAATGCAGAAGGAGCTCAGAGCGTTAAAGGGGAAGGATTTGTTTGGGAAGAACACGCATGACCTTTGTTTAGTTCCGAATGTCAAGATTCCAGCAAAATTCAAAGTGCCAGACTTTGAGAGATATAAGGGTGATTCGTGTCCTCGAAGTCACTTGACTATGTACGTGAGAAAGATGTCTACATATTCCGATGATCATGACTTGTTGATTCACTATTTTCAAGACAGTTTGACGGGTGCTGCTCTAAAGTGGTATATGGGTTTAGACAGCATTCGGATCCGCAACTTCAACGATCTTAGCGAAGCCTTTGTTCACCAGTATAAGTATAACGTTGACATGGCACCGGACAGGGATCAACTTCGGGCGATGTCGCAGAGGGACAGAGAATCTTTTAAGGAATACGCCCAGAGGTGGCGTGAAATTGCTGCTCAAATCTATCCACCTCTTGAAAAGAAAGAGATGACGAAGATATTCTTGAAGACTTTAGGTTCCTTTTACTATGAAAGAATGGTTGCCAGTGCACCCAGTGACTTCACCGAAATGGTAAGCATGGGCATGCGATTGGAGGAAGGGATTCGAGAAGGGCGTTTGGTTAAAGAAGGAAGTTCGTCTAGCAGTACTAAGAAGTTTGGAAGTGTTTTCCCGAAAAGAAAAGAACATGATGTCAGCGCATTGTTCCCAGGGAGACCAAGGAGAGGTTACTCGCACGTTGCGGCAGTCACTCCGGCTGTCCGCCCAGCTTTGATGACCCCAGTTCATCAAACCCCACCAACTCAACAACGGCCATTTCAGCAGCAGCCTCGACAACAGGCTTATCCATTCAACAATCAGAATCGTTCACCAAGGAAGCCGCAGTTCGATGCCATTCCTATGACTTATACTGAATTATTCCCTGCTCTTATCAGAAAGAATCTCATAACGACGAAGCCTCCTCCTGTCGCACCGAATAGTACTTCTCCGTGGTACAAGGCGGATCAGTTTTGTGAATATCATCAAGGGTCACCGGGGCACAACCTTGAAAACTGTTTTGCTTTGAAGGCGGACGTGCAGAGATTGATTAAGAATGGTATCTTGTCTTTCAAGGATGTTAATCCGAATGTTAGAGATAATCCTTTGCCTCGACATGGGGCAGCTTCAGTGAATATGGTGGAAGTTTGTCCGGGAAAGTTTCGAGTTTTTCAAGTTGAACACATAAGAGAGTCGTTGATCAGGTTACATCAGAGTTTGATAAGACTTGCCTTTGTTAGGCATCAGCATGATTATGATGTTTGTGAATTTTGTTCAAGAGAGGTTGATTGCCCTATTGTGAAGGAGGATATTCAAAAGTTGTTAGACCAGAGAGTTATCACTATTACATATGACAGAGATCCGGAGGATGAAGTGAATGTTATAATACCACAATTCAATTTGCCTGAATCAGTAGAGATCGTTTGTGACAGTCAGACTGCACCTGTTTCTCCTTTGACCATTTATCCACCTGGTCCTGTGCCTTACAACTCAGACCAAGCTGTACCGTATAAGTATAATGCCACAATGATTGAGAATGGGGTAGAAGTCCCTATACCGACAAGGCCGTCTTTTGTTAACATTGCTGATGTGAGTAGAGTTACGAGAAGTGGACGTGTATTTGCAGCAGTACCTTTGAAGAGACCGGAAATTCAAGTTAGGAGACCTATACCGGCAGAAATTCCAGCGAGAAATGTTGAACCAAGGGTTGAGATAGGCCGATCTAGTGAACCTATCCCTCGCCCTGAGGAGGATGAGATCTTGAAGCTTATCAAGAGAAGTGAATATAAGATTGTGGATCAACTATTTCAAACTCCTTCCAAGATTTCTTTGCTTGCTTTACTGAGAGATTCTGGTGCCCATATAGAAGCTTTGATTAAGGTCTTGGACCAGGCGTTCGTGGATCATGATGTGACGGTTGACCAATTTGATGGAATTGTGGGAAATATTACTTCGCGTAACAATCTTGGTTTCAGTGATGAAGAGCTCCCGGAGGAGGGAAGGAACCATAATATGGCTTTGCATATCTCAATAAGTTGTGGAAATGATACTTTATCAAGCGTGTTGGTAGATACAGGTTCGTCGTTAAATGTGATGCCCAAAACTACATTGTCTCGACTCTCATATCAAGGTGCTCCCATGAGACCTAGTGGAGTAATTGTTAAAGCGTTTGATGGTTCCAGGAAGACTGTCATTGGTGAAGTGGATCTTCCTATAGTGATTGGTCCTCATACTTTTCAGATTACTTTTCAAGTAATGGATATTTGTGCTGCCTACAGTTGCCTATTGGGTCGTCGATGGATCCATGATGCAGGGGCAGTCACTTCCATGCTCCATCAGAGATTGAAGTTCGTGAGGCATGGAAAGCTGGTAATGATCGGTGGAGAGCAGGCTATGGTGGTAAGCCATTTATCATCCTTCTCTTTTATTGATGCTGATGAGGATGTTGGAACCCAGTTCCAAGGTCTATCTGTTGCTAAGAATGAAGTGAAGAAGCAAGGGACGTCTATCTCTTCTTTTGAGGATGCGCGACGAGTGGTTGAAAGTGGTTCGGCTGAAGGTTGGGGCCAGGTGCTGACTTTGCCCGAGAACAAGTCTGGAGAAGGTCTTGGTTTTCGTCCCGTGTCTGCAAGAGTCAAGCAAGAAGTGGTTACTCGTCCAATTCAAGAGGTTTTCCGAAGTGCAGGTTTTATCCACCCGACTCCTCCTGAGGTTGATGCTATCATAGGGGACGATTCCGAAGAGGATTTACCCGATTTTGTGACGCCTGGATTGGCTTGCCAAAACTGGATAGCTGTTGACGTTCCTGTTATGATGCACATTTCCGAGTAATGTTTTGTTTTGTTTTTTTGAAAACTTTCGCTATGCCCAAGGCGAAAAGTATTTTGTTTCGGGCTATGATAAAAATAAATCCTTTTGCTCTGCCCAAGGCAAAAGAGAAATGTCTGGGCCCTTTGTTTCAAGTATTTCCCTTCAATGAATAAAATTGTTATTTTGTCCACTACTGTTTTATTTTTCACTTTTTCTGGGAAATAGTAATGAAAATTAATTGGTAGTAATAGGAAAATATAATAATATTTTATTTCATTTGTACAACATTCATATTAATCGATTTCTAAAATAAAGCATAATCATATGTGCAGATTAATCCATGACTTAACCATTGAAAACAATGATCCTATGCCCTCTCCCAACTTTGAATTCCCTGTGTTCAGAGCCGAAGAAGAGGATAGTGAAGAGATTCCTGTTGAAATTTCCCGTTTGCTTGAGCATGATGAGAAGATTATTCAGCCATTTGAAGAACCTGTAGAGTTGATCAATTTGGGTGATGAAGAAGATAAAAAGGAAGTCAAAGTCGGAGCATTGCTTATCCCAGAGGTCAAAGAGAAAATGTTGGAGCTTCTCATAGAGTATGTTGATGTGTTTGCTTGGTCCTACCAAGATATTCCAGGTTTGGACAACGATATTGTGGAGCATCGTTTACCGCTGAGACCTGAATGTCCGCCGATTAAGCAGAAGTTGAGAAGGACTTGTCCCGATATGGCTGACAAGATCAAAGAAGAAGTTCAAAAGCAGATTAATTCAGGTTTCCTTGTTACATCGGTCTATCCTCAATGGTTAGGCAATATAGTGCCTGTTGCAAAGAAAGATGGCAAGGTTCGGATGTGTGTAGACTATAGAGATCTGAACAGAGCTAGCCCAAAGGATGACTTCCCATTACCGCACATTGACGTATTGGTCGACAGTACCGCCAAGTTCAAAGTCTTTTCTTTCATGGATGGTTTCTCTGGTTACAATCAAATCAAAATGACACCAGAAGATATGGAGAAGACAGCTTTCATTACACCTTGGGGAACATTTTGCTATCGGGTTATGCCGTTTGGTTTGAGGAATGCTGGCGCAACCAAAGGGCCATGACTGCTTTGTTCCATGACATGATGCATAAAGAGATAGAAGTGTACGTGGATGACATGATTGCCAAATCACAGACTGAAGAAGATCACTTGGAGCATTTATTGAAGCTATTCCAGCGTTTGAGAAAGTATAAACTCCGTCTGAATCCCAACAAGTGCACTTTTGGTGTTCGTTCTGGAAGACTTCTGGGTTTCATTGTCAGTCAGAAAGGTATTGAGGTAGATCCTGATAAAGTCAAAGCTATTCGGGAAATGCCCGCACCCAAGATGGAAAAACAAGTAAGAGGATTCCTTGGGAGACTGAACTATATTTCTAGATTTATATCTCATATGACTGCTACCTGTGGGCCGATTTTCAAGCTTCTCCGAAAGAACCAAGGATGTGTGTGGACAGAAGATTGTCAGAGAGCTTTTGATAGCATCAAAGAATATTTGCTTGAACCTCCCATTTTGATTCCTCCGGTGGAAGGAAGACCTTTGATTATGTACCTGACTATATTGGAAGATTCCATGGGATGTGTGCTTGGTCAACAAGATGAAACTGGAAGAAAGGAACATGCTGTATATTATCTGAGTAAGAAATTCACAGACTGTGAATCTCGATACTCATTGCTTGAGAAAACCTGTTGTGCTTTAGCTTGGGCTGCTCGCCGTCTGCGCCAGTATATGATTAACCACACCACTTGGTTGATCTCCAAAATGGATCCGATTAAATATATCTTTGAGAAGTCCGCCTTATCTGGAAGAATAGCCCGTTGGCAGATGTTGTTATCTGAATATGACATTGAGTATCACACTCAGAAAGCAATCAAAGGGAGTATTTTAGCCGACCATTTGGCTCACCAACCAATTGACGATTATCAATCCATCAAGTTTGATTTCCCAGATGAAGATGTTATGTACCTGAAAGCTAAAGATTGTGAAGAGCCGTTACCTGAAGAAGGACCTGATCCCGAATCGCATTGGGATTTGATATTTGACGGAGCTATGAACTCTTATGGAAATGGAATTGGGGCAATCATCGTCACTCCCCGAGGTACTCATATCCCGTTCACGGCGAGATTGAAGTTTGACTGCACGAATAACATGGATGAATATGAGGCATGTATTATGGGTCTCGAAGAAGCAGTGGATCTAAGGATTAAGATTCTTGATATTTACGGAGATTCGACTTTGGTAATTAATAAAATCAAAGGAGAATGGGAGACTCGTCATCCTGGTTTGATCCCTTACAGAGATTATGCTAGAAGGTTGTTAACTTTCTTCAACAAAGTGGAATTACATCATATCCCTAGAGATGAGAACCAAATGGCCGATGCTTTGGCTACTTTGTCTTCAATGTTTCAAGTGAATGGTTGGAACGACGTGCCTACCATCCGGGTTATGCGCCTCGATAGACCTGCTCATGTGTTCTCGGTAGAAGAGGTCACCGACGACAAACCGTGGTTCTATGACATTAAACGTGTTCTTCAAACTCAAGAGTATCCGCCTGGGGCATCCAATAAAGAAAGGAAGACATTGAGAAGATTAGAAAGCAGTTTCTTCCTCAATGAAGAGGTTTTGTATAAGAGGAATTACGACATGGTCTTGCTCAGATGTGTAGACAGACGTGAAGAAGACATGCTAATGCAAGAAGTACATGAAGGATCCTTTGGCACTCATGCCAACGGACATGCAATGGCTAGAAAGATGTTGAGAGCTGGTTACTATTGGATGACAATGGAATCTGATTGCTGCAAATATGTGAAGAAATGTCATAAATGCCAGATTTATGCGGACAAGATACATGTGCCACCGACCCTCCTCAACGTTATCTCTTCACCTTGGCCTTTCTCTATGTGGGGCATTGATATGATTGGAATGATTGAACCCAAAGCTTCAAATGGTCATCGTTTCATCTTGGTAGCGATCGATTATTTTACTAAATGGGTGGAAGCAGCATCTTATGCTAATGTAACCAGACAGGTGGTAGTCAGATTTATCAAGAATCAGATCATTTGTCGATACGGTATCCCGAGCAAGATTATCACTGATAATGGTTCGAATTTGAATAACAAGATGATGAGAGAGCTTTGTGAAGAGTTCAAGATCGAACATCATAATTCTTCTCCTTACAGACCGAAGATGAATGGGGCTGTTGAAGCTGCTAACAAGAATATCAAAAAGATTGTCCAGAAGATGGTGGTAACTTATAAAGATTGGCATGAAATGCTTCCGTTTGCTTTACACGGGTACCGTACTTCAGTTCGGACTTCAACGGGCGCAACTCCTTTTTCCTTAGTTTATGGTATGGAAGCTGTACTCCCCGTGGAGGTCGAGATTCCGTCTTTGAGAGTGTTGATGGAAGCTAAACTTTCTGAGGCCGAATGGTGTCAAAGTAGATATGATCAGTTGAATTTAATTGAAGAGAAGAGATTGACGGCGTTGTGTCACGGTCAATTATATCAGCAGAGAATGAAGAAGGCTTTTGATAAGAAGGTTCGACCACGCGAGTTCAGAGAAGGTGACCTTGTTCTCAAGAAGATATTATCTTTCCAACCTGATTCTAGGGGAAAGTGGGCTCCGAATTATGAAGGACCGTATGTCGTTAAGAAAGTTTTCTCTGGAGGTGCTTTGATTCTCACCAATATGGACGGTGAAGAGCTCCCGCGTCCCATGAACGCCGATGCAGTCAAGAAGTATTTCGCTTAGGTTTGAGTTGACAGTTTGCTAAGTTGAAAACCCGAAGGGGCGGCTTAGGCAGGCTTTTGGTCAGATCAGTCTTGGCATTTGAGCACATTTTGGAATTCGAAGTTGTTAGGGAGAATAGTGATCATTGTTTTTGTGTAACCTTTTCCTTTCATGTACTATTTCCCAAGCTTTTGTAAACCGTTGGAGTCGCATTGTTAGCGAACTACCATCTTATTAATGAAATTTGAGCATTTACCTTTTGTGGGCAAAATTTTAATTTTTATGGAAATATTTGAAATAAAGTTATTTAAAGTATTTTTATTTTAAAATGCGTCATAAATAATGAAAGGAATATTAACAGTTGTTCCGAGGATGGTCAAGCCATGAAATGCAACAGTACAGTAATTTATCCTTGCATGATGAACATGTTTTATTTCAAAATCGTCATGAGGTGTTGGTTGTGTAAACTTGTGTTTCTGGTGGTACTAAGTTTGGTGACTCCCCAGTTGTTCCAGTTAAGCTCTGTTTTGGTTACCTTTATTTGGGCGATTTCTGAAGTGTGGTACGCTTTGTCTCATGCCAGTAGCCTGTTAGTATTAGAAGATTTGGATTTGGATACTTTTCTCCTCAGAAGACTTGAACCTTGTGGCGTGTTATGCTCTGACGTTGCTCTGTGGTTCCAGTTCCAGTTTATTTTCCGTCTTTTTTAAGATTGGCCGAGTATCTATCTTGTCGTGACATCTTATTGTCTTCAAGATATTCCGTCTGCTTGTTTCGTCAGCATAACATTCATTTATTCATTTACACTTATACCACGCATGCATATTCACATTTGCCGTTGATTTTGGGTTGTACTTTGTTTATTCAAACAGCGTACATGTTTCTTTCTAAGTAGAAGGTTAGCTTAGGCAGAAAATGTGCTTCCTTTCTAAATTCCCCAACTGAGCTAATCCTCATGGATGATTTTTGATTTAGCTTACCTTGTCCATTTCTGGATAGGATGAATCCCCAATCAAGTTACTTTCTCATTGGGTGGAGTCTTGTTTGACTGTTTTCTCTCTAGTTTATTCCTGGATGAAGTTGTTGTCTCTTGCATAGGCTATCTCATTGATTTTCCCCAGTGAAATCGCGACCTAGACGAATGGTGCATTTATTTTTCACATTTAAGTATGTGATCTCCTTGGGAAGGATTGATTCATGATTCTCTTTGACGAAGATTTTATTCTCTGCCAGTGTCATCGCAATTTCCTGCTGAGTTATTTTTAGAAAATGACAAGCGGCAGCTCTTCACGAGCAACTTGTGCGTTATTATTTGTGGAAAACGACAAGCGGCAGCTCTTCACGAGCAACTTGTACGCTATTATCTTGTGGAAGACGACAAGCGGCAGCTCTTCACGAGCAACTTGTATGTTATAGACATCGTTGGAAAACGACAAGCGGCAGCTCTTCACGAGCAACTTGTACGCTATTATCTTGTGGAAGACGGCAAGCGGCAGCTCTTCACGAGCAACTTGTACGTTATAGACATCGTTGGAAAACGACAAGCGGCAGCTCTTCACGAGCAACTTGTGCGTTATTATTTTGGGAGAATGACAAGCGGCAGCTCTTCACGAGCAACTTGTACGTTGTTATTTTCCGGGAAGACAGCAAGTGGCAGCTTCTTTATTTGAGCAGCTTGTATGTTATTGGTATTTTATGGAAGACAGCAAGTGGCAGCTTCTTTATTTGAGCAGCTTGTATGTTATTGGTATTTTCTTGGAAAACAGCAAGTGGCGGCTTCTTTATTTGAGCAGCTTGCATGTTATTGACATCCCTGGACGACGGCAAGTGGCAGCCTCTTTATTTGGGCAGCTTGTATGTCATAATTTTTTTTTGGGAAGACAGCAAGTGGCAGCCTCTTTATTTGTGCAGCTTGTATGTCATAATATTTTTTGGGAAGACGACAAGTGACAGCTTCTTTATTTGAGCAGCTTATGTATCTACAATCTTATATCTCAGCATTAATCGGTATATCTCCGGAAATCTCGCAGACAAGCTTGTCATGAATCATTACCTTCCGAAGTCGGTAATCCATTATCAGCAAAATTGATACATCTTTTGCCTGTCTTTGACCTTGAGTTGCAAACTCACTGTTATTTTGGGTCAATAATCTATTTTATGGCCTATGCAAGACGCCTTCTTTGTTAGGTTCAGAGGTCGTATTCCCTTAATTTTATTCGCCGTCAAGAGTTTGTCATTTGAAGTCGATGGCTCACTTCCCCAGTAGTGTATGATCTTTGTCCCTGTGTTTTGTTGGTGTTTGATTTCTCCAACATTGTTTCTGTCTCACACAATATCTTTCTTTGTGAATTCAATCACCACATTCATATCAAACATAATGGCGGCATCTTAGGACAAAATTTGCGTATTATGTATTTAAGTACCTTCCATCTCGTCGAAACGAAGATTTTAATCTTCACATCTCCGGATAGAAGAAACTTAAATAGGGGCAGCTGTTGTACCCCAAATTTTGACCTAAGATACCATCTCCCATCTGCATCATTACATTGCAAGCGTTTTGAGCTATTGATTTTAAAATTCCTAACTTTTTCAAGTCGAGAACTGTTTATTTTTTGAACGCTAAGTTTATTAACTCATCAGACAATGTTTATTAATTATTTATTATCTTAAATTTAAATAATTGGAATTTATTTTCAGTTATTATATAATTTAAAGATTTATAAATAATAAAGTAAATATTTGAAAAGAGGTATATTAATTGATCAAACGATGTTATTTAATTATTTATTGTTCTAGGTTTAAATAATTGAAATTTTATTTTCAGTTATTATAATTTAGAAGAACTATAAATAATAAAATAATTAATCGAAGAGAAGTTGATTGGTCATTGATGTTTATTTAATTGTTTATTATTCTGAATTTAAGTAATTGAAATTTATTTTCAGTTATTATATAATTTAAAGAATTATAAACGGTAAAATAAACAATTGGAAAGGAAAAGAATTAATTGGTAAATAATAGAATTTTTTATTCATCTTTATTCTAATTATTACAATTGTTGTTTAAATACTATTGTACAAAGTATTTATAATGACAATTACATAAAAAGTTTAAAATGAAATAAAAACTATCCTATTTTTTTCCTAAGTTCTAAAATCTTTATTTTTCATCCAATACTTCTTTGATTGATCATTTGATTTTACCTGCAAAAATTAAAAGAAAAAAGTCAGAAATAAATAAATAATTAAAAGCAAAAAAATTAATTTTAAGCGTTCATCACAAAAGGGATGAATTTTTAATTGATAAAAATGAATGCACAATTTAAAAACATGCACAAATCATTTTCTTGTCAAAATAGCACATTTCAAAATCAATTGCACATTTTATTTGAAAACTGCATAATCCAAAAACAATTACACAAATTCATTCTTGTCAAAGCTGCATTGTCAAAGCATACAAAACAACATATACATTTTCACAAGACAGCATTCCAACGTAAACTACCCAAAGGTAGGAAGAAGTCAAAATAAAATAGGCTCCCATGCAAGACAAAGAGAAGCAAATGTGCAGTTTAAAACAATTTTTGCAAGCAATGTATTTCCATTTTACATCATTTTCCAGCATGCTCTTAGTACATCATTTTAATGTATCAAATGTACTAAGAGAGAGAAGAGAGGAAGTAGTGTGGTTTTACAGGTTTTGGTTTAGGCAGAAAAGGATAACAAACAAACTGCAGTAACACAGTCAATAAGAAAAGAAAGCATAAAAAGGGAATGTGGACAGAACTGATAAAACAGTATGGTGCAGAGTATCAAGAAAGATACCAATGCATACAACCTGTAACGTAAACCTTAGGGATAGGAAGGCCAAAATATATAACACAACAAACTCCTTCAAACGTTCAAGGGTGGATAACCTGCTTGAAGCCTCCAAAACCGAAAACCTTGAAACACTAAAAGCTGTCAAACATATACAAACCAAGGTAAAAAGTCCCAAGTCCAATATCAAAAACCTATTCAATCTGATAAACCAAAACCAGTATACATAAAACCTGCATAAAACCAGTAAAAGCCATGGCTTAAACCATAAAACCTTTTCAAACTCTCCAACCTTATGTCCTAAACCATCAAACCAACATGGCCTAAACCATAAAGAACCTGCTATCTCATAAACCACCAACCTGTTCCATAACCTGTTAAACACAACCTTATGGCCTAAAAACCATTAACCTGCGTAAACCAGTAACCATAAACCAGAACAACCTTAGGCCACAAACTAAAAACCTGTCAAGCCTCCCCAAACCAGTAAAGCCTTACTACCAAGAACACCTTCAACCTTAAACCAAAAGCAAAAAAAAAACAGAATTTGTTAAAGGCCTCAGATACATCATCATGGGCTAACACCAAGAGGCAACAAAATCACAGCAAAAGAAGAAGAGAGAAAATTATTCAAAGACAGCAAAAGGCATCAACACTGTCAAACCATTTCAACATGTTTCAAGGCAACAGTAAAGCATTCAAGGCATCCAGGCAACCAAACCCAACATACAGAAGCGATTAAAGGAGAAGAAGGAAAAGCCTCACAGATATTCATCATAGGCGACAGTTAAGCAAAACAAGGCAAAGGCAGAAGAGAAGAATATATTGCACAGAGGTTTTCAAGTCATCATCAAACTTAAGCAATAAGAAGACAAACCAGGCAACTGAAGCAAGCTCACAGCGTCAACCTTCCTCGCCCCGGCCTCCTAGCTCGCCCCCAACCCTCCTTCCTCCATCTCCGAAGGTAACGCATTTCTCCCAATTTTTTTTCTGTCAAATACCTCAAACAACCATTGCAATAGAGAATAAGAATCAGAAATGGATAAAAGAATCATAAACATGCAAAATTGTAACAAAACTCTAAACGAATAAGAAAATGATTTGTACTGTAAATCCGTCGCCATAACGCTGTCGTTGGAGGGAAGAAGAAGTGGAGGAAGCTGGTGGCCATTGGGCAAGGGAGTTCAGGCGAGGGCATGAGAAAAGATGAGGACGAATCAAGAAGAAGACGATACGAACAAACAAGCAAGCGCCGCTCTGCCAAAACCTTGTGAACCCTAATCCCAAACTAAACATTTGTTTAACCTCTAAAACCAATCAATAATGTATGGGCCTTAACCCTGTCCCCTTAGCCAAAGCCCAACGATTTTCTTGAAACACCCCCCATCTCTGTTTCTAATTGGCCCCCTTTAAAACCTTTTAGCCCATATGTTTAGTTTATGTCTCACCCCTTTATTTCTAAATACACCTTTTTTCTATTTTAGTTTTTTAGAACTTTATTGATTTAGTTAATTATTAGAGTTAATCAAAATGAGAGGTATAATTTAATTAAAACTTTTTTTTTTATAATGGGATCATTTTATTAGTTTAACATTAGGTTTAATCTAGAAATGTTAGTATTTTTTATTAGGTTTAGTTAAATAACTTTTAAAGTTTAATTTAGTTTAGATTTATTTATCAAGTAATACTTTATATTAATACCAAAAATACCTAAAAATATTAATATTACAAAAACATAAAAATTAAAACTTAAAAAACATTTTATTTAATTATTTCCCTCGCTTTAGTTAATATTAATACAAAAAATATATAAAAAAATAGAATTTAAGAATTAAAACATTTTATTTTTCTTTAAATTAATTCTCATGCTTTGTCTACATAAAAAAATGCATAAAAAATGAAAACTATTAAAACATTTTCTTTTCATTAATATTAAACAAAAATATAAAAAATGCATGTTCGCACCATTTAGTCTATTATTTAATTGTTGCTATTTAATCATTATCCGCATAATTTTCTATTTAATTATTTCATATTTACTTGCTTATTCCGTTTACGTCTAAATCCAACGGAAAAACGATTAAATTTGTTGACTTCATGTCCTCAAGTCCGATCATGCGAATATTTTTTGCATTTCATTAAAGCTTAAGACAATTTTCCCCCCAAAACTCAATCTTTTCAAAACTCATACCTTTTAAGCAAAAACTTCGACATTAGGTCATCGTATCTTCAAAAAACCGTCCGTACCCCTTTTCGGCCAAAACAATTTTTTTTTAATCAAACGATCAATTTCAATAAACAGATATTTCAAAAGGTTCCTATAGAGTACTATAGATACATTGGGTGCTAATACCTTCCCACTGTATAACCAACCCCCGAACCATAGATCTTTTCAAAAACGCCTTGTATTTTATTACTTTTAAAAAGTATTATTTTACATTGCATATTTAGGGTTTTATTTCGCTCTTTCCCCTTTTCCCTTGGAAATAATAAAGCGCGGTGGCGACTCTTGCTTTTGTGAGACGAATTAATCAATAATTCAATCTCCGATTTACCCCGCTACATTTTTTATCGCTACAGATCCGACCAGATATCATCCCTCATTTTCATCTTTTCAAGAAAGTCATTGCGAAGCCTGGATCCGACCAGATAGAAATCATCCTCAGAGATTCGTTGTGAAGCCTGGACCCGACCAGATAACAACTAAATCGCCAAGCAGTTCATTGTGAAGCCTGGACCCGACCAGATGACAATTAACTTCATCAGAAATCTGCAAAGCATGGACCCGACCAAATACCAGTTTTTCAACCAGTTCATTGTGAAGCCTGGACCCGACCAAATAACAATTGACCTCATCAAACCTCAGAAATCTGCAAAGCCTGGATCCGACCAGATAACAGTTTTTAACCAGTTTATTATGAAGCCTGGACCTAACTAGATAACAGTTTTTGAATGGTATATTGTGAAGTCTGGACCCGACCAGATAACAATTAACCATGATTCCCAGAAAGACACTATGAAACCTGGATTCGACCAGATAATAGTACAACTTTCCAAAATACCATAAAGCCTGGACTCGACCAGATAACAGTCTTCAAGAAGTACTGTGAAGCCTGGATCCGACCAGATAACAGTTAATTCACCCTGACCTCCAACAAGTTACTGTGAAGCCTGGATCCGACCAGATAACAGTTAACCTCCACATCCCCAACAAGTTGTTATGAAACCTGGACCCGACCAGATAACAGTTTTCAAGGAATTTTCTGCAAAGCCTGGATCCGACCAAATAACAGTTAATTCATCCCTTCCCTAGTAAGTTGCCATGGAACCTGGACCTGACCATATAGCAACCGACTACTTCATCCTCAGCAACTGTGAAGCTTAGATCCGACCAGATAACAACTGATCTTTGAGTGATGTTCCCCAGCAAAAGCATCTCTTCAATAGAATTTGAAGATATGCATATTCTTCATTTTCAACAGGCAATCAAGGATTCAACCTCCGAAGATTTCCTTAGCAGTAGTCATGGATTTATTTTCGCGGACGAAAACACATTTCATATTCATACATCATAGCATGTACGTAACAATGCATTTAGCATGATACCACATCTGGTAAGCATCATGCAAGCATCTGCATTTTTCTAACCCCCTTTCTCACAGGTAAAACAACAAGTCTAGTATGGATCAACAAAAGATTTGTGCTGATACTTCTTCCAGAGTTTACCAACATTCCTCCAAATGGCATCTATAAGCCCATTCACCATCCATCTTCAGGTGCAAATTTCTGGGCACTCTAGTGTTCAAACATCCTTCACCATCAAGTCACGGATGCCTGATCCGCCAATCTAACTCTTCAGGTTCAAGAAGTTTCAACAGGGGCAGCTGTTGTACCCCAAAATTTGCCCTCTCAATTCTCAAGGCATCTCTCACAATGATTCACAAAATTCAAGCATTGCACAAAGTACATTGGGATTTTCCAGCACCTGAATTAAGAGGAAGTTGTATAAAAGGGAGAAAACAGATAAAAATAAAATTTTGACGAATTTGGAGGAAAATAGGCCTCCATCGATTCAGCCCCCTTCAATTGGACTTTACACCTCCTTCGATTGCTCAAAAGTTGCTGCTAGCATGCCTCTTTCGTCTGGGCATGTGACTTCAAATAGGTCTCCTTCGATTCAGAAGGAAATGATCTTCATACAAGCTTCAATTGAGTTTTTGTTTCCCTTTGAAACAGTGTCCTTCGACTCAGGAATGTCCTTCCACTCAGGAATGTCCTTCGACTCAGGAAATAAAGGCCTCCTTTTGGTTTTCTTCAATTCAAAAAGTCAATAATCTTCTGAAAGCTTCCTTCGATTCAGAAGTTAATAACCTTCTGAAAAGTGTCATTCGACTGCACCATTCGCCCCTCACCTGTTTGCCTTGGGTTCATAAGTTTTCGATTGGATGAATGGCTACCTTCTCGTGACTTTCAAATTCATCTTCATGTATGATTCGAATGCGCCTTCATATCACCTTTGAATCCATCTGTAAACCCTTCAATACGCCATGGTCCTGCATTATGACACACAACTTGGTGGTCCAGTCGAAGGACTTGCCATAGTTGGGCAATAATTGTTCTCTTACTTTGGAGTCTGGTCGAAGGTTTGGGCCTAAGTTATTAAAAGCAAGAAGACTCAAAATGGCATATTCAGCTAAAAAGGGCCATTCGAAGAACACACAGTTGGTTCATTCGAAGGACACATAACTGGTGAAAACAAATCCTATGTTGTTCTAGTCTGGTCGAAAGGTGTAGAAAGATGGAGGATTCGACTCGAAAGATCAAGTTGAACATTTAGACCCATAGGCTAGGCTACGTGTTTTCCCTTTTCAGGCCTCAAACCTATGACTCACCCTATACTTAATTGTTTATGCAAGTTAAAATAGGCCTTTACCCATTTGTTGTCCAAGACCACTTGCACTTAATAGTATAATACTACCTTTTAGAAAAGCTTGTCTTGAGCCTTGCGCCTATTTTCCTTTAGAAGGAAGCAACCCATCTGAACCATTCATCTTGCTTTTATGGCACAAGTGGACATTTACTTTCCAATTGAGCCTTATTTTATTATTTTTGCTCCCCAAGCTTCCCAAAAGCCTTTCTCTATAAATAGAGAGTTCATTTGCACAAAGAAGGGGAGGATCTTTGGACCAGAGGAACGAATCCCCCAAATTTTCTCAAACACAACAAAAAACTCTCAAGTTCATCAACACTTGAGAAATCACAAAAAGAGCCCAAAATCACATTCATCTCCTTCAATTCTGAAGAACAACCACCCTTCAGTCTCCTTCGAAATCGAAGAAGCATCACACTTGCTTTTTCCCCTCTTTCGAATCCAGTGTCGAAGGCCTACCTTGGGTCTTTTCCTTCGAATCCAGAGGCATTCAAAGCAACTGCTTCAAAGTCCAGAACACGCTCCAACCTCTAGCAAAGTTGCCTTTCAAAATGATCTTAGTCCCTACAGAAAAGTGCTAAGTCATTTCACAACATTGCTATCATGACTATACGATGACCCACGTCTGTCCCTTCACATCCAACGATGGGGCTTCTTATCAAATCAATGGTAAGATAACAATATCTAAAGGAGGAGGAAAAACACATCTAAAACCTTTTGAGTAGGTAAATTACTTTTAGTTACTTGCTCAACTTCAAAACAAACATCCTTGCTATTTTTAAAACAATCACATACACTTTCCAAAACAATCACATACACTTTCTAAAACATCTTCAAAACACTTTCCAAACATTGAAATATTTTCAAAATCTCAACACTTTGCATACATTCTTATGAACGTGAATCATTGCAAAGTTCTCCTAAACGATGGCACATTTTCAAAATTCTTTCAAAACCACACAAAAGCATAATTTTCAAACAAAAGCAAGTGATCTAACAAGTAAATAAGAGACCATGGAAAACCATGGATGGAAAGGATGTTAATACCTTCCCTTTTCATAATCTACCCCCCGAACTCAAGAAAACATCTCGAAAGGTCTTTCCTGTGCGTTTTCACCTTTCCTTATTGGATAAAAGAAAAGTCGGTGGCGACTCTTGCTAAACCGCAACATTTTGCGAACACAAACGCAAAACCCCAAGTCAGTTCTCCCACCGTATCACAGCATGGAAATCTTGTCTAACATAAATCATGATAATGTACACTCAATGTTATTTCCATATTGAGAAGATTCTTGTCTGAATAAAGTCGTTGCACATGATACTGTCTTAATTGAAAAGTAACGCTTCAGAACTAGAACCTTGCATGATGTTTTACTTCAGAACATTGATGACTCAGAGATGTGAAGATCTGATGGTATATTAGACTTCTATTCAGAATTAGAGTATCCTTTACTTTAGCGCAAATTATGATCATCATTCTTCAAAATATTCTGATTACCACAGCTTGAAAGCTTCTGTAGCTTAACTTCTGATGCTGTTTCAGTCAGAACATCTGCATACAAAATAACACAAATTTAGAGTGCATATTTGTTCTTTGTGTTTGTTATCATCAAAACTCTAATTAAGGGTTGTAGAATCAAACTATGTTCTAACAATCTCCCCCTTTTTGATGATGACAAAAACTAGGATTTTCAATGAAAAATATAGAACAAAAAGCTTAAGAGAGTCTCCCCCTGAGTTGATTACTCAAATAGAGATGAGTTACTTCCCTGAAGTTCCTACTCGTCAGAGATTTTGATGCATATCCTTTTGTCCTTATCAGAATATGTTCCTATTCAAGCTTTTCAAAAAACATAGATGTTAAGATATTCAGAATGTTTGAGACTTTGTCCCGGTATACTGTTATTGAAAATATCTTACGTTCTCCCCCTTTTTGTCAGGTATCAAAAAGCAATATAATCCGAGTCAAAAAGATGATTTATATTGAAAACAAAATGCAATGACATTTTTCAGAAACAAAGAGGATAAGATGAAAAATACAGATAAACAGTTAAAGAAAATCTAAGAAGGAGGGGGAAGTCGTATGAACAACGCTTCCAACAAGCTCTTAATCTGAGTGCTTGATTCTTCCTGCTTGCCCATAATGTCTTTGATTTCTTTTGTTATATCTTCTTGTTTATCCAAAATATCCCTGATCTCTTTGTTTTTGTCTTCTTGCTTATCCAGTCTGGCATAGATTAAGGAATTCTCCTTCTTCAACTCTTCCAGAGTTTGCATGACTAGAGACGAAGCTGGTGTATCTTCAGGGGTTAAATGTCATCCAGAGCATTCTGCAGCCTCTTTTGATTGAAAACTTCTTCTGTTGTAATTACCTTTTCTGGAGCAGTAGTCAGAGGGTGACTATCAGAATCTGGTTCAGTGGCTTCTGAAGGTTGGTGCTCTTTCCAGGGAGCATTTTCCAGCAGAAGAATTTATTTATTGTCCCAGTGGCTTATAACTTGATATTTGAAGGCTTTCAGCTGATCACTGAAGTTCTGCTAAGCCATTTCATAGCTCAAATATTTTAGCTTCTGGGTTTCAGAGTTGAACCATTTTCTGAATCTCCCCCACAGAGAATTAGAAGCAGCAGGATAGAATTCTCTTGACTTGCTTGCTTCAAAGAAGTAACCTATTCCTGTATTTTTGTTTCAAAAATCAACAGGTTCTTACCAACATCTGATTTTGTTTAGGTTGGTTTAGGTTTGGGGATGGCAATTTTGTTTTAGGTGGAAGCTAGATGGTCCAGAGCTTCTAGATCAATGACAGTTCTGAGGTGGTCAGTTGGACTGTTGATTGGTGAGGGAGTTGAAGAATTAGAAATCAGGATTGGTGAGTGAGGGGTGTTTGGTGGTCTGGATTCATATGGTGAAGGTATTTCTGGAATATCATGAATGGAGAGAGGTAAACGAACCGTAAGAGGTTCTGTTATCCCAGGAATTGGGGTAGTGGTATCAGAGTCTGAAAGGGAGTCTTCTGATTGGTTTATGGTAGCATGTTGAATTTCTGGTTCATGTATTTCAGAAGATGGATTTTCAGATAGGGGAGTGAGAGGGTTTTCATTTTCTGGTTGGGGTGAGTTGAGGTTTTGATGTTCTGGTTGAGGAGAGTGTGGTTGTAGATTTTCTGGTTATTGAGATTGAGTGTTTGGATTTTCTGGGAGTGGTGAGGAAAAGTCTTGATCAAACAGTTCAATATCAGAGAGAACTCTTGCAAGTTCTGGTTGATGTTGTTCTGGATTTGGATTGGGGGAGTGAGGTTCATTTAGGAAATTTCCAAGAGTTACAGATGGGTCAAACTCTATGTCAAAATCCTCAAATGTCTGGGGTGAAGGATTTTCTGTTGGTTGAGGGGGAATGGTTTCAGAAGTTGGAATATCTATTAATTCTACAACAGAAACAAAATATGTGTTTACCTTTCTTTTTCGCAGCTTTGGGTGTCCTCTGAGATGATCTTTCTCCTGTTTCCTTCCTCTTTCTGGATTTCTTTAGCACAACCTCTACAGCTGGCTTGTGCAGGTCTTGGATGTTGATTTTTGGAATAGTTCCATCTTCCTTGCAAGCTTCAAGGTATCTGACTATAATCTCTGGAGAGGCATCTATCTCAGAGAATAGTGGAAAATCCTTCATATGGATTCTCCTAGAAGTGATGACCTCATGAGAAGCAATTGTTGGTTCCTTCTTCATGTTTTCAATAATCTTCATTTTCTTCAGATTCTTGGCATTCAGAGGTTTCCCAGTAGTTTCTTCCAGAGTGCTAATTTCTTGAGCTTCTGTCAATGTTCTATCAGCCTATTTTCCGTTAGAATATCAGAAATCAATCTTCCTAGAGGAATCCAATCCCTCTTAGTTCTTTCTTCTTCTCTTGTCTCTTTCACACTTGTTCTGAGATGGTTGAAGAGAAAATGTGGAAGGTTTATTTTGGTCTTCTTTGCAATGAAGTATATTAGAAACTGCTGATCAATGTTGATGTAATCAGGAGAGCTTGTAGGCTTTGTGATTCATACATCCCAGAATTATTCTAGCCCAGATTCTGTAATGATCCTTCAAGTCTCTAATCTTGCTGGATGGCTGTCCAGAAGTGAAGATGACCCTAGCAATGGATTTTAGGTTAGAACACTGGTCAACCATATCAATGCATCTGACTCCGCCGCCATTGTATCCAATGAGTTTCCCAATCGAATCTTCTGTAATCACTATCTTCTTCCCCATAACATATGATGTGACCTGGTGGTTAGATGAAGTAGCATGAATTCAAAACTCTTTAACAATAATGGGAAAAGTTGGACCCAATAGACGATCAAAGTATTTGTTCGATCCCTGTGCAGTTACATCTTTATACAGATTAAACCCATTTTCTTGTAAGCTTTCAAAATCGATGATCAATTCACAGAGAACTTCAAGGTTGTCGACCAGAGTGAGTAGTGTTCTAATGGGCTCCTCATATTATTCAGTTGATGAAGAACCAGGAACACTGTTGAGATTCTTAAGACTTGATGAGGATACCATTGTTCACACGGATTCTTTGAAGAGAATTGATAGAAAGGGTTTTCGAAAAACTAGAGCAAGAGAGAGTATTGAAGGTGGTATAACGTGAATGAATGAAATAGTAAATTGAGTTTATATAAGTTCTTTAGAAAACGTAATCAGTAAGAAAGAGAAAATAAGTAATGATTATACTGAATTAATGAAACTTGAAATTAGGGGATTTAGAGAGATATTGAACAGTTACCAATGACAAGTGTCTCAATGTATCCAACCAAAGCCTTGGACCCTTCAGAATTTGAACGCGTGTTCAGCCTCAGAAGGTAGCTTGTGAGAGGATGACAAATGTTTGATGGTGTGAACTGCACGCCTCTATCTTTGAAATTAAAAGTTTAGATCTTCATAGATAGATTATGAGGCAACTGTACTCCTAACTTTCTGAATACAAGTTGATCAGATGTTCACAGAAAACAATAAAATTCTGAGGGTTAGAATATGAAAATAAAACATTTTATTCTGGACACAATTTCATGCTTAGATGTTTCAGAATGAAATTGAATCTATCTTCAGAAAGGGGTTTTGTAAATACATCAGCCCATTGATGGTCTGTGTCAATAAATTTTAAAGTAAGAATTCCTTTATGAATATAATCCCTAATAAAGTGATGTTTTATTTCTATATGCTTATCCCTAGAGTGCAAAATGGGATTTCTGGATAGACATATGGCAGAAGTGTTATCACAGAAGATAAGAATGTTACTCTCAAATATGTTAAAGTCTTCAAGTTAACTTTTCATCCAGAGCATTTGAGTGCTACATCCAGCAGCTTCTATGTATTCAGCTTCTACTGTTGACAACGCTATTGTGGACTGTCTCTTGCTGGTCCATGATATCAGGTTGTCTCCCAGAAACTGGCAGCTTCCAGAAGTGCTTTTACGCTCTACTCTGTGTCCAGCAAAGTCAGCATCACAGTATCCTACTAAACTGTATTTATTGGATTTTCTATAAAACAAACCCAGATTAGTAGTACCTTTCAGATACTTGAAAATTCGCTTAACTGTTGTTAAGTGAGATTCTCTAGGATATGATTGGAATCTAGCACATAAGCAAACACTGAATAAAATATCAGGCCTTAAAGCCGTCAGATAAAGGAGAGATCCAATCATACCTCTGTAGATTTTCTGTTCTACCTTTTTACTTACCTCTTCCTTTTCCAGAATGCACGTGGGATGCATTGGAGTCTTTGAGGGCTTACATTATGAGAGGTCCAATTTCTTCAGAAGTTCTCTGACATATTTTCTCTGATGAATGTAAGTTCCTTTTGGAGTTTGGTTTATCTGAATGCCCATAAAGAATTTAAGTTCCCCCATTAAGCTCATCTCAAACTTTACCTGCACACACTTAGCAAATTCTCTTCCCAAAGAAGGTTTAGTGGATCCAAAAGTGATATCATCTACGTAAATCTGACAAACTAAAATTTCATTTTTAAATGTCTTACAGAACAAGGTTGTGCCCACTTTCCCTCTGGTGAATTCCTTTTCTAACAGGAAGTTACTTAGTCTTTCATACCAAGCTCTGGGAGCTTGTTTCAGACCATAGAGTGACATCTTTAGTTTGAAAACATATTCTGGGTGTTTAGAATTTTCAAACCCAGGGGGTTGGTGCACATATACCTCTTCATCTATGTAACCATTTAAGAATGCACTTTTGACATCCATCTGATACAGAGTGATGCTATTATTTACAACAAAGGATATTAAGAGCATGATAGATTCTAACCTGGAGACTGGAGCAAAGGTTTATGTATAGTTTATCCCCTCTTGCTGACTATAACCTTATGCCACTAGTCGTGCCTTGTTTCTGATGACTTCTCCTTGCTCATTCAGTTTGTTTCTGAACACCCACTTTGTTCCAATGACATTGAATCCTTTTGGTTTGGGAACCAGATCCCATACGTCATTTCTGGTGAACTGGTTTAATTCATCCTGCATTGCCAGAATCCAATCATTGTCCAGAAGAGCTTCATCAATTGTTGTTGGATCAATCAGTGAGACCAGTCCCATGAGGGATTCTTCAGAGTTTCTGAATGTTGATCTTGTTCTGATTAGATCATCCTTCTTCCCCAGGATCTTATCTTCTGGGTGAGCTATGCTACTTCTTGATAACCTTTTCTAGATTTGATCAACAGAAGGTACTGGAGCACTTGTAACATTCCTTTCTGAATTTGTTGGAGCGTCTCTGTTGGGAGCTTCTGATGAGTTATCTTCAATACCTGTGAATTCAACTTCTATATCTGCAAAAGATTCATTCTGCTTTGACACAGAGCATCTGAGCTGAACTTCAGATTAGGAAGTCCTCTGACCAGATTGAGTTTGTTAATCTGAGATATTCTTCTCTTACTAACATGCCCCAATCTTCTGTGCCAGACCCATTGCTCATTGTTAACAGAGAGAAGGCATTTTACATTCTGACTTTTTAGTTCATAAAGTTTTATCTTATAAATGTTGTTTTTCCTCTTTCCATTAAATAGGATAGTTTCATCTTTCTGACTAACAGCTTTGCATGAATTTTGATTAAAGATTATATCATAACCGTTATCACTTAATTGACTTATGGATAACAGGTTATGCATCAATCCATCAACTAAAAGCACATTATTGATAGAAGGAAGATTGCAATTACCTACTATTCCAGATCCAATGATCTTCCCTCTTTGGTTGCCTCCAAAGCCCACGTAGCCTCCAGGTTTAGGTTCCAGGATTTGGAACATATGCTTTGTTCCCGTCATGTGTCGAGAACATCCAGAGTCCAGGTACCATGACTGGTGTTTTAGCCTTGCTGCTAAATATATCTGATACATATATAATTTTGTCCTTAGGTATCCATATCTTTTTGGGTCCTAGTTTGTTAGTTTTACCAAAATTCTGTTTGAATTTTGGTTTGGCAGAGTAATCATTACTAGTGTATTTTAGGTCATGCGTGTGCCCGTATGTGAAGTTTGATTTTAGTGGTGTGCGTTTCATAACTAGGTCCATTACTTTCTTAGGTGGAGATACCTTACCTTGGTATCCTATTCCTTTTCTGCCATTCCTGCTAACTCCATAGATCATTGAAGCCATCTTGCTTCTATCTATGTTTTTAGCCAGAAACTTCTGAAATTTGTGATCATACTCTTTGATGATCTTATCAGCATTACTGAGAGTCTCTGAGATTATTTCCTTCTGAGAGTTTTGTAAATCATTTTCTAATTTTAAAATCTTTTCTTTTAACTCAGAATTTTCTAATCTAAGACTCTCAGTTCTTTCAGAGTTAGAGACAAGATCCTTTTTCAGGGAATACCTCTTCTGTGTTTGATTCTGAGTCTGAACTAGAGGCTTCGCTATCTTCTGTCACATTTGCCATAAGAGAGATGTTGGCTCTTTCATCATCTGACTCTGAGTCAGCATCAGAAGTGTCTGAACCGTCCCATGTTGCCATGAGGCTTTTCTTCTTCTCCTTGAGGAACTTCTTTTTGGGATTCTCCTTCTGAAGCCTTGGACAGTAACTTTTGTAGTGCCCTTGTTCATTACACTCATAGCAGATGATGTCTTTTTTATTTGACTTTTTGTGACCGGAGGAAGCTTCAGATCTTCTCGGGTTTCTGAATTTTCTTTGTCTCTGCTTCCACAGTTGATTGACCCATCTGGAGAGAAGAGACAATTCGTCTTCTTCTGATGAGGATCCATCAGAGGTTTCTTCCATAGCCTGCAGAACCTTAGAATCAAATTTTTTGTTAGATTTTAATGCTATAGGCTTACCTTACTTCTGAGGCTCGTCTTCTTCTAGCTCTATCTCATGACTTCTGAGGGAACTACCAAGTTCCTCCAGAGATATCTTGTTGAGATCTTTAGCCAGCTTAAGTGAAGTGACCATTGGCCTCTATTGCTTTGGTATACTTCTGATGATCTTCTTTATGTGATCAGCAGTAGAATATCCTTTGTCAAGAACTTTTAGCCCAGCAACAAGAATCTAGAATCTTGAGAACATTTCTTCTATGGATTCACTGTCTTCCATCTTGAATGCTTCATATTTCTGAATGAGCGCAAGGGCCTTGGTTTATTTAAATTGTATGTTTCCTTCATGCGTCATTCTCAAAGAGTCAAACATGTTTTTGGTTGTCTCTCTGTTTGAGATCTTCTCATATTCTGAGTATGAGATGGCACTGAGAAGTATTGTTCTGGCTTTATGATGGTTTCTGAAATCACGCTTTTGCTGGTGAGACATCCTTTTTCTATCTATCTTATGACCACTTTCATCCACAGGATGTGTGTATCCATCAATTACCATGTCCCATAGATCAGCATCATGAGCCAGAAAGAAGCTCTCAATTCTGTCTTTCCAGTAGTCAAAATTTTCTCCATCAAAGACTGGAGGTTTGCCGCTGATTCTATCCTTGTCCTCATGATAGTCATTTCTGATGTTTTGGCTTGGTCCCACCATAGTGTTTTTCTAAAGCTTGGATCTTGTACTGACACGGTTAAGTGTATGAACTCAAAACCAGGAACTCCGATGCCAATTGAAGAAGTGAAAAACACAAGAAGGGGGGATTGAATTGAAACTTAAAATCAAAAATAGTAGACACGGTATTTTTATCCTGGTTTGTTTGATCTCAAACTACTCCAGTCCACCCGCCAAGGTGATCTTGCCTCTCTCCAACGAGGACTTAATTCACTAATCAAAGCTGATTACAATACTACTTTGACAACTGCCAAAGTCTTCTTGAGTACAACCATAACCCGGTTTATCTCAAGGAAAACTAGCTTAATCAAAAGAAAATTATTTACTGTGTACTATTGTTTTTCATTACAAAAACTGTATCACTACTGTGATATATTACACAATTTGAGCGTATGAGTGAATATGAATATTTGCAGCGTTTAAGATGTATGAGCAGTCGTGTATCAAAATCGTGAAAGATTTGTCCTTTGAGCTTGTTTATATAGGCGTGGAAATCTTGTCCAACATAAAGCGTGATAATGGACACTCAATGCTATTTCCATATTGAGAAGATTCTTGTCCGAATGAAGTCGTTGCATATGATACTGTCTTAATTGTAAAGTAACGCTTCAGAACTAGAACCTTGCATGCTGCTTTTACTTCAGAATATTGATGACTCGGAGATGTGAAGATCTGATGGTATATTAGACTTCTATTCAGAATCAGAGTATCCTTTACTTTAACGCAGATTCTGATTATCGTTCTTCAGAACATTCTGATTACCACAACTTGAAAGCTTCTGTAGCTTAACTTCTGATCCTGTTTCAGTCAGAACTTCTGCATACAAAATAACACAAATTTAGAGTGCATATTTGTTCTTTGTGTTTGTTATCATCAAAACTCTAATTAAGGGTTGTAGAATCAAACTATATTCTAACATATCTCACTGAAAATCCTAAAGTTGGAAATTAAGTTGTCTGAGACAAAACTTCAAAAAATCATAACTAAATCACCATTTATACGATTGAGCCCATCTTTAGACATGATGTTGTTCTCGACGTTGGGAAATTTCAGTTTCATATTTTAACTTCAAAAATCGCACAGGGGTCCCATCGAGTTTGACCTGAACGTGTCGAGCTTGCACTGTAAAATGGAGGCCTAACTCAATTTCTCATCCAAGGCCCAATTGGCCCATGCATATAATAAATTTTCAAGGAAAAATAAAGGAGGACTCTCATAATTTACTAATTCTGAAAAACATTCAAATATTTTCTTTCAACTTGCTCAAGGATCAAAGAGCAATTTTCTATCACTTTTCATCAAGAACACCAACAACTTTTTCAAGATCAAAAAAGTCAAGATGATCAAGACTTCTCTGATCTCGAATCAGATTATTGTGATCTCCAAACCTAATCTTCCTCTTCACTTCTATCGCGGAGCCTCTAGGTTTCTTTAGTTTCTTTTCTTATTACGGATTGTTATCCGTTTGGTATTATACCACTTTCCCTTTTACTATTTCCGCACTTTACCTATTTCGATTGCATGAAGGGATCTCCGTTGTGGAGCATGTCAGGAACCCCTCTGGTTTATTTAAAGACCTGTTTAAGGAAATTCTATCAGTGTGCTAATTATGTTTTGTTTGTTTAAAATCCTACCTTTTTGAGTAGGTATTCCACATGTGTGTTTATGTTTGTTCTTGTATAGCAGGATGTTTGGTTTTAGGTCCTATATGGCAAACATTCATAAGTCCTCCAAAAAGAGAGAGGCAATTGAAAAGGGTTAGAAATCAACCCCCACCAGATATCTATTATTATCGTTCTTATGCTCACTTTTTGCAAGTTCTGAACTCTGAACGTGTTCCCAAGATCTTGTGTATCGAGTCAGTCAAGTGGAAAAGGGTTTTGATTCTGGCCCCCACGTCTTTCAGGAGTTTGCATGACCAACACTGATGCTCCATGATTGTTCATATCAAACTATTCTGCTTGCCTAGACTTTTAGTGCCATGGTATAGTTATGACATCCCACATAAAGCTTTTTCAGACTCGGTTGATATATTTCCCATGGCTAGAGCTTTTCCCTTTTCCCCAACATATGATTTTGCATTGCATGTTTGGGTGCTCTCTTGAGCTATCTCTCTCGAGCTTGTTGACTTTATTGCTTGCTTTAATCTTTGTGTACATGTCTTAAGATCTTCACCCTTGCCATGTTCCCTTAGGAGCTCTTGATTCATCCTTTGGTGGTGACTTGAATTAGACATAGTTTTAGGTGGTGATCCCCTTCTATGCTCCCTTAATACTTCTTGATTCATCCGTTTGTGGTGATTTAAGATAGACACTAGGATTGTTATCCATGCATGTCAATAATATGTTTGATTTTCCCCTTCAAAACTCAACTTTAGGGTCAATCATTTGTATGATAACATTAGGGATATATTTAGGTTAGTATCCCTTAGATGTTTTCTTTCTTTACATATTGCATCTTAAAACAAAACCTCTCTTTTCTTGGTAAATCATAAAACCTCTATAATGAACTTAAATCCTTCTTTAAGGTAAAAAATACAAACCAACCTTAATTGTTTGTGCGCCTTTCGACTTTGTTTTAAATCTTTGATAAGATGGCATCTTACCACCCCTACCATGATATTTTACTATCTTTTTGTCGATATTTTTCCATCACATATGTTTGTTATCTTACTTTGATTATCAATGCCATTGTTATGTGTGTTGTTTTATCATATAAATTATGATGTTTTGTCATCCTTACCATGATATTTTACTATCTTTTTGCCGATGTTCCGCCATCTCATATACTTGTTATCAGACTTTGATTTTTGATATCATTGTTAGGTGTAATATTTTATCATCTAAGTCTTGATGTATTGTCATCTTTGCCATGATATTTTGTTATCTTTTTGTCGATGTTTCACCATCGCACATGTTTGTTATCCTACTTTGATTCTTAATATCACAGTTAGGTGTGATGGTTTATCATATAAGTTTTCATGTATTATCATCTTTGCCATGATATTTTGCTATCTTTTTGTCGATGCTTCATCATCACATATGTTTGTTATCCTACTTTGATTTTCAATATCATTGTTAGGTGTGATGTTTTATTATATAAATTTTGATGTATTGCCATCTTTCCCATGATATTTTGTTATCTTCTTGTTGATGCTTTTTCATTGCATATGTTCGTTATCCTACTTTGATTTTTGATATCATTATTAGGTGTGGTGTTTTATCATCTTATCTGGTATTTTACTATCATGTTGATGTTTTATCATCTTATCTGACATTTTACTATCATGCTGATGTTTTATCATCTTATCTGAGTTTGTATTGCCATGTGATGTCTTGTCGTCCTTCTTTTGATGTTATATCATCATTGCTGACTGTTTTGTCATTTTATCTGATATTTTTCCATCTTGATTATCTCTTTTATTTTTTTAATTAAAAAACACAAACCAACCAAAATATGTGAGCAGAACTACGGCTGCTCTGACTCCTTAAAAGGGATACATAGGCATTGTGGTACGGCCCGAATGAGCACAACTTTTATTTTCCCTACACAACTTTATCCTTTCTCTTTCGGCAGGATAAAAGACATTTGGTGGCGACTTAATTAATTTTATTATCAGATGACGGTTCGTCCGATTGTTTCATGAACCATGGAATAGAGTAAAGGTTGATGGTTTAACTATGTGTGAACCATGGCATACAATCACTGATGATGATGATGAACTATGTGTGAACCATGGAATAGAGTGAAGGTTGATGGTTCAACTATGTATGAACCATGGAATATAGTTATGATGATGGTAAACAATGTGTGAACCATGGAATAAAGTAAAGGTTGATGGTTCAATTAGGTGTGAACCATGACATACAATCATTTATAATGGTCAACTATGGGTGAAACATATAATGAATTAAAGGTTGGTGGTTGAAGTATGTGTGAACCATGGAATACAGTCATTGGCGATGGTCAAATATGTATGAACCAGAGAATAAAGTAAAGGTTGTTAGCTTAACTATGTGTTAACCATAGCATACAGTCATTGATGATGGTCAACTATGTGTAAACAATGGTATAGAGTAAAGGTTGATGGTTGAAGTATGTGTGAACCATGGAATACAGTCACTGATGATGGTCAAATATGTGTGAACCATGGAATAAAGTAAAGGTTGATGGTTCAATTATGTGTGAACCATGGAATAAAATAAAGATTGATGGTTTAACCCTGTGTGAACCCTGGAATACAGTCATTGATGATGGTCAACTACATGTGAAATATGAAATAGAGTAAAGGATGATGGTTCAACTATGTGTGAACCATGGAACTCAGTCACTTGTGATGGTCAACTATGTGTAAACATGGAATATAATAATAGTTAATGGTTCAACTATGTTTGAAACACGGAATAGAGTAAAGGTTGATGGTTCAACTATGTGTGAACCATGGCATCCAATCACTGATGATGATTAACTATGTGTGAACCATGGATTAGAGTGAAGGTTGATGGTTCAACTATGTGTGAACCATGAAATACAATCACGGATGATGGTAAACAATGTGTGAACCATGGAATAAGGTAAAGGTTGATGGTTCAATTATGTGTGAACAATGGCATACAGTCATTAATGATCGTCAACTATGTGTGAACCATAGAATGAAGTAAATGTTGATGGTTGAAGTATGTGTGAACCATGGAATACAGTCACTGGTGATGGTTAACTATGTGTGAACCATGGAATAAAGTAAAGGTTGATAGTTTAAATATGTGTTAACCATAGCATACAATCATTGAAGATGGTCAACTATGTGTAAACAATGGAATTGAGTAAAGGTTAATGGTTGAAGTATGTGTGAACCATGGAATACAATCACTGATGATGGAAAATCATGTGGGAACCATGGGATATAGTAAAGGTTGATGGTTCGACTATGTTTGAATTATGGGATACAGTCATTGGTGATGCCCAACTATGTGTAAACCATGTAATAACGTAAAGTTTAATGGTTCAACATTGTGTGAACCATGGAATACAATCACTGACGATAGTCAACTATGTGTGAACAATGGAAAAGAGTAAAGGTTGATTGTTCAAATAAGTGCGAACCATGGCATACAGTCATTGTTGATGGTCAACTATGTGTGAACTATGCAATAAAGTAAAGGTCATGGTTCAACTATGTGTGAACCATGGAATACAAATACTGGTCATGGTCAACAATGTGTGAACCATGGAATAAAGTAATGGTTGATAGTTCAACAATGTGTGAATCGTGCCATACAGTCACTGGTGAAGGTTAACTATGTATGAACCATGGAATATAGTAAAGTTTGATGATTTAACTATGTGCGAATCATAAAATAGAGTAAAGGTTGATGGTTTAACTATGTGTTGTAAGTGCCCTGGCTGGAGAGTTGGCTTCATTTGTAAAACAAATAAGAAAGCAAGTTTACCCATATTCCCTCTGTTGTTTTAATATGTTGGGTTGAAGAAGTTCAACATCTGGACCAACATGTTATGTAAGATGTCACAACATCAGCATATGACATCGCGCCTGAAATTAAGTACTAATTAAGTAACTATGTTGTATGTTGAATGTTTGTAACAGCTGTGACTTGTAACCTAACTATTTTAAGTGATCTAAATTATGAAAGAGGTTATTTGTTGTGTTGAAGAAGTTCAACATCTAGGACAACATGTTAGATGTAATGTCATGACATCTGACTTGACATCACGTCAACAGAATTGATAATTCAGTTACAGTTCTGGTACTTAAATACTCTGAGAATATATGTGGCGTTTCTTATGGAGAATCTGAAGATCAATCAAGAATCAATCAGAATATTTGAAGAAAATATTGTTTCTAAATATGGAGATATTTTAGGAACTAGAAGATTGAAGACCTTGATTATAGCAGAAGTTTGCTGCTGAGTTGTAACAGCAAGGAGAAAAGCTTGCTGAGATTTTGAAGGCCCAGATCCAGTTGGGTAATAGGTTATAAATAGCAGATTGTAACCTAGGGTTTGCAAGCCTCACACAATGTAACATTGGGGGTGTTTTGTTAGGTAAACCTGTCGGTCTGTGGCAAGGTTACCATGTGTGTAACTCGATACCTGTAGGTAAGGGCTTGAGTGTTCTTGGACGAAGCTATGAAGCAAGTCTAAGTATTTCTGCATTACTTCATATTCATTGTAATGTAGGAAACCAAGTGGGAGGGCTCTACTTCTTGAGTAGGAGTAAGACTTCTGTTGCTGCGGCAATAGGAATGGAAACTGGTAGGTTTCTATCTAGGAGTTCCTAGGTATAGGTTGCACAGGGTAAATGATTAAGTGAAGGATGGGAACTTGTGAAGTTTAGTCCTGAATTAGTATTGCTGATAGTGGATTTTCTTCCTGGCTTGGTATGCCCCCAGAGTAGGTGTGTTTCACCGAACTGGGTCAACAACTGATTTGTGTTTTTACCTTCAACACTTTATAATTCTGTATGTTATATATCAAGGTAAAACTGTAATGTTGTAACAGATGATGTCTCAGAACATGTTAAGACATCATGCTGATATCTGTGCAGGAGAAACAGAACTGTGAAGGTTGTTTGCTCTCTGCTGATCATGTGCAACAGATGAACAGAACTAGGTACATCGTTGTTCTATCCTCTGCACCTTCAAAGTATATCTAGCACAGCTTGGTTAAACTGTGCTTCTGTTACTCTTCAGTACCGAATCACAAAAAATTGGGTATCTACCTTGCAGTGTATTTATTATGTCATATCAGATGTCTAGACATTGAGTATAACATCTGAAGACTGGCATACACCAGAATTTCAATTGGTATCAGAGCGGGCATCCTGTTCTGTTTCTGGATGAGATCCATGGGTGATACTTTCTGGTATCTGCAAGGTCAATCTTAGTACTGGAGATTGTAACCTGGAAAGGTTTGTTATTTCCCTGAATGATCCCTTAAAGTGGGAGGATGGACTATTCATGACAAGAACTGTGTGTACCTGTCTTTGGTGATTGGCATTTGGCCTGGTTGAGTGGTAGCTGCTCCAGGTTTGATTTATTTTCAAACCTAGGATTTGTGTACGCCTAAAGTGTGTGTGCAAAGATGGAGTTGTATTATGTTCTTCCGCTGTGTAATACCTGGCAAAACTCAAGCTCTGATGTGTTTCCCCTCTTGTGGATTGAAGGCTACTGTATTCAAGAATTCAACATAAGCTATTGAAGATGTCACAGATACTTGAGTCCTCTCAAGTCCACTCATGAAGACGTTCTTCGTTCAGAATGTATGCAGCTACTATTTGAAGAGCATATGTTTTGGGTGTCAAACAAAGGGATACTTCTGTTTGGGACCTACTCCTGACCTGGAAGAGGAGACATCTGTGTGTGCAAAGTTGACAATGGTAGAGCCAACTATGTCTGTGTGCTCCCGAAGGTTACTTTTAGGAGTCAGAACTCTAGAAGTGAAGCTGGTTGAGATGTGACATTGATCAGGGCTGAGCAGTTGTTTCCTGGAGTACTATGGTGTGTAGAAAGACAAGCTCATTGGTTAATAAAATTCAATAATGGTGCAGCATTATCGCTCCCTCAGAGAAGTAGATTGGTATCATGAATCTTGTCATTTAAACATCATGATTAGAAGTGGAAGATCTTTCAAGATGTGAGAATTTGAAGACTCAGAATTTGGTTAAGGTAGTATGTTCTGGCAATACATATCTGCTGATGATTGGTGTTGTTGTCTTCTCTGAAGTACTTAAGGTCAGCTGAAGTCTGATTGGTGTGATTGGAGTATGAACAGGTATAACTCTTGGAGTTACTTGACTCTGGTAGGGATGTCATATGTCATGTCGAGACATTTGTGTACACTGCATGGATATTTTGTGTGGAGCTTCCATGATTGGTAGTTTGAGGGGGAGATTTGGTTAACCTCCTCACATTAGTTCAGCTGGGTGTTTAGCTGGCTGTTGACCTATGTCACATGGGTTCTGGGTGTTGTGTGACATATTTGCAAGGAAGGATTCATCTCTCTCATTCCTAAGGATGAATCTGATCTGGTAGGAGTTTCAAATCTGTTAAGGTGAGTAGAGTTTGTTCAGAGAACCTAGATATCTCAATTCTTTGGTCTCTCAAAGAAAGTGCTTGCAAGAAGAAGATATTAACACACGAAGAGTATGTCAAAGTATTCAAATGGTGAAAGTATCTTACAGGATAATGAGAAGGATTTATGATCAATTGCTATTCGTGACAAGTACAAGTATTTAATTGATTATCCTTGGAGTTCAAGATAACTAAAGTTCTTAAAGATGTGGGAACATTCCTTCTTCTAGACCCTGTGAAGAATCACAGGAAGAGTGATGCTTTAAAGCTGTCTCCTTGGTGACAGCAAAAACATTTGATCCTTGAAAAGGTTTCCTGGAAACGTGTTCAGACTCGAAGCTACAAGAAGAAGAAGACATCATAATCTTGATAATGGTTACTTGGATCAGTCTGGTTCAGATCTAGGTAAGGAAGTAAATTAGAGAAGGAGCTGAATTCAACAACTAGATGTTATAACATAATGTTGTGACATTTGGTTCAACATCAGATTCTTGGTTGGTGAAGTGGCACATCAACTTAAGATAAGATGATCTACGAAGTTGAAGGTTGGATACTTCAAAAAGATCGTCTCTTTGCAGCTATTTGGAGTTGTTGGGTGGAGAAGATGTTACATGTTCCTGTCTTAGTGTATCTAAGCCTTTTGTGATAACTTGTAGCTTGAAGTTCAAATGTAAATTGGAAGATCAGAATATCTTTGGGAGAAGTCTGATAAACATGGAGAAGTCAAAAGGTGGCATTTGATTTTTTCATATGAGGATTCATGAAGGAGATAATCAAACAGTGGCATTTGATCTATCTCAGCAGTGGATTCAGAGAATCAAGATAATCAACATGTGGCAGCTGATGAGAAAGTTTGATTCAGAGTATGAATGCGTTCAACCAATATTGTTCAACAGAGGGCGCGGTCTTGAAGACATGAAGATGCATCTTATGTTTACCATTCATCAAGGGGTCTTATTACTTTGAATCGGAAGTTTTCTTGAAGGTCCAACTGAGTATTGAATGTGACCTACTTGTTTCCATGAGGAGAAGTGATTGTCCCTAACAGGGGGAGTATTGGTTTGTACGAAAGGTCTTCATCAAACTCGTAGGATATAAAGTGTGGCACCTTATTAACTATTGGGATGATGTGTTCAAGACTGAAGAGGACTATGTCTGACCGAATGTCATCACATTGGCTAATGACATTGTTCCTAATTTCCTCTAAAACTACAGACAGGAGGAAAATTGGATGAAGTGTGGATTATCATTAATAAACCCATGTGTGTACAGCTGTATGACTCAGAGGGAGTAACCATCCTCTTTGTGAAAATGGAATGGTTTCAAACTGCTAATATGAAAATAGCAGAATGTATGACGACATAGGATTTGAGCGTGTTTTCATCTGCTAAGAAAACAGGGCGGTTGTGTCTCATTATGGAGCAGTTTAGTGAGCTGGAATGTTTAGGTGATAACTTGTCATCTAATAAAAGTATTATATAACTGAGGCAGAGTGTAATATGCCAACGATGTTTCTTGGATAGGGGATCCTAAGACAAGTACATAAAGGGAGTAGTCGGTTCTAAAAGACAAATGTCTGTTTTAAAAAGGGCAAGACATACTTCATCCTGACAATGGTCAAAGGGTCAAACCCAAGGGTAGGTACCTGCATTAAAACCAGTCCTAGGGTACTGAAACTGTCAGAGTAAAGTACCAAGATCGTTACTATCTATGCCAAAGTTGCATTATTTATGAAGACTCTCTCTATTCTTTCTCTTCATCAAAGGGTTTCAGCAATATGAAGTTTGTTAGCATTTGGGAAAATTGTGCATGGGTATGGATCTGTATGGGCATTCTTTGTCAAATTCTGGCCAAAAAGGGGGAGAAAGATAGGGACCCAGACTCAGGCGAGACTCAGGTGAAAGCAACAGACGACAATGTCCAGCGAGACTCAGGTGAAAGCAACATGATCCCTAAGTAAGTGACTTTGTTTGTGTCTTGTGTTCTGAGTTAAGAGGATAGTTGTGACTTGTGATCTGAGTTACATGATCACAAGTAATCAGTATCAAGATTATCAACAATAATCTTGAGAAAAGAAATCCTCTTGGGCCATCGATGGCTTGGTGTGGCTCACAGATGAGGGATAGAGAGTGACTTTGTTTGTGTCTTGTGTTCTGAGTTAAGAGGATAGTTGTGACTTGTGATCTGAGTTACATGATCACAAGTAATCAGTATCAAGATTATCAACAATAATCTTGAGAAAAGAAATCCTCTTTGGCCATCGATGGCTTGGTGTGGCTCACAGATGAGGGATAGAGGTTTGTTGTTTGCTCAAAGGACATCAGCCTCTACAAAGAAGATGTTGGACAAGATGTTGTAACATCTCAACTGTGTTGTGGCCTGGTCCCAAAATACAACTTGCACTTATTTGTTTTAGCCAAAATTTGCCAAAGGGGGAGATTGTAAGTGCCCTGGCTGGAGAGTTGGCTTCATTTGTAAAACAAATAAGAAAGCAAGTTTACCCATATTCCCTCTGTTGTTTTAATATGTTGGGTTGAAGAAGTTCAACATCTGGACCAACATGTTATGTAAGATGTCACAACATCAGCATATGACATCGCGCCTGAAATTAAGTACTAATTAAGTAACTATGTTGTATGTTGAATGTTTCTAACAGCTGTGACTTGTAACCTAACTATTTTAAGTGATCTAAATTATGAAAGAGGTTATTTGTTGTGTTGAAGAAGTTCAACATCTAGGACAACATGTTAGATGTAATGTCATGACATCTGACTTGACATCACGTCAACAGAATTGATAATTCAGTTACAGTTCTGGTACTTAAATACTCTGAGAATATATGTGGCGTTTCTTATGGAGAATCTGAAGATCAATCAAGAATCAATCAGAATATTTGAAGAAAATATTGTTTCTAAATATGGAGATATTTTAGGAACTAGAAGATTGAAGACCTTGATTATAGCAGAAGTTTGCTGCTGAGTTGTAACAGCAAGGAGAAAAGCTTGCTGAGATTTTGAAGGCCCAAATCCAGTTGGGTAATAGGTTATAAATAACAGATTGTAACCTAGGGTTTGCAAGCCTCACACAATGTAACATTGGGGGTGTTTTGTTAGGTAAACCTGTCGGTCTGTGGCAAGGTTACCATATGTGTAACTCGATACCTGTAGGTAAGGGTTTGAGTGTTCTTGGACGAAGCTATGAAGCAAGTCTAAGTATTTCTGCATTACTTCATATTCATTGTAATGTAGGAAACCAAGTGGGAGGGCTCTACTTCTTGAGTAGGAGTAAGACTTCTGTTGCTGCGGCAATAGGAATGGAAACTGGTAGGTTTCTATCTAGGAGTTCCTAGGTATAGGTTGCACTGGGTAAATGATTAAGTGAAGGATGGGAACTTGTGAAGTTTAGTCCTGAATTAGTATTGCTGATAGTGGATCTTCTTCCTGGCTTGGTATGCCCCTAGAGTAGGTGTGTTTCACCGAACTGGGTCAACAACTGATTTGTGTTTTTACCTTCAACACTTTATAATTCTGTATGTTATATATCAAGGTAAAACTGTAATGTTGTAACAGATGATGTCTCAGAACATGTTAAGACATCATGCTGATATCTGTGCAGGAGAAACAGAATTGTGAAGGTTGTTTGCTCTCTGCTGATCATGAGCAACAAATGAACAGAACTAGTTACATCGTTGTTCTATCCTCTGCACCTTCAAAGTATATCTGGCACAACTTGGTTAAATTGTGCTTCTGTTACTCTTCAGTATTGAATCACAAAAAATTGGGTATCTACCTTGCAGTGTATTTATTATGTCATATCAGATGTCTAGACATTGAGTATAACATCTGAAGACTGGCATACACCAGAATTTCATGTGTGAACCATGGCATACAGTCACTATTGATGGCTCTACTATGTGTGAACCAGGGAATATAATAAAGGTTGATGGTTCAACTATGTTTGAACCATGGGATACAAACCCTGATGATTATGATTTATGTGTAAACCATGGAATAGAGTTGTAAGTGTTTGTTTGTTGGCATTTTTTTTGGTAAAACCAGAGTTGCGAATGTCATGACTGATGTCATAACATTCTGGGATAAAGGTACATTCTGCAGAAAAGAATGTCATACAGGAACTACTCAGTTTAAAGTGGTTATCATGATCATTAAACAATGATCATATACAGTATATTCTACCAAAATCAGTGAGCAGGATTCTTGTTGTCATAACCAATGTTAAGACATCCTGTACTGATCTAACATTTGTGCACATTTATTATTCCTTAGATTTTTCAGGAATCTGGTATGCTTATCTAAGTTGATGTATACAGTCCAGATCAGTTGCTCCCGTGGACATTAGGTTAACTTTGCTTAACCCTAATTTGGCATGATAAAATTCTAAGACCAAGTCTTTTGGGTTAACTAACCCTAGCTATTTTCCTGGAAGCCCTAACTGAAGAATAGGCTGCCTATATATTCGTCTTGAAGATTAATGGTAAAATAACTTTTGGACTGAAGATCAATAAGGGACTGTATAGTTGTAACTACTGTGAGCCAATCAATTATCATTGTGATAAGTGATTTGGAGTAGGATTTGATTGTAAGGGTTGTGTATCACTCAAATCTTTGAAGCACGAGTGTTTGTGTTACTTGATTAAAGCTTTAAAGTAAAGTCAAGTTAGGGTTGTGTATCACTCAAAGATTTGAAGCACGAGTGATTGTCACTTGATTAAAGCTGTGAAGCAAAATCAAGTGTATGTACTGAAGAGTGTCTTCATAATTTCATTAATCAATTGTTTAGTATCACTGCTGTAATTGAGGGGGAGTGAGTAGGAACTCAGGTTTAAGTTGAACTTAGATTGAAGTTGCATTGGGTAGGTCTTAAGTGAAGGAGATAAACTGGTTGGTTTATTCCTGAATTAATATCTCTTATAGTGAATTTCCTCCCTGGCTTGGTAGCCCCCAGAGTAGGTGTTATTACACACTGAACTGGGTAAACAATTGACTGTGTTCTTTACTGCTTTTAAATTTACTGTCTTGAAGTGTGTCAGATACGGTGTCATAACATTCACTGTGACATTAAGTATCTGCTGCCAGAATTTCAATTGGCATCAGAGCAGGCACCCTGCCTGTCTTACTGGGTGAGATCTAGGGATATTATTTTTCTGGCGCTATGGACAAAGAAGGAGGATTTGGGAACAGACCACCCATTCTGGATGGATCAAATTATGACTACTGGAAACCTCGTATGATTGCCTTCTTAAAATCACTGGACAAAAAGGCTTGGAGAGCTGCTGACAAAGGATGGAACCATCCCATCATAACTGGGAAAGATGGGACAACCAGTCTGAAACCTGAGGAAGAATGGAGCAAAGAAGAAGATGAGTTAGCCCTGGGTAACACCAAAGCATTAAATGCCTTGTTCAATGGAATTGATAGAAACATATTCAGATTAGTACATCAATGTGAACTGGCCAAGGATGTTTGGGACACTCTCAAAACTACCCATGAGGGTACATCCAAAGTAAAAATGTCAAGGCTTCAGATGCTGACTACCAAATTTGAGAACCTAAGGATGATGGAAGATGAGACCATTCATGAGTTTCACATGAACATCTTGGAAATTTCCAACACCTCAGGAGCATTAGGAGAAAAGATGTCAGAAGAAAAGCTGTCAAGAAAGATTCTCAGATCCCTGCCTAAAAGATTTGCAATGAAGGTGACTGCTATAGAGGAAGCTCAGGATATCTACAACTTGAAGGTTGATGAACTCATTGGGTCACTTCAGACTTTTGAGATGGGAATCAGTGAAAATGTTGACAAAAAAAAAACAAGAGCATAGCACTAGTATCTAATACTGAAGATTAAAACAAGGAGGATGATGAAGAGAATATTTCAGAAGCTATAGCCATGCTTGGAAGGCAGTTCAACAAACTCATCAAGAGAATGGACCCAAAGTCAAGTTCAAATGTCAAGAACATTCCCTCTGACATTAACAGATCTTATGACTCCAGCATAAGACCAAAGTCTGAAGAAAAGGGAAATCAAAGCAAAGGAATCCAATGGCATGGATGTGAAGGATATGGGCACATTCGAGCTGAATGTCCTACCTTTCTTAAGAAACAAAAGAAAGGAATGTCTGTTACTTGGTCTGATTGTGACTCAGAAAGTAATTCTGAAGAAGAATCTGCCAAACTAGTTACTGCACTAGCTGGTATTTGCAACTCTGATAGTGATTCTAGTGATGAGGAAGTGACATTTGAAGAACTGGCTGACTCCTACAAGAAGCTATGTATCAGAAGTGCTGAAGTCTGTCAGCAAAATGAGAGACAAAAAAAACTCATAGTAAAGTTGGAGGCTGAGAAGAAGGCAGACACTGATACTATAAGTCATCTCGAAGGTGAAGTTCAAGTGCTAAACTCAAAACTTGATCAGATGACCAAGTCTGTCAAGATGCTGACAAATGGAACTGACAAATTAGAAGAAATCCTTCAGGCTGGACAAAATGTGGGAAACAAGTCTGGTCTAGGATTTGTGGCAGCAAAGAAATCTATTGTAGAAAAGAAGAAGATCATACCTGATAAACAAATGTCAAAACGGATGTCACAACATAGCACTCAACATCGAGAACAGAGAAATATGAAGAAAAAGTATCAAAGATGGAGATGTCATCATTGTGGAAGGTTTGGTCACATAAAGCCATTCTGCTTCAGATTGTATGGATATCCTAATCAGATCCCAGCTGTCAAACCTAAGCCTAACAAGGCACCATATACTCAACAGTGGAAGAAAAAGTCTGCAGCCCTTATAGCTCACACCTCCCTTAGAGTCTCTGCAAAGGAAGACTGGTACTTTGACAGTGGATGCTCTAAACACATGACTGGAATCAAGAATCTTCTGAATAATGTTAAACCTCATACTACTAGTTATGTAACTTTTGGAGATGGTTCTAGAGGAGAAATCAAAGGAGTTGGAAACTTGGAATGCCCAGGAGTTCCAAACCTAAATGAAGTACTGCTGGTAAAAGGCTTGACTGCTAACCTCATAAGTATCAGTCAATCATGTGATCTAGGATTCATGGTCAACTTCACCAAGTCTGAATGTCTTGTAACAAATAAAAAAAGAAGAAGTTGTAATGAGAGAAGTCAGATCAAAAGACAACTGTTACTTATGGGAGTCTGAGAACACTAATGATTCTTCTGTGTGCTTTATAGCCAAAGAAGAAAAGGAAGTGAAACTGTGGCACCAAAAACTTGGTCATTTACATCTAAGAGGGATGAAAAAGATCATATCCATGGAGGCAGTCAGAGGGATTCCAAGGCTTCAAATTGATGAAGGGAGAGTCTGTGGTGAATGTCAGGTTGGAAAGCAAACTAGAATGTCACATCCAAAGAGAAGACATCTGACCACCTCAAAGGTGCTAGAACTCCTACATATGGATCTGATGGGTCCAATGCAGGTGGAAAGTCTTGGAGGAAAGAGATATGCGTATGTTGTTATGGATGATTTCTCCAGATTCACCTGGATTAACTTCATTATGGAAAAGTCTGATGTATTTGATGTATTTAAGGAACTGTGCAAAAGAACTCAAAGAGAAAAAGAAGGATGCATTGTCAGAATCAGAAGTGATCATGGCAAGGAGTTTGAAAACAGTAAGTTTGATGAGTTCTGTTCCTCAGAGGGAATCAATCATGAATTCTCTTCACCCATAACCCCTCAACAAAATGGAGTTGTGGAAAGGAAAAATAGGACTATCCAGGAATCTGCCAGAGCAATGATACATGCCAAAGGACTTCCTATTTATTTTTGGGCTGAAGCTATGAATACATCCTGTTATGTCCATAATAGGGTCACCTTGAGAAAGGGAACATCCTCCACCATTTATGAACTATGGAAAGGAAGAAAGCCTACAGTAAAGTACTTCCATGTCTTTGGAAGCAAATGCTATATTCTGACAGATCGTGAACAAAGGAGAAAGATGGATGCTAAAAGCGATGAAGGAATATGCCTAGGATACTCTACCAACAGCAGAGCATATAGGGTATTCAATTCTAGGACCAAAGCTATGATGGAATCTATAAATGTCATAGTTGATGATTATCATGAGGAAACCGATGTCCCATATGATGTTGAGACATTTTTTGAGAATTCAACTCAAGTGTCTAAAAGGGATGATGTACCTAAAACTACTTCATCAGAATCTGAATCAAAGGAAGCTAACAAAGATCCTTCCATCAGAATTCAGAAAGATCATCCTAAGGAACTCATCATAGGAGACCCAAACAGTGGAGTCATTACAAGATCTAGAGAAATTATCTCAAACTCTTGCTTTGTCTCTAAGATTGAACCAAAAAAATGTTAAGGAGGCTTTGACTGATGAATACTGGATTGGAGAAATGCAAGATGAATTGAACCAATTCAAGCAACATGAAGTATGGGAATTAGTTCCTAGACCAGAAGGAACAAACATTATTGGCACAAAATGGATCTACAAGAACAAATCAGATGCTGAAGGAATTGTCACCAGGAATAAGGCAAGGCTTGTTGCTCAAGGCTACACTCAAGTTAAAGGGGTTGATTTTGATGAAACTTTTGCTCCTGTAGCCAGAATGGAGTCAATCAAACTTCTTTTGGGAGTTGCTTGTCTCCTTAAGTTTAAGCTATTTCAGATGGATGTAAAGAGTGCCTTCTTAAATGGGTACTTAAATGAGGAAGTATATGTGGAACAGCCTAAAGGATTTATGGATCCAAATTGTCCTGATCATGTCTATAAATTGAGGAAAGCTCTATATGGCCTGAAACAAGCTCCTAGAGCTTGGTATGACAGATTGACAAAATTCCTCACTGACAAAGGATACAGGAAAGGAGGCTTGGATAAAACCCTTTTTATGAAAAATGAAGGAGGAAAGATAATGGTAGCTCAAATTTATGTTGATGACATAGTGTTTGGAGGAATGTCAGATAAAATGGTTAAACATTTTGCTGACCAAATGCAAGCTGAATTTAAAATGAGCCTCATGGGAGAATTGACCTACTTTCTTGGACTACAAGTCACACAGATGGAAGACTCAATTTTTGTCTCAAAGCAAGTATGCAAAGAATATTGTCAAGAAATTTGGAATGGAGAATGCCAGTCACAAAAGGAATCCCGCACCTACTCATTTAAAGCTATCCAAAGACTCAAGTGGGACTAATGTGGATCAAAGCTTGTACAAAAGCATGAAAGGAAGTCTGCTATACTTAACAACCAGCAGACCTGATATTGCTTTTGCAGTTGGAGTATGTGCAATATACCAGGCTGAACCCAAAGTAAGTCACTTCAACCAAGTGAAAAGAATTATGAAGTATATGAGTGGAACTTACAACTATGGCTTGTTGTACTCTCATGGATGTGAACCAATTCTGTCTGGTTACAGTGATGCTGATTGGGCTGGACGTGTTGATGATAGAAAGAGCACCTCTCGAGGATGCTTCTTTCTGGGAAATAATCTTGTCTCTTGGTTCAGCAAGAAATAGAACTGTGTGTCTCTATCTACTGCTGAAGCTGAATACATAGCAGTTGTTCTCAAATGATCTGGATGAAACAGATGCTTACTGAGTATAATGTCACACAAGATGTCATGACATTATACTGTGACAATCTGAGTACTATCAACATTTCTAAGAATCCTATACAGCACAGCAGAACCAAGCATATTGACATTATACATCACTTCATCATAGATCTTGTGGAAGAAAAGGTGATTAAACTGGAACATGTTACCACTGAACTACAACTGGCTAACATTTTTACCAAGGCACTTGATGCTAGTCAATTTGAAAATTTGAGGGGCAAGCTGGGTATTTGTCAATATGAAGAGATGTAGCAATTAATTTTGCTTAAAACAAGGGATGATAGAGATATTTTAGTTAAGTTTATTCTGATTCGGCTAATCATCTGTTTCCCTATTTCTTTCCAAAATTTTAGGAAGTTGAATAGACAATCATATTTCTACCTACTCTCGCGTCTCTGCAACAATCTCCATTCTCTCAAATGAAGATTCCATTCTCGCTGTTACTTGTTTTCTAAATCTCTCAAAATGTCAAAAGGGAAGGGGAAGGAGAAAACTAGAGTACCTGTTGGTAGTCTGTCAAAACCTTTGAGACAACCAATAACCAAGAAAAGGAAGGACCCTGAACCCTCTGAATCTGATGAGGAATCAGAATTTGAGTTTGATGTTGAGAGCAATGTTCCAGACATTCCTCTCAGGAAGAAACTCTCTTCGAGCAAAATGCCTAAAGTCCCTGAAGTTTCCATTGACAACATTTCCTTTCACCATCCAGAAAATGCAAACAGGTGGAAGTATGTGTTTCTGAAGAGGATTGCCTTGGAGAGAGAACTGAACAACAGTGCTGTTGAGTGTAAGGAAATCATGGATTTAATCAAGACTGCTGGTCTAATGAAAACTGTGATCAAGTTTACCAACTGCTATGAGATTCTTGTCAAAGAATTCATAGTAAATTTATCTGATGGGTGTGCTGATGGAAAATCAGCTGATTTTAAGAGTGTGTATGTGAGAGGAAGGAAGGTAAATTTATCTCCTTTTGTAATAAACAAATTCCTAGGAAGGCCTGATGATGCTTGTCCTGAACTGGAAGGTACTGACAACCAAGTTTGTCAAACAATCACTGCCAAGCAAGTCAAGAACTGGCCCTTGAAAGGGAAGCTAAATGTGAGCAAGTTGAGCATGAAGTTTTCCATATTGCACAAAATAGGTGCAGCTAACTGGGTTCCCACCAACCATAAATCCACCATTTCCACAGGTTTGGGAAGATTTATCTATGCTGTTGGAACCAAGACAAACTTTGATTATGGCAAGTACATCTTTGATCAAACATTGAAACATGCTGGAAGCTGTGCTATTAAAGGCCCTATTGATTTTCCCTCTCTCCTGTGTGGTATAATCATTGCTCAGTATCCTGATATTCTGGCTGAAAAAGACTTTGTATGCAAAAGAGCCCCTGCTCTTGGTTTGCATTATAAGCTGTTTCAGGGAACACATGTCCCTGACATTGTTATGACATCTGCTGAGACATCAACTGTCAAATCTCATTCCAAGAAGACTGATGTTATAGCTGTGCTAAAAGAAACCTGCAGAGAGCTTGATACAAGAAAAGGACTCTAGAAGAGCTGATTGCTAAACTAGAACAGGAGGAGAATGAAGAACAAATAAGGGAAGAAGATGCTGATGAAGACCAGCATAATGATGAAGATAGTGCTTCCTTGGAAGTGCCTGAAGGTCAGTGTTGGTGAACAGATTGCTGCTGGAACTTGTTGCTGCCAAATGACTTCTTATTTATTTATGTTTTTTTTAATTCCTTTTGGATGACAGTTTAAGGTGGTTATCATGATCATTAAGTAATGATCATATATAGTATATTCTACCAAAATCAGTGAGCAGGATTCTTGTTGTCATAACCAATGTTAAGACATCCTGTACTGATCTAACATTTGTGCAGATTTATTATTCCTGAGATTTTTCAGGAATCTGGTATGCTTATCTAAGTTGATGTATACTATCCAGATCAGTTGCTCCCGTGGACATTAGGTTAACTTTGCTTAACCTTAATTTGGTATGATAAAAGTCTAAGACCAAGTCTTTTGGGTTAACTAACCCTAGCTATTTTCATGGAAGCCCTAACTGAAGAATAGTCTGCCTATATATTCGTCTTGAAGATTAATGGTAAAATAACTTTTGGACTGAAGATCAATAAGGGACTGTATAGTTGTAACTACTGTCATCCAATCAATTATCATCGTGATAAGTGATTTGGAGTAGGATTTTATTGTAAGGGTTGTGTATCACTCAAAGCTTTGAAGCACGAGTGTTTGTGTTACTTGATTAAAGCTTTGAAGCAAAGTCAAGTTAGGGTTGTGTATCACTCAAAGCTTTGAAGCACGAGTGATTGTCACTTGATTAAAGCTGTGAAGCAAAATCAAGTGTATGTACTGAAGAGTGTCTTCATAATTTCATTAATCAATTGTTTAGTATCACTGCTGTGATTGAGGGGGAGTGAGTAGGAACTCAGGTTTAAGTTGAACTTAGATTGAAGTTGCATTGGGTAGGTCTTAAGTGAAGGAGATAAATTGGTTGGTTTATTCCTGAATTAATATCTCTTATAGTGAATTTCCTCCCTGGCTTGGTAGCCCCCAGAGTAGGTGTTGTTACACACTGAACTGGGTAAATAATTGACTGTGTTCTTTACTGCTTTTAAATTTTGCTGTCTTGAAGTGTGTCAGATACAGTGTCATAACATTCACTGTGACATTAAGTATCTGCTTCCAGAATTTCAAGAGTAAAGGTTGATGGTTTAAGTATGTGTTAACCATGGAATACAGTCACTGATGATGGTCAACTATGTGTGAAATATGGAATATAGAAAAGGTTGATGGTTCAAATATGTGTGAACCATGGAATAAAGTCACTTGTGATGGTCGACTATGTGTGAACCATGGAATAGAGTAAAGGATGATGGTTCAACTATGTGTGAACCATGGAATACTGCCACTAGTGATGGTCAACTATGTGTGAACCATAAAATACAGTCACTGATTATGGTCAACTATGTTTGAACCATGGAATAGAGTCACGGTTGATGGTTTAACTATGTGTGAATCATAGAATACAATCACTGATGATGGTCAACTATAGGTGAACCATGAAACAAAGTAAAGGTTGATGGTTCAACTATATGTGAACCATTGAATGGAGTAAAGGATGATGATTCAGCTATGTGTGATCCATGGCATATAGTCACTGTTGATTGTCAACTATGAGTGAAACATGGAATAAATTAAAGGTTGATCATTCAATTAATTGTGAACCATGGAATACAGTCTTTGGTTATTGTCAACTATGTGTGAACAATGAATTAGAGTAATGGTTGATGGTTCAACCATGTGTGAACCATGGCATAAAGTCACTAATGATGGTGAGTGTTGTACCCCAAAATTTTCCCTCCCATATTCTTCAAAATTTGCCAAGTCAAAGCTTCAAAATTCCCCAAGGGTTGCACAGTTCAAGTGCCTCCTAACAGTCAAAAATTAGGGTTTTGGTTCTGACAAAGAAAATGAAGTTTCCAAGAGTCCAATCAAGTCTCACATGCTTATAAACATGGTCAAGCATCCTCATATCAAGTTTCAAGACTTACAGCACAAAATTGCACAGTCAAAAACCCTAATTGCACTACAGTCAACTGTAGGGGCAAAATGGTCATTTGACAGTCAAAAGTTCAAATTTTTGGTCAACATCTCATTTTGAAGCCACAAACATCATTTGATCAATGCTTGATCATGATTCTCAAAGCATGGCTCAAAAAGTCTCAAGATGCAAAAGTTTCCATATTTGGACAGTTGAAAAAGTCAACTGTAACTTGACCAAGGCATAACTTCCACATGGATTATCAGAAAAATTCCATCCAAAGCTCATTTTGAAGATAAAGACATTTCCTACAACTCCTCTTCACACTTCAAGTCCAAGAAATGCTCTCACAAAAAGTTATCAATTTCAACATTATAGGTCATTTTCAAAAGTCAACAAAAAGGGACTTTAAGTCAAAGGCCATAACTTGAGATTGTTAAATCAAAATGACATGGGACCAAAGACATTGGTTAGAGGACTTCAAGACCTTTCCAAAATGTCCAAGAACATGAGCAAAGCTTAAAAATTGAGCAAGTTATGCCTTGTGGAAGTTGGGAAATTTTGGATATTTTGAAAAGTCAACATTGCTTCAAAAGTCTTAAAAATGCTAATGGGCCTCTTTTTCTTCCAAGAATCATTATCCAAGGCATGTGCACGACCATTTGGCCCAAAGGGAAGTTTTTCATCATTTTTATTTATTTAATTGAATTTTTAAATGCTAATAATTCATTTAATTAAATTAAATATGTGGAAAATACTAAACCTAAGTTTTTAAATCTTTTTATGCATGGAATACACTCAATATTTCGTGCATGATCAGATTTGGAAAGAATCTTGGTAATTGGACATGATTTGAAGCAAATTTGCATGAAAAAGATTGGAAAATTATGGCATGGAAAATCAAATATTCTCTTCATCAATTCATTGATTTTTTGATCCAATTTCTAACCCTAATCATTCCAGTACATATATACATGAAAACCCTCGTGTCCTGAACCTCCCAGCTGCGCCATACATCCATAACCAAACTTGAGTTTTTTTGACAAATTTTCCAAAACTGAGAACTAGGTTACAGTGCGATTCAAGGCCAAATACTTATTCCATTGTGTTCCTGAGGCTTCAAGGAACATATACTGATCAAAACCATTGTCCCTAACACAGGAAATAGGTAGAACGATCTTGACCGGTTCAAGCTTTTTTTCAGATTCTTGAATCATAATTCATGCATTATTTATAAATTTTAATATTGGATTTGTATTCATTGTATCATTCTGAAGCTAACTGTGTGCTTTGATTGAGTTTTTATACACCATACGTGATTTCACAATGGATGCACGCTAGGGTTACCAAGCTGTGGAATTGGGCGTTTTTGAATCTTGTAAAATTGAGACACCTCAATGCCTTGGTTGAAATCAGGGCACTCAGATGAATCCAATGGGGGGGTCGCGCCCAATTTATATTCCAAGATGAGCTATTCGCTATTATTGAAAACTGCACATTTTGGGGGGGTTTAAAACCCCCACTAACCCTTTGTATATTTCAGGAAAAGCAAAACGATGAAGAAGATGATGAAGTGTCAAGGCGTGGTTGGGTTATTTGAATTTCGCGCTAAAATTCCCACTAACGCTTATTTTGTATTATAATGTTTATTGATTATATAATATACAAAGGAACACAGCAGCGTGGTTGGCAGGCATATGCATTGGTAACCTCTAGGACCTGGGTTCGATCCCAGGTCCCCCTCCCTTTCCTTATATTTTTCTTCTAATGGTATTCTTGTGCAGCTTCAGTCCAAAGCGTCTACCATACGCTCCTCAATCAAACGCGCCACACGTCCCACTGCATTCAACCAAGGGCCAGGATTCAGAGGCCTATGATGTGCACCAGTCAACACACATGCATGCCAACACAAAAGTCAAACGAGGCCATAGACAAGTGGGCCTAAAATGCTGATTTAACCTCCAATTGGGGACAGAACCCCCCTAGGTTTTACAGTTCTTTTCTTTCTTATTTTTATCTATTTCAATTATTCTTTTTTTATATATTCCTTAAATTAATTATTTTCATAAAAATATAAAAACAATAGAAAAATCAGAAAAGACAAAAACTAATATATTTTATTCTATTATTTTTATAAATCAAATCGCATTAATTAATTAGGTTTAACTTTAGATAGTTTTCATATTTTTTTTAATAAATTAAAAAATAGCTAGAATTAGGTTTAAATTTCATTTAATTCATATAAAAAACCATAAAATCCAAAAAATACCAAAATAATTTCTTTTTTTCATTTTTATTTAATTTAATAATTTAATTTAATTTCATTAAAAAGGGTCCAACGCCCTCGTTTCCAATTTTAATTCAATTCGCGCATTTATTTCTTTTCTTTTAATTATTTATGTAATTCTCCCAAAGCCGTGTAATATTTATCTTTCGCACTTTACTTTATTTCTTTATTTTATGTCAAATCGGGTCCTGGATTAAATTTGGCGATGTGGACCCGCGCCTTTGTAATAGTTTAGGAATTTTATCTTTCCGCACTTTTTAATTGTTAATAATGGCATGCAAGAATGAATGACAAAATAAAAACAAACGCATAGATCACTTTGACATGAACAAGATAAATGCAAATGAACATGACACACAAATCACACACCACCCCTAGGGTACGCCTCACTGTTGCCTTGCCTCGAAAGGTGATCGTCGAGTAGAGGATGTCTTAGTAAGTCCTCATGATCCGAGAACCTGGCATGAGGGTAGCTTCTAAGGTGTCTTCCCATTGCTCTGGTGATCACCATGTCCTGAACCTCGAATTGACCCGAACACCTCCAACGGTGGTGCTACCTACCTCTCAATGGTGGGATGGCACTACCTTAAAGGACATCTACACAGACGAATTCCTTAGGGTAGGTAGACGACTCTAGATACTTGCTCTAAATTTCAAAACAAATTCAAAAAATACTTTTCACACCAACACCTTTTCAAAAAGCTTTCGAAAGCAATTTTTCAAACACTCTTGAGGACCGATACAAGAGTCGAACTGGAATTTTCAAAGAAACTTTTTTAAAAACCCACAATTGAAAAGCAAACAAACCATTTTTGAAAACACAAATGAGCAAGTATCTAAGAGCCCATGGATAACCATGGATAGAAAGGGTGCTAACACCTTCCCTTTCTATAATCTACCTCCCGAACCGAGAGCAATCTCTTTAAGGAATTTTTCTGTGCTTTTGTACTTTCCATTTGGAGAAAATAAAAGACGGTGGCGACTCTTGCTTCCGCGACATTTCGCGAACCAGCGTTAAACAGTCAGTTCCAGATCCACCGATCACAGAACTGGCGACTCTGCTGGGGACTTAACTTAAAGTGAGGTGTACCTTAGGGATAGTTCATAACTGTGTTTTCAATTGCTTTCTTTGCTTGCTTTAAATTGTGGGACTGTCTTGGGAGTTCTATAGATCCTAACCCGGATCTGGGGATACCTTCTTAGAAAGTAGCAACAAGGCTGTGAGGGAACTGTGCGGGGTATACCGACATGGTTGAAACAGTCTGCTACATTGATATGGCACTTTGGTGTGTACCGGTAACCCTTGAGTTCAGTCAAGGAGAGTACGGGGCCTCCGCATGGTGTTGTGAAGCATCAACAGACCTTAGGAACCTTAATTGAACTATCTTGGCCTCTTTAGGGTAGTGAGATAACTGACTTTGGTGCAGTCCGAGGTTGGTTGATACTCGATACTACACTCAATTGAGGGTTGCTTTCCTGGAATATTTCGGTCGCCAGTTCAATGGCTAAATCGAAACGATGAACAATGAAAGAAATCCAGTGATATTGGGACCCTTAGAACCCGGTTACTTCTGATAGGACAGGTTGAGCCCACCAACTTCAAGAGGGTACTACCCAGACCCCATGCTGGCCTAAACCCTAAGGGCTTGTCTTGTGTGCCTTGTGTGCCTTACATGTTTGTCTTTGTAAATATCTGTGGTGTGTTTAATCATAGCATCATGACATCATCCAGCATCATATGCATTGACTAACCATTTCAGGGGTTCGAATCTTCATCTTTGTTCTTGTTTTGTAGGACATGGAAACTGTTTGCAGAAAGACAATTCAAATCAGTCTTGTAAGGATCCCTCCTCAGCTTAAGGAACTTATATCCAGGATTCCCGAGATCTCTTCATTCAGTGAAAGACATGGAAGACTCATCAGCTTGGTCAACACCAACATTGAGGAAGATATGATAAAGGTCCTGTTCCAATTCTTTGACCCTCTGCATCACTGTTTCACCTTCTTGGACTATCAGCTGGTACCTACATTGGAGGAGTTCTCCCGGCTCCAGAAGATCCCTATCCTTGATCAACTACCCTACAACGGTACGGAAAAGGAACCCAAGCTTGAAGAGATTGCTAAAGCCTTACACCTACAATCATCTGACCTCAAGGGACATTGGGAAGTTAGAAGTGGTATCAAAGGGTTCTTAGCCAGGTTTCTGTTTGAGAAGGCCCATGAATGTTGGAACTCCCTTGACTTACAAGCTTTTGAAGAAGTTGTGGCCCTCCTTGTCTATCGTTTGGTGTTGTTCCCTAACCCAGATCAGCTTATTGATATCAGTGCTGTCCAGATCTTCATGTCCAGGAATCCTATACCTACGTTGCTGGGGGACATCCTTCACTCATGTTACACTCGAACCATGAGAAAAAGAGGTGTCCTTATGTGCTGCACTCCTCTCCTGGGAAGGTGGTTTATTTCACACCTTCCACAATCAGCTTTTAAGAATGAGCGGGGTTTGAGATGGTCACAACGGCTGATGACTCTTACACATGCAGATATACATTGGTGCCCTCGGTCCCGAGAGGAGGTCACTATCATTGATCATTGCGGGGAGTACCCTAATGTTCCTTTACTTGGAATCAGAGGAGGTATTACTTACAACCCATTCCTGGCTTGGAGACAGTTTGGTTATGCTCGGAGGGATGGTCCTCATGACATGTTAATTCCTGACATAGTTTTTGACTTCGACAACGATGCGCAAGGACTTCGCCAGAGATTTATCAGAGCTTGGAGGATGCCAAGTAGGATAGACAACAAGACACTAGGGCACAGGAACTCCATCCCATTGGAACCTTATCTCAAGTGGGTACGCGCCCGCTCCCAGAAGTTAGTGATGCCTTATCCTCATATGCTCCCAGTAATCAAGGAGCCAGTCTCGGAAGGAGAAGTGTCCTACACCATTCAGCACCCTGATATGCCCACATCTTGGGAGGAGATGCAGAAGAGCTGGATCCAGCTTAAGGAAGAACGAAATTCTCTTGAGACCAGTCTACATGCTAGTGAAAAGAAGGTCTTAGAGCTCACCCGCCTATTGCATGAGGAGAGGAATCTCAACACTTACATAGCTCCAAAGAGGATGCGTAGTGTCTTTTTGGATTGATTTGCTTTGTAATTTGTGCCCATGAGGCTTTGATGTACTGAACAATTATTTCCTTAATGATAACGTGTGTTCCTTTTTTGTCTACAACAAATTTGAACTTTCGAACCCTTGAATGCATTGCATAAACACATATCATTCATCATGTGCATAGCAGGTTTTCTTATTTTCAGGTTGCTTACTGTGCTTCGCTGTTTATTTCAGCATCACGAATCCTGACTCATCATCAACCGAGATGTCCATCAAGGCTCTTCAGGCGCAGAATGTGCAATTTCAGGAACTAATCATGGGTTTGGCTCAGGGCCAAGAAGAGCTGAAGGCTCTGCTCCTGAAGAAGGAGAAGAAGAAGAAGAAGAGAACTATCCTTTTCAACTCGGGCCGAAGGTTTGGCAACACTCTGCAGAATGAAGATGCTGGTTCTTCTATAGGCAAGGGTAGTCCTCAAGAGGGAAAAGGTTCTAGTCCGGTAGTCTCCGACAACGAGACTGATTTTGATGAGGAACAATATCCTCCTGCTGAAGACAAATACAAGCAGTTGGAGGATAGATTAAATGCTATGGAGATCCAACAAGTGCCTGGGCTGGATTTTGGAGACTTGGGTTTGTCTACTGGTGTGATCATTCCTCATAAGTTTAAAGCACCATCCTTTACCAAATATGACGGGGCATCTTGTCCCAAGCTACACCTCAGGTCCTACGTGCGGAAGATTCAACCGTACTCAGTGGACAAGAATTTGTGGATCCACTTCTTCCAGGAGAGTCTTTCAGGGACTCATCTCGAATGGTTCTATCAGCTGGATGGGACCAAGGTTCGTAACTGGGAGGAGTTGGCTACTTCTTTCTATAAGCAGTATCAATATAATGCCGACCTTGCCCCTACGCGTACCCAACTCCAGGGTATGTCGCTAGGTTCAAGCGAAGGTTTTAAAGAGTACGCTCAGAAGTGGAGGGATCTGGATGGCAGGGTGCAGCCTCCGTTGACTGATCGGGAGTTGGTAGACATGTTCTTGGGGACCCTATCTGGGCCGTTTTTCAACCATCTTATCGGTAACTCATCTGCAGGGTTCACTGATCTCATTCTGACTGGAGAGAGAATAGAGGCTGGGATGAAGTCTGGTAAAATTCAGAAGGGTGCATCGTCTATTCTGAGAAGAAACCCTTCAAGAAGGAGGCCAGTGTTGTATACGGGTCCAGAAGACAAGAGAAACCTGAGCGCCGCCAATCTGTCAACGCGGTGATGATTGCTAAGCCTGCTGCCGCTCCTCGGCAAACCAATCCACCAAGGGCTGAAAGACCTAGAAGGGAGTTTACCCGTTTGAGTATGACTCTATCACAAATCTTGCCACAGTTGCTGTCCACCAACCTAGTGACTGTCAGAGAAGCCCCGAAGGTTGTAAACACTGCTTCTACCAAATACAATCCAAATGCCCGCTGTGCTTATCACTCCGATAGCCCGGGGCATTCCACTGATGACTGTTGGGCCTTAAGGAACAAGCTGCAGGACCTTATTGATGCGAAGGAGGTACAGTTTGAGGCATCTGAGAAGCCTAATGTAGTGACAGCTCCCCTGCCTGCTCATGGAGTGAATGCTATTGGGGACGAAGATGAAGTGGATGAAGCTGAGTTTGATAGCTGGATTTACCCGGCAACCGACAGTGGACCTAGCAATTGGAGTGCAAAAGACAATCTACCTGTTTCTCTTGTTACTGAGTAATGAATTCCTATGTTTTGGCATTTGTAATGAACAATTAAAACTCTATGGCCCGGTGTCTTACCCGGGGCACCGTTGGCTTCATTTGTGAGGGCATATAAATTGTCATTTCATATATCATGAATAAAAATCTTGGACGTTTTCTCGCATTTCAAATATTATGCTCCTCTTCTGTCTTTCCTTCCTTTATATATTTCAAAACAGCTGTATTTACACACACTCACTCATACAGGTTTCAATCCACTCTGGATCTCACTGGTAACGACTCTGCTACTGCCAGTTATGACTTCGAAAATCCGATCAACTTAGCCGAAGACGAAGGTGAAGATGATTGCGAAGTGCCTGGAGAGCTTGCAAGACTGTTACTCCAGGAAGAGAGGGCAATTCAACCACATGAAGAGCCAGTGGAGACAATAAATCTGGGTACTGATACAGACAGGAAAGAGGTTAAGATTGGTGCCAACCTAGAGCTCAGTGTGAAGCAACGGTTGACTCAGATGCTACATGATTATGTGGAGATCTTTGCCTGGTCCTACGAAGACATGCCCGGGTTGGATACCGATATTGTGGTCCATCACTTGCCTACTAAGGAAGACTGCCCTCCGGTTAAGCAAAAGGTCCGCCGTATGCGTCTAGAGATGTCTGAAAAGATCAAAGCCGAGGTTCTGAAACAGTTCGATGTCGGGTTTCTTGCAGTGACTTCTTACCCTCAGTAGGTTGCTAATGTGGTGCCGGTACCAAAGAAAGATGGAAAAGTCAGAATGTGTGTTGATTACAGGGATCTGAACAGGGCCAGCCCCAAAGATGACTTCCCCCTACCTCACATTGATGTCCTTGTTGACAATACAGCTCAGCATAAGGTGTTCTCTTTCATGGATGGTTTTTCAGGTTACAATCAGATCAAGATGGCTCCTGAAGACATGGAAAAGACTACCTTTGTTACTCAGTGGAGCACCTTCTGCTACAAGGTCATGCCTTTTGGACTGAAGAACGCGGGGGCAACCTACCAACGTGCCATGGTTGCTTTATTTCATGACATGATCCATCATGAGATAGAAGTGTATGTTGACGACATGATTGCAAGGTCCCAGACTGAGGAAGAACACCTTGATCATCTGCAGAAGTTATTTGACCGTTTGAAGTTGTACAAGCTGAGGTTGAACCCGAACAAGTGCACCTTCGGGGTAAGATCTGGAAAGTTGCTGGGCTTCGTTGTAAGTGATAAGGGTATTCAAGTGGACCATGCCAAGGTTAAAGCTATTCAAGAGATGTCAGTTCCTAGGACAGAGAAGGAAGTCAGAGGCTTTTTAGGATGCCTGAATTATATTGCTCGGTTCATCTCACACCTAACTGCTACCTGTGAGCCAATATTCAAGCTACTGAAGAAAGATCAGGTAGTACGTTGGAATGATGAATGTCAGGCTGCTTTTGACAGAATCAAGGATTATCTCCAAGAACCACCCATCCTTATGGCACCGGTTGAAGGGAGACCTCTGATACTATACCTGACAGTGCTTGACAACTCAATGGGGTGTGTGCTGGGGCAGCATGACGAGTCTGGCCGAAAAGAGCATGCCATTTATTACCTTAGCAAAAAGTTTACCGACTGTGAGACCCGATACTCACTGCTCGAGAAAACTTGCTGCGCTTTGGTATGGGCTGCTCGCCGGCTGAGACAGTATATGCTGACTCACACTACCTTGTTGATCTCAAAGATGGATCCTATAAAGTACATATTTGAAAAGCCTGCTCTGTCTGGGAGAATAGCAAGATGGCAAATGATCTTGACGGAATATGACATTCAGTACACGACTCAGAAAGCCATCAAGGGAAGTGTATTGGCAAACCACTTGGCACATCAGGCCGTAGACGACTATCAATCAATGAACTTTGAGTTTCCTGACGAAAGTATCATGATTGTGACTGATTGTGAAGTACCTGGACCGGATGAAGGACCTGAGGAAGGATCCTGATGGTCTATGCACTTTGACGGAGCCTCCAATGCTTTGGGTAACGGTATCGGCGTTATAATCATATCCCCTCAAGGCACTCATACTCCACTTACTGCCCGACTGTGTTTCAACTGTACCAACAACATGGCGGAATATGAGGCATGCATCATGGGTCTCCAAGCTGCGATCGACTTAAGGATCAATTTTCTGAGTGTCTTCGGAGATTCCGCTCTCGTGATCAATCAGATCAAAGGAGAGTGGGATACGAAACATCCGAATCTTATTCCTTATAGAGAATGTGTGTTGACCTTGATCCCCCACTTCACGAAGATAACCTTTGAACACTTCCCGAGAGAGGAGAATCAGTTAGCGGACGCGTTAGCTACAATGTCTTCTATGTTCAAGGTCAAATGGGATAATGAGGCTCCCCGGATCATCATCTGGAAACTGGACGAACCGGCATACTGTTGTGATCTCGAGACTGAATTGGTGACTGAGAAGCCTTGGTACCATGAGGTGAAGAGATATCTGGAAGCTCAGGAATACCCTAAAGGGGCGTCTGTCAACGATAAGAAGTTTCTGAGAAGGTTCGCAGCAAAGTTCTTCCTTAGCAATAGCATCTTGTACAAGCGAAACCATGATTCGACCTTACTGCGCTGTGTGGATAAGACTGAAGCAGAAAGGATCATGGAAGAGCTACATGAAGGGACATTCGGGACACATTCCAGTGGGCACACTATGGCAAAGAAAATCCTTCGGGCAGGATATTTCTGGTCCACAATGGAAGCTGACTGCTACCAACATTCTCGGACATGCCATAAATGCCAGATATATGCAGACAAGGTGCATGTTCCTCCAGTTCCTCTAAATGTTCTGACTGCGCCTTGGACGTTTGCAATGTGGGGCATAGACATGATCGGTGAGATTAAACCTATGGCATCTAATGGGCATCGCTTCATCCTGGTAGCGATTGATTATTTCACGAAGTGGGTTGAAGCAGCTTCCTACGCTACGGTAACCAAGACTGTTGTGGCACGGTTCATTCGGCACAACCTGGTCTGTCGATACAGCGTCCCAGAAAGAATTATTACAGACAACGGTACCAATCTTAATAACAATATGATCACTGAGCTCTGCGAGCAGTTTAAGATACAGCACCATAACTCTTCTCCTTACAGACCGAAGATGAATGGGGCTGTAGAAGCAGCAAATAAAAACATTAAGAAGATCGTGCAGAAGATGACAGTGACTTATAAAGATTGGCATGAGATGTTACCGTTCGCTCTACATGGGTACCGTACCTCAGCCAGGACGTCAACCGGGGCAACTCCTTTCTCCTTGGTCTACGGCATGGAGGCAGTCTTACCGATCGAAGTGCAAATACCCTCTCTCCGGATAATGAAGGATGCAGATCTGAACGAAGATGATTGGATCCAGAAACGACTTGATCAACTAAACCTTATTGATGAAAAAAGACTTGCTGCTATCTGTCATGGTCAGATGTATCAGAAACGGATGATCAGGGCATTTAACAAAAAGGTCAGACCACATGAATATCAAGTTGGGGATCTGGTAATCAAGCGAATCATCCTTCCTCAGAGTGATCCAAGGGGAAAATGGACCCCTACGTACGAAGGGCCATTTGTGGTTAAACATGTGTTCTCAGGAGGAGCCATGATTCTAACCAACATGGATGGTGACGACCTTCCTCACCCCGCCAATGCAGACATAGTAAAAAGATACTACGCATAAATAAAGACCGCTAGGTTGACATACCTAGGCAAAAATTAGGGCTTCCCGGCGAACCAAAAGGGTTCGGGCAAAATGAAGGGATGAAATGAAAAAATCTGTACACCCGGCAAGTTGAAAACCTGAATAGGCGGCTTGGGCAAAAATGGGTATCCCGGTGGACTGAAAACCCGAAAGGGCGGTCCAGGAAAAAGTTAGGGATAAAGCGTAATACTATGTCGCATTGATCACTTTGCATCCAGAATCCGGTATCTACATCAAGTTCAGACGGCATCGATCAGTCAGCTTCATCTTCAACCAAGGTCATCAAGTGATGAGACTCTCGGAGATATAAAGGCAATAGCAGAGTTGAAACCCAGTGGGATCATTCATTTCACACAGCTGTTTTATTTTCTCTTGTACAAAATTTGCATAAACTCTTCTGTTCGGCGGCGTTCTCTTACTAGGACGGCAGCCTCTTGTATATAAACGCCTATTTTATAGGCAAATTCAAAATCAATACAAAAATCACTTTTTAGTTAAAATCGCCAATTGTTTTTCCTTTTCTGTTTTGTCTTGCGAAGAACGTCCAAGGTTCAATTTGTGATATATGCATTGACAATAATTTTCTAACTCATAAATATTTGCATACGAAACAAAGGATTAATTGTAGGTAACATTAGAAACAGGGGCAATAAAGAGTTGTCTAAGCCATCTAATTGTTCTATCCTCCAAAGGTACCAAGGTAGGTTCAGCTAAAGAACACAACCAGATATCTTAATTCCCCAGAGAGTGAGCCAGCAAGTCAGTACACTCTCCCCAAGCAAAGTTATCAACCTTAAAGAAGTTGGGTATCCTCCCGCAGAACTCAACATTCCCCAGCAGAGTCGCCAGTTCCAGATCCACCGATCACAGTGAGCTATGTGTTAACCATGGAATAAAATAAGGGTTAACAGTTCATCTATGTGTGAACCATGGAATAGAGTAAAGGTTGATGGTTTAACTATATGTGAACTTTAAAATATAATTATTGATGATGGTCAACTATGTATGAACCATGGATTAGAGTAAAGGTTTATGGTTCACCTGTGTGTGAACCATGAAATAAAGTAAAGGTTGATGATTTAACAATGTGTGAACCACGCCGTACATTATTTGTTGATGGTTTAACTATGTGTGAACAATGTAATACAGTAAAGGTTAATGTTTCAAATATGTTTGAACCATGGGTTACAGTCAATGATGATGGTATACTATGCCTACACCATGGAATAGAGTAAAGACTGATGATTCAACTATGTGTGAACTATGGAATACATTCACTGATGAAGGTCAACTATGTGTGTAGCATTAAATAGAGTAATGGTTGATGGTCCAACTTTGTGTAAACCATTGCATACAATCATTGTTGAAGATAAACTATGTGGTACCATGGAATAGAGTAAAGGTTGATGGCTTAACTATGTTTGCACCATGTAATAGATTAATATTTTATGGTTCTACTATGTGTGAACCATTGCATACAATCATTAATGATGATGAACTATGGGTGAACCATGGAATAGAGTGAAGGTTTATGGTTAAAATATGTGTGAACCATGGAATACAATCACTGATGATGGTAAATAATGTGTGAACCATAGAATAAAGTAAAGGTTGATGGTTCAATTATGTGTGAACCATGGCATACAGTCATTGATGATAGTCAACTATGTGTGAACCATAGAAAGGAGTAAAGGTTGATGGTTAAAGTATATGTGAACCTTGTAATATAGCCACTAGTGATGGTTAACTATGTGTGAACCATCGAATAAAGTAAAGGTTGATAATTCAACTATGTGTTAACCATGGCATACAGTCACTGATGATGGTGAAGTATGTGGAAAGAATGAAGTAGAGTAAAGGTTAATGGTTGAAGTATTTGTGAACCATGGAATACAATCACTGATGATGGTCAACTATGTGTAAACCATGGAATAAAGTAAAGGTTAACAGTTCAATTATGTGTAAACAATGGTATGCAATCATTGAAGATGGTCAACTATGTGTGATCCATGGAATATAGTAAAGGTTGATGGTTTAACTATGTTTGAACCATGGGATACAGTCATTTATTATTGTCAATTATGTGTAAACTCTGGAATAGAGTAACGGTTGATGGTTTATTTATGTGTGAACCATTGAAAACAATCACTAATGATTGTTAGCTATGTGTGAACCAGTGAATAGAGTAAAGGTTGATAGTTCAACTAAGTGTGAACCATGGCATACATTCCTTGTTGATGGTCAACCATTTGTGAAATATGGAATAGAGTAAAGGTTAATGATTTAACTACGTGTGAACCATGAAATATAGTCACTTGTGATGGTAAACTATGTATGATCGGTTGAAATAGAACTGACTGTTTTGGAATGCTGGTTCGCGAAATGTCGCGGTAAGCAAGAGTCGCCACCGTCTTTTATTTTCTCCAACAAGGAAAGGACAAAAGCACAACAAAATTCCTTTTCGAGATGTTTCTCGGTTTGGGAGGTAGATTATAGAAAGGGAAGGTGTTAGCACCCTTTCTATTAGTGGTTATCCACGGGCTCTTAGGTACTTGCTCACTATGTTTTCAAAATGTTTTTGCTTTTCTTGTGTTTGTGGGTTTTGAAAAAGTTTGTTTGAAAACTTCGATTTAACTCTTGTGTCTGTCCTCAAGAGTGTATGAAGTGTTTGTTTGAAAACTTTTATCAGAAAAGTGCGAGTGCGAAAAAGTATGTTTTTGTTCTGAAAGAGCAAGTACCTAAGAACCTCTACCTACTCAAAAGAAATTAAGCCGTGTAAATGTCCTTTAGACAGTACTATCCCACTATTGAGAAGTAGGTAGCACCGTCGTTGGAGTTTTCGGGTCAATTCGATTATAGGGACATGTGGTCACTAAAGCAATGGTAGGACGCCTTAGCGGTAACCCTAATGTCTTAGATCATTTTTTATCGAGGCAACCGTTCCGAGGCAACTTGATCTTTAGACAGGAGGGCGACCTCTAAAACACCTTATACTCAATGACCACGTCGAGGCAACCAAGTGAGGCGTACCCTAGGAGTGGCATGTGCACGTGTGTCAGGTTTCAGTTATGTTATCTTTGTACATGTTATGGTGAGCTACGGGTTGATTTTATTTTAAGAGAGATCTTGTCATGCATAGCCTAGTTAACATACATCTAGCAGTTAATAGTTGTGGAAAATAAAACTAAACTATTACAAGGCGTCGGGTATTTACATCGCCAAAAACAAACCCTTGAAAAGTAAATTGCGGGAAATAAGGAAAAGCGATAAAAAGGTCCTAATTAAAGCTATTACATCCTCGGAGCAAATACATAAATATGGATCAAAAATTAAGAAAACAAACACACGCGCGAGAGAAAATTGAATCAGAGAAGTTCTTAGGGTTTTGACCCTTTTTTGAGAAAGAAAGAGTTTTTTTTTTGTTATTTGGTATTTAATTAAATTAAACCTAGACTAATTAATTAATTAAATAAAAGAAAGAAATATTTTTGGTTTTTTATGTTTCAAGGAAAAAAAAATTAAAAATAAAATGATTAAAAGTTGTCAAGAACCCTAATTCTATGTTAATTTTATTTATTGTGAAAATATTAAAATTAACCTAATTAGAAACTAAATTAATTATGTTAGTATTTATTTACAAAATAACTAATTAAGGGTGAAATTAATTTTAATAAATAATAATAATAAATATTATATTTTAGTTTTCTGAATTTATTATGAAAAAATTAATTTGGTTAATTAACTAATAATAATAGTAATTAATAATAATTAAGTGAAGAATGTAAAAGAAGAAAATAAAAGAAAATAACCCAGGGGGTGTTGGCCCAATTTGGAGGTGTGTTTGGAATTTGGAAGCCCAAAACGCTCAAGCCTGTTTGACTTTGATGATCATCCATGCGCTGGTTGACTAGGGAATATGGTGATCCTTCCATCTAGGCCATTGGATTTTAGTCTGAAGACATCTGGCGCCTGGGAATTGGAAGCGTATTGTGGACATCCCCCTTGCAAGCTGCATGTGAACATAGCCAGAAAAATAGGAATAAATGTTTTGGGGGGACCTGGGATTCGAACCCAGGTCCCAAGGGATAATACTCCAATGCCTTTGCCAACTGAACTAGAACGCGCGTTTGTTAAGTATATGGACAATGAATATTATATATGAAAAATAAACAATATGCTGTAAACACAAAAAAAACGCGCGTGTTTTCAAATTGCCCAATGGTGTATCAACACATCATCATCTTCTTCGTGGTTCCTGCAAAAATAATATCAGATAGCGGGGGTTTTTAACCCCCACTAACCATTGCAACGAAAAATAGCGAATAGAAGCTCAGTATGTATAAATATTTCGCGAGGTGTGATTCTTGTTCGTCTTGTCCTCACGAATTCAGTCATGTATCTTAATAGTCTCAATTTTTCCTGGTTTAGGAATCCCCAATTTAAAGCTTAAGAACCCTAAAAATTCATTCATGGCATTCTTCGATCCAGGGCATTATAACTCAATTAAACCATTCCATCAGCTTGGTATGACCTCTAGCAATGCAAAACAATCAAGAAAACATGTTAAATATGCATGAATTAGGATATACGATTTTGAATAAAAAAGCCAAACTGTGATTCTGTATTCCTTGATTCTTTAAGCTTTAGGGTCTGAGTTTGATTGCAAAACACTCCTGGGAACTTCTGCAAGGTGTTAGAATCAACAAAAGCCCTTGAATCGACCTACAATGCAAAAATCAGTTTTCACTTTTTCTTGAATTTTCTTGAATTGGCTATGGTCTTTCTGCAGCTTTTTTCACGTCCATTTGATCAGGGTTTGCTTGCTTATGTATAAGAGAATGAAATTAGGTCAAAAACTTGGGCCAATATCCATTGCATTGATGTTCAAATCCTTGATTGGAAATCATATCTTTTTGATTTTTCATGATTGAATAAAGTTGCCAATTTTGGATTTTTTGATATCTTTGACTTGTGCATGAAATTGCCAGCATATTTTGATCAGATTTGCTTCACAAGTTGATTGAAAAAATCAAATCTTGCATTTTCCTACAATTTAAATTAATTAAATGAATTAATATTAATTAAAAATCCAATTAATCAATAAAAATAAGAAAATAAATTCAATTAAGCTTGATGGGTCGTGCATAGGTCATGGATGAAGTTTCAAGAAGAGATTTGAGGCCCATTAGCAAAAAGAAGGTGTTTTGAGCAAAGTTGACTTTTACAAATTCATGAAAATTTCCCAACTTCTCTAATGCACATCTTGCTCAATTTTGATCATATGAACATGTTCTTGGACATTTTGGAAAGCTCTTGAAGTCCTCTAACCAATTCCTTTTGTCCCATGTCATTTGGATTTACCAATCTCAAGTTACGGCCTTTGACTCAAAGTGTACTTTTGTTGACTTTTGAAATTGACCTATAATGTAAAAATTGATAACTTCTTGTGAGAGCATTTATTGAACTTGGAGTGTGAGGATGGATTGTAGGAAATTGCATCCCCTTCAAAATGAGCATTGGATGGAATTTTTCTGACAAACCATGAAAAAGTTATGCCTTGGTCAAGATACAGTTGACTTTTCTGCTGTCCAAAAATAGCAACTTTTGCATCTTTGATGATTTTTGAGCCATTCTTGTGGAATCATGATCAAGACTTGATCAAATGATGATTTTGAACTCAAAATGAGATGTTGACCAAAAATTATGACTTTTGACTGCAAAATGACCATTTTGCCCTTGTAGTTGACTGTAGGTCAAATGGAGCTTTTGACTGTGCAAACTGGCATTGTGAGTCTTGAGACTTGGCATGTAGGTGCTTGAGAATGTATATGGGCCTATGAGACTTGATTGAACCATTGAAAACCTCAAATTCCTTGAAAGAACCAAAACCCTAATTTCAGTTGTCTTAGGAGGTGGTTTGGCTGTCTACCTCTTGAGCCATTTTGAGCAATTTGAGGACCATTCTTGACAAATCTTGAAGAATATGGGAGGGAAAATTTTGGGGTACAACACTATGTCTGAACCGTGGAATAAAGTAAAAGTTGATGGTTCATCTATGTGTGAGCCATGGAATAGAATAAAGGTTGATGATTCAACTATGTGTGAACCATGACATACAATAATTGAGGATGATGAACTATGTGTGAACCATGGAGTAGATGAAGGTTGATGTTTAAACTATGTGTGAACCATGGAATACAATAATTGATGATGGTAAACAATGTGTGAACCATGGAATAAAGTAAAGAATGATAGTTCAATTATATATTAACCATTGCATACAGTCATTGATGATGGTCAACTATGTGTGAACCATAGAATTGAGTAAAGGTTGATGGTTGAAGTATGTGTGAACCATGGAATATAGTCACCGGTGATGGTCTACTATGTGTGAACCATGGAATAAAGTAAAGGTTGATAATTCAACTATATGTGAACCATGACATACAGTCATTGATGATGGTCAACTATGTGTAAACAATGGAGTAGAGTAAAGGTTAATGGTAAAAGTTTGTGTGAACCATGGAATACAATCATTGATGATGGTCAACTATGTGTAAACCATGGAATAAAGTAAAGGTTGATGGTTCAATTATGTGTGAACCATGGCATACAGTCAATGATGATAGTCAACTATGTGTGAAACATAAAATAAAACAAAGGTTGATGGTTCAACTACGTTTGAACCATGAGATCCAGTTACTGATGATGGTCAACTATGTGTAAGCCATATAATAGGGTAAATGTTGTTGGTTGAACTGTGTGTGAACCATGGAATAGAGTCACTGATAATAATCAAATATGTGTGAACAATGGAATAAAGTAAAAGTTGATGGTTTAACTATGTGTAAACCATGGGATACAATCACTGATGATGGTCAACTATGTGTGAAATATGGAATAGAGTAAAGTTTGATGGTTCAACTATGTGTGAAACATGGAATACAGTCACTTATGATGGTCAACTATCTGTGAACCATGGAATATAGTAAAGGTTGATAGTTCAAATATGTGTGAGAAATGGAATCGAGTAAATGTTGATAGTTCACCTATATGTGAACCATGATATGCAATCACTTATGATAATGATTTATGTGAGAACCATGGAATATAGTGAAGGTTGATGGTTCAACTCTGTGTGAACCATGGAATAAAATCAGTGATCATGGTAACCAATGTGTGAACCATGGAATAAAGTAAAGGTTGAAGGTTCAATTATGTGTGAACCATGGCATACAGTCATTGATGATGGTCAACTATGTGTGAACCATAAAATGGAAAAAAGGTTAATGGTTGAAGTATGCGTGAACCATGGAATATAGTCATTGGCGGTTGTCAACTATGTGTAAACCATGGAATAAAGTAAAGGTTGATAGTTCAACTAAGTGTTAACCATGGCATACTGTCACTGATGATGGTCAACTATGTGTAAACAATGGAATAGAGTAAATGTGTATGGTTGAAGTATGTGTGAACCATGTAATATAATCACTAATGATGGTCAACTATGTGTGAACCATGGAATAAAGTAAAGGTTGACGGTTCAATTATGTGTGAACCATGGCATACAGTCATTGATTATGGTCAACTACATGTGAACCATGGAATACAGAAAAAGTTGATGGTTCAACTATGTTTGAACCATGGGATACAATCATTGATGATTGTCAACTATGTGTAAAAATTGGAATAGAGTAAAGGTTGATGGTTCAACTATGTATGAACCATTGAATATAACCACTAATGATAGTCAACTATGTGATAAACAATCAATAGAGTAAAGTTTGATGGTTCAATTAAGTGTGAACCATGGCATACATTCACTGTTGATGGTTAACTATTTGTGAAATATGGAATAGAGTAAAGGTTAATGGTTTAACTATGTGTTAACCATGTAATATAGTCACTTGTGATGGTCAACTATGTGTGAACCGTGGAATAAAGTAAAAGTTGATGGTTCATCTATGTGTGAACCATGGAATAGAGTAAAGGTTGATGATTCAACTATGTGTGAACCATGACATACATTCACTGATGATGATGAACTATGTGTTAACCATGGAGTAGAGTGAATGTTTATGTTTAAACTATGTGTGAACCATGTAATACAATATTTTATGATGGTAAACAATGTGTGAACCATGGAATAAAGTAAAGGTTGATATTCAATTATATATGAACCATTGCATACAGTCATTGGTGATGGTTAACTATGTGTGAAACATATAATGGAGTAAAGGTTGATGGTTGAAGTATGTGTGAACCATGGAATGTAGTCACTGGTTATAGTCTACTATGTGAGAACCATGGAATAAAGTAAAGGTTGATAATTCAACTATGTGTGAACAATGACTTACAACCTTTACTCATAAGGTTTCATGTAGGTTGATAGTTCACACATAGTTGACCACCATTAGTTATTGTATGCTATGGTTCACTCATAGTTGAATCAACAACCTTTACCTTATTCCATGGTTCACACATAGTTGACCATCATAAGTGATTGTATTCCATGGTTCACACATAGTTGAACTATCAACCTTGACTCTATTCTATAGGTCACACATAGTTCATCATCATCAATGATTGTATGCCATGGTTCACACATAGGTGAACCACCAACCATTACTTTATTCCATTGTTCACACATAGTTGACCATCATCAAAGAAAGTATTCTATGGTTCACATATAGTTGAATATTCAACCTTTACTCTAGTTTGTGGTTCACACATAAATGCCCATCAACCTTTAGTCTATTCCATGGTTCATACAGAGTTGACCATCCTAAGTGTTTGTATTCCATGATTCACACATATTTGAACGATCTACCTTTACTCTATTCCATGGTTCATAGAGAATTAACCATCACTAGTGATTGTATTCCATGGTTCACACATAGTTGAACCATGAACCTTTACTGTATTCCATGGTTCACACATAGTTGACTATCATAAATGAATGTATCACATTGTTCACACATAGTTGAACCATTAACCTTTACTCTATTCCATGATTCACACATAGTTTACCATCATAAGTGACTGTATTCCAAGGAACACACATAGTTGAACCATCATCCATTACTCTATTACATGTTTCACACATAGTTCATCATCATTAGTGATTGTATGCCATGGTTCACACATAGTTGAACCATCCACCTTTACTTTATCCCATGACTCACACATAGCTGAGCCATTAACCATTATTTTATTCCATTATTCCCACATATTTAACCATCAACAATGATTGTATGCAATGGTTCACACATATTTGAACCATCAACCATTACTTTATTCCATGGTTCAAACATAGTTGACCATCCTTAGTAAATGTATGCCTTGGTTCACACATAGTTGAACCATCAACCATCACTCTATTCCATTGTTCATACACAGTTGACCATCATCAAAGATTGTATTCCATGGTTCATACATAGTTGAACCATCACCCTTTACTCTATTCCATGGTTCTCACATAGTTGACCATCAACATTGGATATATGCCATGGCTCAAAAACAGTTGAACTATCAACATATACTTTATTCCATGGTTCACACATAGTTGACCATCATTTGTGATTGTATCACATGGTTTAAACTTATTTGAACCATCAACCTTTACTCTATTACATGGTTCACACATAGATTACCATCATGAATGAATGTATTCCATGATTCACACATAGTTGAGCCATAAATATTGACTATGTGCATGGTTCACACATAGTTGAACTAACAACCTTTACTTTATTTCATGGTTCACACATAGTTGGCCATCATTAGTGACTATATGCCATAGTTCACACGTAGTTGAAACATCAACCATTATTCTATTCCATTATTCATATATACTTGACCATCACCAAAGACTATATTCCATGGGTTACACATATTTGAAACATCAACCTTTACTTTATTCCATAGTTTACACAGATATGACCATCACCAGTGAATGTAATCCATGGTTCACACATTGTTGAACCTTTAACCATTACTCTATTCCATGGTTCACACAGTGTTGACCATCATTTGTGATTGTATTCCATGGTTCACACATAGTTGAACCATCAACATTTACTTTATTCATGGTTTACACATAGTTGACCATCATAAGTAAATATATTCCATGGATCAACATTGTTGAACCATCAACTATTACTCTATTCCATGCTTCACACGTATTTCATCATCATCATCAGTGATTGTATGCCATGGTTCACACATAGCAGAACCATAAACCTTTACTCTATTCCATGGCTCACACATAGTTGAATCATTAACTACCGTTTTATTCCATTGTTTCCACATAGTTAACCATCAACGATTATTGTATGACATGGATCACACATAGTGAACCATCAACCATTACTCTATTCCATTGTTCACACACAGTTGACCATTATCAAAGACTGTATTCCATGGTTCATACATAGTTAAGTCAACCCCCTTTACTCTATTCCATGGTTCTCACATAGTTGACCATCAACAAGGAAGATAACCATGATTCAAAAATAGTATAACTATCAACCTATACTCTATTCCATGGTTCACGCATAGTTCACCATCATTAGTAACTGTATTCAATGGATCACACATAGTTGAACTATCAACCTATACTCTGTAACATAATTCACACATATTTGACCATCATTAGTGATTATATTCCATGGTTCGAACACAGTTGAATCATCAACCTTTACTTTATTCCATGGTTCACACATAGTTGACCATCATTAGTGATTGTATTCCATGGTTCACACATAGTTGAACCATCAACCTTCACTCTATTCCATGGTTCACACATAGTTCATCATCATCAACGATTGTATGCCATGGTTCACACATATTTGAAGTAATAACCATTACTTTATTCCATTGTTCCCACATAGTTGACCAACATCAAAGACAGTATTCCATGGTTCACACATAGTTTAACATTCAACCTTTACTCTATTATGTGGTTCGCACATAGATGACCATTAAGAATGAATGTATTACATGGTTCAAACATAATTGAACTATCGACCTATACTCTATTCCATGGTTCACACATAGTTGACCATCATAAGTGACTGTATTCCATGGATCACATAGAGTTGAACCCAACGATTACTCTATTCCATGGTTCACACATAGTTGACCATCATTAGTGACTGTATTTTATGGTTCACACATAGTTGAACCATCAACCTTTACTCTATTCCGTAGTTCACACATAGTTAACCGTCATGAATGAATGTATTACATGGTTCACGCATATTTTAACCATTAACCTTTACTCTAATCCATGATTCACACATAGTGGACCATCATAAGTGATTGTATTACATGGATCACACATAGTTGAACCATCAACCATTACTCTATACGATGGATCATACATAGTTGAACCATCAACATTTACTTTATTCCATGGTTCACACATTGTTGACCATGATAAGTAACTATATTTTGTGGATCACACATCGTTGAACCCTCAACCATTAATCTATTCCATGGTTCACACGTAGTTCATCATTAGTGACTGTATGCCATGGTTCACACATAGCTGAACCGTAAACCTTTACTCAATTCCTTGGCTCACACATAGTTGAACCATTAACTATTATTCTATTCCATTGTTCCCACATATTTAACCATCCACATTGATTGTATGCAATGATTCACACATATTTGAGCCATCAACCATTACTCTATTCTATGGTTCAGACATATTTGACCATCATTAGTAACTGTATGACATGGTTCACACATAGTTTAACCATCAACCATTACTCTATTCCATTGTTCACACACAGTTGACCATCATTAGTGTTTGTATTCCATGGTTTACACATAGTTGAACCATCAAATTTCACTCTATTCTATAGTTCAGACATAGTTCATCATCATCAATGATTGTATGCCATGGTTCACACATAGGTGAACCACCAACCATTATTGTATTCCATTGTTCACACATAGTTGACCATCATCAAAGACAATATTATATGGTTCACATATAGTTGAACCATCGACCTATACTTTATAACATGGTTCACACATACTTGAACACCATTAGTGATTGTTTGCCATGGTTCACACATAGTTGAACCATCAACCATTACTTTATTCCATAGTTCACACATAGTTGACCATCATCAAAGACAATATTCCATGGTTCACACATATATGAACCATCATTAGTGATTATATTCCATGTTTCACACATAGTTGAACCATACACCTTCACACTATTCCATGGATCACACATAGTTTATCATCATTAATGATTGTATGCCATGGTTCACACATAGGTGAACCATCAACCATTACTTTATTCCATTGTCTACACATAGTTGACCATCATGAAAGACAGTATTCCATAGTTCACACATAATTGAACATTTAAACTTTACCCTACTCAGTGTTTCACACATAGATGACCATCATGAATGAATGTATTACATAGTTCACACATAGTTGAACCATCAACCTTTACTATGTTCATGGTTCACACATAGTTGACCATCATAAGTGACTGTATTCCATGGATCACACATAGTTAAACCCAACGATTACTCTATTCTATGGTTCACTCGTGGTTGACCATAACTAGTGACTGTATTCGATGGATTACACATAGTTGAACCATCAATATTTACTCTACTCCATGGTTCATACATAGTTGACCATCTTGAATGAATTTATTACATGATTCACACATAGTTGAACCATTAACCTTAACTTTATTCCATGATTCCCACATACTTGACCATCACAAGTTATTGTATTCCTTGGATCACACTAAGTTGAACCATCAACCATTACTCTTTTCCATAGTTCACACGTAGTTCATCATCATCAGTGACTGTATGCCATGGTTCATACATAGTTGAACCATCACCCTTTACTCAATTACATGGTTCTCACATAGTTGACCATCAACAGTGAATATATACCATGGCTCAAAAATAGTTGAACCATCAACCTAATGTCTATTCCATGGTTTACACACTATTGACCATCACCAGTGACTATATTCCATGGATCACACATAGTGTAACCATCAACATATACTCTATAACATGTTTCACACTTAGTTGAACACCATTAGTGATTGTGTGCCATGGTTTACACATAGTTGAATCATCAACCTTTACTCTATTCCATGGTTCACACATAGTTAACCATCATCAGTGATTGTATTCCATGGTTCACACATATTTGAACCATCAACTTTCACTATATTCCAATATTCACACATAGTTCATCATCATCAATGATTGTATGCCATGGTTCACACATAGTTAAGCCATCAACCATTACTTTATTCCATTGTTCACACATAGTTGACCATCATCAAAGATAGTATTCCATGGTTCACACATAGTTGAACATTAAACCTTTACTCTATTTCGTGGTTCACACATAGATGACCATTATGTATGAATGTATTACATGGCTCACACATACTTGAACCATCATCCTTTACTCTATTTCATGGTTCAAACATAGTTGACCATCATAAGTGACTGTATTCCATAGATCACACATAGTTGGACCTAACAATTACTCTATTCCACGGTCCACACATAGCTGACCATTATTAGTGAATTTATTCCATGGATCACACATTATTGAACCATTAACATTTACTCCATTCCATGGTTCACACATAGTTGACCATCATTATTGACTGTATGCCATAGTTCTCACATGGTTGAACCCTCAACCATAACTCCATTCCATTGTTCACACATAGTTTACCATCACCAAAGACCGTATTCAATGGTACACACATAGTTGAACCATCTACCATTACTATATTCCATGTTTCACACATAATACCTCATCATTAGTGATTTTACGCAATGGTTCACACATTGTTGAACCATCATCCATTACTATAATCCATTGGTCACACATAGTTGACCATCACAAAAGACAGTGTTCCATGGTTCACACATAGTTGAACCATCAAACTTTACTTTATTCCATGACTCACATATATTTGTATTATTAACCTTTATTTTATTACATGGTTCACACATAGTCGACCATCATGAGTGACTGTATTCCATAGATCACACATAGTTGATCCATCAACCTTTACTCTAAAACATGGTTCTCACACAGTTGACCAACATAAGTGACTGTGTGCCATGGTTCACACATTGTTGAATCATGAACCTTTACTCTATTTCATGGTTCACACATAGTTGACCATCACCATTGATTGTATTCCATGGTTCACACATAGTTGAACCATCAACCTTTACTCTATTTTATGGTTCACACATATTTAACCATCACCAATGAATGTATGCCATGGTTCACACATATTTGAACCATTAACCATTACATTATTCAATGGTTCACACATAATTGACCATCACCAGTGACTGTATACCATGGTTCACATATAATTGGACCATCTACTTTTACTCAATTCTATGGTTCACACATAGTTGACCATCATTAGTAATTATGTGTATGGTTCACTCATAGTTGAACCAACAACCTTTACTCTATTCCATGGTTCACACATAGTTGAAAATCATTAGTGATTGTATGCCATGGTTCACACATAGTTGAAATATTAACGATTACTCTATTCCATTGTTCACACATAGTTGACCATCACCAAAGACTGTATACCATGGTTCACACATAGTTGAACCATCAACCTTTACTTTATTCCATGGTTTACACAAATATGACCATCACCGGTGAATGTAATCCATGGTTCACACATAGTTGAACCATCAACCTTTACTCTATTCCATGGTTCACACTGAGTTGACCATCATTTGTAACTATATGCCATGGTTCACACATAGTTGAACCATCATCATTTAATTTATTCCATGGTTCACACATAGTTGACCATCATAAGTAATTGTATTCCATGGATCATACATAGTTGAACCATCAACCATTACTCTATTCCATGGTTAACATGTAGTTCATCATCATCAGTGACTATATGCCATAGTTCACACATAACTGAACCACCAACCTTTACTCTATTCCATGGCTCACACATAGTTGAACCATCAACTTTTACTCTACTCCATGGCTCCATCGATGATTGTATGCAATGGTTCACACATATTTGAACCATCCACCATTACTCTATTTCATGGATTACACATAGTTGGCCATCATTAGTAACTTTATTCCATGTTTTCTACCCCAAAATTTTCCCTCCCATTTTCAAGACAAATTAATTCAAGACACTCCCTCAGGCACATAGAAGTTTCAATTTCTCAAGGGTACTCAAGGAATTGATCAGACAAATCCTCCTCCTAAGAGATTCACCAACAACTAGTGTTTTTTTTTTCTATAGGAAAAGTAAGCTTCTAATGCCTCAAGTGGGTTTCATTGTTCTTCCATGCTTCAAATAATCCTCATGTCAGGTTTTAGGACTTGCTTCACAAGTTTGCTCAGTCAATTGCTCAGATGAGTGAAAATCAATTGTATTGAGTAAAAAGTCAACATTGATCAATCTACAAGAAAACTTCAAGACTTTTGGTCAACATAAATATTTTTAAGTCACATTCATCATTTGATCAAGGGTTGATCACGATTCATCAAGAAAACTTAAGATTCATCAAAAGTCAAAAGTTGCTAAAGTAGGGTTTTCTTAAGGAGAAGTTAACTGAACTTTGACCAAGCACAACTTTCACACACTTCATAAGAAATTTCTTAAACATGGCCTATCTTTAAGTAAATTCAATTCTCTACAACTTTGTCACTCTAAGCTCAAGGCCAAAAATGCCTCATTTGAGAGATATGAGCCAAAACTTTACAGGTCATTTTGAAAGTCAACAAAAAGAGACTTTTTGTGAAGGCAATTTACATCAAGTTAAAGACTTAAAATGAAAAATTAATCATAATGAAAGTAGTAGGAGACATATTGAGGTTTCCAAAAAGTCAAGGATCACCTTCGTATAACAAAAATTGAGAGAGTTATGATTGGTGCAAGTTGAGCAAATTTGGAGAAATGCATGAAACTTTCATTGAATAACTTTTGAAGTTTTGGACTAATGGGCCAACTTTGAAGGTTCTAACATGTTCATGACACCTTATAGGACCTCTAAGTCCATTCATGAATCGTTTTAATTTTTATTTCATTTATTTTGATTTTTATTCGTTTAAATTCAAAATTAAATCAAATAAATGTTAAATACATGTATAAGCCATAAAAGGCTTGTGATATGAATCTTTTGGAGGCCCAAGGTCATGCTACAATTCGTGTAAACCTATTGCTGAATCAAATCTTCATTAATTTTGGAAGATCTCAACCTATTTTCAAACAAAATCAGAGATATGATTTCATGAGGTATCCAAGCCCACCATTTGACCTAATCTTCTCTTCTATATATATTCATCACATTCAGACCAAAAGGAGGATGGATAGCAGCTTGTAGAGCCAACCCTAATTCTTCAAATTTGCAAAGAAACTAGGGCACGAGTAAACTCTTTCTCCAGCAAGTTTCAATCAACTTTGAGCATTCCATCAGCTTCCTGAGACCTCCATGAGTTGCTCCCAATCACTACTCAAGCCTACAATATCTCAGAACTCTCCAACCAAACATCTTCAATTTGTTCATATTTTATGATTTCAAACTACTCTTCCATGCAATGTAAATGAATTATATGCATATATTCATGCTCATATTGATGATTGGAGTTCTTCTGAACCAATGTTTATGAGTTTGGGTGCAGGTATCACAATTTACCATTGCTAGAGCTCAGAGCTCTCAAAGTTTCGAAACCCTAGATACGGGCCCCATCAGTCAAAACTAACACCACCATTAAATTCATAGGGTCTCAATTAGTGGATTGGGACGCTTTTCTTTTTAATTTTGCTTTGATTTTGTAGGTTTGGAATTTGGCCTCACCGAAGAAGAAGGAGGCGCCACTGTTGGTGGTGGCGCTGACCTTAGTCAAGGGCATGCGTGGCTCCCTCCCTCCCTCTGATTGGTCCATTCAAAACAACTGACCCCACCACTAGTGCGCGTTTTCAATTCTTTTTGATTTCTGATTTTTAGAATTTTACATGTTATATATATATATATATATATATATATATATATATATATATATATATATATATATATATATATATATATATATATATATATATATATATATATATATTACATGTTGTTGAATTGAAGCGAAACAACTATGGCCAGGTGGTAAGTGAGATGCTAGTTAAAAGAGAGGGTGTGGGTTCGATTCCCCCTTTTGTCAAAATCTTTCTATATTTTTCAGGTTAACGCAGGTTTATTGTATGTTGTTTGATACTCATTCTCAATCACAAATAAGCAGTTGACCTGATGGACGAAGCTATCACCTTTGAGCCAAAGGGCGTGGGTTTGATCCCCACCTCATGCATCTTATTTCTCAGTTTTTTCTAACCCTTATTTTTCATTCCATTTACTTATCTATTATTCTAATTAACCAATTAATTTTCTTTAATTAATTAGACATTAGGGTTTCTAATTAGGGTTTTATGTTTTTTTAATTAATTTAATTAATTATCTATTAGGCTTTAATTATCATCCTTAACCCTAGATCATTTTCTAAAGATCCAAAAAAAAAACATTAAAACATTTTTTCTTACATCTTTTCTTATTTCTTATTGTTAGTTAAATTTTGAGACAATTGTATAGGTTTCAACTATCTATGTGATAGCTTAGATTTATCTTTTCGCATTTTTTCCTATTATGTAACAGCTCACATGATGTAATAGCTTATGTTTAATTTTCTGCATGTTACATTCCACACATTATATTTTACTGTTAGTAATTAGGGTTCTCATGGAAAGACTAACAACTGGACATAGAAAACCTAATTCTCAAGACTAAATAACTGAATTAACACATAACCATACTTGCACCTTTAGGGTAACCTCTCTTGTTGCCTTAAGAATATTGTTCATGTCCCTCGAAAGTAAGAATGCTTTAGCAAAAGACCCTCGATACAATTATCATAGTCCCTACGATATAAAAGATCATAGTCCCTCGATGTCCCTCGAGTTACCTACGAAAAATGATCTAGTCCCCCGGTGACCCTACGAGCAAAATGATGATAGTCCCTTCGATACAATTGCTAAAGTACCCTTACATGTTTCCTTATATGACCATACGATGACCCTACACCTATCCCTTCACATCCAAGAGATAAGATTACCTACCAATTAATGGTACGGATAATACTATCTCCAAAGGAAAAGGAAAAGAGTAGGAAAGAAAAAAACCTGGTGGGTAGGACTCTTGAATGTTTGCTCACAAACAAATTTTTTTCTCACATCATACTTTCAAAATAATAAATATTTTACGAAACACTTGGTATACATTCTTGAGGACTGATACAAGAATTATTACAAAGTCTGCCTTACATTGGCATTTCAAAATATTTTCAAATAATTCACACACAAAAAGTAAGTGAGATAAGCAATTAAGAGCCCGTAGATAACTACGAATGTAAAGGGTGCTAATACCTTCCCTTTACATAATTTACCCCCCGAACTCAAAATCTTTCAAATGTCTTTCCTGTTCTTTTCACCTTTTCTAAATTTTAGATAAAAGAAAAGTTGATGGTGGCTCTTGCTAACCGCACATTTGCAATGACACTAAAAAAGTCCGTTCACTCAACGTATTACAAAATTGGCGACCGTGTTGGGGAAGTAAACTCAAAATAAGGGGTTACCTTAGAGTTTAGATCACTTTTACTTGCTTTAATTGTTTGAATTGTTTGCTTTAAATTTAAGGGCTTGTTTGGGTATTACTTGTGTGAAAGATCCTACACCCGGATCTAGTTATTCCTTAGGTAAGTAACAATAGATCATGATGATTGTACGGCGTAAACCGATATGGTTAACATGATAGCTACAATTAGTGTGACACTTTGGTTTGTACTGATGTTCCTTGAGTTAGTCAAGGATAACATTAGGCTTTTGCATGGTGTCGTTAGCACTAACTTGCTTTTAGAACCTTAATTGACCCATCTTGGCCATTAGAAAGTAGTGAAATAGCCGGCTTTGGTGCAGTCCGAAGTTGGTTGATACTCGAGGCTATGCTCATTAAGATTCAACTTTCGGGATGTTTTGGTGGAAACTCAGTTTCCGCGCTAAAATAAAGCCTTGAAGAAAGATTTGTGATATGAGATTCTTAGAACCCAATTATTATTTTAGGACAAGTTGAGCCAACTTAACTTCATTGGGGAAGGGTACTTACCTATGGACTTCATGCAGGCCTTTAAACCTAAGGCTCTTGTGTGACTTGTTTGTGTTTGCTACTTATTTAACATGAACATAATATCATGACATCATATCATCATAATATAACATTATCACTAACCATTTCAAGGACCTAGGGATCTATCTTTGTTCTTTGATGTAGGTTATGGCCTCCGCTCGCAGAAAATTATCTGAATCAACTTTGTAAGGGTACCTTCCAAGCTTAAAGATTTAGTCTCAAAGGTTCCTGAAAACTCTCAATTCACCAAAATGCATGGTTATCTACTCAGTTTGGTTACCTCAGGTTTTGAAGAAGACAAGATGAGTGTTCTGTTCCAATTCTTTGATCCTAAGCACCACTATTTCACCTTCCGATATTATCAATTGGTGCCCACAATGGAAGAGTTCTATAAGCAACTTGTAGTACCTATTCTAGATCAGGCACCCTTAACCGGTTTAGAGAAATTTCCAAAACATGAAGTTATTGCAGCAACCTTACATCTGAAGCGGTTAGCATTGTATCTAATTGGGAAACAAGAAGTAGAGTTAAAGGTTTTCTTGCTAGATTTATGATAGAGAAATCTCAGTAGTTTCTAGATGCTACGAGTTTTCATGCTTTTTAGGAGATCTTGGCTCTGTTGATCTATGGTTTAGTACTGTTCCCTAACCCATACCAACTCATAGATGTGAACACCATCAAAATATTTCTTACTCATAATCTTGTGCCTACTTTTCTTGGAGATATTTTTCACTCTCTTCACACTCATACTATGAGGAAGCGAGGGACTCTCATATGTTGCATACCTTAACTATCCACGTGGTTTATTTTGCATCTTTCCCGGTCAGGGATGAAGAATGAACAAGGTTTGAGGTGGTCTCGAAGGATAATGTTACTCTTTCATTAAGATATCTATTGGTGTTCCCGGTCTCAGAAGGACATCACTATTTTTGAACGTTGTGGGGAATTCCATAATGTCCCACTCCTTGGCATAAGGGGAGGTATTAATTACAACCCTTCTCTTTCTCTACATCAATTTATTTATGATCGAAGAGACGGTCCTCATGATATGCTTTTCCAGGGTATTGTATTCGATTACAAGAACGATCCTCGGGGTTACCGTTAAAGGTTTATACATGCTTGGGGAATGGTGAACAAGATTGATAGCAAGACTTTAGGACAAAAGAACTCCATCCCTTTGGATCCCTACCTCAGATGGGTGTTATCTCGTGCTCAAAATCTTATAATTCCTTATCCTATTGTCCTACCAGTAATTGTGGAGCGTGTTATTGAAGGAGATGATCCTCATACCATTTTCATCCAGATATGCCTACTGACCTTGAAGATCTATATAAGTCATGGATTCAATTGAAAGAAGAAAGGGACACCTTTAAGACTCAATTTTATGCTTGCGAGAAGAAAGTGTTAGATCTGAAAAAACAACATCACAAAGAGAAGAGCCTTAATGCATATGTCAACACAAAGAGGAAGCATCCCTAGGAGACTTGAGTCTTAGGTCTTAGGAGTTCATAATTTTTTTCCTTGAAACCCTTTTGTTTTCATTGTAGGCCTAAAAGGCAGTTATAATTTGAACTTAGTAATAAGAGTCTTTGTTTCTGTTTCCTTTTGATTAACAAATTTAAATCCCACGAGGTCCTTTAAAACATTGCATATGCATCTACATGCCATACATATCATTTCAAAATAGGTTTCCAAGACAGTTTTCTCATCATCTTGCTGTTTGTTTCAGTAGAAATGGCTCTCGAACAGACAATCAAAGATCTTCAGGCTCAGAATGCTCAATTCCAAGAGATGTTCCTCAACTTATCCAAGGGGAAAGAAGAACTGAAGGCACTCATCTCCAAAGAGAAGAAGAAGAAGAAGAGAAAGAAACCAATCAGTATACTTAACATAGGGAAAAGGTTCAGAGGTCCAATCAAGCAAGCTCAAAATATTGATATCCCATTGGACGAAGATGATGAACATGATGAAGATGGTATGATTGTTAAAACTACAGAAAAAAATCAACCATGGTTCTGACAAATGTTCTGATGAAGAGGAAGAAGATTATTCTGATGAACAATACCCCCCTGCTGATGAGAAGTATAAGTTGTTAGATGAGGGTATGAAAGCTATGGAGTATCAGAAGACGCCTGGCTTGAACTTTAAGGAATTGGGTTTAGTCTCAAGAGTGGTCATTCCTCCTAAATTCAAAACTCTTACCTTTGCTAAGTACGAAGGTGTTTCTTGCCCGAAGCTGCATTTGAGATCATATGTTCAGAAAATCCAACCACACAATGTTGTCAAGAAATTGTGGTTGCATTTCTTTAAGAGAGTCTATTTGGAACACAATTGAAATGGTACTATCAACTCGAAGGTACCAATATTCATACATGAGAAGATTTGGATGCATCTTTCTATAGACAATATCAGTATAGTTCTGATTTGGCACCAACCCCCATACAACTACAGAGTATGTCCATGGGTTCTGATGAAGGCTTTAAAGAGTACGCACAGAAATGGAGAGATCTTGTAGGCAGAGTTCAACCTCCTTTAGCTGATAGAGAATTGGTTGACATGTTCATGAGTACGCTAACAGACCCTTTTTATAATCACCTACTTGGAAGTTCTTCAGCCAGTTTCATTGAGCTGATATTGACAGGGGAACATGTTGAGAATGGAATCAGAAGTGGTAAAATTAAGGTGGCTACATCTTCGAATGTTGCGAAGAAGTCATACAATAGTAAGAAAGAATCCAATGTTTTGTACGGCCAGAAGGGTCATAGTAAGAGTGACCGCAACCAATCTGTGGGGGAAGTTCTGATCTCTAATCCTGCATCAGTGCAACAACAAAAATAGAATAATAAACATAGGTAGGTCGCACATAGGAGAAAGTTCACAAAAATCAACATGTCGTTGTCTCAAGTATTGCAACACATTTGAAGGAAAATATAATTACATTGAAGGACCATACTCTAAATCCCAATACTTCTTCTCCCAGTTATAATCCCAATGCAAGGTGTACATATCACTCCAATAGTCCTGGACATGACACTAATAGTTGTTAGGCTCTGAAAAATAATATTCAAGATATGATTGACTCTAAGGAGATTGAATTTGACCCTCCTGAGACTCCTAATGTGATTACCTCTCAAATGCCTAATTATGACAAGATCGTTAATGTTGTTGATGATGTTTCTTATGTTTCTACTGTGAGTAACTTGACTACTCCTCTGATGATTGTTAAGAAGAAGTTGTTGCAAGCTGGTTTATTTCCGGGTTGCATTGAAAATTGCTACCACTGTGTGTCCCATTCCAATGGTTGTGTGCTGCTGAAGGAAGGTTACTGCCCAGACTAAGGCACCAAAAGAGGTTACTGCTAAAGATACCTCCAAGCAAGAGATAAAGGAAGTACTAAAAATTATTCGAAAGAGTGAATATAAGATTGTTGAACAGTTGTGGCAAAATCCATCCAAAACATATATGCTATCTCTGTTGTTGTGATCTGAATCCCATGCTCAGGCTTTGGTAAAGTTTTTTAAATCTACTCATGTACCGCAGGAAATCTCTGTTGATCAGTTTGAAAATTATGTTGCTAGCCTAACAACTGATAGTGGGTTGGGCTTTTATGAAGATGATCTGACTCCCTAAAAAAGGAGCCATAATAAGGCCCTGCATGTCTCTATTGAGTGTAAAGGCACCACCTTATCTCATGTGTTGGTGGACACAAGTTCCTCTTGACTATGGAGGGGTTATGCTAAAACCTAGTGATGTTGTGGTAATAGATTTTGATGGTTCAAAGGGAATGGTGCATGGAGAGGTTATCTTTCAATCAAAGTGGGTTCTCAGGTCTTCGAATCTACCTTCTATGTGATGGACATTCGTCAAGCCTATTCTTGTTTGCTTGGACGCCCTTGGATTCATGGGGAAGGTGCTGTTAATTATACTTTACACCAAAAGTTGAAGTATCCAATGAAAGGAAAAATCATTACAGTTTGTGGCGAAGAAGAATACATGGTGAGCCACTTGAACTCCTTCAAGTATGTTGAGATGGATGGTGAATTCCTTGAGACTCCTTTCCATACCATTGAAGTTATTCCTCAGATAACTCTTGTTGCTAAAGCTGCTCCTACTATTCCTAAAGGTACCAGGGTTCCACCAAGAATGGCTTCTCTGAAAGACGCTAGTGCTGTCGTAAAAGAGGGTGGTTTCACTATTTAGGGCCAGCTTCCTGACATTCCTTATAAGTCTGACAAAATGGGTTTGGGTTTCACCTCAGAGGCTCAAAGGGTTGTTCTCCGTTCTTGTGCTAATTCTCGGAGACCTCCATTCCACATCAGCAACAATAGAGTTCACAAAAATCAAGTCAACACTGTAGAAGATGCTGATAGTGACTTTGACGTAGACAATTAGATTTTTTCCTACCATTGGCAGTGGGCTCAACAATTGGAAGGCTGAAGACTAAATACCAATCTCCTTTAGTCATAATTAAATGCTACTTCTTTTTTTCTTTTTTTCAAGTTTTTGGTTATGTAATTTGGACAATAAACCTTGTGCCTTACTCGGGGCACAATGGTTTATTTGTTAGGGTTGTCATATTTTCATTCAATAAATCAATGGACGTTTGAATTAAATTTTTGCGCTCTTTGTCTTTATTTTACTTTATTGCTTTGAAAATAGCTATGTGTTCTTACACACACCCACATAACAAATTGTAGATCCACATCCACTCTAGATCCTATTGATAACAATTCTGCTATTGCCAATTATGACTTTGAAATTTTGATCTACCAAGCCGGGGACGAAGGTGAGGAAGATAGTGAAGTTCCTAGAGAGCTTTCTAGACTGTTAGAGCAAGAAGAAAAATACATACAACCGCATGAAAAGATAGTTAAGGTTTTGAACTTGGGTACTGAAGAGGTCAGGAAAGAAATCATGATAAGTGCCAACCTAGAAGATTGTGCCAAAAAGAGATTAATCCATATGTTACGTGACTATGTTGAGATATTTGCTTGCCCTTATAAAGACATGCCAGGGCTTGATACTGACATTGTGGTGCACAGTCTAACGATGAAGGAAGGTTGTCCTCCTATTATGAAGAAGGTTTGTCGTATGCATCCTGAGATGTCTGAAAAGATCAAAGTTGAGGTTATGAAGCATTTCAATACAGGTTTCTTAATTGTTACGTCCTATCCTAAGTGGCTTGAAAATTTGGTTCCAGTACCCAATAAGGACGATAAGGTGCGTATGTGTATAGACTACAGGGATCTAAATAGGGAAAGCCCCAAAGATGACTTTCTGCTTCTGCATATTGATGTTCTGGTTGACAACACCACTTAGCACAAAGTATTTTACTTCATGAATGGTTTCTATGGTTATAATCAAATCAAGATGGCACATGAAGACATGGAGAAGACTACTTTTGTCACACATTGGGGCACTTTTTGTTACAAAGTTATGCCTTTTGGTTTGAATAATGCTGGTGCAATATATCTGCGTGCTATGGTAGCTTTGTTCCATGATATGATCCATCACGAGATAGAGGTTGACATTGATGACATGATAGCCAGGTCTCAGGATGAAGAAGAACATCTCAACCACCTGCACAAGCTATTCGAGAGGTTGAAAAAGTATAAGTTGAGGCTGAATCCAAACAAGTGCACCTTTGGGGTGAGATCCGGTAAACTCATAGGTTTTGTCATCAGTGGTAAAAGTATTGAAGTTGATCATGCCAAGGTTAAAGTCATTCAATAAATGCCAGCTCCCCACAATGAGAAGGAAGTCTGAGGTTTCTTGGGACGATTGAACTACATTTCCATATTTATTTCCCATTTAACGGCTACTTGTGAGCCAATCTTCAAGTTACTAAAGAAACATCAAGTAGTGAAGTGGAATGACGACTGTCAGATAGCTTTTGACAAAATCAAGGAATAACTCCAAGAACCTCTAATTCTGATGCCTCCAGTTGAAGGAATCTCCCTTATCATGTACTTAACAGTGTTAGAGAACTCAATGGGGTGTGTATTGGGGCAACATGACGAGTTTGGTCGAAAAGAGAATGCAATATACTACCTTAGCAAAAAGTTTACCGACTGTGAAACAAGATGCTCGCTGCTTGAGAAAACTTGTTGCGCTTTGGCATGGGCTGCTCGCTGACTGAGACAGTATATGTTGACTCATACTACTTTGTTGATCTCTTATATGGATCCAATAAAATACATATTCGAGAAGCCCGCTCTCTCCGGAAGAATAGCAAGATGGCAGATGGTCTTGACAGAATATAACATTCAGCACACTACTCAGAAAGTAATCAAAGGAAGTGTAATGTCAGATCATTTAGCTCATCAAGCTGTAGATGACTATCAGTCTATGAATTTTGAGTTCCCAGATGAGAATATCATGCTAGTTACTGATATCATGCTACTCTTGTCGGTATTCCTATGACAACTCCTGCTGCTAGCCCTGCTGACACCCCTATCACCGAGTTGATCGAACCTCAGGACAAAGAGATATTGGTTGAGCGTGTCCAGAAGAAGGCGCATTCAGAATCCATTCCTGAGGTTTCTAAGAAAGAAATGGAAGAAATCTTGAAAATAATTAAAAAGAGTGACTAAAATGTGGTTGAACAACTGGGGCAGACTCCTTCCAAGATCTCAATACTGGCCCTACTATTGTGCTCTGAAGCCCATGCAAAGGCTTTGGTAAAATTCCTCAAGACAGCTCATGTGCCACAAGAAACCTCTACTGATCAATTCGAAGATTTTGTGGCTAGTTTGACTGCTCATAATGGACTGGGTTTTTCTGATGCTGATTTGACACCCAAATGAAGAAAACACAATGATGCGCTGCATGTCTCTATCGAATACATGGGAACTAATTTGGCCCATGTTCTAGTGGATACCAGTTCATCGCTGAATATTCTGCTCAAGAAGGCTCTTGACAAATTAGATTACGAAGGTTTGACTCTGAAGCCCAATAACATTGTGGTGAGGGCTTTCGATGGTTCGAAAAGAATGGTACATAAGGAGGTGGACATCCATATCAAAGTTGGTTCCCAAACCTTTGAATCCACCTTCTACGTGATGGATATTAGACCATCTTATTCCTGTTTGTTAGAACGCCCTTGGATCCATAGGGCTAGATCCGTTACTTCCACTCTGTATCAGATGTTGAACTACCCAGTGAAGGGAAAGATTGTCACAGTGCGTGGTGAGGAGGAGTACATGGTAAGCCACCTGAACTCTTTCAGGTATGTCAAAATGGACGGTGAGTTCATCGAGACTCCTTATCAGAACTTTGAAGAGGTGCCTCAGACCATGGCTGCAACCGAGACTGTTAGCAGTGTGCCAAAGGTCACCAAACCTCGATTGAAGATGGCTTCTCTCAAGGATGCCAAAGCAGTAACTGAAGAAGGTCGGTGTACCATTTGGGGCCAACTCCCTGACATTCTATACAAATCTGATAAGTTTGGTTCAGGTTTCACTTCAGGGGCTCAAAGGGCTATTGGTCGTGCTCGTGCCGGACAACCTCCCCTACGTATCAACAATCATGGGATCAACGCTTTAGAAGACAGTGATGGTGACTGACATGGAAAGCTGGATATTCCCTACTGCCAATGGTGGACCCAGTAATTGGACGAATAAAGACTATGTGTCGATTACTTTTATTCATGAGTAATTGTCTTTCTTGTTTTTAGATATGTAATAAATAAAAATTATAAACTCTATGGGTTTATGTCTTACTCGAGGCACAATGGTTTATTTGTGAGAGTTATCATTTTCAATCTCATATGTCATTAATAAAGCATTGGACGTTTTGCATACAAATTTTGCGCTCTCTGTCTTTCTTTTATGCTTTTTACTTTATCAATACAGTTATGCTTTTACACACACTCACGTATCAAACTGCAGATCCACATCCACTCGGGATCCCATTGATAACGGTTCTTCTATTTCCAGTTATGACTTTGAAAATACGATCAACCAAGCCGAGGACGAAGGTGAGGAAGATTGTGAGGTACCAGGAGAACTTTCTAGACTATTAAAACAGGAAGAAAGGGCCATATTGCCCCATGAAGAGCCAGTTGAAATTGTGAATTTGGGTATTGAAGAGGACAAGAAGGAAGTCAAGAAAGGTGTCGATCTAGTGTATAGTGTCAAGGAGCATTTAATTCAGATGTTACATGATTATGTGGAGATCTTTTCCTGGTCATACAAAGACATGCCATGACTTGACACTGATATTGTGGCTCATCGCCTGCCGACATAAGAGGGCCGCCCTCCAGTAAAATAGATGGTTCGTCGTATGTGCCCTTAAATGTCAGAGAAGATTAAAGCCGAATTTGTGAAGCAGTTCAATGCTGGGTTCTTAGCCGTCACATCCTATCCACAATGGGTTGCCAACGTAGTGCCGGTACTTAAGAAGGACGGTAAGGTACGTATGTGTATGGATTACATAGACTTGAACAAGGCAAGCCCCAAGGATGACTTTCCGCTTCCCCACATTGACGTTCTGGTTGACAACACTGTACAGCATAAGGTATTCTCCTTCATGGATGGCTTCTCTGGTTACAATCAGATCAAGATGGCACCCGAAGACATGAAAAAAAAACAACCTTCGTCACACTGTGGAGCACTTTCTGCTACAAGGTTATGCCCTTTGGGTTGAAGAATGTTGGGGCAACCTATCAGCCCACCATGGTAGCTCTGTTTCATGACATGATCCATTACGAGATAGAGGTTTATGTCGATGATATGATAGCCAGGTCTCAAACTGAAGAAGATCACATTGATCACTTGCAAAAGTTGTTTGATAGACTGAAGACGTACAAGTTAAGGCTGAATCCGAACAAGTGCACCCTTGGGGTAAGGTCTCGGAAACTCCTAGGTTTCATTGTCAGTGACAAGGGTATTCATGTAGACCCTGCAAAGGTTAAAGCTATACAAGAGATGCTGGCTCCTCATACTGAGAAGGAAGTTAGGGGTTTCTTGGGACGTTTAAATTACATTGCTAGGTTCATTTCCCATCTAAATGCTACTTGTGAGCCAATCTTCAAACTCCTAAAGAAAGATCAAGTGGTAAAGTGGAATGACGAATGCCAGACTGCCTTTGACAAAATCAAAGAATATCTTCAAGAGCCTCCAATTTTAATGCCGCCAGTTGAAGGAAGACCTATGATCAGGTATTTAACGGTATTAGAGAACTCAATAGGGTGTGTGTTGGGGCAGCATGACGAGTCTGGTCGAAAAGAGAATGCAATATACTACCTTAGCAAAAAGTTTATCGACTGTGAAACAAGATACTCATTGCTCGAGAAAACTTTGCTGCGCTTTGGCATGGGTTGTTCACCGACTAAAATAGTATATGTTGACTCACACTACCTTGTTGATCTCTAAAATGGATCCTATCAATTACATCTTCGAGAAGCCCGCTCTCTCTGGAAGAATCGCGAGATGGCAAATAATCCTGACCGAATACGACATTCAATACACAACCCAGAAAGCAATCAAGGGAAGTGTACTAGCTAATCATTTGGCTCATCAGGCTGTGAACGATTACTAATCCATGAATTTTGAGTTCTCGGACGAGAACATCATGTTAGTAACTGATTGTGTATAACCTAGACCGGATGAAGGACCTGAAAAAGGATCTCGATGAACCATGGTTTTTGACGAAGCTTACAATGCTCTTGGAAATGGTATCGGTGTTGTAATCATATACCCCGAGGGATGTCATACCCCATTCACTGCTAGGTTATGCTTCAACTGCACTAACAATATGGCTGAGTATGAAGCATGTATCATGGGTCTCAAAGCTGCAATTGATATAAGGATCAAGTTCGTAAGTGTGTTTGGAGACTCGACTTTGGTAATCATCCAGATCAAAGGAGAATGAGACATGAAGCATCCTAATCCCATCCCATACAAAGAGAATGTGTTGACATTAATCCCATACTTTGAAGAAACTACTTTTGAGCATTTTCCACAAGAGGAAAATCAATTAGCGGACGCGCTAGCCACTATGTCATCCATGTTTAAGGTCAGGTGGGATAATGAGGCTCGTCGGATCACTATTGAGAGAATGGATGAACCATCATACTGTCACGAGATTGATACTGAAGAAGTAGTGGACAAACATTGGTTCCATGAAGTAAAAAGATATCTCGAAGGCCAAGAGTATCCTTAAGGAGCTTCAGTCAATGATAAAAAGTTTATAAGAAGGTTCTCTGCTAAATTCCTTCTCAATAACGGGATCCTCTACAAGCGCAACTACGATTCTACTTTGCTTCGGTGTGTAGACAAGAATGAAGCGGAAAAGATTATGGCTGATTTACATGAAGGTACCTTTGGCACCCATTCTAGTGGACATACTATGGCTAAAAAGATCCTACGAGCTGGATACTATTGGTCCACTATGGAAGCAGACTGTTATCAACATTCGCGGAATTGTCACAAGTTCCAAATTTATGCTGATAAGGTGCACATACCTCCAGTTCCCCTAAACGTCTCGACTGCTCCTTGGTCGTTTGCAATGTGAGGCATCAACATGATTGGAGAAATCAGACCTACCGCTTCCAACGGACATCGCTTCATCCTTGTTGCCATTGATTACTTCACGAAGTGGGTTGAGGTTGCCTCTTTTACTACTGTTACCAATAATGTTGGGGCGCGGTTCATCAAGCATAACCTTATCTGTCGATATGGTATCCCCGAAAGAATCATTACAGATAATGGTACAAATCTCAACAACACTATGATCACCGAACTTTGTAAGAAATTCAAGATCCAACATCATAACTCTTCTCCTTACCGGCCGAAGATGAATGGTGTTGTAGAGGGTGCTAATAAGAACATTAAGAAGATCATCCATAAGATGATGGTGACATATAAAGACTGGCATGAGATGTTACCATTTTCTCTTCATGGTTACTGCACCACAGTACGCACATCAATAGGGGGAACTCCTTTCTCTTTAGTATACGGTATGGAAGTTGTCCTACCTATTGAGGTTCAGATCCCTTCTTTGAGAATCATGAAGGATGCAGGGCTGAATGAAGACGAATGGGTTCAAACTAGACTTGACCAATTGAACCTGATTGATGAGAAAATGCTTGTGGTTGTCTGTCATGGCCAGGTGTACCAGAAGCATATGATTAAGGCTTTTAACAAGAAGGTCAGACGTCAGGTATTTGAAGTTGGTGATCTAGTAATCAAGCGCATCATACAGCCACAAGGTGATCCCAGGGGCATATGAACTCCCACATACAAAGGGCCATTTGTGATCAAGAACATATTTTCTAGTGGAGCCATGATCTTAACCACTATGGACGGTGACGACCTTCCTCACCCTGTGAATGAGGACATAGTTAAAAGATAATACACATGAATAAAGATCCACTAGGTTGACTGGCCTAGGAAAAAATAAGGGCATCCCAGAAAACCAAAAGGGTTTGGGCAAAAATTACGGATAAATACAAAAAAATTTGTACACCCGGTAAGTCGAAAACCTGAAAGGGCGGCTTGGGAAAAAAAGGGTATCCCGGTGGACTGAAAACCCGAAAGGACGGTCCAAGCAAAAGTTAGGGATTTAAATGCATATAACTATGTCTTGTTGGATCACCTTGCAACCAAACTTCAGTATCAACTAACAAGCTCAAACTGTACCAATCAATCCAATCAACTTCGAACAAGTAGGAAAGTGATGAGACACTCAAGGACATAAAGGCAATAACATAATTGAAACTCAATGGGATTATTACACATAGATTTTTTCTCTTTGTACACAATTTTGTATAGTTTTCATTTTCACGACGGAATTCTCCTACTAGAATGTCAGTCTCTTTGTACAAAAAACGCCTGTTATAGGAAAATTTCTTCAAGTCAATACAAATCACTTCTTTGAAAGTATAAAACTTTTTGTTTTCTATTTTTCTGTTTTGTTTTGCAAAAACGTCCAGTGATTATTTCGACATATGCATTTGAATATGATTATCGTTTACAAATACTTGCATAAAAAATAGAAAGACATTTGCTAATGACTTTAAGAAACATGACAATGCCTAAAAATCAATTTGTAGTCCCCGCAGTTACTTTCTCCAACAAGTACAGGGGCATAGACGTCCTGATGTGAAGTCATCGCTGCATCCTCGATATACATCCTGATGATGTCTATATCCCTACAGAGTGAAAACAACCAAAGTTTTGACCTCTTTTTTCCCAAGCAGGAATTACCTTCTCCAACAAAGTTCCCTCAGAGAAGTTAAATCAATGTTCCCCAGCTGAGTTTTACAAATCTCAAACAGTTTATAAATCCACATCTCGGTAGAGTTTATTTCTCTAGTTGCGGAAGTTCATCCCCCAATAGAGTTTATTTCCCTACATTGGGAAGATCTTCCAACAGAGCATTGTCTCCCCAACAGAACATTCTCAATCAGAGTATCCTCAAATGGAAAGAGGAAATCCCCGGCGAATCATCTCCATTCATCATTCCTAGTGGAAAGGAAATGACCACTTTCCTCATCAACCAAACAGCAGTCTGAGATTCAGCTTCCCAGTACTCTCCAACAACAGTCAGGGATTTATTTTCCCAGACTAGGAATTATCGCAACAACATCCCACGTTCATACATCACGGCATGTGCATACATATTTCATACAACACAATCTCATTTATTTTGAGAACATCATTACACAATTCATTTCATACATCATGACATTGCATATGACTAACTCTTTACCTTTTCAGGAAAGATCAATCAACAAACATCACAAACTACTTATATGACCTAACAATCTTTTCAAAGGTTACCACTGACAAAGGGATATTCCAGCATTTTCTTCAGAAGATCATATTCAAGACCCCTGATGGTTCAGTTTAAACTGACCAATGATTTATTCTGATTCATTTCCAGTAGACACTTTATCTGGTTCAGTTAAATCGACCCTAAGATTTTTCTGATTCTTGTCCAGTCAAATACAATTAAAGACTTATCTGGTTCAGTTAAATCAACCCTGAGATTTTTCTGATTCTTATCCAGTTAAAGATAATTCAAAAGACCCCTAGTGGTTCAGTTTAAATCTATCAATGATTTATTCTGATTCGTTTCTTGTAGACACTTTCTCTCGTTCAGTTAAATCGACCCTAAGATTTTTCCGATTCTTATCCAGTTAAAGATAACTCAAGACCTCTGCTGGTTTCGTTTAAATCGACCAGTGATTTATTCTGATTCGTTTCCAGTAGATACTTTCTCTGGTTCAGTTAAATCGGCCCTAAGATTTTTTTGATTCTTATCCAGTTAGAGATAACTCAAGACCTCTGCTGGTTCAGTTTAAATCGACCAATGATTTATTCTGATTCTTTTCCGGTATATACTTTCTCTGGTTCTGTTAACTCAGCCCTAAGATTTTTCTGATTCTATTCTAGTTGAAGATAATTCAAGACCTCTGTTGGTTCAGTTTAACTCGACCAATGATTTTATTCTGATTCTTTTCTTATAGATACTTTCTCTGGTTTAGTTAAATCGGCCCTAAGATTTCTCTGATTCTATTCCAGTTGAAGATAATTCCAGACCTCTGTTGGTTCAGTTTAAATCAACCAATGCTTTATTATGATTCTTGTCCGATAGATAATTTCTCTAGTTCAGTTAAATCGACCCTAAGATTTTCTAATTCTTATCCAGTTAAAGATACTGTAAATCCTGGAGTCCGACCAGATAGCAGTTTATTTTGTTAATTACTATGAAGCCTAGACCCGACCAGATGATAGTATAAACTATCACACCGAAGCCTGGACCTGACCAGATAACATTATACTTCAGATTCAAGTTGAAGCCTGGACCCGACCAAATAATAGCTTAATTTCTTCAAATCACTGAAGCCTGGATACAACCAGATAATAGTTCAATGTCTATAATTACTGTGAATCCTGGAACCGACCAAATAGCAGTTAATTTCATATTCCCCAGTAGTTTGTTGTGAAGCCTGAAATACGGCCAGATAGTAGTCAGCCTTATTATCCTCCGCAAGTCGCTGTGAAGCCTGGATCCCGACCAGATAACAACTCACTTTCGTCTCTTCAATCAAGAGTTAACTCCCCAGTAGAGTAATGGACAACTAAATCTCCTAGACTCTATTTCCCAAGACAGAGACCAACATTCCTCAGCGGAGTCCTCCTCAAATGACAGGAACAGGAATCCCCACAGAGGAATCTCTCATGAAATCAGCATGTTCTCTAGATGGTATCTTTAAGCCCATCTCCGACGACTCTTCGTCATTTTCTATGGATGGAATATTTAAGTACATCTCTGAAAGTCTTATTTCATCTTTTCCAAATGGTATCTATAAGCCCATTCCCAATATTATCCACCAACAGTATCACTTCAGATGTGTGCAAATTTCTGGGCACTCTAGTGTTCAATCATCTTCCACCTTTAGATCACGAAAGGCAGCCAATCTAAATCTTCAGGTTTAAGAAGATTTAACAAGGGCAGCTGTTGTACCCAAAAAATTCCCCTCCCCTTTTACTCAACACATGCCCATTGAGGTCCCCAACTTGCCCAAGGATGGCCAAGAACTGACCAGACATATTCTCCTCCTAAAACAATGAACCTCTAACCAGAGTTTCAATTTTCATCAAGATGTGTGATCTCTAAAGGTCTCAAATGTTTTCCATGGTCCTAATATGTTTTCAAGATAGTCCATGCCAGATTTCATGCTTTGCACAACAAGTTTGCTCAGTCAATTGCTCAAATGCTTGAAAATCAACTACACTAGGTCAAAAGCCAATTGTGGCCAATATACAATCAAACTTCAAGATTTTTTTTCAACCTCAACATTTTGAAGTGATATCCATCATTTGATCAAGGGTTGGTCATGATTCCTCAAGAAATGCTCCTAATTTATCAAAAGTCAGAAATTGCTAATTAGGGTTTCTATAGGAAAAGTCAACTGAACTTTGACCAGCCATAACTTTCTCATACTTTATTAATTTGTTTCTCCAAAAAGGCTAATTTTGAAGAGAATCCAATTCCCTACAACTTCTTTTCAGCCCTCAAGTTCAAGAAATGCCCCAGTTAAAAGATACAAGCTCAGACATTATGGGTCCTTTCGAAAAGTCAACAAAAATACCTTTTGGGTCAAAGCTTAGTACATGAACATGGAAGATCCAATTGAGATGAAACCAAAAGGGTTGTTTATAGGACATCCTAAGCTCTCTAAAAAGTCCATTAACACCCTCATAGGGTTAAAATTGAGAGAGATACGCATTGCTAAGGTTGACCAATTTTGAAGAAGTGCATGAAGAAAATATTGACCAATCTTGGTTTTCTTCCAAATGTGCCTTGGTTTTTATGATCTGAACTTATTCCTAACATGGCCCATAACTTCTAAGCTCAATTACACGTCGTCCTTTTGTTTATTTAATTTATTTTAAATTAAATCTTTAAAATTCAATTTTAATTAAAATAAAATGCAAAGAGAGACTTAAAGGCGTGTGGGCTTGATATCCAAGTCTCTTAAAAGCCAAGACAACTCATGCAAGGCTGTGGCATGACAAGAGAGTCGTGCAACGCCGTGAAAAAGGAAAAAATCTTCAAAATAGAAAGTTTGGAAACATTTTGAAACACCATAATTCCATTGAATTTGTGCCATATTTGTTACCCTAATCTTGTCTCACATATAAGCACAAACATTCCATCCTACATACATACGCGCAACTGCCTCAAACAAACCCTAGCAAAGCTCCAATTTTCTTCAAAGTGGTGCAATTCGAAATCTCTCTCTCTCTCTCTCTAGCCAGTTCCATGCCAAACCGAGTCCACCATTCATCCCCTGAGACTCCCAGGAGTTGAATCAGGCCCGTAGTCAAGCGCCTCCACGTCCAAAAGCTCCATAACCAGTCACCACCGTTTGGTATATTATTTTTTATTTCAATATTGCTAAATATGTGTTATTAATAGATCTAATGTTCATATATGTGTTCATGACATTGCATAAGTCAGGTTTAATGTATTGTATACAAGCTTAAACGCTTGAATATCAGATTTCCATTTCTAGGGCATGACCTGAAAATGTGCTCAGAACGCTTGATATAGTGACGATCCATTAAATCTAAGCCCGGATTTGAACTCATAAGGTGATTTTACATGGAATAGACCTCTTGGTAGGCTTTGAATCTAACGTATTTGTAGGTTGGCCATTTTGCTTGGCCGAAGAAGACGACCGGAGTACAGTTCCAGCGTCATTGACTCCTTTGACCCCAGTGAAAGCATGCGTGGCCATTTCACGAAATCTGATTGGTTTATTTAAAATCTTTTGGGTCCACTGAACGCATGTGTTTTTAATGACCTGGAATTCACCTTTGTTTCACATATAATATTATTAAGTTGTTATAATAATGATTGAATTGGCAGCTCAAACGGTAAAAGCGCAGGCATGTGAGAGAAGGGGTCTGGGTTTGATCCCAAAATTCTCTATTTTGCATTTTCTAACAGGTTTGTTTCAGATCCAATGCTCCATGGTCAGGCGCGCACACTATGTGTCATTAAGTGATCACCATTAGATCTATGCAACATTAGAACTAACGTCCCAGATCCGAGAGCCCATGGTGAACCCCCAGGAACAGGCAATATGATATTTACGTAGGACACTGGGCTTTACATGTTCAGGGCCTAGACCAAATTCAGCTTCACACCTCCCAAACTGCTTTAAACCCCAGACCCATTTTATTTCATTATTTCATTTTATTTCAATTGTTTTATGTTTTAAATTCATTTTTATTTTAATCATAAAATCAAAAAAATCATAAAAAAACAGACTTAGGGTTTTTCGTAATTAAAGTTAATTTTTGTAAATTAATTTAATTTAATTATTTTAATCTTTTTCTTTAAATTAAAATTAACTAGAAATTAGGTTAAAATTTTCAAATATTTTCTCAATAAAATACCAAAAATATTTTTCTAAATTAATTAGATTTTTTAGGTTTATCAATTTGTTCCTGTTTTCATATTCGTGCATTTGTCATTCTATATTTTATTATTCTTTTCAATTATTGTATATGTACACAGTTTGTAATAGCTTTTAACTTAGGGTTTATTTATTATTTTTTTATCCCCAAAGTTTTGGTTATGTATCCCCTTCCCCGAAGCCATGTAATAGCGTAGGATATTTCTGTTTTCTTTATCGTTTTTACTACTGTTAATTTCTTAGATGAATAGGATTGCATGAAAAAGACTGAAAATTAAAACGATTAGATAACCCTAAATGCGCAAGATAAATGAACTAAATCAATACACTTGAACATGCTCACCCCTAAGGTATCTCCCACTTCGGTTGCCTTCGAAAGCAGTCCCAATTCTCGAAACGTGAGAATTTTTAGTGGCAGTCCTTTAGTTCAAGAGATCACAAGTTCCTCGATGACCCTTTCTATGCCGCCTCTGTTAAAAAGTTATCTTAGAACTTTAGGACGATTACTAAAAGTTATTGCCTAGTTTCCTTAGTGACCGTAAACGTCCCTTCGATAGTCCCGCAACATCCAACGATAGGGCTACCTACTCACTAATAGTAGGATAGCACTATCTAAAGGAAAGGAGGAAAAGAACACCTTTTTCGAGTAGGTAGATAATTGTTGGGTACTTGCTAAAAAAATAACCTTTTTCACACCACACATTCAAAACATTTTCAAAAATGCTTTATCAACACTCTTGAGGACTGGTACAAGAGTTATCATAAAGCAAACAAGCTTTTCAAAACACACAAACAAGAAAGTAATTTTCAAAAATGAGCAAGTGCCTAAGAGCCCATAGAAAACCACAGATGGAAAGGGTGCTAACACCTTCCCTTTCCATAATCTACCCCCTTACTCAGAAACTCTCGAAAAAGGTCTTTTTCTATTCTTTTCACCTTTTCCTTTGTTGGATAAAAGAAAAGTCGATGGTGACTCTTGCTTACCACGACATTTGCAAATACAAAATGCAAAACCAGTATAACAGTCAGTTCTGCCACCGTATCACATTACCATTTTCTCTTCATTGTTATCGCACTTCAGTATGTACATCAACTGGAGAAACCCCATTCTCTCTCTTCTATAGTATGGAGGTTGTCTTACCTGTTGAAGTCCAAATTTCTTCCCTAAGGATTATGAAAGACACAAATTTAGATGAAGACGAATGGCTTCATACTCGACTTGACCAGATAAATTTTATTGATGAAAAAAGGCTTGCGGTTGTTTGTCATGGTCAGATGTATCAGAAACGCATGATCAAGGCCTTTAACAAGAAAGTAAAACATCAGGTGTACCAGGATAGTGATTTTGTAATAAAGTGTATCATCCTACCACAAGGTGATACCAGGTTCAAATAGACTCCCACATACGAAGGGCCATTCATGATCAAGAAGATATTCTCTGGCGGAGCTATGATAATTACCACCATGGACGGTGAAGATTTGCCGCATCATGTGAACACAGACATACTCAAAAAATACTACGCGTAAAAGAGACCCGCTATGTTGACAGGCCTAGGCAAAAATAAGGGCATCTCGGTGAACCAAAAGGGTTTGAGAAAAAATTAGGGACATATAAATAAAAAATTGTACACTCGGCAAGTCGAAAACCTAAAAAGGCGGCTTGGGAAAAAAGGGCATCCCTACGGATTGAAAACTCGAAAGGGAGGTCTAGGAAAAAGTTAGGGATTAAAGCGTACGACTATGTCCCATTGGATCATCTACTTACAACAATCGTTATTACCTATGACAAGTTCAGACGGTGCAGATCAATCCAATCATCTTATTTCAACGACAAGTGATAAGATGCTTGAAAACATAGGGGCAATAGCAGAGTTGAAACTCGACGGGATCATTTCCACATATCTGTTTTTCTTTGTTTAGCACTTTATACTTTTAAGATTTTACGATGATTTCCTCTTATTAGGATGTCTGTCTCCTTGTATAAAATCGCCTGTTTATAGGCAAACTTTCTAAATAAATACGAGTCCTTTTCAAATTTCGAAACTGTTTTACTTCCTCTGTTTTGTTTGCAAATACATCTAATGATTACTTTGAATGAACATATGAATTTGAACATGATTACTGGTTACAAATATTTGCATAAAAATAGGAATAACAATTATTAAAGACCCTAGGAGTTGGGATAAAGTTTCAGCTATTCTCAAATCCCCACAAAGCAATCTTCACAAAGTTACCCCCAACAAAGGTACATTTCCCTGCAGGTCTAATATGCCCTCGAGCAAAAATTGGGGTATTCTCCAATAGTTCATCTCTATATCCCCAATGGATAGCTTGACATGATCATTTCCCCCAGTAGATTTCCTGACAGACAGGAATGTGATCATTTCCCCAAAATCTTGTAGAAACTTCCTCAGCATAGTCTATGGAGTTTTGTTCCCCATCATAGTTTTATTCCCTTAACGCAGTTTACAAGAATTTAATTCTCCATCAGAGTTTATTTCTCCAACACTGTAAAATCCACGAGAGAATTCTCTTCTCCATCATGGATTATTCAAGGTGGCTATCCCCAGAAGAGTTGACACCTGTATCTGAAACCTGGTCAGATAATGCATTAAAGAATTATCCATATTTTTTATTCCACAGTAAAAGAACGATGGATTATTGACTTTCCTGAGATACTTTTATCCCCAAGCAGAAAGCGGGAATCCCCAGCAAAATCGTTCCTAGCAGAAATTAAAGATTTATATTTTTCATCCCCAGTAACAGTCAGTGATTTATTTTCCCCAGCTAGACATTTCTATATGAAGCTACCACTGTCGTCAGCGACATCTTGCATCCATACATCATTTAGAAAACATTATAGCATACACATACAAAACATATTATCATGTATTTTGAGAGCATCGTTATGCAATGCATTACATACATCATGACATTGAATAAAACTAACTTAGTTTTTTCAGGTTAGTTTATAAACAAATAAATATTGTCAACAATTTATCATCCTTCAGATACAATCAATAAACGATTCATTTTGATACTCCTTTGGATACAGTCAGGAGTAGACTCATTCCAATACATTTTCTGGATACAGTTCATATATGATAGAGATATAGATTCATTCTGATACTCATTCCAATACATATTCTAGATACAGTTCATATATGATAAAGATATGGATTCATTCTGATATTCATTCTGGTATATTTTTTAGATACAGTCAGGCGTAGACTCATTCTAATATGGATCTCGGATATAGTCGGGAGAAGAATCATTCTGATACTCTTATGGATACAGTCAAGACTTAGACTAATTCTAGAACATAATTCAGATATAATTGAGACATAAGTCTGACACTCCCCAGCACATCTGCTAGATACAGTTAGACACAGACTCATTCTAGTATACTTCTCAGATATCATCGAACGTAGACTCATTCCGATACTCCTATCAATAGACACTTTGGATGGCATATATAATCCCATATCTGACGGCACTCCTTCACCTCTCTGAATGGCATCTTTATGCCCATTCAAGTAAGGAAATCAACCAACAGTGTTATTTTGTGCACCGGTGAGTGCAAATTACCGGGCACTTAAGTGTTCAATCCTCTTCCACCTTCAAATCACGAATGGCGTACATGCCAATCTAACTCCTCAGGTTTAAGAAGATTGAACAAGGAAATTTGTTGTACCCCAAAATTTTCCCTCCAATTTCCAAGAAAAAATAATTCAAGACACTCCCTCAGGCTCATAAAAGTTTCAATTGCTCAAGGGTATTCAAGGAATTGATAAGACAAATCATCCTCCTAAGAGATTCACCTACAACTAGGGTTTTGTTTTTCTAAAGGAAAAGTAAGCTTCTAATTCCTCAAGTTGGTTTCATGGTTCTTCTATTCTTCAAAGAATCCTCATGTCAGGTTTCAGACCTTGCTTCACAAGTTTTCTCAGTCAATTGCTCAGATGAGTGAAAATCAATAGTATTTGGTAAAAAATCAACATTGATCAATCTACAGTTAAACTTAAATATATTTGGTAAACATCAATATTTTTAAGTCACATTGATCATTTAATCAAGGGTTGATCATGATTCATGAAGAAAACTCAAGATTCATCAAAAGTCAAAAATTACTAAATTAGGGTTTTCTTAAGGAGATGTCAACTGAACTTTGACCAAACACAACTTTCACATACTTCATCATAAATTTATCAACCAAATCATAACTTGAAGGAAATTCAATTCTCTACAATATTGTCTCTCTAAGCTCAAGGCCATAAATGCCTTATTTGAGAGATATGAGCCAAAACTTTACAGGTCATTTTCAAATTCAACAAAAAGAGACTTTTTGTGAAGGCAATTTACATCAAGTTAAAGACTTCAAATGAAAAAGTAATCATAATGAAAGTAGTAGGAGACATCTTAAGGTTTCCAAAAAGTCAAAGATCATCTTCATATGACAAAAATTGAGAGAGTTACGATTGGTGCAAGTTGAGCAAATTTAGAGAAATGCATGAAACTTTCATTGAACAATTTTGATGTGTTGGACTAATGGGCCAACTTTTAAGGTTCAAACATTTTCATGACACCTTAGAGAACCTCTAAGTCCATTCATGCATCATTTTAATTTTAATTTCATTTACTTTGATTTTTATTCATTTAAATTCAAAATTAAATTAAATAAATGTTAAATACATGTATAAGGCATAAAAGGCTTGTGATCTGGATCTTTTGGAGGCCCAAGGTCATGCTACAGCCTGTGTAAACCTATTGGTGAATCAAATCTTCATTGATTTTGGAAGACCTAAACCTATTTTTGAACAAAATCAAAGATATGATTTCTTGAGGTATCGAAGCCCACCATTAGACCTAATCTTCTCTTTTATATATACTCATCACGTTCATACCAAAAGGAGGACGGATAGCAGCTTGTAGAGAGAACCCTAATTCTTCAAATTTTCAAAGAAACTAGGGCACGAGTAAACTCTTTCTCCAGTAAGTTTCAATCAACTTTGAGCATTACATCAACTTCCTGAGACCTCTAGGAGTCATTCTCAATCACTACTCAAGCCTACAATATCTCAGAACTCTCCAACCAAACATCTTCAGTTTGTTCATATTTTACGATTTCAAACTACTCATTCATGCAATATAAATGAATTATATGCATATATTTATGCTCATATTGATGATTGGAATTTTTTTGAACCATTATTTCTGAGTTTGGGTGCAGGTATCACAATTCACCATTCTTAGAGCTCGAAGCTCTCAAAGTTTTGAAACCCTTGCTACGGGCCCCCTCAGTCAAAACTAACACCACCATTGAATTCGTAGGGTCTCAATTAGTGGATCAGGACTCTTTTCTTTTTTGTTTTGCTTTGATTATGTAGGTTTGGCATTTGGTCTCACTAGAGAAGAAGGTGGCGCCATCTTTGGTGGTGGCGCTGACTTGAGTTAAGGGCTTGCGTGGCTCCCTCCCTCTCTCTGATTGGTCAATTTAAAACAACTAACTCCACCAATAGCACATGTTTTCAATTCTTTTTTATTTCTAATTATTAGAATTTAACTTGTTTTATATATATTACGTGTTATTGAATTGACGTGAAACAACTATGGCCCAGTGGTAAGTGATATGCTTGTTAAACGAGAGGGCGTGGGTTCAATTCCCCCTTTTGTCAAAATCTTTCTTTATTTTCAAGGTAAATTCAAGTTCATTATATGTTGATTGATACTCATTTTTAATCACAAACAAGCAGCAGGCCTGATGGATGAAGCTATCACCTTTGAGCCAAAGGGCGTGGTTTCGATCCCCACCCCATGCATCTTATTTTATCAGTTTTTTCTAACCCTTGTTTTTATTCCATTAACTTATCTATTTTTCTAGTTAACCAATTAATTTTCTTTAATTAATTAGACATTAGGGTTTCTAATTAGGGTTTTAGGTTTTTTTTAATTAATTTAATTAATTAGCTATTAGGCTTTAATTATCATCCCTAATCCTAGATCATTTTCTAAAATACAAAAAAAAACATTAAAACATTTTTTCTAACATCTTTTCTTATTTCGTATTGTTATTTAAATTCTGAGACAATTGTATAGGTTGTAACTATCGATGTAATAGCTTAGATTTATCTTTTCGCATTTTTTTCCTATTATGTAACTACTCACAGGATGTAATATCTTAAGTTTAATTTTCCACACTTTACATTCCACACATTATATTTTACTGTTAGTAATTAGGGTTTGCATGGAAAGACTAACAACTGGACATAGAAAATTTAATTCTCAAGACTAAATAACTAAATTAAAACACAACCGCACTTGCACCTTTAGGGTAACCTCTCTTGTTTCCTTACGAATATTGGTCATGTGCCTCGAAAGTAAGAATGCTTTAGCAAAAGACCCTCGATACAATCATCACAGTCCCTACGATACAAAAGATTATAGTCCCTCGATGTCCCTCGAGTTGCCTATGAAAAGATGATCTAGTCCCCCGGTGACCCTACAAGAATAATGATGATAGTCCCTTCGATACAATTGCTAAAGTACCCTTACATGTTGCCTTTTATGACCATATGATGACCCTACGTATGTCCCTTCACATCTAATAGATAAGATTACCTACCAACTATTGGTATGGATAATACCATCTCTAAAGAAAGAGGAAAAGAGTAGGAAAGACAAAAACCTTGTGGGTAGGACTCTTGAATGCTTGCTCACAAATAAAACATTTTCTCACATCACACTTTCAAAATAATAAATATTTTACGAAACACTTTGTATACATTCTTGAGGACTGATACAAAAATTATTACAAAGTCTGCCTTACATTGGCATTTAAAAATATTTTCAAAAAATTCGAACAAAAAACGCAAGTGAGCTAAGAATTAAGAGCACGTGGATAACTACGGATGTAAAGCATGCTAATACATCCCCTTTACATAATCTACGCCCCAAACTCGACATCTTTCAAAGGTCTTTCCTGTTCTTTTCACCTTTCCTAAATAATGGATAAAAGAAAAGTCGGTGGAGACTTTTGATAAACGCTCATTTGTGGTGACACTAAAAAAGATAGTTCTCCCACTATATTACACCATGGATAACACAAAGTTGAACTATCAACCGTTACTCTATTCTATTATTCACACACAATTGACCATCATCAAAGAATGTATTCCATGGTTCATACATAGTTGAACCAACACCCTTTACTCTATTCCATGGTTCTCACATAGTTGACCATCAACAGTGAATATATACCATGGCTTAAGAATAGTTGAACCATCAACCTATGCTCTATTCCATGGTTCACTCACAGTTCACCATCACCAGTGATTTATTCCATGGATCACACATAGTTGAACCATCAACTTATACTCTCTAACATGATTCACACATATTTGAACACCATTAGTGATTGTGTGCCATGGTTCACACATACTTGAATCATCAACCTTTACTCTATTCCATTGTTCACACATAGTTGAGCATCATCAGTGATTGTATTACATGGTTCACACATAGTTGAACCATCAACCTTCACTCTATTCCATAGTTCACACAAAGTTCATCATCATCAATGATTGTATTCCATGGTTCACACATAGTTGAACCATTTCCATTAATTTATTCCATTGTTCATACATGGTTGACCATCACCAAAGACAGTATTCCATGGTTCACACAAGGTTGAACGTTCAACCTTTACTCTATTTCATGGTTCACACATAGATGACCATCATGAAAAAATGTATTACATGGTTCAAACATAGTTGAACCATCAACCTTTACACTATTCCATGGTTCATACATAGTTGACCATCACTGGTGACTGTATTTCATGGATGACACATAGTTGAACCCAACGATTACTCTATTTCATGGTTCACACATAGTTACCCATCATTAGTGATTGTATTCCATCGTTCACACATATTTGAACCATCTACCTTTACTCTATTCAATGGTTCACACATACTTGACCATCATGAATGATTATATTATATGGTTCTCATATAGTTGAACCATTAAGCTTTACTTCATTCCATGATTCAAACATAGTTGACCATCATAAGTGACTTTATTCCATGGATCACACATAGTTGAACAATCAACCATTACTCTATTCCATGGTTCACACATAGTTCATCGTCATCATGAATGTATGCCATGGTTCACACATAGTTGAACCATCAACCTTTACTATATTCCATTTCTTACACATAGTTGAACCATTGACTATTTTTCTATTCCATTGTTCCCACATAGTTAACCAACAACAATGATTGTATGCAATGGTTCACACATATTTGGACAATCAACCATTACTCTATTCCATGGTTCACACATAGTTGACCCTCACTAGTAACTGTATGCCATGGTTCACACATAGTTGAACCATCAACCATTATTCTTTTTCATTATTCAAACATAGTTGACCATCACTAAAGGCAGTATTCAATGGTTCACACAAGGTTGAACATTCAACCTATAATCTATTTCGTGGTTCACACATAGATGACCATCATGAATGAATGTATTACATGGTTCACACACAATTGAACCATCAACCTTTACTCTATTCCATGGTTCACATATAGTTGACCATCATAAGTGAATGTATTCCATGGTTCACACATAGATGATTCATCAACCTTTACTCTATTACATGGTTCACACATAGTTGACCATAATGAATGAATATATTACATGGTTCACACATAGTTGGACCATCAACCATTACTCTTTTCCATGAGTCACACGTAGTTCATCATCATCAGTGAATTTATGCCATGAAACACATATAACTGAACCATCAACCTTTACTTTATTCCATGGCTCACACATTGATGAACCATTAACTATTATTCTATTCCATTGTTCCCACATAGTTAACCATCAATAATGATTGTATGCAATGGTTCACACATATTTGAACCATAAACCATTATTCTATTCCATGGTTCATACATAGTTTACCATCATTAGTAATTGTATGCCATGGTTCACACATAGTTGAACCATCAACCATTACTCTATTCCATTGTTTACACAAAGTTGACCATCATCAAAGACTGTATTCCATGGTTCATGCATACTTGAACCATCACCCTTTACTCTATTCCATGGTTCTCACATAGTTGACCATCAATTCTGAATATATGCCATGGCTCAAAAATAGTTGAACCATCAACCTACACTCTATTCCATGGTTCACACACAGTTAACCATCACAAGTGACTACATTAAATGGATGACATATAGTGGAACCATCACCCTATACTCTATAGCATGGTTCACACATAGTTGACGAACATTAGTGATTGTGTGCCATGCTTCACACATAGTTGAATCATCAACCTTTACTTTATTCTATGGTTCACCCATAGTTGACGATCATCAGTGATTGTATTCCATGGTTCACACATAGTTGACCATCACCAGTGACTGTATACCTTGCTTCACACATAGTTTAACCTTCAACCTTTGCTCTATTATATGGCTCACACATAGTTGACCATCAATGGTGATTTTATTGCATGGTTCACACATAGTTGAACCATAAATCTTTACTCTACTCCATGGTTCACACATAGTTAGCCATCACCAAAGACAGTATTCCATGGTTCATACATAGTTGAACATTCAACCTTTACTCTATTATGTGGTTCACTAAAGGTTTACCATCATGAATGATTGTATTACATAGTTCACACATAGTTTAATCTTTAACTTTTTATCTATTCCATGTTTCACACATTGTTGACCATTATAAGTGACTGTATTCCCTAGATCACATATAGTTGAACTCAATAGTTTCTCTTTTCCATGGTTCACACATTGTTGACCATCATAAGTGACTGTATGGATCACACATAGTCGAACTTAACCATTAACATATTCCATAGATCACACATAGTTGAATATCATCAGTGACTGTATTCCATGGTTCACACATAGTTGAACCATCAACGTATACTCTATCCCATGGTTCACACATAGTTGACCATGATGAATGAATGTCAAATATAGTTGAATTGTTAACCTTTATTCTATTCCATAAGTCATATATAGTTAACCATCATTTGTGACTAAATGCCATGGTTCACACATAGTTGAACAATCACCATTTAATTTATTCCATAGTTTACACATAGTTGACCATCACCAGTGAATGTAATCCATGGTTCACACAAAGTTGAACCTTCAACCTTTACTCTATTCCATGTTTCACAGAGTTGACCATCATCTGTGACTGTGTGGCATGGTTCACACATAGATGAACCATCAGCATTTACTTTATTCCAAGGTTCACACATAGTTGACCATCATCAGTGATTGTATTCAATGGTTCACACATAGTTGAAACATCAACTTTCACTATATTCCATGGTTAACATATAGTTGAACATTAAACCTTTACTCTATTCCATGGTTCACACATAGTTGACCATCATAAGTGACTGTACTCCATATATCACACATAGTTGAACCTAACCATTTCTCCTTCCATGGTTTCCACAAAGTTGACCATCATTAGTGATTCTATTCCATGGTTCACACATAGTTGAACCATCGACCTTTACTTTATTCCATGGTTCACACATAGTTGACCGTCATGAATGAATGTATTACATGGTTCACACATAGTTGAACCATTAACCTTTACACTATTCCCTTATTCAGACATAGTTGACCATCATAAGTGATTGTATTCCATGGATCAAAAATAGTTGCACCATCAACCATTACTCTATTCCATGGTTCACACATAGTTGACCATGATTAGTGATTGTATGCCATGGTTCTCACATAGTTGAACCATCAACCATTACTCTATTGCAATGTTCACACACAGTTGACCATCACCAAAGATTGTATTCCAAGGTTCACACAAACTTGAACCATCAACCTTTACTTTATTCCATAGTTCACACATAGTTGACAATCATAATTGACTGTATTCCATGGATCACATATAGTTGAACTTAACCATTACTATATTCCATGGTTCACACATGGTTGACCATCATTAGTGACTGTATTCCATAATTCACACATAGTTGAACCATCAACCTTTACTCTATTACATGGTTCACACATAGTTGACCATTCCAAAAGATAGTATTGCATGGTTCATACATAGTTCAACATTCAACCTTTACTCTATTTCGTTGTTCACACATAGTTGACCATCATGAATGAATGAATTACATGGTTCACACATAGTTGAACCATCAACCTTTACTCCATTCCATGTTTTAAACATCGTTGACCAACATAAGTGATTGTAATCCATGGATCACACATAGTTGAACCATCAACCATTACTCTATTCCATGGTTCACACATAGTTGACCATCATAAGTGAGTATATTACATGGATCAAACATAGTTGAACTTAACCATTACTCTATTCCAGGTTTAGACATAGTTGACCATCACTAGTGACTGTATTCCATGGTTCACACATAGTTAAGCCATCAACCTTTACTCCATCTCATGGTTCACACATAGTTGACCATCATGAATGAATGTATAAATAGTTCACACATAGTTGAACCATTAACCTTTACTTTTTCCATGATTCAAACATAGTTGACCGTTATAAGTGTCTGTATTCCGTGGATCTCACATAGTTGAACCATATCCCATTACTCTATTACATGGTTCACTCATAGTTGGCCGAGATTAGTGACAGTATGCCATTGTTTGCACATAGTTGAACCATCAACCATCAATCATTACTCAATTCCATTGTTCACACATAGTTGACCATCACCGAAGACTGTATTCCATGGTTCAAACATAGTTGAACCATCAACCTTTTCTCTATTCCATGGTTCACATATAGTTGACCATCACCAGTGACTGTATTCCATGGTTCACACATAGTTGAACCATCAACCTTTACTCTATTCTATGGTTAACACAGAGTTGAACATTAAACCTTTACTCTATTCCGTGGTTCACACATAGTTGACCATCATAAGTGACTGTATTCCATAGATCAAACATAGTTGAAACCAACCATTTCTCTATTCCATGGTTCACACATAGTTGACCATCATTTGTGACTGTATTACATGGTTTACACATAGTTGAACCATCAACCTTTACTTTATTCCATGGTTCACACATAGTTGACCATCATGAATGAATGTTTTACATGGTTCACACATAGTTGAACCACTAACCTTTACTCTTTTCCCTGATTCAGACATAGTTGACCATCATAAGTGACTGTATTCCATGGATCACAAATAGTTGAACCATCAACCATTACTCTATTCCATGGTTCACACATAGTTGACCATGATTAGTGTCTGCATGCCATGGTTCGCAAATAGTTGAACCATTAACAATTACTCTATTCCAATGTTCACACATAGTTGACAATCACCAAAGATTATAGTTGAAGGTTCACACAAAGTTGAACCATCAACCTTTACTCTATTCGATGGTTCACACATAGTTGGCCATCATAATTGACTGTATTCCAAGGATCACATATAGTTGAACTTAACCGTTACTATATTCCATGGTTCACACATAGTTGACCATCATTAGTGACTGTATTCCATGATTCACACATACTCGAACCACAACTTTTACTTTATTCCATGGTTCACAAATAGTTGACCATCATGAATGAATGTATTACATGGTTCACACATAGTTGAACCATTAACCTTTACTCTATTCCCTGATTCAGACATAGTTGACCATCATAAGTGACTGTATTCCATGGATCAAAAATATTTGAACAATCAACCATTACTCTATTCCATGGTTCACACATACTTGACCCTGATTAGTGATTGTATGCCATGGTTCGCACATAGTTGAACCATCAACCATTACTCTAATGCAATGTTCACATACAGTTGACCATCACCAAAGATTGTATTCCAAGGTTCACACAAATTTGAACCATCAACCTTGACTCTATCACATGGTTCACACATAAATAACCATGATGAATGAATGTCACACATATTTGAACTGTTAACCTTTACTCTATTCCATAAGTCATACATAGTTGACCATCATCTATGACTGAATGCCTTGGTTCACATATATTTGAATGATCAACATTAATTTATTCCATAGTTCACACATAGTTGACCATCACCAGTGAATTTAATCTCTGGTTCACACATAATTGAACCTTTAACCTTTACTCTATTCTATGGTTCACATAGTTGACCATCATCTGTGACTGTGTGACGTGGTTCACACATAGGTGAACCATCAGCATTTACTTTATTCCATGGTTCACACATAGTTGACCATCATCAGTGATTGTATTCCATGGTTCACACATAGTTGAAACATCAACTTTCACTATATTACATGGTTCACATATAGTGGAACATTAAACCTTTACTCTATTCCATGGTTCACACATAGTTGACCATCATAAGTGACTGTACTCCATAGATCACACATAGTTGAACCCAACCATTTCTCTATTCCATGGTTCACACAAAGTTGACCATCATTAGTGATTCTATTCCATGGTTCACACATAGTTGAACCATCGACCTTTACTTTATTCCATGGTTCACACATAGTTGACCATCATGAATGAATGTATTACATGGTTCACACATAGTTGAACCATTAACCTTTACTCTATTCCCTTATTCAGACATAGTTTACCATCATAAGTGATTGTATTCCATGGATCAAAAATAGTTGAACCATCAACCATTACTCTATTCCATGGTTCACACATAATTCACCATTATTAGTGACTATATGCCATGGTTCACACATAGTTGAACCATCAACCATTACTCTATTGCAATGTTCACACACATTTGACCATCACCAAAGATTATATTCCAAGGTTCACACAACGTTGAACCATCAACCTTTACTCTATTCCATAGTTCACACATAGTTGACCATCATAATTGACTGTATTCCATGGATCACATATAGTTGAACTTAACCATTACAATATTCCATGGTTCACACATGGTTGACCATCATTAGTGATTGTATTCCATGATTCACACATATTTGAACCATCAACCTTTACTCTATTCCATGGTTCACACGTAGTTGACCATCACAAAAGACAGTATTGCATGGTTCATACATAGTTCATCATTCAACATTTACTCTATTTCGTTGTTCACACATAGTTGACCATCATGAATGAATGTATTACATGGTTCACACATAGTTGAACCATCAACCTTTACTCTATTCCATGTTTTAAACATCGTTGACCATCATAAGTGATTAAATTCAAAGGATCACACATAGTTGAACCATCAACCATTACTCTATTCCATGGTTCACACATAGTTAACCATCATAAGTGACTATATTTCATGGATCACATATAGTTGAACTTAACCATTACTCTATTCCTGGTTTAGACATAGTTAACCATCATTAGTGACTGTATTCCATGGTTCACACATAGTTGAACCATCAACTTTTACTCTATCCCATGGTTCACACATAGTTGACCAAATGAATGTATAAATAGTTCACACATAGTTGAACCATTAACCTTTTCTCTATTCCATGATTCAAACATAGTTCACCATCATAAGTGTCTGTATTCCATGGATCTCACATAGTTGAACCATAACCCATTACTCTATTACATGGTTCACTCATAGTTGACCGAGATTAGTGACAGTATGCCATTGTTCGCACATAGTTGAACCATCAACCATCAACCATTACTCAATTCCATTATTCACACATAGTTGACCATCACAAAAGACTGTATTCCATGGTTCACACATAGTTGAACCATTAACCTTTTCTATATTCCATGGTTCACATATAGTTGACCATCACCAATAATTGTACTCCATAGTTCACACATAGTTGAACCATTAACATTTACTCTATTCTATGGTTAACACAGAGTTGACCATCATATGTGACTGTATGACATGGTTCACACATAGATGAACCATCAGCATTTACTTTATTCCATGGTTCACACATAGTTTACCATAATCAATGATTGTGGTCCATGGTTCACACATAGTTTAACATTCAACCTTTACTCTATTCCGTTGTTCACACATATGTGACCATCATAAGTGACTGTATTCCATAGATCACACAAAGTTGAACCCAACCATTTCTCTATTCCATGATTCACACATTGTTGACCATCATTAGTGACTGTATTACATGGTTTACACATAGTTGAACCATCAAGATTTACTTTATTCCATGGTTCACACATAGTTGACAATCATGAATAAATGTATTAAATGGTTCACACATAGTTGAACCATTAACCTTTACTCTATTCCCTGATTCAGACATAGTTGACCATCATAAGTGACTGTATTCCATGGATGACAAATAGTTGAACCATCAACCATTACTCTATTCCATGGTTCACACATAGTTGACCATGATTGGTGTCTGTATGCCATGGTTCGCACATAGTTGAACCATTAACAATTACTCTATTCCAATGTTCACACATAGTTGACCATCACCAAATATTATATTTCAAGGTTCACACAAAGTTGAACCATCAACCTTTACTCTATTTCATGGTTCACACATAGTTGACCATCATAATTGACTGTATTCCAAGGATCACATATAGTTGAACTTAACCATTACTATATTCCATGGTTCACACATAGTTGACCATCATTAGTGACTTTATTCCATGATTCACACATAGTTGAACCATCAACCTTTACTTTATTCCATGGTTTACACATAGTTGACCATCATGAATGAATGTATTACATGGTTCACACATAGTTGAACCATCAACCTTTACTCTATTCCATATTTCAAACGTTGTTGACTGTCATAAGTGATTGTATTCCATGGATCACACATAGTAGAACCATCAACCATTACTCTATTCCATGGTTCACACATAGTTGACCATCATAAGTGACTGTATCCCATTGATCATACATAGTTGAACTTAACCATTACTCTATTCGTGGTTTAGACATGGCTGACCTTTATTAGTGATTGTATTCCATTGTTCACACATAGTTGAACCATCAACCTTTACTCTATCCTATGGTTCACACATAGTTGACCATCATGAATGAATGTATTACATAGCTCACACATAGTTGAACCATTAACCTTTGCTTTATTCTATGATTCACACATAGTTGACAATCATAAGTGACTGTATTCCATGGATCACACATAGTTGAACCATAACCCATTACTCTATTCCATGGTTCACACATAGTTGGCCGAGATTAGTAATTGTATGCCATTGTTCGCACATAGTTGAACTATCAACCATTACTCTATTCCATTGTTCACACATAGGTTACCTTCAACAAAGACTGTATTCCATGGTTCACACATAGTTGAACATCCTAAGTGACTGTACTCAATAGATCACACATAGTTGAACCCAACCATTTCTCTATTCCATGGTTCACACATAGTTGACCATCATTAGTGACTGTATTCCATGATTGACACATAGTTGAACAATCAACTTTTACTTTATTCCATGGTTCACACATAGTTGACCATCATGAATGAATGTATTACATGGTTCACACATAGTTGAACCATTAACCTTTACTATATTCCCTGATTTATACATAGTTGACCATCATAAGTTATTGTATTCCATGGATCAAAAATAGTTGAACAATCAACCATTACTCTATTCCATGGTTCACATATAGTTGACCATGATTAGTCACTGTATGCCATGGTTCGCACATAGTTAAACCATCAACCATTACTCTATTGAAATGTTCACACACATTTGACCATCACCAAAGATTGTATTCCAAGGTTCACACAAAGTTGAACCATCAACCTTGACTCTATTCCATAGATCACACATATTTGACCATCATAATTGACTGTATTCCATGGATCACATATAGTTGAACTTAACCATTACTATATTCCATGGTTCACACATGGTTGACCATCATTAGTGACTGTATTCCATGGTTCACACATAGCTGAACCATCAACCTTTACTCTATCTCGTGGTTCACAAATGAATAACCATGATGAACGAATGTCACACATATTTGAACTGTTAACCTTTGCTCTATTCCATAAGTCATACATAGTTGACCATCATCTATGACTGAATGCCATTGTTCACATATAATTGAACAATCACCATTTACTTTATTCCATAGTTCACACATATTTGACCATCACCAGTGAATGTAATCCCTGGTTCACACATAGTTGATCCTTAAACCTTTACTCTATTCCATGGTTCACAGAGTTGACCATTATCTGTGACTGTATGACTTGGTTCACACATGGATGAACCATCAGCATTTACTTGATTCCATGGTTCATACATAGTTGACCATCATTGGTGATTGTTTTCCATGGTTCACACATAGTTGAAACATCAACTTTCACTATATTGCATGGTTCACATATAGTTGAACATTAAACCTTTACTCTATTTCATGGTTCACATATAGTTGACCATAATAAGTGATTATACTCTAGAGATCACACATAGTTGAACCCAACCATTTCTCTATTCCATGGTTCACACATAGTTGACCATCATTAGTGATTGTATGCCATGGTTGACACATAGTTGAACCATCAACCTTTACTTTATTCCATGGTTCATACATAGTTTACCATCATGAATGAATGTATTACATGGTTGACACATAGTTGAACCATTAACCTTTACTCTATTCCCTTATTCAGACATAGTTGACCATCATAAGTGACTGTATTCCATGGATCAAAAATAGTTGAACCATCAACCATTACTCTATTCCATGGTTCACACGTAGTTGACCATGATTAGTGACTGTATGGCATGGTTCGCACATAGTTGAACCATCAACCATTACTCTATTACAATGTTCATACATAGTTGACCATCACCAAAGATTGTATCCCAAGGTTCACACAAACTTGCACCATCAACCTTTACTCTATTCCATAGTTCACACATAGTTGACCATCATAATTGACTGTATTCCATGGATCACATATAGTTGAACTTAACCTTTACTATATTCTATGGTTCACACATGGTTGACCATCATTAGTGACTGTATTCCATGGTTCACACATAGGTGTACCATCAACCGTTACTCTCTCCCATGGTTCACACATAAATAACCATGATGAATGAATGTCACACTTATTTGAACTGTTAACCTTTATTCTATTCCATAAATCATACATAGTTGACCATCATCTATAATTGAATGCCATGGTTCACATATAATTGAACCATCACCATTTACTATATTCCATAGTTCACACATAGTTCACCATCACCAGTGAATGTAATCCCTGGTTCACACATAGTTGAACCTTCAACCTTTACTCTATTCAATGGTTCACAGAGTTGACCATCATCTATGACTGTGTGACATGGTTCACACATAGATGAACCATAAACATTTACTTTATTCCATGGTTCACACATAGTTGACCATCATCAGTGATTGTATTCCATGGTTCACACATAGTTGAAACATCAACTTTCACTATATTCCATGGTTCACATATAGTTGAACATTAAACTATTACTCTATTTCATGGTTCACATATAGTTGACCATAATAAGTGATTGTACTCTAGAGATCACACATAGTTGAACCCAACCATTTCTCTATTCCATGGTTCACACATAGTTGACCATCATTAATGACTATATTCCATGGTTGACACATAGTTGAACCATCAACCTTTACTTAGTTCCATGGTTCACACATAGTTTACCATCACGAATGAATGTATTACATGGTTGACACATAGTTGAACCATTAACCTTTACTATATTCCCTTATTCAGACATAGTTGACCATCATAAGTGACTGTATTCCATGGATCAAAATATAGTTGAACCATCAACCATTACTCTATTCCATGGTTCACACATAGTTGACCATGATTAGTGACTGTATGCCATGGTTCGCACATAGTTGAACCATCAACCATTACTCTATTACAATGTTCATACACAGTTGACCATCACCAAAGATTGTATCCCAAGGTTCACACAAAGTTGAACCATCAACCTTTACTCTATTCCATAGTTCACACATAGTTGACCATCATAATTGACTATATTCCATGGATCACATATAGTTGAACTTAACCTTTACTATATTCTATGGTTCACACATGGTTGACCATCATTAGTGACTGTATTCCATGGTTCACACATAGGTGTACCATCAACCGTTACTCTCTCCCATGGTTCACACATAAATAACCATGATGAATGAATGTCACACTTATTTGAACTGTTAACCTTTATTCTATTCCATAAATCATACATAGTTGACCATCATCTATAACTGAATGCCATGGTTCACATATAATTAAACCATCACCATTTACTATATTCCATAGTTCACACATAGTTCACCATCACCAGTGAATGTAATCCCTGGTTCACACATAGTTGAACCTTCAACCTTTACTCTATTCCATGGTTCACAGAGTGGACCATCATCTATAACTGTGTGACATGGTTCACACATATATGAACCATCATCATTTACTTTATTCCATGGTTCACACATAGTTGACCATCATCAGTGATTGTATTACATGGTTCAGACATAGTTGAAACATCAACTTTCACTATATTCCATGGTTCACATATAGTTGAACATTAAACCTTTACTTTATTCCGTGGTTCACACATAGTTGACCATCATAAGTGACTGTACTCCATAGATCACACATAGTTGAACCCAACCATTTCTCTATTCCATAGTTCACACAAAGTTGACCATCATTAGTGATTCTATTCCATGGTTCACACATAGTTGAACCATCGACCTTTATTTTATTCCATGGTTCACACATAGTTGACCATCATGAATGAATGTATTACATGGTTCACACATAGTTTAACCATTAACCTTTACTCTATTCCCTTATTTAGACATAGTTGACCATCATAAGTGATTGTATTCCATGGGTCAAAAATAGTTGAACCATCAACCATTACTCTATTTCAATGTTCAGACACAGTTGACCATCACCAAAGATTGTATTCCAAGGTTCACACAAAGTTGAACCATAAACCATTACTTTATTCCATAGTTCACACATAGTTGACCATCATAATTGACTGTATTCCACGGATCATATATAGTTGAACTTAAACATTACTATATTCCATGGTTCACACATGGTTGACCATCATTAGTGATTGTATTCCATGATTCACACATAGGTGAACCATCAACCTTTACTCTATTCCATGGTTCACACATAGTTGACCATCACAAAAGACAATATTGCATGGTTCATACATAGTTCAACATTCAACCTTTACTCTATTTCATTGTTCACACATAGTTGACCATCATGAATGAATGTATTACATGGTTCACACATAGTTGAACCATCAACCTTTACTCTATTCCATGTTTTAAACATCGTTGACCATCATAAGTGATTGTATTCCATGGATCACACATAGTTGAACCATCAACCATTACTCTATTCCATGGTTCACACATAGTTGACCATCATAAGTGACAATATTCCATGGATCGCACATAGTTGAACTTAACCATTACTCTATTCCAGGTTTAGACATATTTGACCATCATTAGTGACTGTATTCCATGGTTCACACATAGTTGAACCATCAACCTTTACTCTATCCCATGGTTCACACATAGTTGACCATCATGAATGAATGTATAAATAGTTCACACATAGTTTAACCATTAACCTATACTTTATTCCATGATTCAAACATAGTTGACCATCATAAGTGTCTGTATTCCATGGATCTCACATAGTTAAACCATAACTCATTACTCTATTACATGGTTCACTCATAGTTGACCGAGATTAGTGACAGTATGCCATTGTTCGCACATAGTTAAACCATCAACCATCAACCATTACTCAATTCCATTGTTCACACATAGTTGACCATCACCAAAGACTGTATTCCATGGTTCACACATAGTTGAACCATCAATCTTTTCTATATTCCATTGTTTACATATAGTTGACCTTCACCAGTGACTGTACTCCATAGTTCACACATAGTTAAAGGATCAACCTTTACTCTATTCTATGGTTAACACAGAGTTTACCATCATACGTGACTGTATGACATGGTTCACACATAGATGAACCATCTGCATTTACTTTATTCCATGGTTCGTACATAGTATACCATAATCAATGATTGTGGTCCATGGTTCACACATAGTTGAAACATCAACTTTCACTATATTCCATGGTCCACACATAGTTGAACATTCAACCTTTACTCTATTCCGTGGTTCACAAATATTTGACCATCATAGGTGAATGTATTTCATAGATCACACATAGTTGAACCCAACCATTTCCCTATTCCATGGTTCACACATAGTTGACCATCATTAGTGATTGTATTACATGGTTTACAAATAGTTGAACCATCAACCATTACCTTATTCCATGGTTCACACATAGTTGACAATCATGAATGAATGTATTACATGGTTCACACATAGTTGAACCATTAACCTTTACTCTATTCCCTGATTCAGACATAGTTGACCATCATAAGTGACTGTATTCCATGGATCACAAATAGTTGAACCATCAACCATTACTCTATTCCATGGTTCACACATAGTTGACCATGATTAGTGTCTGTATGCCATGGTTCGCACATAGTTGAACCATTAACAATTACTCTATTTCAATGTTCACACATAGTTGACCATCACCAAAGATTATATTTCAAGGTTCACACAAAGTTGAACCATCAACCTTTACTCTATTTCATGGTTTACACATAGTTGACCATCATAATTGATTGTATTCCATGGATCACATATAGTTGAACTTAACAATTACTATATTCCATGGTTCACACATAGTTGACCATCATTAGTGACTATATTCCATTATTCACACATAGTCGAACCATTAACCTTTACTTTATTCCATGGTTTACACATAGTTGACCATCATGGATCACATATAGTTGAACCATTAACCTTTACTCTATTCCATGTTTCAAACGTTGTTGACCGTCATAAGTGACTGTATTCCATGGATCACAAATAGTAGAACCGTCAACCATTACTCTATTCTATGGTTCACACATAGTTGACCATCATAAGTGACTGTATCCCATGGATCATACATAGTTGAACTTAACCATTAATCTATTCGTGGTTCAAACATAATTGACCTTTATTAGTGATTGTATTCCATGGTTCACACATAGTTGAACCATCAACCTTTACTTTATCCCATGGTTCACACATAGTTGACCATCATGTATGAATGTATTACATAGCTCACACATAGTTGAACCATTAACCTTTACTTTATTCTATGATTGACACATAGTTGACCATCATAAGTGACTGAATTCCATGGATCACACATAGTTGAAGCATAACCCATTGCTCTATTCCATGGTTCACACATATTTGGCCGAGATTAGTAATTGTATGCCATTGTTCGCACATAGTTGAACCATCAACCATTACTCTATTCCGTTGTTCACACATCAGTTACCATCACCAGAGAATGTATTCCATGGTTCACACATAGTTGAACATCATAAGTGACTGTACTCCATATATCACACATAGTTGAACCCAACCATTTCTCTATTCCATGGTTCACACATAGTTGACCATCATTAGTGATTGTATTCCATGGTTGACACAAAGTTTAACCATCAAATTTTACTTTATTCCATGGTTAACACATAGTTGACCATCATGAATGAATCTATTACATGGTTCACACATAGTTGAACCATTAACCTTTACTATATTCCCTGATTCAGACATAGTTGACCATCATAAGTGATTGTATTCCATGGATCAAAAATAGTTGAACAATCAACCATTACTCTATTCCATGGTTCACACATAGTTGACCATGATTAGTGACTGTATGCCATGGTTCGCACATAGTTGAACCATTAACCATTACTCTATTACAATGTTCACACATAGTTGACCATCAACAAAGATTGTATTCCAAGGTTCACACAAAGTTTAACCATCAACCTTGATTCTATTCCATAGATCACACATATTTGACCATCATAATTAACTGTATTCCATGGATCACATATAGTAGAACTTAACCATTACTATATTCCATGGTTCACACATGGTTGACCATTATTAGTGACTGTATTCCATGTTTCACACATAGCTGAACCATCAACCTTTACTTTATCCCATGCTTCACACATAAATAACCATGATGAGTGAATGTCACACATATTTGAACTGTTAACCTTTACTCTATTCCATAAGTCATACATAGTTGACCGTCATCTATGACTGAATGCCATAGTTCACATATAATTGAACAATAATCATTTACTTTATTACATAGTTCACACATAGTTGACCATCACCGGTGAATGTAATCCCTGGTTCACACATAGTTGAACCTTCAACCTTTACTCTATTCCATGGTTCACAGAGTTGACCATCATTTGTGACTGTATTCCATGGTTCACACATAGTTGAAACACCAACTTTCACTATATTCCGTGGTTCACACATAGTTGAACATTCAACCTTTACTCTATTTCGTGGTTCACACATAGTTGACCAACATAAGTGTTTGTATTCCATAGATCACACATAGTTGAACCCAACCATTTCTCTATTCCATGGTTCAAACATAGTATACCATCATTAGTGACTGTATTCCATGGTTTACACATAGTTAAACCATCAACCTTTACTTTATTCAATGGTTGACACATAGTTCACTATCATGAATGAATGTATTACATGGTTCACACATAGTTGAACCATTTACCTTTACTCTATTCCCTGATTCAGACATAGTTGACCATCATAAGTGATTGTATTCCATGGATCACAAATAGTTGAACCATCAACCATTACTCCATTCCATGGTTCACACATAGTTGACCATGATTAGTGATTGTATGCCATGGTTTGCACATAGTTGAACCATCAACCATTACTCTATTCCAATCTTCACACACAGTTGACCATCACCAAAGATTGTATTCCAAGATTCACACAAAGTTGAACCATTAACCTTTACTCTATTTAATGGTTCACACATAGTTTACCATTATAATTGACTGTATTCGATGGATCACATATAGTTGAACTTAACCATTACTATATTCCATGGTTCACACATAGTTGACCATCATTGTGACTGTATTCCATGGTTCACACATAGTTGAACCATCAACCTTTACTGTATTCCATGGTTCACACATAGTTTACCATCACTGAAGATAGTATTGCATGGTCCGTACATAGTTCAACATTTAACCTTTACTCTATTTCGTAGTTCTCACATAGTTCACCATCATGAATGAATGTATTAAATGGTTCACACATAGTTGAACCATCAACCTTTAATCTATTCCATGTTTTAAACATTGTTGACCATCATAAGTGATTGTATTCCATGGATCACACATAGTTGAACCATCAACCATTACTCTATTACATGGTTCACACATAGTTGACCATCATAAGTGACTATATTCCATGGATCACACAAATTTAAACTTAACCATTAAACTATTCCAGGTTCAGACATAATTGACCATCATTAGTGACTGTATTCCATGATTCACATATTGTTGAACCATCAACCTTTACTTTATCCCATGGTTCACATATAGTTAACCATCATGAATGAATGTATTACATAGTTCACACATAGTTGTACCAATAACCTTTACTTTATTCCATGATTCAGACATAGTTGACCGTCATAAGTGACTATATTCCATGGATCTCACATAGTTGAACCACAACCCATTACTTTATTCCATGGTTCACACATAGTTGTCCGAGATTAGTGACAGTATGCCATTGTGCGCACATAGTTGAACCATTAACCATTACTCTATTCCATTGTTCACACATAGTTGACCATCACCAAAGATTGTATTCCATGGTTCTCACATAGTTGAAGCATCAACCTTTTCTCTATTCCATGGTTCACATATGGTTAAAACATCAACTTTCTCTATATTCCATGGCTCACTCATAGTTAAACATTCAACCTTTACTTTATTCAGTGGTTCACACACAGTTGACCATCATAAGTTACAGTATTCAATAGATCACACATAGTTGAACCCAACCATTTCTCTATTGCATGGTTCACACATAGTCTACCATCATTAGTGATTGTATTCCATGGTTTACACATAGTTGAACTATCAACCTATACTTTATTCCATGGTTCACACATAGTTGACCATCATGAAGGAATGTATTACATGGTTCACGCATAATTGAAGCATTAAACTTTACTCTATTCCGTGATTCAGACATATTTGACCATCATAAGTGTCTGTATTCAATGGATCCCAAATAGTTAAACCATCAACCATTACTCTATTTCATGGTTCAAACATAGTTGACCATGATTAGTGACTGTATGACATGGTTCACACATAGTTGAACCATCAACCATTACTCTATTCCAATGTTCACATATAGTTAACCATCACCAAAGATTGTATTTCAAGGTTCACACAAAGTTGAACCATCAACCTTTACTCTATTCCATGGTACTCATATAGTTGACCATCATAATTGACTGTATTCCATGGATAGCATATAGTTGGACTTAACCATTACTAATTCCATGGTTCACACATAGTTGACCATCATTAGTGACTGTATTCCATGGTTCACACATAGTTGAACCATCAACCTTTACTGTATTCCATGATTCACATATAGTTGATCATCACCAAAGATAATATTGCAAGGTTCATACATAGTTCAACATTCAACCTTTACTCTCTTTCGTGGTTCACACATAGTTGACCATCATGAATGAATGTATTACATGGTTCACACATAGTTGAACCATCAACCTTTACTCCATTCCATGTTTCAAACATCGTTGACAATCATAAGTGATTGTATTCCATGGATCACACATAATTAAACCATCAATCATTACTCTATTCCATGGTTCACACATAGTTGACCATCATAAGTGTTGTATTCCATGGATCATACATAGTTGAGCTTAACCATTACTCTATTCCAGGTTCAGACATAGTTGACCATCATTAGTGATTTTATTCCATGGTTCACACATATTTGAACCATAAACCTTTACTCTATCCCATGGTTCACACATAGTTAACCGTCATGAATGAATGTATTACATAGCTTACACATAGTTGAACCATTAACCTTTAATTTATTCCATGATTCACACATAGTTGACCATCATAAGTGACTGTCTTCCATGGATCACACATAGTTGAACCATAACCCATTACTCTATTCCAAGGTTTACACATAGTTGGCCGAGATTAGAAAATGTATGCCATTGTTCGCACATAGTTGAACCATCAACCATTACTCTATTCCATTGTTCACACATAGGTTACCATCACCAGTGACTGTACTCCATGGTTCACACATAGTTGAACCATCAACCTTTACTTTATTCGATGGTTCACTCATAGTTGGCCATCAACAATGACTGTAATCTATGGTTCACACATAGTTGAACCATCAACCTTTACTCTACTCCATGGTTAATACATAGTTGACCATCATCAGTGATTGTATTCCATGGTTCACACATAGTTGAAACCTCAAATTGCACTATATTCCATGGTTCACACATTGTTGAACATTTAAACTTTACTCTATTATGTGGTTCACACGTAGTTGACCATCATAAGTGACTATATTACATAAATCACACATAGTTGAACCCAACCATTTCTCTATTCCATGGTTCACACAAAGTTGACCATCAATAGTGACTATATTCCATGGTTTACACATCGTTGAACCATCAACCATTACTTTATTCCAATTTTCACACATAGTTTACCATGAACAAATATTGTATTCCAAGGTTCACACAAATTTGAACCATCAACCTTTACTCTATTCCATGGTTCACGCATAGTTTGCCATCATAATTGACTATATTCCATGGATTACATATAGTTGAACTTAACCAATACTATATTTCATGGTTCACACATAGTTTACCATCATTAGTGATTGTATTCCTTGGTTCACACATAGTTGAACCATCAACCTTTACTGTATTCCATGGTTCACACATAGTTGACCATCACCAAAGAGAGTATTGCATGGTTCATACATAGTTCAACATTCAACCATTACTGTATTGCATGGTTCACACATAGTTAACCATCATGAATGAATGTATTACATGGTTCACACATAGTTGAACCATCAACCTTTACTCTATTCCATGTTTATAACATCGTTGATAATCATAAGTGATTGTTTTCCATGGATCACACATATTTAAACCACCAACCATTACTCTATTCAATGGTTCACACATAGTTGACCATCATAAGTGACTGTATTCCATGGATCTCACATAGTTGAACTTAACCATTAGTCTATTCCAAGTTCACACATAGGCGAACCATCAACATTTGCTTTATTCCATGGTTTACACATAGTTGACCATCATCAGTGATTGTATTCCGTGGTTCACACATAGTTGAACATTCAACCTTTACTCTATTTCGTGGTACACACATGGTTGACCATCATAAGTGACTGTATTCCATGGATCACAAACAGTTGAACCCAACCATTACTCTATTCCATGGTTCACACATAGTTGACCATCATTAGTAAGTTTATTTCATGGTTTACACATAGTTGAACCATCATCCTTTACTTTATTCCATGGTTCACACATAGTTCACCGTCATGAATGAATGTATTACATGGTTCTCACATAGTTGAACCATTAACCTTTACTATATTAACTGATTCAGACATAGTTGACTATCATAAGTGACTATATTCCATGGATGACACATAGTTAAACCATCAATCATTACTCTACTCCATTGTTTACACATAGTTGACCATCACCAAAGATTGTAAGTCAAGGTTCACACAAAGTTGAACCATCAACCCTTACTCTATTCCCTAGTTCACATATAGTTAACCATCATAATTGACTGTATTCCATGGATCACACATAGTTGAACTTAACCATTACTATATTTCATGGTTCACACATATTTGACCATCATTAGTTATTGTATTCCATGATTCACACATAGTTGAACCATCAACCTTTACTCTATTCCATGTTCCAAACATCGTTGACCATCATAAGTGAATGTGTTTATTGGATCACACATAGTTGAACCATTAACCATTACTTTATTCCATGGTTCACACATAGTTGACCATCGTAAGTGACTGTATTACATGGATCACACGTAGTTGAACTTAAACATTACTCTATTCCAGGTTCAGACATAGTTGACCATCATTAGTGAATGTATTCCATGGTTCACACATAGTTGAACCATCAACCTTTACTCTATCCCATGTGTGATCGGTGGATTTAGAACTGATTGTTTAACGCTGGTTCGCGAAATGTCGAGGTAAGCAAGAGTCGCCACCGTCTTTTATTTTCTCCAACATAGACAGGACAAAAGCACAGCAAAATTCCTTATGAGATAGTTTCTCGGTTCGGGAGGTAGATTTATAGAAAGGGAAGGTGTTAAAACCCTTTCTATCCATGGTTATCCATGGGCTCTTAGATACTTGCTCACTATGTTTTCAAAATATGTTTGCTTTTCAAGTGTGAGTGGGTTTTGCAAAAGTTTCTTTGAAAGATTTTTGAATAACTCTTGTATCAGTCCTCAAGAGTGTTTGAAAAATTGTTTTGAAAGCTTTTTGAAAAGTGTCAGTGTGAAAAGGTTTTTGTTTTATTTTTTAGAGAGAAAGTATCTATGAGTCATCTACCTACCCTAAGGAATTAGGCTGTGTAGAAGTCCTTAAGTAGTGCTATCCCACCATTGAGAGGTAGGTAGCACCACCGTTGGAGGTGTTCGGGTCAATTCGAGTGTAGGGACAGTGTGGTCACCGAAGCAACAGTAGGACACCTTAGAAGCTACCCTTATGTCCTTGATCCTTTTTTAATCCGAGGCAACCGTTTCGAGGCAACTGTTTCGAGGCAACCGTTTCGAGGCAACGGTTTCGAGGAAACTAGATCATGGACATAAGGACTTACTAAAACGTCCTATACTTGACGACCACGTTTCGAAGGCAACAGGTGAGGCGTACCCTAGAAGTGGTGTGTGTATTCGTGTGTTGTTTTCATGTTAACATTTATCTTTGATCAGGGCATTTGTGTGCTACGCTTGTTTTTAATTAACCATACATTCTTTCATGCAATTTAGAATTTAAGAGTGCAGAAATTTAAATGCGGAAAGATAAAACTACGCTATTACAAGGCGCGGGTCTATACATCACCAAAATACAAAGACCCGTTTGGTAAAAGATGCGGAAAGTAAAAAAGACCTAATTACTATTACAATCCTTGAGCAGTTACATAATATTCAATAAGAAAAAAGAATAACGTGCGAAATAGAAACTAAAATTGAACGTCAGAGGGTTTTGACCCTTTTGAAATTAAATTGAATTAAAAGTTAATTAATTATTTATTTAAAGAAAAGAAAATGTCTTTTTTATGTTTTTGTATTTATGAAATAAAGAAAATTAAAATTAAATGGGAACCCTAATTCTAAATTATTTTAATTATTAAAGAAAATGTCCAAGTTAACCTAATTTACGCTAATTAATTAATTTACATATTTATTTACAAAAATAAATAATGATTAACAATAATAATAAATAATGAGAAAAATGATTTAATTAAGAAAAAGATGAAAATATCAAAAGGATTAAAGTAAAACCTAAATTAACTAAATTAATTATTAACATTTATTTACCAAAATAAATTAGTGATGAACTAATAATAATTAAATATATTTTACATTTTTTGATTTTTCTGTTTTTTTTATATTATGAAAAATTATTTTAAGGAATTAAAGAAAACAATTAGAACAATTAAAACAATTTAAAAAGAATTAGAATTGAAAAGAAAATAAAATTAAAAAATGCAAACCAGGGGGGTGTCAGGCCCCAAAGGGAGGTTTATTGAAGTAATTTTGGCCCATCAGCATAGGCCTTGCTTGACTTTTTGGTATCACGCGTGGGATGGTTGACTGAGGTGCACCCTGGACTTCACTCTGCAGCCTTCAGATTGGATCTTGAAGCCACTTGTCAGGCTAGCGCATGAGCGTGTATGGTAGAACGTTTGATGGAAGCTGCATGGGAACACGTTACTACAAAAATTATGCAATATGTGGGGGACCTGGGAATCGAACCCAGGTCCCAATGCTTGCAATGCCTCTCCTCCACCAACTGAGCCACTTAGCGCGTTTGTCTATATAATGGAAAACATATATTATAATGAAAAACAAAAGTTAATGATATAAAACAAAAAAAACACGCTGAAATTCAAATGCTCCAGTCACGCCTTGCCACGCATGCTTCGTCTTCGTCTTTCCTGCAAATTGTAAAACAAGTAGCGGGGGTTTTAAACCCCCACAAACTGCAACCTGTAAAAATAGCGATTACGCCCATGGGTTATATAAATTAGGCGCGAGTATCTTAAACGATTCGTCTTGTTGCCACGAGTATGTCCATACAGGTTTGGTGGTCTAATTTTACCATATATGAGAACCCCCAATTTTGAAGTTCTGAAACCCTAGGTTTCATCAATGGTGGATTTGGCTACAGGCAGTGTTAGTCCAATTAAATGTTACCAATCGCTTCAGAAGATCATTATTAGTGTAAATCAACAATCAAAATATAACAATGATGCATAGAATGCAGAATTCGATTATGAAATTTTTTGTGAATAACACGATTCTGTTCTACCGTTTCTTTGGACGTGGAAGCTTGTTCTTGATGCCAATAGTTTCCTAGCAATGTCAGTAAGGCAATGGAAGTGTTTTGAAGCCTTGAATCGCCCTGCAAATGTGATTTCAGATTCCAAGTTTTTGATGAAAAGTTTCAACTTTGTTCTGAGTTTGTAGGCAGTTTTTCGTGTGTGTCTCAATTAGGTTTCCTTGTGCATATGTATGTGAAGCATTCTAGGTCAAAAAACAAGCCCATAGGTCCAAGAATTTATGATTCATATATTTGATTTTCAATCATGAAATTCCAATCTTTTTTCATGCAAATCTTGCCAATTATGGAAGATTTTGTCCCCTTGAGATGATGCACGAAATCTTTAGCATATAATGAGTGTATTTGTTGCACAAAAGATTTGAAAGGCATTATTTGATATTTTTCTCATAATTAAATCTAATTAAATGAATTAATAAGAATAAAAATTCAATTAATTAATTAAAAATAAGAAAATAAATCATTTTTAGCTCAATGGGTCGTGCATAAGCTTTGGGTAATGATTCAAGAAAGAAATTGAGGCCCATTAGCAATTTTGAAGTGTTTTAGGCAAAGTTGACTTTTCAAAATTCCCAAAAATTTCCCAACTACTCCAAGGCATATCTTGGTCAATTTTGAAGCTATGATCATGTTCTTGGACATTTTGGAAAGGTCTTGAAGTCCTATAACCAATGTCTTTGGTCCCATGTCATTTTGATTTACCAATCTCAAGTTATGGTCCTTGACTTAAAGTGCCTTTTTGTTGACTTTTGAAAATGACCTATAATGTTGAAATTGATAACTTTTTGTGAGAACATTTCTTGGACTTGGAGTGTGAAGATGAGTTGTAGGAAATGTCATCCCCTTCAAAATGAGCATTGGATGGAATTTTTCTGATAAACCATGAAGAAGTTATGCCTTGGTCAATTTGTAGTTGACTTTTCAACTGTCCAAAAAATAGAAACTTTTGCATCTTGAGACTTTTTGAGCCATGCTTGTGGAATCATGATCAAGAATTGATCAAATGATGTTTGTGGCTTCAAAATAAGATGTTGACCAAATTTTTTGACTTTTGACTGTCAAATGACCATTTTGCCCCTGCAGTTGACTGTGGAGCATTTAGGGTTTTTGACTGTGCAATTTGATGATGTGAGTCTTGAAACTTGACATATGGATGCTTGACAATGTATATGGGCATGTGGGACTTGATTGGACCCTTGAAAACCTCAATTTCTTTGCCAGAACCAAAACCCTAGTTTTGACTGTGTTAGGGGGCCATTGGACTATGCAACCCTTGAGAGCTTTTGAAGCTTGATTTTGCCAACTCTTGAAGAATATGGGAGGGCAAATTTTGGGGTACAATAGTTTCCCCTGTTCAATCTTCTTAGACCTGAGGATGTAGATTGGCTGGCGTGCCTTTCGTAATCCGAAGGTGGAAGATGATTGAACACTAGAGTGCCCAGAAATTTGCACTCACATAGTAGTATGTCAATGGTGTGATGGCGGGAATGGGCTTACAGATGCCATTTGGAGACTGATGGATAGGAGGATGGGCTTATAGATTCCATCTAGGTGTCGATCGCGTAAGAGATTCCTTAGCGAGAACTTGTGTACCTGAGAAAGAAAAATAATTACCTGGCCTGTTACAGGAGTTGCCCTTCAAACTCTTCGTGTGGACGTGCCCTGGCTGGATACAGGAATCGAATCTTTAAACTCTTCAAACGTGCCCTGGCAAGATACAGGAATCAAGTCCGGAGAATAGTCGTCAACAGATACACCCTGGCAAGATACAGGAATCGGATCTTCAAACTCTTCAGACGTGCCCTGGCAAGATATAGGAATCGAGTCCGGAATCAGTCGTCAATAGATACACCCTGGCAAGATACAAGAATCGGATCTTCAAACTCTTCAGACGTGCCCTGGCAGGATACAGGAATCGAGTCTGGAAAATAATCGTCAACAGATACACCCTGGCAGGATACAGGAATCGAATCTTCAAACTCTTCAGACGTGCCCTGGCAAGATACAGGAATCGAGTCTGGAATTAGTCGTCAACAGATACACCCTGGCAAGATACAGGAATCGGATCTTCAAACTCTTCAGACGTGCCCTGGCAAGATACAGGAATCGAGTCTGGAAAATAGTCGTCAACAGATACACCCTGGCAGGATACAGGAATCGGATCTTCAAACTCTTCAGATGTGCCCTGGCAAGATACAAGAATCGAGTCTGGAATTAGTCGTCAACAGATACACCCTGGCAAGATACATGAATTGGATCTTCAAACTCTTCAGACGTGCCCTAGCAGGATACAGGAATCGAGTCTGGAATTAGTCGTCAACAGATACACCCTGGCAAGATACAGGAATCAGATCTTTAGTTGCGACCGTTGATAGTAATCATCTTTGTACTGACCTTTGTCCTGAAAAGACAAAACGTTAGTTGTATGCGATGTTATGATGTATGGAATGCGTGATGTTCTCAGAATAGATGAGATTGTATGTTCATGATGCGTATGTGCATGCTATAATGTATGAAGATGTGATGTTTGTGAACGTATTTTCATCTAGGAAAATAAATCCTTGACGGGTGCTGGGAAGTTGAATCCTGGGCTGATGTGGAAGAGTAGAGCTTTGTTTCCGCTGGGGATGATAGTTGCAAGAATACCGGTAGGAGAAGATGACTCCGTTGGGGAATAAACTTGGCGAATAGATTACTCTGCGGGGAACGCTCTGTGGGGAGAGGAATACTTTGCTGAGATTTGATGATAACTCCGCTGGGGATTCCATTGGTAAGTTATGTTGGAAGATTGGATGAATCCTGCTGGGGATAGGAAGACTTCGCCGAGGACGATCTTTCCGTGGTTTTTGGCTGAGGATAACCCAGTTATATCCTGGTGGGGAAATAACCTTTGAATAAAGTCGGGGGAGCGTTCGTGCTATGCGGGTGACAAGCTTCCCGAATCTACTGGGGATAAGCTTCAAGACCTGCTGGGGAGATGGATTCCACTTTCCTGGGGAAACTTTTGAGATTGCACTGGGGAATGGCTCCACTGGATGTCCGGTATACCGCCGGGGAACAATCTTAGATCAAGACTGCCGGGGATGCTTGTTTAAGAATATCTGTATACTCCGTTGGGGAATGTTGAGATCTGCTGGGGGTAATCCAACTTCCTTAAGGTTGACTGAATATAACTCTGCTCGGGGAGAGTATTGCTGATTTGCTGGAGATATGGTGCCTTGTTCAGGGCTGATGGGAATCCAACTCCTTGGGAGAGAATTGTTGAATCTTGGCTCACTCTCTGGGGAATTAAGATATCTTGGTTACATTCTTAATCCGAACTTACCTTGGTACCTTGGTGGACAGAGCCATTAGATTGCTTAGACCACTCATTATTGCTCCTGTTTCTGATGTCACCTGTAATTAATCCTTTGTTTTGCATGCAAATATTTATGAGTTAGCAATTAGTGTCAAATGCATATATCACAATCGAACTTTGGACGTTCTTCGCAAGACAAAACAGAAAAAGGAAAAACAACTGGAAATTGGTCTGAAAAGTGAATTTGTATTGATTTTTGAGTTTGCCTTTAAATAGGCGTTTATGTACAAGAGGCTGACGTCCTAGTAAGAGAACGCCGCCGAACAACAGAGTTTATACAATTTTGTGAAAAAGAAAAACAAAACAGCTATGTGAAGAAAGATAATCCCACTGGGTTCCAACTCTACTATCGCCTTTATATCTCCGAGCGTCTCATCCTTTGGCTGCTCAGTTGAAGATGAAGTTGATTGATCGATGCCGTCTGAACCTGATGTTGATACCGGATTCTGGATGCAGGGTGATTCAATGAGACATAGTGTTACGCTTTAATCCCTAACTTTTTCCTGGACCTCCCTTTCGAGTTTTCAATCCACCGGGATACCCATTTTTGCCCAAGCCGCCTTTTCAGGTTTTCGACTTGCCGGGTGTACAGATTTTTCATTTCATCCCTCATTCTGCCCGAACCCTTTTGGTTCGCCGGGAAGCCCTAATTTTTTCCTAGGTATGTCAACCTAGCGGGTCTTTTATCATGCGTAGTATCTTTTTACTATGTCTGCATTGGCGGGGTGAGGAAGGTCGTCACCATCCATGGTGGTTAGAATCATGGCTCCTCCTGAGAAGACATGTTTAACCACAAATGGCCCTTCGTACGTGGGGGTCCATTTGCCCTTGGGATCACTTTGAAGAAGAATGATGCGTTTGATTACCAGGTCCCCAACTTGATACTCTTGTGGTCTGACTTTCTTGTTAAAAGCCCTGATCATCCGTTTTTGGTACGTTTGACCATGACAAATAGCAGTGAGTCTCTTTTCATCAATTAGGTTTAACTGGTCAAGTCGATTCTGGATCCAATCATCTTTTCTCAGATCTGCATCCTTCATTATCTGGAGAGAGGGTATCTGAACTTCAATCGGCAAGACTGCCTCCATGCCATAGACCAAGGAAAAAGGAGTTGCCCCGGTTGACGTTCTCGCTGAGGTACGGTACCCATGAAGAGCAAACGGTAACATCTCGTGCCAGTATTTATAAGTCACTGTCATCTTCTGCACAATCTTTTTGATATTCTTATTAGCTGCTTCTACAGCCCCATTCATCTTCGGCCGGTAAGGAGAAAAGTTGTGGTTCTGTATTTTGAATTGCTCACAGAGCTCAGTGATCATCTTGTTGTTGAGATTGGTACCGTTGTCCGTAATTATTCTTTCCGGTACACCGTATCGATAGATCAGATTATGCCGAATGAACCGAGCCACAACGTTCTTGGTTACGGTGGCGTAGGAAGCTGCTTCGACCCACTTCGTAAAGTAATCAATCGCTACCAGGATGAAGCGATGTCCGTTGGATGTCGTAGGTTTAATCTCGCCGATCATATCAATACCCCACATTGCAAAAGGCCAAGGTGCTGTCAAGATGTTCAGAGGAACTGGAGGAACGTGCACCTTATCTGCATAAATCTGGCATTTATGACATGTGCGAGAATGACGGTAACAGTCGGCTTCCATTGTGGACCAGAAATATCCTGCCCGAAGGATTTTCTTTGCCATGGTGTGTCCACTGGAATGTGTTCTGAAGGTACCTTCATGTAGCTCTGCCATGATCCTTTCTGCTTCGGTCTTATCCACACAACGCAGTAAGGTTGAATCATGGTTTCTCTTGTATAGAATGCCATTACTGAGGAAGAACTTTGCTGCGAACCTTCTCAGAAACTTTTTGTCATTGACGGATGCACCTTCAGGGTATTCTTGAGCTTCCAAGTACCTCTTCACCTCATGATACCAGGGTTTTTCAGTTACTGTCTCAGCCTCAAGATCACAACAATATGCAGGTTCGTCCAGTTTCCAGATAATTATCCGGGGAGCCTCGTTGTCCCACTTGACTTTGAACATAGAAGACATCGTAGCTAGCGCGTCCGCCAACTGATTCTCCTCTCTTGGGAAGTGTTCAAAAGTTATCTCTGTAAAATGGGGGATCAATGTCAGCACACACTCTTTGTAAGGAATGAGGTTTGGGTGTTTCGTATCCCACTCGCCTTTGATCTGCTTGATCACGAGAGCGAAATCTCCGAAGACACTCAGAAACTTGATCCTTAGGTCAATCGCAGCTTGAAGACCCATGATGCATGCCTCATAATCCGCCATGTTGTTGGTGCAGTTGAAACATAGTCGGGCAATGAGTGGAGTATGAGTGCCTTGAGGGGATATGATTACGGCGTCGATACCGTTACCCAAAGCGTTGGAGGCTCCGTCAAAGTGCATAGACCATCGGGATCCTTCCTCAGGTCCTTCATCCGGTCCAGGTACTTCACAATCAGTCACTATCATGATGCTCTCATCAGGAAATTCAAAGTTCATTGACTGGTAGTCATCCACTGCCTGGTGTGCCAAATGGTCTGCCAACACACTTCCTTTGATAGCTTTCTGAGTCGTGTACTGGATGTCGTATTCTGTCAAGATCATTTGCCATCTTGCTATTCTTCCAGATAGAGCAGGCTTTTCGAATATGTACTTTATTGGATCCATTTTTGAAATCAACAGAGTAGTGTGAGTCAGCATATACTGTCTCAGCCGGCGAGCAGCCCATACCAAAGGGCAGCAAGTTTTCTCGAGCAGTGAGTATCGGGTCTCACAGTCGGTAAACTTTTTGCTAAGGTAATAAATGGCATGCTCTTTTCGGCCAGACTCGTCATGCTGCCCCAGCACACACCCCATTGAGCTGTCAAGTACTATCAGGTATAGTATTAGAGGTCTCCCTTCAACCGGTGGCATAAGAATGGGTGGTTCTTGGAGATACTCTTTGATTCTGTCAAAAGCAGCCTGACACTCATCGTTCCAACGTACTACCTGATCTTTCTTCAGAAACTTGAAGATTGGTTCACAGGTAGCAGTTAGGTGCGAGATGAATCGGGAAATGTAATTCAGACGTCCTAGAAAGCCTCTGACTTCTTTCTCTGTCTTAGGAACTGGCATCTCTTTTATGGCTTTAACCTTGGCAGGGTCCACTTGGATATCTTTGTCACTTACGACGAAGCCTAGCAACTTTCCAGATCTTACCCCGAAGGTGCACTTGTTTGGGTTCAACCTCAGCTTGTACAACTTCAGACGGTCAAACAGTTTCTGTAAATGGTCAAGGTGTTCCTCCTCAGTTTGGGACCTTGCAATCATATCGTCGACGTACACTTCAATCTCATGATGGATCATGTCATGGAATAAAGCAACCATGGCACGTTGGTAGGTTGCCCCAGCATTTTTCAACCCAAATGGCATGACCTTGTAGCAGAAGGTGCCCCACTGAGTAAGAAAGGTAGTATTTTCCATATCTTCAGGATCCATCTTGATCTGATTATAACCTGAAAAGCCGTCCATGAAGGAGAACACCTTGTGCTGAGCAGTATTGTCAACCAGAACGTCGATGTGAGGTAGAGGGAAGTCATCCTTGGGGCTCGCCCTGTTCAGATCCCTGTAATCAACACACATTCTGACCTTACCATCTTTCTTCGGTACCGGCACCACGTTGGCAACCCACTGAGGGTAAGAAGTCACTGCTAGAAACCCGGCATCAAATTGCTTCATAACCTCGGCTTTGATCTTTTCGGACATCTCTGGACGCATACGGCGGACCTTTTGTGTTACTGGCGGGCAGTCTTCCTTGGTAGGCAAGTGATGGACCACAATGTCAGTATCCAACCCAGGCATGTCTTCGTAAGACCAGGCGAAGATTTCCACATAATCATGCAACATCTGAATCAACCGTTGTTTCACGCTGAGATCTAGATTAGCACCAATCTTAACTTCCCTTTTATCTATCTCAGTACCTAGATTTACCGTTTCCACTGGCTCTTCATGTGGCTGAATGGCCCTCTCTTCCTGGAGTAACAGTCTTGCAAGCTCACCAGGCACTTTGCAATCATCTTCACCTTCGTCTTCGGCTAAGTTGATCGGATTTTTGAAGTCATAACTGGCAGTAGCAGAGTCGTTACCAGTGAGATCCAGAGTGGATTGAAACCTGTATGAGTGAGTGTGTGTAAATACAGCTGTTTTGCAATATATAAAAGAAAGAAAGAGAGGGAGCACAAGATTTGAAATGCGAAAAACGTCCAATGTCTTTATTCATGATATATGGAAATGACAAGTAATAAGCCCTCACAAATGAAGCCGACGGTGCCCCGGGTAAGACACCGAGCCATAAAGTTTCAATTTATTGTTCATTACAAATAAAAAACAAAGGAAATCATTACTACGTAACAAAAGTAACAGGTATATGGTCTTTTGCAGTCCAATTGTTCAGTCCACCGTCGGTCGTCGGGTAGATCCAGCTATCAAACTCTGATTCCTCCGCATTGCCTTCAATAGCATTCACTCCCGGATTGGGCATGGGAGCTGTCACCATATTAGGCTTCTCGGGCGCCTCGAACTGAACTTCTTTAGCATCAATAAGGTCTTGAACCTTATTCCTCAGGGCCCAGCAATCATCAGTAGAATGCCCCGGGCTATCAGAGTGATAAGCACAGCAGGCGTTGGGATTTTACTTCAGAGAGGTTGTGTTTACCACCTTCGGAGCTTCTCTGACGGTTACCAAGTTGGTCGATAGCAGTTGCGGCAAGATCTGCGACAAGGTCATACTAAGCCGAGTATATTCTCTTCTGGGTCTCTCACCCCTTGGTTGGTTAGGTTGCCGAGGAGCGGAAGCAGGCTTTGCAATTACCACCGCGTTGACAGCTTGGCAGCGTTCCGGTTTGTTTTTCCTTCTAGGCCCATACACAGCACTGGCTTCCTTTTTGAAAGGCTTTTTCTCAGAGCTTGAGGACGCACCCTTCTGTATCTTCCCTGATTTTAAACCAGCCTCTATCCTTTCCCCAGTCAGAATGAGATCTGTAAACCCTGCAGACGAATTGCCAATGAGATGATTGAAGAACGGCCCGGATAGGGTTCCCAATAACATATCCACGAGTTCACGGTTGGTTAACGGCGGCTGCACCCTGCCAGCCAGGTCCCTCCACTTCTGCGCGTACTCTTTAAAACCTTCTCCCGATCCTAGCGACATACCCTGGAGTTGGGTACGTGTAAGAGTGAGGTCGGCATTATACTGATACTGCTTGTAAAAAGCAGTAGCCAATTCCTCCCAGTTACGAACCTTGGTTCCATCCAGCTGATAGAACCATTCGAGATGAGTCCCTGAAAGACTCTCCTGGAAGAAATGGATCCATAAGTTCTTATCCACAGTGTATGGCTGGATCTTCCGCACATAAGATCTGAGATGTAGCTTAGGGCAGGACGCCCCGTCATACTTTGCGAAAGATGGTGCTTTGCATTTGTGTGGGATCACCACACCAGAAGATAGACCCAAGTCTCCAAAATCCAACCCAGGAACTTGTTGAATTTCCATGGCATTCAGGCGATCCTCTAACTGCTTATATTTGTCTTCAGTTGGAGGATACTGCTCCTCATTGAAATCAGTCTCGTTGTCAGAGACCACCGGACTAGGAACCCTTCCCCCTTGGGGACTACCTTTCCCTACAGAAGAACCAGCTTGATCAACCTCATTCTGCAGTGTGTTACCAAACCTCTAGCCAGTGTTGAATAGTACAGTCCTCTTCTTCTTCTTCTTGACCAGCAAAGCCTTCAACTCCTCTTGACCTTGGGCTAAACTCATGATCAGCTCTTGGAATTAGGCGTTCTGAGCCTGAAGGGCCTTGATGGATTGCTCAGTAGATGATTCGGGATTCATGATGGCAAGCTGAAATAAACAGCGAAGAAGATTAAACCACCTGTAAAAAAGAGTACCTGCTATGCACATGATGCATGATATGTTGTTTATGAAATGCATTCAAGGGTTCGAAAGTTCAAATTTGTTGTAGACAAAAAGGAACACACGTTATCATTAAGAAATAATTGTTCAGTACATCAAGGCCTCATGGGCAAAAATTACAAAGTAAATTAATCCCAGAAGACCCTGCGCGTCCTCTTCGGAGCTATGTAAGTGTTGAGAGTCTTTTCCTCGTGTAGTAGGCGGGTGAGCTCCAAGACCTTCTTCTCACTGGCATGTAGACTGGCTTCAAGAGAATTCCGTTCTTCCTTAAGCTGGATCCAACTCTTCTGCATTTCTTCCCAAGATGTAGGCATGTCAGGATGTTGAATGATGTAGGACACCTCTCCTTCCAAAACCGGCTCTTTGATCACAGGGAGAACATGAGGATATGGCATCACTAGCTTCTGGGAGCGGGCTCGTACCCACTTGAGATAAGATTCTAACGAGATGGAGTTCCTGTGCCCCAGTGTCTTGCTGTCTACCTTGCTGGGCATCCTCCAAGATCTGATAAATCTCTGGCGAAGTCCTTGCGCATCGTTGTCAAAGTCAAAAACTATGTCAGGAATTAACATGTCATGAGGGCCGTCCCTCCGAGCATATCCAAACTGTCTCCAAGCCAGGCACGGGTTGTAAGTAATACCTCCTCTGATTCCAAGTAAAGGAACATTGGGAAACTCCCCGCAACGATCAATGATAGTGACATCTTCTCTGGACCGAGAACACCAATGTATATCTGCATGTGTAAGAGTCATCAATCGCTGTGACCATCTCAAACCCCGCTCATTCTTCATAACTGATTGTGGAAGGTGCGAAATAAACCACCTTCCCAGGAGAGGAGTGCAGCACATAAGAACACCTCTTTTTCTCATGGTTCGAGTGTAACATGAGTGAAGGATGTCCCCCAGCAACGTAGGTATAGGATTCCTGGACATGAAGATCTTGACAGCACTGATATCTATAAGCTGATCGGGATTCGGGAACAAAACCAATCCATAGACAAGGAGGGCCACAACTTCTTCAAAGGCTTGTAGGTCAAGGGAATTCCAACATTCTTGGGCCTTCTCAAACAGAAACCTGGCCAAGAACCCTTTGATACCACTTCTAACTTCCCAATGTCCCTTGATGTCAGATGGTTGTAGGCGTAATGCTTTAGCAATCTCTCCAAGTTTGGGTTCCTTTTCTGTACCGTTGTAGGGTAGTTGACTAAGAATAGGGATCTTCAGAAGCTGGGAGAACTCTTCCAATGTAGGCACCAGTTGATAATCCAGGAAAGTAAAGCAGTGGTGCAGAGGGTCAAAGAACTGGAAAAGGACCTTTATCATATCTTCCTCAATGTTGGTGTTGACCAAGCTGATGAGTCTTCCATGCCTCTCACTGAAAGAAGAGCTCTCAGGAATCCTGGATATAAGCTCCTTAAGCTGAGAAGGGATCCTTACAAGACTGATCTGAATTGTCTTTCTGCGGATAGTTTCCATGTCCTACAAAACAAGAACAAAGATGAAGATTCGAACCCCTGAAATGGTTAGTCAATGCATATGATGCTGTATGATGTTATGATGCTATGATTAAACACACCACAAGTATTCACAAGAAGCAAACATGGTAAGGCACACAAGTCACACAAGACAACCCTTAGAGTTTAGGCCAGCATGGGGTCTGGGGTACTACCCTCTTGAAGTTGGTGGGCTCAAAACCTATCCTATCAGAAGTAACCGGGTTCTAAGGGTCCCAATATCATTGGATTGTTTTTTGTGTTCATCGTTTCGATTTAGCCACTGAACTGGTGACCGAAATATTCCAAGAAAACAACCCTCAATTGAGTGTAGTATCGAGTATCAACCAACCTCGGACTGCACCAAAGTCAGTTATCTCACTACCCTAAAGAGGCCAAGATGGTTCAATTAAGGTTCCTAAGGTCAGTTGATGCTTCACGACACCACGCGGCGGCCCCGTACTCTCCTTGACTGGACTCAAGGGTTACCGGTACTCACCAAAGTGCCACATCAACGTAGCAGACTGCTTCAACCGTGTCGGTATACCCCGCACAGTTCCCTCACAGTCTTGTTGCTACTTTCTAAGAAGGTATCCCCCAGATCCGGGTTAGGATCTATAGAACTCCCAAGACAGTACCCACAATAATAAAGCAAACAATTCAGACAATTGAAAACATAAGTATGAGCTATCCTAAGGTACACCTCACTTTAAGTTTCCCCAGCAGAGTCGCCAGTTCTGTGATCGGTGGATTTAGAACTGACTGTTTAACGCTGGTTCGCGAAATGTCGCGGTAAGCAAGAGTCGCCACCATCTTTTATTTTCTCCAACATGGACAGGACAAAAGCACATCAAAATTCCTTATGAGATAGTTTCTCGGTTCGGGAGGTAGATTTATAGAAAGGGAAGGTGTTAGCACCCTTTCTATCCATGGTTATCCATGGGCTCTTAGATACTTGCTCACTATGTTTTCAAAATATGTTTGCTTTTCAAGTGTGAGTGGGTTTTGCAAAAGTTTCTTTGAAAGATTTCTGAATAACTCTTGTATCAGTCCTCAAGAGTGTTTGAAAAATTGTTTTGAAAGCTTTTTGAAAAGTGTCAGTGTGAAAAGGTTTTTGTTTTGTTTTTTAGAGAGCAAGTATCTATGAGTCATCTACCTACCCTAAGGAATTAGGCTGTGTAGAAGTCCTTAAGTAGTGCCATCCCACCATTGAGAGGTAGGTAGCACCACCGTTGGAGGTGTTCGGGTCAATTCGAGTGTAGGGACAGTGTGGTCACTGAAGCAACAGTAGGACAACTTAGAAGCTACCCTTATGTCCTTGATCCTTTTTTAATCCGAGGCAACCGTTTCGAGGCAACTGTTTCGAGGCAACCGTTTCGAGGCAACTGTTTCGAGGCAACTGGATCATGGACATAAGGACTTACTAAAACGTCTTATACTTGACGACCACGTTTCGAAGGCAACAGGTGAGGCGTACCCTAGAAGCGGTGTGTGTATTCGTGTGTTGTTTTCATGTTAACATTTATCTTTGATCAGGGCATTTGTGAGCTACGCTTGTTTTTAATTAACCATACATTCTTTCATGCAATTTAGAATTTAAGAGTGCGGAAATTTAAATGCGGAAAGATAAAACTACGCTATTACAAGGCGCGGGTCTATACATCGCCAAAATACAAAGACCCGTTTGGTAAAAGATGCGGAAAGTAAAAAAGACCTAATTACTATTACAATCCTTGAGCAGTTACATAATATTCAATAAGAAAAAAGAATAACGTGCGAAATAGAAATTAAAATTGAACGTCCGAGGGTTTTGACCCTTTTGAAATTAAATTGAATTAAAAGTTAATTAATTATTTAATTAAAGAAAAGAAAATGTCTTTTTTATGTTTTTGTATTTATGAAATAAAGAAAATTAAAATTAAATGGGAACCCTAATTCTAAATTATTTTAATTATTAAAGAAAATGTCCAAGTTAACCTAATTTACGCTAATTAATTAATTTACATATTTATTTACAAAAATAAATAATGATTAACAATAATAATAAATAATGAGAAAAATGATTTAATTAAGAAAAAGATGAAAATATAAAAAAAAACCCTAATTCTAAATATTTTTTATTTGTTAAGAAAAGGATTAAAGTAAAACCTAAATTAACTAAATTAATTATTAACATTTCTTTACAAAAATAAATTAGTGATGAATTAATAATAATTAAATATATTTTACATTTTTTGATTTTTCTGTTTTTTTTATATTATGAAAAATTATTTTATGGAATTAAAGAAAACAATTAGAACAATTAAAACAATTTAAAAAGAATTAGAATTGAAAAGAAAATAAAATTAAAAAATGCAAACCAGGGGGGTGTCAGGCCCTAAAGGGAGGTTTTTTGAAGTAATTTTGGCCCATCAGCATAGGCCTTGCTTGACTTTTTGGTATCACGCGTGGGATGGTTGACTGAGGTGCACCCTGGACTTCACTCTGCAGCCTTCAGATTGGATCTTGAAGCCACTTGTCAGGCTAGCGCATGAGCGTGTATGGTAGAACGTTTGATGGAAGCTGCATGGGAACACGTTACAACAAAAATTATGCAATATGTGAGGGACCTGGGAATCGAACCCAGGTCCCAATGCTTGCAATGCCTCTCCTCCACCAACTGAGCCACTTAGCGCGTTTGTCTATATAATGGAAAACATATATTATAATGAAAAACAAAAGTTAATGATATAAAACAAAACAAAAACGCGCTAAAATTCAAATGCTCCAGTCACGCCTTGCCACGCATGCTTCGTCTTCGTCTTTCCTGCAAATTGTAAAACAAGTAGCGGGGGTTTTAAACCCCCACAAACTGCAACCTGTAAAAATAGCGATTACGCCCATGGGTTATATAAATTAGGCGCGAGTATCTCAAACGATTCGTCTTGTTGCCACGAGTATGTCCATATAGGTTTGGTGGTCTAATTTTACAATATATGAGAACCCCCAATTTTGAAGTTCTGAAACCCTAGGTTTCATCAATGGTGGATTTGGCTACAGGCAGTGTTAGTCCAATTAAATGTTCCCACTTATGAAGGAATGTATTACATGGTTCACACATAGTTGAAACGTTAACCTTTACTCTATTCCATGTTTCACACATCGTTGACCATTATAAGTGATTGTATTCCATGGATCACTTATAGTTGAACCATTAACCATTACTCTATTCCATGGGTCACACATAGTTGACCATCATAAGTGACTGTATTCCATGGATCTCACATAGTTGAACTTAACCATTACTCTATTCCATGGTTCACACATAGTTTACCATCATTAGTGACTGTATTCCATGGTCCACACATAGTTGAACCATCAAACTTTACTTTATCCCATGGTTCACACAAAGTTGAAACATCAACCGTCACTATAATCCATGGTTCACCCATATTTGAGCCCAACCTTTTCTCTATTCAATAGTTAACACATAGTTGACCATCATTAGTGACTGTATTCCATGGTTTACACATAGTTGAACCATCAACCTTTACTTTATTCCATGGTTCACACATAGTTGACCATCACTAATGAAAGTATTACGTGGTTCACACATAGTTGAACCATTAACCTTTACTTTATTCCCTGATTCAGACATAGTTAACCATCATAAGTCACTGTATTCCACGGATCACAAATAGTTGAACCATTAACCATTACTCTATTCCATGGTTCACACATAGTTGACCATGATTAGTGACTGTATGCCATGGTTCACACATAGTTGAACCATCAACCATTACTCTATTCCAATATTCACACATAGTTGACCATCACCAAAGATTGTATTCCAAGGTTCACACAAAGTTGAACCATAAACCTTTACTCTATTCCATGGTTCACACATAGTTGACCATCATAATTGATTGTATTCCATGGATCACATATAGTTGAACTTAACCATTACTATATTCCATGGTTCACACATAGTTGACCATCATTAGTGATTGTATTCCATGATTCACACATAGTCTAAGCATCAACCTTTACTTTATTCCATGGTTCACACATAGTTGACCATCACCAATGAAAGTATTCCATGCTTCATACATAGTTAAACATTCAACCTTTACTCTATTCCTAGGTTCACACATAGTTGACCATCATGAATAAATTTATTACATGGTTCACACATAGTTGAACAATCAACCTTTACTCTATTCCATGTTTCAAACATCATTGAACATCATAAGTGATTGTATTCTATAGATCACACGTAGTTGAACCATCAACCATTACTCTATTCCATGGTTTACCCATAGATGACCATCATAATTGCATGTATTCCATGGATCACACATAGTTGAACTTAACCATTACACTATTCCAGGTTCAGACATAGTTAACCATCATTAGTGATTGTATTCCATGGTTCAGACATAGTTGAACCATCAACCTTTACTCTATCCCATGGTTCACACATAGTTGACCATAATGAATGAATGTATTACATAGCTCACACATAGTTGAACCATTAACCTTTAATTTATTCCATGATTCAAACGTAGTTAACCATTATAAGTGACTGTGTTCCATGGATCACACATAGTTGACCCATAACCCATTACTCTATTCTATGTTTCACACATAGTTGGCCGAGATTAGTAATTGTATGCCATTGTTCGCACAAAGTTCAACCATCAACCATTACTCTATTCCATTGTTCACACATAGGTTACCATCAATAAAGACTGTATTCTATGGTTCACACATAGTTGAACCATCAATGTTTTCTCTATTCCATGGTTCACATCTATTTGACCATCACCAGCGGCTGTATTCCATGGTTCACACATAGTTTAACCATCAACCTTTACTCTACTCCATGGTTAACACATAGTTGACCATCACCAAAGACAGTATTCCATGGTTCATACATAGTTTAACATTTAACCTTTACTCTATTCCATGGTTCACACATAGTTGACCATCATGAATGATTATATTACATTGTGCACACATAGTTTAATCATTAACCTTTAATCTATTCCATGTTTCACACTTCGACCATTATAAGTGACTGCATTCCACGGGTCACACATAGTTGAATCATCAACCATTACTCTATTCCATGGTTCGCACATTGTTGACCATCATAAGTGATTGTATTCGAGGGATAACACATAGTTGAACATGACCATTACTCTATTGAATGGATCACAAATAGTTGACCATCATTAGTGATTGTAATCCATGGTTCACACATAGTTGAACCATTAACCTTTACTATATCCCAAGGTTCACACATAGTTGACCATCTTGAATGAATGTCGCACATAGTTGAACCGTTAACCTTTACTCTATTCCATAAGTCACATAGGGTTGACCATCATCTGTGACTGTATGCCATGGTTCATATATAGTTGAACCATCAGCATTTACTTTATTCCATAGTTCACACATAGTGTGCAATCACCAGTGAATGTAATCCATGGTTCACACATAGTTGATCCATCAACCTTTACTCTATTCCATGGCTCACACAAAGTTGACCATCATTTGTGACTGTATGACATGGTTCACATATAGTTGAACCATCAGCATTTACTTTATTCCATAGTTCACACATAGTGTACCATCACCAGTGAATGTAATCCATGGTTCACACATAGTTGATCCATCAACCTTTACTCTATTACATGGCTCACACAAAGTTGGCCATCATCTGTGACTATCAGCATTTACTTTATTCCATGGTTTACACATAGTTGACCATCATCAGTGATTATATTCCATGGTTCACACATTGTTGAGCCATTAGCTTTCACTATATTCCATGGTTCACACATAGTTAAACATTCAAACTTTACTCTATTTCGTGGTACACACATGGTTGACCATCATAAGTGACTGTAGTCCATGGATCACAAATAGTTGAACCCAACCATTACTCTATTTCATGGTTCACACAAAGTTGACCATCATTAGTAACTTTATTTCAAGGTTTACACATAGTTGCACCATCAACCTTTACCAAATTCCATGGTTCACGAATAGTTATCCGTCATGAATGAATGTATTACATGGTTCTCACATAGTTGAACCATTAACCTTTACTCTATTAACTGATTCAGACATAGTTGACCATCAAAAGTGACTATATTCCATGGATCACACATAGTTGAACCATCAACCATTACTCTATTCCATTGTTCAAATATAGTTGACCATGATTAGTGACTTTATGTCATGATTCACACATAGTTGAACCATCAACCATTACTCTATTCCATTGTTTACACATAGTTTACCATCACCAAAGATTTTATTCCAAGGTTCACACAAATTTGAACAATCAACCTTTACTATATTCCATAGTTCACACATAGTTAACCATCATAATTGACTGTATTCCATGGATCACACATAGTTGAACTTAACCATTACTATATTTCATGGTTCACACATATTTGACCATCATTAGTGACTGTATTCCATGATTCACACATAGTTGAACCATCAACCTTTACTCTATTCCATGGTTCACACATAGTTGACCATCACCAAAGATAGTATTCCATGGTTCATACATAGTTCAACATTCAACCTTTACTCTATTATGTGGTTCACACATAGTTGACCATCATGATGGAATGTATTACATGGTTCACACATAGTTGAATCATCAACCTTTACTCTATTCCATGTTTCCAACATCGTAGACCATCATAAGTGATTGTGTTTGATGGATCACACATAGTTGAACCATCAACCATTACTCTATTCCATGGTTCACACATAGTTGATCATCGTAAGTGATTATATTCCATGGATCTCACATAGTTAAACTTAACCATTACTCTATTCCAGGTTCAGGCATAGTTGATCATCATTAGTGAATGTATTCCATGGTTCACACATAGTTGAACCATCAACCTTTACTCTATCCCATGGTTCACATATAGTTAACCATCATGAATGAATGTATTACATGGTTCACACATAGTTGAACCGTTAACCTTTACTCTATTCCATAATTCACGTAGAGTTAACCATCATCTGTAACTATATGACATGGTTCACACATAGATAAACCATCAGCATTTACTTTATTCCATGGTTAACACATAGTTTAACCATCATCCTTTACTCTACTCCATGGTTCACACATAGTTGAACCATCAACCTTTACTCTATTCCATGGTTCACAATGAGTTGACCATCTTCTCTTACTGTATGACATGGTTGACATATAGATGAACCCTCAACATTTTCTTTATTCCATGGTTCACACATAGTTTACCATCATCAGTGATTGTATTCCATGGTTCACACATAGTTGAGCCATCAACTTTCACTCAATTCCATGGTTCACACATAGTTGAACATTCAACCTTTACTCTATTTTATGGATCACATATTGATGACCATCATGAATGAATGTATTACATGGTTCACACATAGTTGAACCATCAAGTATTACTCTATTCCATGGTTCACACAAAGTTGACCATTATAAGTGACTGTATTCAATGGATCAGACATAGTTGAACCAAACCATTACTCTATTCCATAGTTAATTTATAGTTTACTGTCATTAGTGACTGTATTCCATGGTTCACACATAGTTTAACCATCAACCTATACTCCATTCCATGGTTCACACATAGTTGACCATCATGAGTGAATGTATTACATGGTTCACACATAGTTGAACCATTAACCTTTACTATATTTCATGATCCACACATAGTTGACCATCATAAGTTACTGCATTCCATGGATCACACATAGTTGAACCATCGACCATTACTCTACTCCATGGTTCAAAAATAGTTGACCATGATTAGTAATTATATGCCATGGTTCGCACATAGTTGAACCATAAATCGTTACTCTATTATATTGTTCACACATAGTTGACCATCACCAAAGATTGTATTCCAAGGTTCACACAAAGTTGAACCATCTACCTTTACTCTATTCCATGGTTCACAATTATTTTACCATCATAAGTGACTATATTCCATGGATCACACATAGTTGAACTTAACCATTACTTTATTCCATGGTTTACACATAGTTCACCATCATTAGTGATTGTATTCCATGTTTTACACATAGTTAAACCATCAACCTTTACTCTATTCCATGGTTCACACATAGTTGACCATCACCAAAGACAATATTCCATGATTCATACATAGTTGAACATTCAAAGCTTAGTCTATCATGTGGTTGACACATAGCTGACCATCATGAATGAATGTATTACATGGTTCACACATAGTTGAACCATCAACCTTTACTCTATTCCATGTTTCAAACATCGTTGACCATCATAAGTGACTGTATTCCATGGATCACACATAGTTGAACCATCAACCATTACTCTATTCCATGGTTCCCACATAATAAACCATCATAAGTGAGTGTATTCCATGGATTACACATATTTGAACTTAACCGTTACTCCAACCATGTTTAAACATAGTTGACAATCATTAGTGATTGTATTCCGTGGTTCACACATAGTTGAACCATCAACCTTTACTCTATCCCATGTGTGATACGGTGGTTGAACTGAATGTTATACTGGTTTTGTATTTTTTATATGCAAATGTTGTGGTAAGCAAGAGTCGCCACCGACTTTTCTTTTATCCAACAAAGGAAAGGTTGAAAAGAACATAAAAAGACCTTTCGAGAGTTTTCTGAGTAAGGGGGGTAGATTATGGAAAGGGAAGGTGTTAGCACCCTTTCCATTCGTAGTTTTCTACAGGATCTTAGATGCTTAGCTCATTTTTGAAAAGTATTTGAAAATTCCTTAGTGCGGCGATTCGCTTTATGATAACTCTTGTATCATTCCTCAAGAGTGTTGATAAAGCGAATGTTTTTTGAAAGTAGTTTTTGAAGTGTGTAAGTGTAAAAAAGTTTGTTTTGTTTTAGCAAGCGTCTAAGAACTATCTACTTTACTCGAAAAGGTCGTTCTTTTCCTCCTTATCCTTTAAACAGTTCTATCCTACTATTAGTGAGTAGGTAGCCCGATTGTTGGATGTATGAGGGACATTTGAAGGGACGTACAGTTATAAAGGCAACATGCGGAAACGCTTTAGTGATTTTGTTTAGGTACTGGATCATTTACCAAGAGGCAACTGTAGGGTCATCGAGGGACTATGATCTTTTATTTTGCGGGTCTTTGCTAAAGCATCCCCATTTTGGGGGACATAAATGTTTTTTTTACGAAAGGAAACCAAAGTGGGCGTACCCTAGAGGTGTATGTGTGCAATGTGTGCTTGTTTCAGTTATTTGTCTTTGAATTAAAGTTTGCCAGCGCTTTGTTTTCAGTCTTTCCATAAAATCCTATTTACTAACAGTAATATTGTACAGAAAATATAAAGTGCGAGAATTTAGATCCTACGCTATTACAATGCTTTGGGTCAGTTACATAAAAAGGTGCAAGAAAATAAAATACGGAATTTTAAACCTAGACTATTACATCCCGTAATCAGTTACATTATCATATAAAATGGGAGAATAAAAATAATGCGCGCGGAATGAAATATTAAGTCTAAAAAATCCTAAGAATGAAAGTATTTTTTGGTTTTATTTTTATTTATTTCAAAAAAAATAATTAAACTTAACCTAATTCTAATATTTTTGTGTTTTTTATTGAGAAAACATTTGAATTAAAATGAACATAAGTCTAATTGATTTTAAGTTGATAAAATAAAATTAAAATAATTAATTAATTAATTAAAATAATTTTAGAAAAAAAACCTAAATCTATTTTTATTTTTATTTTTTATGATTAAATAAAAATATTTTTGAAAAATTAAATATAAAAAGAAGTAAATAAAGAAATTCGGCGTTAGTTTTTGCTAAAAGTCTCTGAGTTTTGTGTTTCGAAGCCAAGCTTCCGATCTCTGCTGAGAATGGCATCTCATGAACCAGGCCTCAAACCTTACATGCTTCACGTCCAACCTGCTCTATATACGACTACAAACATGTATGCAAACGTCAAATAGATTAATAAATGCAGATTAACAAGATTAGAGTTAAATAAACTATATTGAATGATGCAACTTGTATGGACGACTCGGGCGTGCTCCAGATCAAGGTGAGGAATGGAGATGACTCCTAGGGACCTCAGGAGTGCAAAGATGGCACAAGATTGGATGGAGGAAAGCTGAAGATCAGGTTTTGAATTTTCACAACTTTTGAACGATTTTGAGAATTTTGAGAGAGCTTTGTGAAGAGCTTTTGAAGAGATTTTTGAAGAGTAATTTTGTGCCCCTTTTCTTATGGTTTTCTTATTCTTATATAGAGATATTAATGAGGTAACATACATGGCAAGAAATCAATTAATCAAACCATGATAAAACAAAAATCAAACATATTGAAAACTTTCCATTTTTTGAGTTTGTTCTTGCCATTTTTGAAGATCATTGTCTCTTTTTGAATTTTTAATGAACCTGGACCATTTGTATGTATCTTGCACGAAAATATGGGCCTTCTAATAGATCAAGTCAAACCCAAATGTCATGGTCCATTATTCTTTGAATTTTTATTTAATTTATTTGATTTAATTCATATTTAAATGAATAAAAATTCAAATAAATAGAAATAAAAATTAAAATAGTGCATCGTTAAGTTTAGAGGTCCTTGGGTATGTCATAAAAATGTTTGAACCCTAAAAGTTAGGTCCATTAACCTAAAAATGCAATTTTGCTCAAAGTTGACTTCATGCATTTTTCACAAATTTCCCAACTTGTGCAAACCATAACTTGCTCAATTTTCATCTTTTGAAGAGGATCTGTCACTTTTTGGAAAGCCCAAGATGTCCTCTACAATCTCTGTGTTTATCATTTTTTCTTTTGAAGATATTATCTTGATGTAAGTTGTCTTGACAAAAAGTGTCTTTTGTTGACTTTTTGAAAATGACTTGTAATGTATGAGCTTGTATCTTTCAAATGGTGCATTTCTTGAACTTGAGGATTAAAGAGAAGTTGTATGGAATTGGATTCTCTTCAAAATGAGCTTTGGTTGGGGAAAATGGATGAAGTATGTGAAAGTTATTCCTGGTCAAAGTTCAATTGACTTTTCCTAGGAAACCCTAATTTAGCAAATCTTGACTTTTGATGATCTGAGGACTTTCCTTGAGGAATCATGATCAACCCTTGATTAAATGATGAATATCACTTAAAAAATGTTGATCTTGATAAAAAATATTAAAGTTTAATTCTATATAGGCCACAATTTACTTTTGACCTAGTACAGTTGATTTTCAGGCATTTGAGCAATTGACTGAGCAAACTTGTAGTGGAATGAATGAAATTTGCCATTGACAATCTTGAAGGCACATTAGGACCATGGCAAAAATTTGTGACCTTTGGAGCTTACACATCTGGATGAAAAGTGAAACTCTAATTAGAGGTTAATTGCTTAGGAGGAGAGTTTGCCTGATCAATTTTTGGTCAACCTTGAGAAATTGAGCACCTCTAGAAGCATATCTTGAGTGCAAATGGGAGGAAACATTTTGGGGTACAACAGCTGCCCTTTTTTAATCTTCTTAAACCTGAGGATTTAGATTGGCTTGTCTTCCTTTCGTGATCTGAAAGTGGAAGCAGATTGAACACTAGAGCGCCCGGAAATTTACACTCGCAAGAAGTAACACTATTGGTTGATGCTAATCGAGAATGGGCTTACATATGCCATTTGGAGTAGATGACTGAGAGTCGTCAGAGATGGGCTTAAAGATTCAATAAGAAGTAGATGACTGAAAGTCATAAATGGTCCCTTTGTGGGGATTCCTGTTCCTGTTGTCTTAGGAGGAGTCCATTGGGGGATGTTGATTTCTGTTGTTTTCCTGTTTGAGGAAAACTCTGTGGGGAATAGAGTCTAGGAACTTCAATTGTCCATGAATCTACTGAGGCGTTATCTCTGGATTGGAGAGATGAAAGTTTTCTGTTTTCTGGTTGAAATCTAAGCTTCACAGTAGTTTGTTGGGGAGAATGAAATTAACTTCTATCTAGAAATGTATCAGAAAAAACCTGTGTAGGGCTGTTTCAGGATGAGTCCGGGTAAAACTTCATCTGGAAATATATGAGAAGGAACCTGAATAGGGATTTTTTAGGAGATATATGAAAGGGAGCCCGGTAGGGCAGCTTCAGGATGAGTCCGGGTAAAACTGCATCTGGAAATTGTAAGAAGGAACCTTGGTAGGGTTGCCTTAGGATGAGTCCGTGTAAAACTGCATCTGAAAATTGTGAGAAGGAACCTGGGTAGGGTTTCCTCAGGATGAGTCCGTGTAAAACTGCATCTGGAGATTGTGAGAAGGAACCTGGGTAGGGTTGCTTCAAGATGATTCCCTGTAAAAATGCATACGGAAATTCAAGAGAAGGAACCTGGGTAGGGTTTCCTCATGATGAGTCCGTGCAAAACTGCATCTGGAAATTCAAGAGAAGGAACTTGGGTAGGGTTGCCTTAGGATGAGTCTGTGTAAAACTGCATCTGGAAATTCAAGATAAGGAACCTGGATAGGGTTGCCTCAGGATGAGTCCGTTTAAAACTGCATCTGGAGATTGTGAGAAGGAACCTGGGTAGGGTTGCTTCAGGATGAGTCTGTGTAAAACTTCGGAAGGAGGGAGAAGGAACTCGTGTAAGATTGCTTCATGAAGAACCCATATAAAGTTGTATTTGGAAGTCAGAAGAGACTCGTGTAAGATTGCTTCATGAAGAGCCCGTATAAAGCTATATTTGGAAGTCATAAGAAACCCGTGTAAGATTACCTCATGATAAGCTTGTGTAAAGTTGTATTTGGAATTCAGAAGAAACCCGTGTAAGATTGCTTGATGATGAGCCCATGTAAAGCTGTATTTGGAAGTAAGAAGAAACCCGTGTAATATGACTTCATGATGAGCCCCTGTAAAGCTGTATTTGGAATTCAGAAGAAACCCGTATAAGATTGCTTCATGATGAGCCCTTGTAAAGATGTATTTGGAAGTCATAAGAAACCCATGTAAGATTGCTTCATGATGAGCCCGTGTAAAGCTGTATTTAGAATTCATAAGAAACCCGTGTAAGATTGCTTCATGATGAGCCCGTGTAAAGCTGTATTTGGAAGTTAGAAGAAACCCGTGTAAGATTGCTTCATGTTGAGCCCGTGTAAAGCAGTATTTAGAAGTCAGAAGAAACCCGTGTAAGATTGCTTCATGATGAGCCCGTGTAAAGCTGTATTTGGTCGCACAGATAATTACTCTGTTTTGTTTCAGGAGCTAATCCTGGACCTGTTGAAAATTGTTGATGATAAATATTTGTTGATTGATCTTTCCTGAAAAGGTAAAGCGTTAGCTGTATGCAATGTCATGGTGTATGAAATGCATTGTGTAATGGTGTTCTCAAAATAAATGAGATTGGGATGTTTGCATTTGTACTACAGATGCTATGATGTTTGTAGAATGATGTATGAATGCAGTATGTGAATGTATTAGTTGTTCTATTGCAGCGCTGTTGAATTAGGGAAAATAAATCCCTAATTGCAGCTGGCGATGAAGAATGTAGGTCTTCAGATTTTGTTGAAGTTGAACTGCTGAGAGATGATCTTTCGTTGTTAGAGAAATAAACTCTGTTGGGAAAGGAAAGATTTGTGCACTGCCTGAGGATTTTGTGAAATCCTATTGGGGAATCTTGAGAAGTTTGACGACTTTACTGGGGAAAACCTAATGTCAGAGCAGTAGTTGGAAATTCCTGATCTGTCGGGGATACAAGAACACCTGACATCACTAGGTTGTAAGTTGAGGATATGGCGGTGACTTTTTAGTAAGATGCCCCTGCCTTTGTACCTGCTGAAGAAAGTACCTGCGGAGACTTTGTGGATGGTTTGAGTGTCACCCCAACTCCTAGGGTGCTTGGTAAATGCTGATCAGGATGATAAGTCTTCTAATGATAAACAAATGACAAGATGAAGGGACATAGTCGTACGTTTTTAATCCCTAACTTTTGCCTGGATGGCCCTTTCGGGTTTTCAGTCCACCGGGATACCCTTTTTTGCTCAAGCTGCCTTTTCAGGCTTTCGAATTGCCGGGTGTACAATTTTTTTGTATATATCCCTAATTTTTGCCCGAACTCTTTTGGTTCGCTGGGATGCCCTTAATTTTGCCTAGTCCCGTCAACCTAGAGGGTCTTTTTCATGCGTAGTATTTTCTGACTATGTCCGCGCTCATAGGATGTGGAGAGTTGTCACTGTCTATAACAACAAGTGTTGTAGAAATTCCATAAAATTTTTATGTGATCGCATGTGCCCTTTCATACGTGGGAGCTTGTGTGGGGATGCTTCAGGATGAATCTGGTGCATCTAATGTTTGATCAAGTTTCTGAAAGTCTTGAATTTCCTATGTATCTTTTCTAAGAACTGTCACGGAAGGATTCGAAGACATGATACTAACACCATCTGATACTATTGGCACAGGCAAGCAATTTGGTGGTACCAAAGATTCAAATTTCAGTGATTTTCTGCTGGAATCCCCGATCAATGTAACAGCCCCCGAGTGATTCAGATGGAGATCTGCCCCTGGCTATTCAACATTTTTGGAGATATTCTTTGCATATTGGCTTAACTGCCCCAGATTAATTAGACATCATGTCATGCCCCTTGATTATGAAAGTCTTGTTATTGGGAATGTTTTTTTCCGTCTGAGGTGATTATTTCCATTGAGGGGGTCTTCTTTCACTGAATATTCGTTGTATGAATTTATCTACCATTTGAACAATTAACCATATGCAAACAATGTCATTAAAGAATGCAAAGGTTATGTCTGTCTTGAAATTTTTTGAAAATGCGTTTTTTGTAGTAAAACAAAATTTGTAAGAATGTGATATCAACTCATGATTTATAGAAAACCTTAAAGGAGTCATGATACCTTTGTAACAGTATGCTCTCGAACTAACCCATGCTTCAGCTAGGACTTTTAAGCGTTATAACGTGGCCTGGTTTACGGTTCAAGAAACAAAGTGTAGCGATAAAAAATGTAGCGGGGTAAATCGGAGATCGAATTATTGATTAATTCGTCTCACAGAAGCAAGAGTCGCCACCGCGCTTTATTGTTTCCAAAGGAAAAGGGAAAAGAGCGAAATAAAACCCTAAATATGCAATGTAAATAATACTTTTAAAAGTAATAAGAATACAAGGCGTTTTTGAAAAGAGATCTATGGTTCGGGGGTTGGTTATACAATTGGAAGGTATTAGCACCCAATGTATCTATAGTACTCTATAGGAACCTTTTGAAATATCTGTTTATTAAAATGTTCGTTTGATTAAAAAAATGCATTGTTTTGACCAAAAAGGGGTACGGACGGGTTTTTGAAGATACGACGACCTAATGTCGAAGTTTTTGCTTAAAAGGTATAAGTCTCGAAAAGGTTGAATATTTGAAGGAAAATTAACCTAAGTTTTTAATGAATGAGAGTATTCGCTCGATCGTTTTTTGAGGACATGAAGTCAACAAAAATTAGACAATTCCCTTTGGATTGGCGCAAACAGAATAATCAAGTAAATGCGAGATATTTAAACAGAAGATTATGAGATAAATGATATACAACAAATTAAATAAGAGACTGAGTGTGAACATGCATTTTTGATTTTTGTTTAATATATGAAGAGAAAAATGTTTTAATTGGTTACGCATTTTAACATAGATAAAAAGTAACGAGAATTAATAGAAATGTTTTTTAGGTTTTATATGTTTCTATTTTTTATGTCTTTTTTGTATTAGTATTTAACCAAAATGAGGGGAGTAAATTAAAGAAAAATAGCATGTTTTTTAGTTTTCTCATTTTTACTTTCATATGTTTTTAGAGATATTAAATATTTCCAAACTAAATAAAACTTACAAGTTATGAATTTAAATCTAATTAGAAATAAGGAAGACTAAAATTATTAAATAAACCTAAATTTAAACTAAATGAGATTTGGGTAAAATATTAAAAATTGTCTAATTGAAACTATATGTTTATTCCTAAGAAACTAATTAATCTAAATTAAATAAGTTAAGAAAATGAAATAAATAGAATTGAACTAAAGGGCCTATAAGAAAAAAATGGGGTGGGAGTAGCAATTAGAATGGGCTTAAGTTAAAAAAGAAATTGAGCTGGGTTGAGGGGAAATGGAGCGGGTCATTGGAGGACCCAGACCCAAGAAAAGAAACACAATGCTTGTAACAAAAAAACCTAGGAAAGTTGTAAGTTTGGCCGCCGCTGGTGGCTGTCTTGGAGGTCCGTAGATGCCGGCTTGCTGTCAGTTCCTTACGCAACAGCAGTGATTCTACAGTCACTAAAGAAATGCAGTACAGCCAAGGTTGGTTGAAATGAGATGGCGTTTCGTTCCTTTGTTACCGTGGCGATGGGTTCGGAGTTAGGATGGCGAAGATTGATGATTGGGTGTTAGAAATTGAGTGATGGAGATGAAGAGCGGAATGATGAGGAGACTCGGGACGGTGATGATAGTGGTTAAGGGTGTGCGAAGATGGAATTGAATGTAAGGGTATGCGATTGGTGCAGAGGCGAGTTCGAGGAAACCCAAGGGTGGGGAGGGAATTTGAAGATCAAGAATGGTTAGCATTTTTGAGAGGTGAGTTCTTGTGACCTTTTATGAGTTTTTTTTATGAGTTTTCTGTGTATTGTGATGATTTTTAAGATTTGAAACATTGTTGTGACTGTTGAAACAGGTTGATGAAGATGGTGATTAAGCGAGGGATGTACGGAGCAGGGTGACCAGAAAAGGCGATGCGCTCACAATGGCCGCGAGAGGTAAGATGCTCTATTCTCCATCTCTTCTCTTTGTCTGAATCTGTGAGCCGTTGCTCCTTAACTGCATGTTGTGCAGTTGAAGTTCTGTTTCTGAGTGTGAATCGCGAGAGTGTATTGAAATCACAGTCGTTGATGAATGAAGGTTATGAGGGGTGTTTGAAAGTGTCTCCGTTGAAATTTGTAATACAGAGAGAGCATTCGCGAGGTAATTTGTGATTTTGTAAGTTTACAATGGAAGGTTGAGGAAGTTTCAGAGGTTTGAGAGGTTTTAATGGTGTGAGCAGGGAGTTGGAGTTGAGGTTACGATGATTGCGATAAAACTTTCGATTCCGATTTCCTCCTTCTACATTCTTCGCGTGTCTGCTTATGCGTTTCCGTAGTTGTTCTTGTGTGTTAACTTGGTACTGTATTCTATTGCAGGAAGCAATGAAGATCTTTGAGGAAAACTGTGCGATTTCATCAAGGTGTTTGTTCCGGCTGCACAATATTGGACCTTACGGATTGGTGATCGTGATAATTGCAGAGAGAAGGTGGAAAATTGATGGAGATAAAGTAGATAGAGAGCGGATGAAGGTTAAAGGTACTTCGCTTCTTTTCCTCTTCAAATTTCAGATTTTTGAATGGTATGTTTTTGTGGTGAAATAATGGTTTTGTTTTGGATTCAAATCTGTAATGATGCTGAAGGTTAAAGGGGGTGATTACAGAAGGAGATAATGATGGTGATTCGGCATAGATATGAGGGAGATAATGATGTTGGAATGGTTTATGTTTCTATGCGATTTGAATCCTCTATGCTTGTGTCTTTTGTTTTTTCCTCGTTATTAAACGTGAAAACTGAGTAGTTGTCGTTGATTATGTCAAAACAGGATTGAGAGCATTGAGATAGAAGAAATAAGAGATGATGGCATTGGTGAAGAAATTGAGAAGCTGCTAATGTTGGCGTTGCGGATTTGAGAGTGGCAGAAGAATTAAATGAAGATGATAGTGATGAATCGTAAAGTCGAATTGGTAATTAAAAAAAGGTTTGTGAATTTTTTATATTATCTCAAATTGGCTTTAAATTAACAGTGTTTATATGATTGTGTTGGTCTTGCAACATTTATTAAATTTGAAATTTATCGAACGAGTTATTGCCGGTGTTAAATAGGGATTGATGTGTTGCTGCGGGCTCATTGATGATTCACAATGATATTAAATGGCCATTTTACATGATTTCAAGAAATTAAGAGAGGATTATTATCCAGTGAGACAAAGGCAACACAACGGTATAAAGATTTATGCGAAAAACTGAAGAAACTCACATGGTCGGAGCTAGTCCGACGGTACAATTCCGGCGAAGTCAGGTAAGCTCCGAAGATTCCTCGCTCTTTGCTTTCTGCTACTAATTCTTCTCTTCTTCTTCGTCTAAAAACTGGTTGAAATATTGAATAATTGGTTTTTTGAATGGATTTGGATTATACTGTTTTATCTATGGTTTTGATACAGTATGCAGGTTATGAAGCAGGTTATGTGGTTTTGCCTTATGTTATGGTTTTGGAATAGTTTGAGGCAGTGATGTTTTTACTGGTTTTGATTGGACAGGGCCAAGGTTTTTTTGAGATGGTACCAGTTATGGTGTTTATATGGTTTATATATAGGTTTTACTGGTGTGTGGAAAATGGTTTGGTCAGATGCAGGTTTAATGGTTTTTATGCTATGCAAAATGATTTGGCAGTAGGTTATGTGATTTAACCATATGCTATGGGAATGGTTTGGACAGGGCCAAGGTTTTACTGATGTGAGGCCATTACAGGTTTTGTTTTTAGACCTTGAGCAAAAAATGGTTTTTTGCTTCCATCCTCTTGTCTAGAACCCTCTCTCCTGCAGGTTATCTCTTCCCCCTCTTGAAGGGGTTTTCTCTCATATAGCCGTTGCTTCCTTTGATGGCTCAGGTTTGAGTATATTTAAATATATTTTCCTAATGCTCTGCACATATGCTGCTACACATGGTTTTGACTTTATTCCTATTTCATGCTTAAACCAAAACTGCAAAACCAAGCTTCTCCCTCTCTCTCTCTTAAGTACATATTGATATATAAAAATGATATCTTGTACTGCTGTCTGAAAAAGCAATAGGCTGGAATATGATGAAAAATGGAAACATATATTGCTTGCATACATTGTTTAAAACTGCATATTACTCTGTCCACTGCATGTACAGTAGAGGAGCCTATGCCACTCTCCTATATGGCTGCAGGTTAACGTTGGCTTGTGTTATGTACCTTGCATATGTTGTTTGAAATTATGCATGGAAATTGTATGCTGTGTGTACTTTGGAATATGCATTGGGCTTTTTTTTGACAAAATGCAATTGATTTTGAAATGTGTTATTTGATAAGAAAATGATTTGTGCATTCATTTAAAAATTCCTCTCTTTTTTGTGAACCGGGAGAAATCCAGTGATTTGCAAAAAAGAGTAACTGATTCCGGCCATTGCTTTTAATGATGAACATTAAATTTATTTTCTGCATTTTAATTATTTATTCAATTCTGACTTTTCTTTTAATCGTTTTTTGCAGGTAAAATTTAAATGAGCAGACAAGAGCATTGGATAGAAGATTAGAATTAGAATTTAGAAAAATAGCTTTTTATTTTACTTTAAGCATTTGTGTAATTGCCTTTATAAATATTTTGTAATAACACAATATTTAAATGACAATTGTAATAAATAGAATAAAGTGAATAAAATTCTATTATTTCTCAATTAATTCTTTTTCTTTCCAATTATTTATTTATTGTTTATAATTCCTTAAATTATATAATGATTGAAAAATCAAATCCAATCATTTAAATTCAGAATGATAAACAAATAAATAAACATCATTGATCAATTAATAACTTCAATTATTTACTTTATTATTATTTTTAATTCTTCTAAATTATAATAACTTAAAAAATAGAATTTCAGCTATTTAAATTTAGAACAATAAATAATCAAATAAACATTGCTTGATCAATTGATAGACTCCTTTTCAAATGTTTATTTCATTATTCATAAACCTTTAAATTATATAATAACGGAAAACAGGTTCCCATTATTTAAATTTAGGATAATGAATAATTAATAAACATTATTTGATCAATTAATAAACCTCTTCTCAAATATTTATTTTATTATTTATAAATCTTTAAATTACATAATAATCGACAATAAATTCCAATTATTTGAATTTAAGATAATAAATAATTGTTTAAGTCTTGATCAGTTAATAAATTTAGTGTTCAACAAATAAACAGCTCCCGACTCGAAAAAAATTATGAATTTTTAAACTGCTTTGAAAATTTGATAAAAATAGGTCAAAACCCTTGCAATGCGAATGATGTAGATGGAAGACGGTATCTTAGGTCAAAATTTGGGGTACAACAGCTGCCCCTATTTAAGTTCCTTCTATCCGGAGATATGAAGATTAAAGTCTTCGTCTCGACGAGATTGAAGGTACTTAAATACATAATTACGCAAATTTTGTCCTAAGATGCCGTCATCATGCAGTGATATGAATGTAGTGCTTGAATTCACAGAGAAAGATATTGTATTAAACAAGACAAATGTTGGAGGAATCGAACACCAACAAAACACAGAGACATGAATTATACGCTACTGGGGAAAACGAGCTATCGACTTCAAACGACAGACTCCTGACAGCGAATAAAATCGAGGGAAAACAACCTCTAACCCTAACAAAGAGAGCATCTTGCATAGGCCATAACAGGTCATTGATCCAAAACAGTGAGTTCGCAACTCAAGGTCGATGGTAGACAGAGAGTATCAAATTGCTGATAACTGGTTACCGACTTCTGGAGGTACAGATTCGTAACAGACTTTTCTGCAAGATTTTCAGAGATATACATTAATGCTGAAATAACAAGATTGTAGATACACAAGCTGCTCAAATAAAGAAGCTGTCACTTGCTGTTGTCCAAAGAAAATACCAATAACATACAAGTTGCTCAAATAAAGAGGCTACCACTTGTTGTCGTCCAGAAAAGAAAATACCGATAACATACAAGCCGCTCAAATAAAGAAGCTGCCGCTTGTTGTTGTCCAAAGAAAATACCAATAACATACAAGCCGCTCAAATAAAGAAGCTGCCGCTTGTTGTTGTCCAAAGAAAATACCAATAACATACAAGTTGCTCAAATAAAGAAGCTGCCGCTTGCTGTCGTCCAGAAAAGTAAAAACGTACTGGTAACTCATGAAGAGTTTGCTGCTTGTCGCTTTCAGAAAAAGAAAATGACGCACTAGTAGCTCGTGAAGAACTGCTGCTCGGCGCTTTCAAAAAGAAGAAATGACGCACTAGTAGCTCATGAAGAACTGCTGCTCGGCGCTTTCAAAAGGAAGTAAATAACGCACTAGTAGCTCATGAAGAACTGCTGCTCGGCGCTTTCGAAAAGATAAAATGACGCACTAGTAGCTCATGAAGAACTGCTGCTCGGCGCTTTCAAAAAGAAGAAATGACGCACTAGTAGCTCATGAAGAACTGCTGCTCGGCGCTTTCAAAAAGAATAAATGACGCACAAGTAGCTCATGAAGAACTGCTGCTCGGCGCTTTCAAAAAGAATAAATGACGCACTAGTAGCTCATGAAGAACTGTTGCTCGGCGCTTTCAGAAAAGTAACGTACAAGTTGCTCGTGAAGAGCTGCCGCTTGTCGTTTTCCTACGGTGTCTATAACGTACAAGTTGCTCATGAAGAGCTAACACTTGTCGTTTTCCAAAATAATTCAGAAGGAAACTGCGATGATATTGGCAGAGAATAAAATCTTCATCAAAGAGAACCCTGAATCAATCCTTCCCGAGGAGATCATATATTTTAACATGCAAAATAAATGCACCAACCGTCTAGGTCGCAATTTCACTGGGGAAAATCAATGAGATAGCCTATGCAAGAGGCAACAACTTCATCCAGGAATAACCAGAGAGAAAACAGTCAAACAAGACTCCTCCCAATGAGAAAGTAACTCGATTGGGGAAATTATCCTATCCAGAAATGGACAAGGCAAGCTAAATCAAAAATCATCCACGAGGATTAGCTCAGTTGGGGAATTAGAAAGGAGGCACATTTTATGCTTAAGTTGGCACTCTATTTGGAAAGATCAAATGTGCTATTTGAAAAGACACAACCAAGGTGTACGAACTCAATGACATCAACAAATACAATTGTGCATGCATGATGCAAGTGTGAATGAATAAATGAATGCCATGTATATGCTGACAAAAACCGACGGGGGAGATGGACAGAAAATGATAAGACATCATAGTACAACCCGACACTCGGCTAACCTCAAAAGGAGGGGATCGTCACTGGGGATAGAAGACAAAAACCCGCTGGAGCAAAGTCCTTTTACAAGGCTTAAATCTCTTTGGAGAGGAAGATATTTCGAGTAGAAAACCCAAAGTCCAGTCCTCTATCGTCGACAACCCAATGAAAGGATAACAACACAAACCAAAGCCTCAGCTGGAAGGAGTCAATGCCTAGCTGGAGATACCGGGAATACCACCCTCTGATAAAGTGTGCGATACATAACACACATTCTAACAAGTCTAGATTGCCCCTGGGACCAAATTGGATGCCCCAAACTCACTGCTGATGAGCTGCATGTTGCACGGCAATTCTTACAAGTAGCTTCACTTCTCAAATGCCCCAAGCAAAATGGTTGATGAGGAGAAATCGTCTAACGAGGGTTTTACAAAAGACCTGGAATTCACCATGCTCTGGTGTCTTCAAACTCTTAGAGGAATTTATCAAATCTCGACGTGATTGCCCCGGATTGACTGTAGTCGGCACAACAAAGTCTTCAAATTTTTGCCCCAAACGAGCAAACCAATTGGGAAAAGCAACAACTAGGAGAAGCAACCTGTCCATGCTTAAGGTCTTCAACTGACATGCCCCTGGATATGATTTTCTTGAATTGATTCTCCAAATACTCAACATAGTTTCAAGCCTTAAAAGGGTAAACTCATCACTGGTGTTTATGTGAGCTTCCTTGATATCAAACAAATGTTTTGCAGTTAGAAAAACGTTTACAATGAGAATGAGAATTCTAATGCAATAGTTATATAAGTCTTGAAGATTTTTGAAAGATATCGCACAAATTTTGCGAGTTAAAGCGCCATGTATTTTTGTATAGGAAAAACATATGATACCAACATAACTATTTAGAACATTCATGGGAGTCGGGAACACTATCTCATTGAAGTATGCTTTCAGAATGACCTTGCTTCAATTAGGACTTTTGAAGGTTGTAATGTGGTCCGGTTCGTGGGTTTTTTTAGAAAAAGATTTTAAGGCTCAAAATATTTGGTGCCCACCCATTCTTTATGATGTTCTCCAACCTTATGCTCGGTTAACTCAACATATTTTGTGACGGTAACATCTTTCTTACGAAATTTGAACACTCAATCAGATTAACTGAAAACTACCCTGCCCCAGGTTAAAATTCAAGGTTTTTCGTATAGAAAAGAAACTTCTGCTTCAAAGGCTCAAAAAGGGGTTAGCAAGGGATTATCCTCCTTATATCTCCAGTGTGTAGGGATTTGAATCAATGCCTGTACACCATCAATAAGATCTTATTCAAAAGCATGCAACCAAAGATTTTGTGTTCTTTAGATCATCATCCCCCCTTCAATCTCTGCCTAGGCAAGAGAATGGGCAACAAGTCGGTATCATAATGCAAAAAGAAATTTAAAACTTGAAAACAAATATGAGTGAAACGAATGAATTTCTTCAAGACAAACATACTCATTGTATTAAAATAATCATTCAGACGCAAACAAGTTCTTACATGCAAACAATGTTTCGATAAATAAGAAAAGCTACAAAAGTAGAAACAAGTTAATAATCTGGGAAGGCTTTCCACTTGAACTACCGAAAATATCTTCAAAACTCAAAATCACCCTCAATCGTGTTTACTCTTCGGCGCCCGTTTGATTTGAACTTCAAAACCAACGTCCTTGAATGACAAGATACCACTTCGGACCAACTTCTGAACCTCAATCTTCAAAGCAAAGCAACCCTCCAAGTCATGCCCAGGAGCACCTTGATGAAAAGTACAAGCCAAATCAGCTTTGTAGTTCCAATGTATCTTCTTAGGGACCTTCGGTGGAGGTCGGGTCTGAACCAAATTCCTCTGCATCAGGATAGGGAACAACTCTGTAGAGGTGATTGGAATTGAATCAAACTGGGTTTTCCTCTGATTAGGAACTTGCTGATTCTGTTGATGAACGTGAGGATTCTGATGATGATTATTCCTTCCCTTGGTTCTCTTCTTGGAAAAGTCATTATCAAACTTCTTCACACCATTAGCTGAGCTACCCACTTCAAATAAACATCCCTTTCCGACATCTTCTTCTAGACGCACTCCCACATTCACCTTGTCAGGAAAGTCGTCAGGTGCATTAACCGTCACCTTTTCAAAAGATTTTAGAGTCTCCGTGAAGACTTTTATCCTTGCTTCCTCCCTCCTAGAAGGATTGACTTGGGCGGAGATCAGAATTTCAACCAAACCAGTTAAGTGATCCAAACCAGCTTTCAAAATAGTCACCTCTCTGCGGAGTTCAGAAACCTCTTGCTTGATATTCTCCATTATTCTCTTAGCGCGAGTGTTGTACTAGTGAGACCAAGGGGGAAAAATAAGACTCGGAAAAAGACCTTTGAAAGTGAGACAAAGAAAATGTAGAATGATGTATGATATGCAAAAGAGAATTTTATTTGACTTTCAAAGAACTCAAGATGTTAAGTTGTAAATATCCAAATATGAGGATAGAAGATGAATTTTAAATTGGCTCCAAACGTTGATCAAGTTATCATCAAGATCAATCATCCATTTTGGTGGATTAGGGTTTTCGCCCTATCAACACCCAAGATCCATTGAGTTTGACGAAACTTGTGATGTTTACAAAGAAAGACCTCCAAATTCCTTCGAAGTCAAGTGAAAAGGGTTTTGTGGATGCATGAATGCATGGCTATGCAACAACCACAAGCAAGGTCACAAATAAAGTCGAAAGGTTCCACGTCACGAGCATGGAGTCAAGGGTAAAAACATCCCCAAGGTATGTACTAAGGGTTTAATCACACCTGTAGAACAAGGTTCTAAGAGTTCCCGGAGTCTACATTCCTCCTTCGGATATTGCCAACGTCTTGATTACTCGATAATTAGCAATATTCTCAAGAGAAACTCGTCCGAGCATAGCATCGCGTAACAACTACTTCCGAATTACTCCGTTATAGTCTCCACGCTACACCTAAAAAGGCCAAGATGGGTTAGGATTCTACGGTCCTCAACTTCTCGGGCTCCTAGGTCGAAAATAATAATGTCTTCCCGATTACTCGGTAAACAAATATTAAGTTCAAGAGGGCCTTCCATTGAGTGGGGCATCTCATGCCTCCTTCTTCGGGATTACTCCCTCAAAGTTAACATGACTATACCGCCCGTCCTATTCCTTAAGCGTTACTTAATCCGGGTATAGGATTCGTCCTTTGCAAAAAAACCCAAACACCCCAATTTAAACACATAATCAAACAAATCGAATAATAGTAAAACAGATAAGTCAAATTAGGCTTAACCCACTTAGGGATGGACCAGCAAGAGGTCAATCTATCCCCAGCAGAGTCACCAATTCTGTAGCGATAAAAAATGTAGCGGGGTAAATCGGAGATCGAATTATTGATTAATTCGTCTCACAGAAGCAAGAGTCGCCACCGCGCTTTATTGTTTCCAAAGGAAAAGGGAAAAGAGCGAAATAAAACCCTAAATATGCAATGTAAATAATACTTTTAAAAGTAATAAGAATACAAGGCGTTTTTGAAAAGAGATCTATGGTTCGGGGGTTGGTTATACAATGGGAAGGTATTAGCACCCAATGTATCTATAGTACTCTATAGGAACCTTTTGAAATATCTGTTTATTAAAATGTTCGTTTGATTAAAAAATGCATTGTTTTGACCGAAAAGGGGTACAGACGGGTTTTTGAAGATACGACGACCTAATGTCGAAGTTTTTGCTTAAAAGGTATAAGTCTCGAAAAGGTTGAATATTTGAAGGAAAATTAACCTAAGTTTTTAATGAATGAGAGTATTCGCTCGATCGTTTTTTGAGGACATGAAGTCAACAAAAATTAGACAATTCCCTTTGGATTGGCGCAAACAGAATAATCAAGTAAATGCGAGATATTTAAACAGAAGATTATGAGATAAATGATATACAACAAATTAAATAAGAGACTGAGTGTGAACATGCATTTTTGATTTTTGTTTAATATATGAAGAGAAAAATGTTTTAATTGGTTACGCATTTTAACATAGATAAAAAGTAACGAGAATTAATAGAAATGTTTTTTAGGTTTTATATGTTTCTATTTTTTATGTCTTTTTTGTATTAGTATTTAACCAAAATGAGGGGAGTAAATTAAAGAAAAATAGCATGTTTTTTAGTTTTCTCATTTTTACTTTCATATGTTTTTAGAGATATTAAATATTTCCAAACTAAATAAAACTTACAAGTTATGAATTTAAATCTAATTAGAAATAAGGAAGACTAAAATTATTAAATAAACCTAAATTTAAACTAAATGAGATTTGGGTAAAATATTAAAAATTGTCTAATTGAAACTATATGTTTATTCCTAAGAAACTAATTAATCTAAATTAAATAAGTTAAGAAAATGAAATAAATAGAATTGAACTAAAGGGCCTATAAGAAAAAAATGGGGTGGGAGTAGCAATTAGAATGGGCTTAAGTTAAAAAAGAAATTGAGCTGGGTTGAGGGGAAATGGAGCGGGTCATTGGAGGACCCAGACCCAAGAAAAGAAACACAATGGTTGTAACAAAAAAACCTAGGAAAGTTGTAAGTTTGGCCGCCGCTGGTGGCTGTCTTGGAGGTCGGTAGATGTCGGCTTGCTGTCAGTTCCTTACGCAACAGCAGTGATTCTACAGTCACTAAAGAAATGCAGTACATCCAAGGTTGGTTGAAATGAGATGGCGTTTCGTTCCTTTGTTACCGTGGCGATGGGTTCGGAGTTAGGATGGCGAAGATTGATGATTGGGTGTTAGAAATTGAGTGATGGAGATGAAGAGCGGAATGATGAGGAGACTCGGGACGGTGATGATAGTGGTTAAGGGTGTGCGAAGATGGAATTGAATGTAAGGGTATGCGATTGGTGCAGAGGCGAGTTCGAGGAAACCCAAGGGTGGGGAGGGAATTTGAAGATCAAGAATGGTTAGCATTTTTGAGAGGTGAGTTCTTGTGACCTTTTATGAGTTTTTTTTATGAGTTTTCTGTGTATTGTGATGATTTTTAAGATTTGAAACATTGTTGTGACTGTTGAAACAGGTTGATGAAGATGGTGATTAAGCGAGGGATGTACGGAGCAGGGTGACCAGAAAAGGCGATGCGCTCACAATGGCCGCGAGAGGTAAGATGCTCTATTCTCCATCTCTTCTCTTTGTCTGAATCTGTGAGCCGTTGCTCCTTAACTGCATGTTGTGCAGTTGAAGTTCTGTTTCTGAGTGTGAATCGCGAGAGTGTATTGAAATCACAGTCGTTGATGAATGAAGGTTATGAGGGGTGTTTGAAAGTGTCTCCGTTGAAATTTGTAATACAGAGAGAGCATTCGCGAGGTAATTTGTGATTTTGTAAGTTTACAATGGAAGGTTGAGGAAGTTTCAGAGGTTTGAGAGGTTTTAATGGTGTGAGCAGGGAGTTGGAGTTGAGGTTACGATGATTGCGATAAAACTTTCGATTCCGATTTCCTCCTTCTACATTCTTCGCGTGTCTGCTTATGCGTTTCCGTAGTTGTTCTTGTGTGTTAACTTGGTACTGTATTCTATTGCATGAAGCAATGAAGATCTTTGAGGAAAACTGTGCGATTTCATCAAGGTGTTTGTTCCGGCTGCACAATATTGGACCTTACGGATTGGTGATCGTGATAATTGCAGAGAGAAGGTGGAACATTGATGGAGATAAAGTAGATAGAGAGCGGATGAAGGTTAAAGGTACTTCGCTTCTTTTCCTCTTCAAATTTCAGATTTTTGAATGGTATGTTTTTGTGGTGAAATAATGGTTTTGTTTTGGATTCAAATCTGTAATGATGCTGAAGGTTAAAGGGGGTGATTACAGAAGGAGATAATGATGGTGATTCGGCATAGATATGAGGGAGATAATGATGTTGGAATGGTTTATGTTTCTATGCGATTTGAATCCTCTATGCTTGTGTCTTTTGTTTTTTCCTCGTTATTAAACGTGAAAACTGAGTAGTTGTCGTTGATTATGTCAAAACAGGATTGAGAGCATTGAGATAGAAGAAATAAGAGATGATGGCGTTGGTGAAGAAATTGAGAAGCTGCTAATGTTGGCGTTGCGGATTTGAGAGTGGCAGAAGAATTAAATGAAGATGATAGTGATGAATCGTAAAGTCGAATTGGTAATTAAAAAAAGGTTTGTGAATTTTTTATATTATCTCAAATTGGCTTTAAATTAACAGTGTTTATATGATTGTGTTGGTCTTGCAACATTTATTAAATTTGAAATTTATCGAACGAGTTATTGCCGGTGTTAAATAGGGATTGATGTGTTGCTGCGGGCTCATTGATGATTCACAATGATATTAAATGGCCATTTTACATGATTTCAAGAAATTAAGAGAGGATTATTATCCAGTGAGACAAAGGCAACACAACGGTATAAAGATTTATGCGAAAAACTGAAGAAACTCACATGGTCGGAGCTAGTCCGACGGTACAATTCCGGCGAAGTCAGGTAAGCTCCGAAGATTCCTCGCTCTTTGCTTTCTGCTACTAATTCTTCTCTTCTTCTTCATCTAAAAACTGGTTGAAATATTGAATAATTGGTTTTTTGAATGGATTTGGATTATACTGTTTTATCTATGGTTTTGATACAGTATGCAGGTTATGAAGAAGGTTATGTGGTTTTGCCTTATGTTATGGTTTTGGAATAGTTTGAGGCAGTGATGTTTTTACTGGTTTTGATTGGACAGGGCCAAGGTTTTTTTGAGATGGTACCAGTTATGGTGTTTATATGGTTTATATATAGGTTTTACTGGTGTGTGGAATATGGTTTGGTCAGATGCAGGTTTAATGGTTTTTATGCTATGCAAAATGATTTGGCAGTAGGTTATGTGATTTAACCATATGCTATGGGAATGGTTTGGACAGGGCCAAGGTTTTACTGATGTGAGGCCATTACAGGTTTTGTTTTTAGACCTTGAGCAAAAAATGGTTTTTTGCTTCCATCCTCTTGTCTAGAACCCTCTCTCCTGCAGGTTATCTCTTCCCCCTCTTGAAGGGGTTTTCTCTCATATAGTCGTTGCTTCCTTTGATGGCTCAGGTTTGAGTATATTTAAATATATTTTCCTGATGCTCTGCACATATGCTGCTACACATGGTTTTGACTTTATTCCTATTTCATGCTTAAACCAAAACTGCAAAACCAAGCTTCTCCCTCTCTCTCTCTCTTAAGTACATATTGATATATAAAAATGATATCTTGTACTGCTGTCTGAAAAAGCAATAGGCTGGAATATGATGAAAAATGGAAACATATATTGCTTGCATACATTGTTTAAAACTGCATATTACTCTGTCCACTGCATGTACAGTAGAGGAGCCTATGCCACTCTCCTATATGGCTGCAGGTTAACGTTGGCTTGTGTTATGTACCTTGCATATGTTGTTTGAAATTATGCATGGAAATTGTATGCTGTGTGTACTTTGGAATATGCATTGGGCTTTTTTTTGACAAAATGCAATTGATTTTGAAATGTGCTATTTGATAAGAAAATGATTTGTGCATTCATTTAAAAATTCCTCTCTTTTTTGTGAACCGGGAGAAATCCAGTGATTTGCAAAAAAGAGTAACTGATTCCGGCCATTGCTTTTAATGATGAACATTAAATTTATTTTCTGCATTTTAATTATTTATTCAATTCTGACTTTTCTTTTAATCGTTTTTTGCAGGTAAAATTTAAATGAGCAGACAAGAGCATTGGATAGAAGATTAGAATTAGAATTTAGAAAAATAGCTTTTTATTTTACTTTAAGCATTTGTGTAATTGCCTTTATAAATATTTTGTAATAACACAATATTTAAATGACAATTGTAATAAATAGAATAAAGTGAATAAAATTCTATTATTTCTCAATTAATTCTTTTTCTTTCCAATTATTTATTTATTGTTTATAATTCCTTAAATTATATAATGATTGAAAAATCAAATCCAATCATTTAAATTCAGAATGATAAACAAATAAATAAACATCATTGATCAATTAATAACTTCAATTATTTACTTTATTATTATTTTTAATTCTTCTAAATTATAATAACTTAAAAAATAGAATTTCAGCTATTTAAATTTAGAACAATAAATAATCAAATAAACATTGCTTGATCAATTGATAGACTCCTTTTCAAATGTTTATTTCATTATTCATAAACCTTTAAATTATATAATAACGGAAAACAGGTTCCCATTATTTAAATTTAGGATAATGAATAATTAATAAACATTATTTGATCAATTAATAAACCTCTTCTCAAATATTTATTTTATTATTTATAAATCTTTAAATTACATAATAATCGACAATAAATTCCAATTATTTGAATTTAAGATAATAAATAATTGTTTAAGTCTTGATCAGTTAATAAATTTAGCGTTCAACAAATAAACAGCTCCCGACTCGAAAAAAATTATGAATTTTTAAACTGCTTTGAAAATTTGATAAAAATAGGTCAAAACCCTTGCAATGCGAATGATGCAGATGGAAGACGGTATCTTAGGTCAAAATTTGGGGTACAACACAAAGGATAAAGGCTCAAATTTTATTTGTACCCAACCCGCTCTTCATGATATTCTTCAGTCCTATGCTCAGTTAATTGTGCATTTCGAATCCCAATTGAGTTCTAGAATGTTGGCCCCGATATTCCGGTGATGGTTCAGAAATTGAACGTTTGTTTGAGAAGGAAGTCATTTTTGTGACCTTTTCTTTTTGTTGAGGATTTGTAGGACTTCCTCTTTTTTTATTTTTCTATCCCTGTCTTTTTCATGAACTTTTTCTTTTGTGATTACAGCCAGCGGGATGCCCCAGTTTTTTTCTTAAGTCTCCTTCATAGGTTTTGACTTAATGGGCTTTTATTTTGAGAGATAATTACTGCATGTTCTTAATGATTATGTGGAACCATCACCATCTTTTGGAGAGCATCTTCTACACTATTTATCGCGTATGAAGGGAAAGCTTGCGACTGAATTAACTGAGAAAACTACCCTGCCTCAGGTTATAATTAAGGGTTTTAATTTGTGTGAAAAGAAAACTCCTACTTCTTAGGCTCAAAGGGGTTGACTAGGGATTATCCTCCTTATAACTCCATTATTTAGGATTTGAAACAACGCCTGTACATTGTCAGCGAGGTCTGTTTAAAAGCATACTGTAGAGATTGTGGTATCGTTCTTGTCATCCTCCCTCTAAAGGCTTAGAGCTTTTAATAAAGAGTTGAATATCACAAAAGGGAAGTAAGAAAGCAGTTTAAGCATAATGAAAACAAATTAATTCAAAACAAACATGTGCAATGCATTAATGAAATAACAAAGTTTAACATGACAATAATTGTTTGAACAAACAAAGAAAATACAACTTGAGAATTCAAGTGAACAAAAATGCTCTCAATCCTGGCCATGATTTGGCATGGGAGCAGTGATCACGTTGGGAGTCTCATGAGGGTCGAACTCAATCTCCTTGGCTTCAATCATATTTTAAATCTTGTATTTCAGTGCCCAACAATCGTTAGTATCGTGCCCAGGACTGCCAGAATGATATGCACACCTTGCATCAGGATTGTAGTTAGGAGAAGAAGTCTTAGGGTTTGGATGAGTTCCTATCAACGTAATCAAATTCATCCTTAACATATGTTGTAATGCTTGAGACAGTGACATGTTGATCTTGGTAAACTGTCTCTTAGGCTCGTCTTGCCTTCGTTGATTACCCTGTTGTTGTGGTCGTTGCATACGTGCCGAATTAGAGACTAGCACTGCCCCTATAGATTGGTGGTAGTCTGCTTTATTACGACCCTTCTGGCCATACACAGCATTGGCTTCCCTCTTACCAGCAAATGGCTTCTTCTCAGCATTAGAAGAAGCAGCCATCAGGATCTTCCCACTCTTGATACCACTTTCAATCTTTTCTCCAGTCATAACCATCTCTGTGAACCCGGATGAGGAACTCCCAATCAATAGATTAAAGAACAGGCCTGTCAGAGTGCCTATGAACATGTCTACCATTTCCCGATCATTAAGAGGAGGTTGTACCCTGTTAGCTAGATCCCTCCATTTCTGGGCATATTGCTTGAAGCCTTCGCTAGAACCCATAGACATGCTTTGAAGTTGTGTACGAGTTAGAGCAAGGTCAACATTGTCTTGGTACTGCTTGTAGAAAGCAACTGCCAAGTCTTCCCAAGTATGAATGTCTGTTCTTTCTAGCTGATAGAACCACTCCAGTTGTGTTCCAGCTAAACTTTCTTGGAAGAAATGGACCCATAACTTCTGGTCAACAGTGTGAGGCTGGATCTTCCTGACATAGGACCTTAAGTGCAACTTAGGGAAGGAGACACCGTCATACTTAGCAAATGTGGGAACCTTGAACTTTGGTGGGATGACCACTCCAGGAACTAGCCCTAACTCTTCAAATTCTAAGCCAGGTACCTGTTGAATCTCCATAGCATTGAGACGATCCTCCAGCTATTTGTATTTATCGTCAGCAGGAGGATATTATTCCTCAGAGTAATCAGCTTCTTCTTCATCAGCCTCATGGTTGTTGACTTCTTCATGATTATCCCCTTCGTTTGATGGATTTGTGAGATCTAGAGCTCGTTTAACCGGTCCTCTGAGTCTTCTTCCCATATTCAAGATGCCAGCCGGTTTCTTTGCCTTCTTCTTCTTCTCTTTGATGACGAGAGCTTTCAGTTCTTCCTGCCCCTGGGCCAAAGCCATGAACATTTGTTGGAACTGAGCGTTTTGAGATTGAAGGTCTTTTACTGTTTGTTCAAGGGCCATTTCTTTTGCTGAAATAAACAGCGAAAAGATGAGAAACCTATACTAGAAGACCTGTTATAAAATGGCATGCATGCAACGTTTTCAAGGATCTTGCGGGGTAAACAAGAAAATGTCAGAAGTTGAAATTTGTAGCTTTGATTGAAGAACTTCGTATCGTTGAGTGTACTTCTACGAGAGTCAAGCTCACCATATCAAGTGGTTCATAGCCCCTGACTCAAGTTGTCATGTTTTGGTCTTTTGACGGAATTCGCTAAAGGAAAATAAATCCCCTTTCCCCTTGCTAGACGTATGATTTATCATAACCTGCATCACAAACCCTTGAGATCCTTGAAATGGTTAAGGAAATGTTGTGGCATGATGTTATGATGTGTATGCTATGCGTTAGCAAAAGTGTAAGGTGATGAAGACAAGTGAGTCTAAGAAGTCCAAGTTACGGGATAATGACTGTAAACAAATCCTACAAAGAGATCATGTTGTTAGATAAAATCCTGCAAGTAGCTCAAGCTGAAAGCAAACAAATCACACAAGCAGCCTTAGGTTTAGCCTTGCCCCGAGTCTGTAGGTAAGTACCCTCTTGAAATTTAGTTGGCTCAACTTGTCCTAGTAATAGTAACCAGGTTCTAAGGGATCTCAATATCATTGATCTTTCCCACAAGTTTCGTTCCGATCGACAACTGACTTGCCACCAAACAAAACTCGGGAGTCAAATCTCAATGAGTGTAGTATCGAGTATCAACCGACTTAGGACTACACCAAAGACGGCTATCTCACTACTTCCTAATGTCCAAGTTGGTCAATTAAAGGTTCTAAGATCAGTTGATGCTTTATGACACCATGCAGCGGCCCCGTATTCCCCTTGATTACTCAAGGGCTATCAGTACCAACCAAAGTGTCACATCAACGTAGTTATCGCTTCAACTGTGTCGGTATACCCTGCACAGTTTCCATGATCTATTGCTACTTACCTAAAAGGTGCCCTAGATCCGGGTGTAGGATCTATAGTAACCCAAACAAAGACTTCAAAAGTAAAGCAATCAAAGCATACAATGCAGTTAAATAATGAACTAACTCTAAGGTAACCCCACTTTTTGTAATCCCCAGCAGAGTCGCCAGTTTTGTGATACGGTGGCAGAACTGACTGTTATACTGGTTTTGCATTTTGTATTTGCAAATGTTGCGGTAAACAAGAGTCACCATCGACTTTTCTTTTATCCAACAAAGGAAAGGGTGAAAAGAATAGAAAAATACCTTTCAAGAGTTTTCTGAGTAAGGGGTGCCGATTGTGGAAAGGGAAGGTGTTAGAACCCTTTCCATTCATAGTTTTCTACGGGCTCTTAGATGCCTAGCTCATTTTTCAAAATACCTTGTGCTTTAGTGTATTTTTGAACAGTATTTGAAAATTACTTAGTGCGGCGATTCGCTTTATGATAACTCTTGTATCAGTCCTCAAGAGTGTTGATAAAGCGGATGTTTTTTGAAAGTTGTTTTTGAAGTGTGTAAGTGTAAAAAAGTTTGTTTTATTTGAGCAAGCATCTAAGAACTATCTACTTTACTCGAAAAGGTCTTTCTTTTCCCCCTTATCCTTTAGACAGTGCTATCCTCCTATTAGTGAGTAAGTAGCCCTATCGTTGGATGTATGAGGGACATCCAAAGGGACGTAGAGCCATAAAGGTAACATGCGGAGACGCTTTAACAATTTTGTTTAGGGACTAGATCACTTACCAAGAAGCAACCGTAGGATCATCGAGGGACTGTGATCTTTTATTTTGCGGGTCTTTGCTAAAGCGTCCCCGTTTCGAGGGACATGACTGTTTTTTTTTCTTCCGAAAGGCACCCAAAGTGGGCGTACCCTAGAGGTGTATGTGTGCAATGTGTGCTTGTTTCAGTTATTTTTCTTTGAATTTAAGTTTGCTAGCGCTTTGTTTTCAGTCTTTCCATACAATCCTATTTACTAACAGTAATATTGTACAGAAAATATAAAGTGCGAGAATTTAGATCCTACGCTATTACAATGCTTCGGGACAGTTACATAAAAAGGTGCAAGAAAATAAAATGCGGAATTTTAAACCTAGACTATTATATCCCGTAATCAGTTACATTAGTATATAAAATGCGAGAATATAAATAATGTGCGCGGAATGAAATATTACGTCTAAAAATTCCCAAGAATGAAAGTCTTTTTTGGTTTTATTTTTATTTGTTTGAAAAAAAATAATTAAACTAAATCTAAATTTAACTTAAGAAAATAAATATTGAAATTAACCTAATTCTAATAGTTTTTTGTTTTTTATTTAGAAAACATTTGAATTAAAATGAACCCAAGTCTAATTGATTTAAGTTGATAAAATAAAATTAAAATAACTAATTAATTAATTAAAATAATTTTATAAAAAAAACCTAAATCTATTTATTTATTTTTTTGATTTTTTATGATTAAATAAAAATGATTTTGAAAAAGTAAATATAAAAATAAGTAAATAAAGAAACCTGGCGTTAGTTTTGACTAAAGGTCTCTGAATTTTGCGTTTCAAAATCAAGCTTCCGATCGGTGTTGAGAATGGAATCTCATGAACCAGACCTCAAAACTTACACGCTTCACGTCTAACTTGCTCTATATATGACTACACACATGTATGCAAACGTCAAATAGATTAATAAATGCAGATTAACAAGATTAGAGTTAAATAAACTATATTGAACGATGCAACTTGTATGGACGACTCGGGCGCCCTCCAGGCCAAGGTGAGGAATCGAAATTACTCCTAGGGACCTCGGGAGTGCAAAGATGGCACGAGATTGGATGGAGGAAAGATGAAGATCAGGTTTTGAATTTTCACAACTTTTGAACGATTTTGAGAATTTTGAGAGAGCTTTGTGAAGAGCTTTTGAAGAGATTTTTGAAGAGTAATTTCACGCCCCTTTGCATATGGTTTGCTTATGCTTATATAGAGATATGAATTAGGCAACATACATGGCAAGGAATCAATTAATCAAACCATGATAAAACAAAAATCAAACATATTGAAAACTTTCCATTTTTTGAGTTTGTTCTTGCCATTTTTGAAGATCCTTGTCTCTTTTTGAATGTTCAATGAACCTGACCATTTGTATTTATCTTGCACAAAAATATGGGCCTTCTAATAGATCAAATCAAACCCAAATTTCATGGCCCATTATTCTTTGTATTTTTATTTAATTTATTTTATTTAATTCATATTTAAATGAATAAAAATTCAAATAAATAGAAATAAAAATCAAAAAAGTTCATGGTTAGGTTTAGAGGTCCATGGGTATGTCATAAACATGTTTGAACCCTAAAAGTTAGGTCCATTAATCTAAAAATACAACTTTTCTCAAAGTTGACATCATGCATTTTTCACAAATTTGCCCAACTTGTGCAAACCATAACTTTCTTAATTTTCATCTTTTGAAGATGATCTTTGACTTTTTGTAAGTCCCAAGATTTCCTCTAAAATCTCTATGTTCATAACTGTTTCTTTTGAAAACATTATCTTGATGGAAGTTGTCTTGACAAAAAGTGTCTTTTGTTGACTTTTTGAAAATGACCTGCAATTTATGAAATTGTATCTTTCAAATGATGCATTTCTTGAACTTGAGGATAAAAGATAAGTTGTAGGGAATTGGATTCTCTTCAAAATGAGATTTGGTTGGGTAAAAATGGATGAAGTATGTGAAAGTTATGCCTGGTCAAAGTTCAATTGACTTTTCCTAGGAAACCCTAATTTAGCAAATCTTGACTTTTGATGATCTGAGGACTTTCCTTGAGGAATCATGATCAAAACTTTATTAAATTATGAATATCACTAAAAAATGTTTATGTTGACCAAAAATATTGAAGTTTGACTTTATATAGGCCACAATTGACTTTTGACCTAGTACAATTGATTTTCAGGCATTTGAGCAATTGACTGAGCAAACTTGTAGTGGAATGCATGAAATTTGTCATGGACAATATTTAAGGCATATTAGGACCATGGAAAACATTTGTGACCTTTGGAGCTTACACATCTTGAAGAAAATTGAAACCCTAATTAGAGGTTCATTGCTTAGGAGGAAAGTTTGTTTGATCAATTCTTGGTCAACATTGAGCAATTGAGGACCTCTAGAAGCATGCATTGAGTGAAAATGGGAGGGAAAATTTTGGGGTACAACACCATGGTTCACACATATTTGACTATCAAGAATGAATTCATTACATGGTTCACACATAGTTGAACCGTTAACCTTTACTCTAATCCATATTTCACACATAGTTGGCCATCATCTGTGACTGTATGCCATGGTTCACACATAGTTGAACAATCCGCATTTACTTTATTCCATCATATACACATAGGTTACCATCACCAGTGAATGTAATCCATGGTTCACATATAGTTGAACCATCAACCTTTACTCTATCCATGGTTCACACAGAGTTGACCATAATTTGTAACTACATGACATGGTTCACACATAGATGAACCATCATCATTTACTTTATTCCATGGTTCACACATAGTTTACCATCATAAGTGATTGTATTCCATGGTTCACACATATTTAAGCCATCAACTTTCACTCTATTCCATGGTTTACACGTAATTCATCATGACCAGTGACTATATGCCATGGTTCACACATAGCTAAACCATCAACTTTTACTTTATTCCATGGCTCACACATGGTTGAATCATTAACTATTATTCTATTCCATTGATCCCACATAGTTCACCATCAACAATGATTTTATGCAATGGTTCACACATATTTGAACCATCAACCATTACTTTATTCCATAGTTCACACATAGTTGACCTTCATTAGTAACTGTATGCCATGATTCACACATAGTTGAACCATAAACCATTACTCTACTCAATTGTTCACACACAGTTAGCCATCATCAAAGACTGTATTCCATGGTTCATAGATAGTTTAACCATCACCCTTTACTTTATTCCATGGTTCTTACATAGTTGACCATAAAAAATGAATATATGCCATGGCTCAAAAATAGTGGAACCATCAATCTATACTCTAATTCATGGTTCACACACATTTTGACCATCACCAGTGACTTTATTCCATGGATCACACATAGTTGACCCGCCAACCTATACTCTGTAACATGGTTCACACATAGTTAACCACCATTAGTGATTGTGTGTCATGGTTCACATATAGTTGAATCATCAACCTTTACTCTATTCCATGGTTCTCACATAGTTGACCATCAACCTTCACTCTATTCCATGGTTCACACATAGTTGATCATCATCAATGATTGTATGCCATGGTTCACACATGGTTGAACAATCAACCATTACTGTATTCCATTTTCCCACATAGTTGACCATCACCAAAGACATCATTCCATGGTTCACACATAGTTGAACATTCAACCTTTACTCTATTTTGTGGTTCACACATAAATGACCATCGTAATTTAATGTATTACATGGTTCACACAAACTTGAACCATCAACATTTACTTTATTCCATCGTGTACACATAGGTTACCATCACTAGTGAATGTAATCCATGGTTCACACATAGTTGTACCATAACCCTTTACTCTATTCCATGGTTCAAACAGAGTTGACCATAATCTGTAATTATATAACATGGTTGACACATAGATGAACCATCATCATTTACTTTATTCCATGGTTCACACATAGTTGACCATCATCAGTGATTGTATTCCATGGTTCACACATAGTTGAGCCATCAACTTTCACTCTATTCCAAGGTTTAGACGTAGTTCATCATGACCAATAACTGTATGCAATGGTTCACATATAGCTAAACCATCAACCTTTACTCTATTCCATGGCTCACACATGGTTGAATCATTAACTATTATTCTATTCCATTGTTCCCACATAGTTCACCATCAACAATGATTGTGTGCAATGGTTCACACATATTTGAACCATCAACCATTACTTTATTCCATAATTCACACATAGTTGACCTTCATTAGTAATTGTATGCCATGATTCACACATAGTTAAACCATAAACCATTACTCTATTCAATTGTTCACACACAGTTAGCCATCATCAAAGACTGTATTTCATGGTTCATAGATAGTTTAACCATCACCCTTTACTCTATTCCATGGTTCTTACATAGTTGACCACCAATAATGAATATATGCCATGGCTCAAAAACAGTTGAACCATAAATCTATACTCTAATCCATGGTTCACACACATTTGACCATAACCAGTGACTTTATTCCATGGATCACACATATTTGACCCGTCAACCTATACTCTATAACATGGTTCACGCATAGTTGACTATCATTGGTGATTGTGTGCCATGGTTAATATATAGTTGAATCATAAACCTTTACTCTATTCCATGGTTCACACATAGTTGACCATCAACCTTCACTCTATTCCATGGTTCACACATAGTTGATCATCATCAATGATTGTATGCCATGGTTCACACATGGTTGAACAATCAACCATTACTGTATTCCATTTTTCACACATAGTTGACCATCACCAAAGACAGTATTCCATGGTTCACACATATTTGAGCATTCAACCTTTATTCTATTTTGTGGTTCACACATAGATGACCATCGTAATTGAATGTATTACAAGGTTCACACATAGTTGAACCATCAACATTTACTCTATTCCATGGTTCACACATAGTTGACAATCATAAATTACTGTATTCTATAGATCACACATAGTTGAACCAAACCGTTACTCTATTCCATAGTTCACACATAGTTGACCATCATTAGTTATTGTATTCCTTGGTTCACACATAGTTGAACCATCAACCTTTACTCTATTCCATGGTTCACACATAGTTGACCATCATGAATGAAGGTATTACATGGTTCCCACATAGTTGAACCATTAACCTTTACTTTATTCTGTGATTCACACATAGTTGACCATCATAAGTGACTGTATTCAATGCATGCCACATAGTTGAACCATCAACCATTACTCTATTCCTGTGTTCACACATAGTTAACCATGATTAGTGACTGTATGCCATGGTTCGCACATAGTTGAACCATCCACCATTACTCTATTCCATTGTTCATAAATAGTTGAACATGACCAAAGATTGTATTACATGGTTCACACATAGTTGAACCATCAACCTTTACTTTATTCCATGGTTCACACATAGTTGACCATCACCAATGACTGTATTCCATATTTCACACATAGTTGAACCATCAACCTTTACTATATTATATGGTTCACACATAGTTGACCACCAACAGTAACTGTATTCCATGGTTCACACATAGTTGAACCATCAACCTTTACTATATTCCATGGTTCACACATAGTTAACCATCACCAAAGACAGTATTCCTTGGTTCATACATAGTTTAACATTCAACCCTTACGCTATTTTGTGGTTCACACATAGTTGACCATCATGAATGAATGTATTACATGGTTCACACATATTTGAACCATTAACCTTTACTCTATTCCATGTTTCACACATTGTTGACCATCATAAGTGATTGTATTCCATGGATCACACATAGTTGAACCATCAAACATTACTCTATTCCATGGTTCACACATAATAAACCATCATAAGTGACTCTATTCACTGGATCACACATAGTTGAACTTATCCGTTACTCTATTACAGGTTCAGACATCTTTGACAATCATTAGTGATTGTATTCCACGGTTCACACATAGTTGAACCATCAACTTTCACTTTATTCCACGGTTTACACGTAGTTCATCATTACCAGTGACTGTATGCCATGGTTCACACATAGCTAAACCATCAACCTTTACTCTATTCCATGGCTCACACATGGTTTAGTCATTAACTATTATTCTATTCCATTGTACCCACATAGTTCACCATCAACAATGATTGTATGCAATGGTTCACACATATTTGAACCATAAACCATACTTTATTCCATAGTTCACACATAGTTGACCTTCATTAGTAACTGAATGCCATGATTCACACATATTTGAACCATCAACCATTACTCTATTCAATAGTTCACACACAGTTAATCATCATCAAAGACTGTATTCCATGGTTCATAGATAGTTGAACCATCACCATTTACTCTATTCCATGGTTATCACATAGTTGACCATCAACAGTGATTATATGCCATGGCTCAAAAATAGTTGAACCATCAACCTATACTCTATTCCATGATTCACACACATTTGTCCATCACCTGTGACTTTATTCCATGGATCACACATAGTTGATCCGTCAACCTATACTCTGTAACATGGTTCACACATAGTTGACCACCATTAGTGATTATGTGTCATGGTTCACATTTAGTTGAATCATTAACCTTTACTATATTCCATGGTTCTCACATAGTTGACCATCAACCTTCACTCTATTCCATGGTTCACACATATTTGATCATCACCAATGATTTTATGCCATTGTTCACACAAAGTTGAACCATCAACCATTACTGTATTCCATTTTTCACACATAGTTGACCATCACCAAAGACAGTATTCCATGGTTCAAACATATTTGAACATTCAACCTTTACTCTATTATATGGTTCACACATAGATGACCGTCGTGAATGAATGTATTGCATGGTTCACACATAGTTGGACCATCAAAATTTACTATATTCCATGGTTCACGAATAGTTGACCATCATAAGTGACTGTATTCCATGGATCACACATAGTTTAACCCAACCATTACTCTATTCCATAGTTTACACATAGTTGACCATCATTAGTGACTTTATTCCATGGTTCACACATAATTGAACCATCAAAGTTTACTATATTCCATAGTTCACATATAGTTAACCATCATGAATGAATGTATTACATGGTTCACACATAGTTGAACCATTAATCTTTACTTTATTCCATGATTCACACATAGTTAACCATCATAATTGACTGTATTCAATGGATCGCACATAGTTGAACCATCAACCATTACTCTATTCCTTGGTTCACACATAGTTGACGATGGTTAGTGACTGTATGCCATGGTTCGCACATAGTTGAACCATCCACCATTACTCTATTTCATTGTTCACAAATAGTTAACCATCACCAAAGTCTGTATTCCATGGTTCACACATAGTTGAACCATCGACCATTACTTTATTCCATGGTTCACACATAGTTGACCATCACCAGAGACTGTATTCCATGGTTCACACATAGTTGAACCGTCAACCTTTACTATATTATATGGTTCACACATAGTTGACCATCAACAATGACTGTATTCCATGGTTCATACATAGTTGAACTATCAACCTTTACTCTATTCCATGGTTCACACATAGTTGACCATCACCAAAGATAGTATTCCATGGTTCATACATAGTTGAACATTCAATCCTTACGCTATTTTTGTGGTTCACACATAGTTGACCATCATGAATGAATGTATTACATGGTTCACACATAGTTGAACCATCAACCTTTACTCTATTCCATGTTTCACACATTGTTGACCATAATAAGTGACTGTATTCCATGGATCACACATAGTTTAACCATCAAACATTAATCTATTCCATGGTTCACACATTATAAACCATCATAAGTGACTCTATTCAATGGATCACACATAGTTGAACTTAACCGTTACTCTATTCCAGGTTCAGACATAGTTGACAATCTTTAGTGATTGTATTCCATGGTTCACACATATTTGAAACATTAACCTTTAATCTATCCCATGTGTTGTACCCCCAAATTTTCCCTCTCAATTATCAAGAATTTTCTCACAAGATCTCCTTTGGCTCAAGACTGCACTAGGGTTGATCAGCTCAAGACACCTCCTTAAGCACTGATGATCAAAATTAGGGTTTGAGATTGCACAAGGATGTTTGAACTTACAATTCCACATATTACTTTCATAGATAATTATGGACCCTCAAGATTACTCATGTCAAGTTTCAAGCTTTGGATCACACTTTTGCTCAGTCAATTGAGCAGTTGACCTAAAAAATCAACTGTATTAGGAAAAAAGTCAATTGTGGCCAATTTACAGTCAAACTTCATAATTTTTGATCCACATCAACATTTTAAACTCATATGTATCATTTGACCAAGTTTGGACCATAATTCCTCAAGAAATTTAATCAAATCTTCAAAAGGGAAAAATGGTCAAAATTAGGGTTTTGACTGGGAAAGGGCAATTTCTGATTTTTTTTTTACCTAGCAAATGATCAATTGGTTTAAGGAATGATATAAATAGTCCAATTGTATCATTTTGACCTAATTACATGGCTCAAAACATTTCTCAAGTCCAATAGGTTGACAGATGAATTTTTAGTCAACCGTCTCAAAAGTCAACTGTATATTGAAAAGTCAAACTTTGACTTTTTGGTCAAAATAAAATGTCAAAGATCACAATTCATTAAAGAATGTCAAAATATGAAACTTATTCATCAAGAAATCAAAAATTCAAGATTTCATTTTGAAAAGTTAAAATTTCTAAACTTAGAAATTTTTCTAAGTGTTGGAAATTTCTTATTTTTTAATAACTTTGAGCAAAATTTTCACCATGATGCAAGATGATTCAAAAGAAACTTTCAATATGAAAGTTGTAGATATCCATGAAATATAAAACATTTCTTTCACAACTCCTTCCAAAATTTCTTGGATCTCTAGTTATAATTTTAAGAACACATGGTCATGAAACAAAACACTTAGTGAAATTTTGCCCTAATTTGGTCAGGATTTTGACCTAACTTCATGGCATTTTTTCATATAGTTCCAAGGGGAATTTTCAAAAGTGATTGAAAGAGGGGTTGTAGAGCACATTACAAGCTTTCCAAAGTGTCCAAGAACTCCTTGGATCATTTTTGAGTAGGGAGAATCAAAGAGATGAAGTTAGGGTTTTCACACTTGAATTACAAGTCATTTTGTGATGAACAAGATTCAAAATTCAAACTTATGCTGCATAACCTCTACTTTGCAGGCCTCAAACTTGTTAGGAACTCCATAATTAATTGCTTGCACAACTGTTAGAGGTCTCAATTTAAGCATTCAATGCAAGGCCATGCTTTATATCCATTTTCAGAAGAAAGTGCACAATGCCATTTTGATAAAGTGGCTTTTTGCATAAAACTTGTTATTGAGCCTTGCACTTGTTCTTTTCTGATCATACATGTCTTATAACTCAATAGAAGTTGATCTCAACACTTACAATCATCCAGCCCATGCTTGTACTACACATTAAAACTTGTTTTCCCACTTTTCTTCAAAATCAAGTAACATAGCAATTAGCTTGTAACTTGTACTTCTGACTCTCAAAAGCACTCAAGCTTTTTTATTATACATACACAAGTCATTTTCTATAAATCCCATGCATGCTTGAGCCCTGAATACACCAAGAACACAGAATCACCAAAAACACCTCAAAACTTGCCATTTGAGTTTTGAATCCAATCTCCAAATTTGCTCGTGCGTTTCTTGGCCTTTTACTTTCAAAAGCTTCTAAATAACATACACAAACAATTCCAACACTTGTAACACCACTGTAACACCTCCATCATCATCCACCATTTTCAAAAACAACACCTTGCACCTTGACTTCTCCAGAACTCCTCAGACACTTTCAGCTCAAGCTAAGCACCACATTAGCTTCCTGGGAACTTGAGGAAGCTAATCCAATCATTGGAACTCACTAAAAGCTACTCAAACTCAAAACACGATGCCCTCTTGCAAGGTAAGTTATCTCAACTTTGAACTTTTCATACAAGCATCATTAATGGTTTATTTGTGAATGAAAAATTTAGATATTATTACCCTGAAGCTAACCATGTCCATAGTTTTCATTTATATTGCTTGAGCTTAGAGAATTTTAAGATTGGAGTTTCTGAAATTTTTAGGGTTCAGATTAGGGACATTAAAATTCATGCTTGTCTTTGATCTATAATTTTATTGCTTTACATTTCTGAAATCGTGAGGAAATTTGCTACAAGATTCATGTTTACATTTTTGCAAATGGATGAGAGATGAACAAGATATATGTATTCTGGATGGGCGTGAGGTTGAAGATGAAGTTGGCCTCAAGAACGTGTTTACCATATATATTTATGGTTTGATATTAATAAACAGATGTATAGCCACCTCAGTGGTAGAAGCGCGCGCATGTGACTATAGGGACCTGGGTTCGAGCCCTAGTGGTACCCTTTTGGATTTTTTTTCTCATATTTTTCACATATTTTGACTTTTTTGGCAGCGCTGGGCCTCATCCCCTTGGGCCTTATGTTTTTTCACTTCTGATCCCCCTTGCTGGTTATTCACACCCTGGCCCATTTTATTTTCTTTTTCTCATTTTTGTTTATTTGTTTTCTTAAATATATTATTTAACACTAAAAAAATCAGAGAAAAATATTATAAAAAAATTAGATTTATATTTTGTTATAGTTTATTTATTTTTTTTACACAAAAATTATTTTATTTAATCATAATTTATTTATTTCACTAATTGATTTGTAAATTTAATTAGAAACTAGTTTTTTTTAGTTATTTTCTTTTACATAATTTAAATATTTTATTTTAAAATATAAAAAGACCAAAACTATTTTATAATACTATGAATTATTTTTAAGACAAAATTACCAAAAAATATTCTTCTTATAAACTTAATTTTTTTAATCAATTAATAGATTAGGGTTTTATTTAAATTCTTTTCCAAGTAAATTTAGTTTTTACTTTTTACTAATTTAATTAATTATTTTTAGTTAATTAGGTTAAAACAAAACCCCTTTTTCCTAAAAAAATCCAAACAAAACATCATATTTCTTTATATTTATATTCTTGTATATTTATTCATTTTTGTACATTATTTATCCAAATTCAATATGGTTGTAATAGATAATTAGGTTTATTTTCTAGCAATCCCCATTTGTAATTTGTGCACCCCCTCCCCTAATGATGTAATAGTGTAGTGATTTTAAATTCCGCAATTTATCGCTTTATATACAAATGCTAGTAATTAGGGTTTGTATTGAAAGACTAAAACCAATCAATTAGAAAACCCTAATCAAAGACAAAACCAAGCATGAAAAACAATACACTTGCACACAAGCACGCCTAGGGTAAATCCACTTGGTTTCCTTACAAAATGGTTATATTATGCATGTGAGGTATCTTAGCAAAAACAAGCAAAATATAAGATCATAGTCCCTCGATGACGCTATCTATGTTTCCTTTCAAATGATCTTAGTCCCTAAAAAAGAATGCTAAAATACCTTATAACATTGCTAATCATGGTTATACGATGACCCACGCTCGTCCCGTTTACATCCAAAGATAGGGTTACTTACCAAATTAATGGTAAGATAACAATGTCAAAGGAAAGAGGAAATGAACATGAAAGACTTTCGAGTAGGTATAATACTCCTAGTTGCTTGCTCAATTTCAAAACCAAAAACATCCTTGCTATTTTCAAAATAAATACCAACACTTTCAAAAACATCTTACAAACTTGAAAACATTTTCAAAAGATCAACATCTTTGTATACATTCTTACGAACGAGAATCATTACAAAGTTTGCCTAAACAATGGCCTCTTTACAAAATACTTTCAAAAACCACACAAAGCACAATTTCAAACAAAATCAAGTGATCTAGCAAAGTAGCAATACGTTGTGGAAACTGTGCGGGGTATACCGACAGGGTTTAAGCAATAGCTATGTTAGTTCGACATATTTGTGGGTACCGGTAGCCCTTGAGTAGTCAAGGAGAATATGGGGCCGCTGAGTGATGTCATGAAGTACTAATGAACTTTTAGAACCTTTACTTGACCAACTTGGCCATTAGGATGTAGTGAGATGACCGGCTTTAGTGAAGTCCGAAGTTGGTAGATACTCGATACTAGACTCATTAAGGTTTGGGTTTTTGGGATATTTCGGTCGCCATTAAAGAGGCTTGTGCTGAAAAAATGACCAAGGAAACAAACCAGTGATATTGAGCTCCTTCAGGTGCTATTTGACATTGGGTTCCATATTGGCACCCACCTTGACTTCTCTCTTGTCTTCTTCGGTACCTAGGTTAATTGTGTCCACTGGTTCTTCGTGGGGCTGTATGGTCCTCTCTTCTTGTTGTAGTAACCTGGCGAGTTCCCCAAGCACTTCACAATCTTCCTCACCTTTGCCTTCGGCTTGGTAGATTAGATTTTCAGAGTCACAAAAGGACATAGCAAAATTGTTACCCATGGGATCCCGAATAGATGTAGATTTGCAATTTGAATGTGAGTGTGTGTAAAAGTATAGCTATCTTTGAAAGAAATAAAAATGTAAAAAGAAAAACAATGAGCACAAAGTTTGTATGCAAAAACGTCCATGATTCATTGACGTCATATGGAAATGAGATAATAACCCTTACAAATGGACCATTGTGCCTCGGGTAAGACACAAGGTTTTAAGAGTCTGAATTGTTTAATATTACAGATCCGACAAAATTTAAAGACAAATTACTGTTGGATAAAAGTGATTTGGACAAAATATTTAGGTTCCCAGTTGTTGAGCCCTCCACTGACAGTTGGGAAAATCCAATCCTCCAGGTTATAGCTGTCTTCATCATCCTCCACTGCATTGACTCAGTGGTTGCTGATCTTCAAGGGTGGTCCTCCGGCACAAGCACGACGTACAGCTTTCTGGGCTCCTGAAGTAAAACCCAAATCAAAATTGTCAGATTTGTATGGGATATCTGGGAGTTGGCCCCAAATAGTGCACCCACCTTCTTCGATCACTTCCTTGTAATCTTTGGGACTTGAGAAACAACCTTGGTTACTGCCACCGTTTGTAGGACTTCTTCAAAGTGCTGGAATGGAGTTTCAATAAATTCACCATCTAATTCCATATATCTGAAGGAATTTAGATGACTCACCATATACTCTTCTTCTCCATGAACGGTGATGATTTTCCCCTGAATTGGATATTTCAGCATTTGATGCAACGTAGAGGTAACGACACCAGCATTGTGAATCCACGGTCGCCCTAATAAGCAGGAATATAAAGGGCGAATATCCATTACATAAAAAGTTGAATCAAATTTTTGGGTTACAACTTTTATGGGGATGTCCACTTCCCCATGCACCATCCTTTTTGAGCCATCGAAGGCCCTCACTACTATGTTGCTAGGTTTCAAGGTCAATCCTTCACAGTCAAGCCTATCAAGAGCCTTTTTAGGAAACACATTCAGATACGAACTGGTGTCAACCAAGACATGAGCCAAAGTCGTTCCCCTTCATTCGAATGAGACATGCAATTCCTCGTTATGCTTCCTCCCCCTTGGCGTTAAATCAGCATCCAAAAAACCTAAACCATTATCTGCGGTCAAGCTGGCTACGCAGTCTTGGAACTGATCGGCAGATGTTTCTTGGGGTACATGGGTAGTTTTAAGGAATTTTACCAAGGCCTTTGCATGAGCCTCAGAACATAACAATAAATCCAGCATGGAAATTTTTGATGGAGTTTGCCCCAGTTGTTCGACTACATTGTAGTCGCTTCTTTTTATAATCTTTAGAATTTCCTCCATCTCTGTTCGGGAAGTCTCAGGGATAGCTACTGATTGTGCCTTCATCCGGACAGGCTCAACCGGAATACCTTTTCCTCGAGTCTCGGTTGACTTGGCAGTAGGAATGTCGGTAGGGGTGATAACAGGGACTGTAATAGTTTTGTCAACAGGAGTATTAGCAGAGATGATTGGAGGAGTGGGAATAGCCTTTGGAGGAGCAACAATAACATGAATGATTACAGGTCCAGAAATAGCTTTTGGAGGAGCAATTTCTAGATAGAATACCCTTCCACTTTGGGTTATCTTGCTAGTCCCTGCGATGTTACAGAAATCAGAGTCAACTTTCTCAGAACTTGAATCTTCAGCAGCTAGCCAATCTTGCTTGATACCGTGATAGTAGACATCACCTCCATAATTCCATGGGACGGTTTTGTTTGATGAATACGGGATTGGTCCAAGCATTGTAATTATCAACGGAGATACTTTAGGAACTGATGTAATTCTAACGGGTCTTTTGGTGGAGACCCTGGAAGATTTGGCAGAAATGGTCACTATGGAAACATCATTATAAGAAACAGTTGGAATAGAAGTCTTCTCGAACAAAATCTCCTTGTCAACTATTAGGCATTGAACGCCTGCTTTTAACAAATGACAGCTGGTTGGTGAGGATAAACAGAAATGACAGCTTTCATCACAGCCTGGGAATACACCAGCATTCAACAAGTTCTTTTTGATAGTCAGGAGTGGGGTTACAAGTTCATCAACCAAAGTAACAAACATATCTTCCTCAACGACATTGACATCACGGTCGTGCTTGGGCATATGGGAAGTGATGACATTGGGAATTTCTGGCGCATCGAATTCAATCTCTTTGGCTTCAAGAAGGTCTTGTACCTTGTTTTACAGAGCCCAACAGTTGTTAGTGTCATGGCCGGGACTCTCAGAATGGTATGCACAACGGGCATTAGGATGATAATGAGGAGAGGTTGTGTTAGGATTCTTTGGAGCTTCTTTCAAAGTCACTTGATTGGATCTTAACAAATGTGGCAATACTAGAGATAGTGTCATATTAATTCAGGTGAACTGTCTGACTGGTCTTTCCGTTCTTGGCTGGTTACTTCTTTGCTGAGCAGGTGTGGGTTTAGGAATCATGACACCCCCACCATTAGACGGTGTTCAGTCCTATCTTGATTTCTCTGAGGATATACAACAACTTTTTTTCCAATGAATGGTTTTCTTATAGCAGCAAAGGATGCGTCTTTTTGAATCTTCCCATTCCTTATCCCGACTTCCACTCTTTCTCCGGTAAATATCAATTCGGTAAAACCTGCTGAAGAACTCCCAATTAAGTGATTAAAGAGAGGACCAGACAGTGTACCCAAAAACATATCTACTAACTCTCTTTCAGATAGGGGAGGTTGGAATCTTCCTGCTAAGTACCTCCATTTTTTAGCGTAGTCTTTGAAGCCTTCACTTGAAACTATGGCCATACTCTGGAGTTGAGTACGGGTGGGAGCAAGGTCTGCATTATATTGGTATTATTTGTAAAAGGCAGCAGCCAGATCTTCCCAATTATGAACATTGGCTCTTTCTAGCGAATAAAACTAATCAAGTTGAATTCCAGACAGATTGTCTTGAAAGAAGTGTACTCATAAATCCTTGTCAGCAGTGTGAGGCTATATTTTCCTTACATAGGACCAGAGATGCATTTTGGGACATGAAACTCCATCGTATTTGGCGAACACTGGTGCCTTGAATTTTGGAGGAATGATAATCCTAGATACTAAACTCAACTCCTCAAAGTCCAGTCCAGGTACTTTTTGAATTTCCATTTCACTTAATCGTTCTTCCAGATGCTTATACTTGTCATCGGCCGGAGGATATTGTTCTTCAGAATAATCTTCTTCTTCCTCTTCCTCTTCTGAATCTGGCTGGGCAAATGCTTCTTTGCCTTTCCCATCTTGATTATCTTTCTCACCAGATGACGTTGCATAGTCTAAGGTCCGTCTAGGTTGTCCGTGAAACCTTCTTCCCATATTTAGAACTCCGGTTATTTTCTTTGTTTTCTTTTTCTTCTCTTCAACCAACAAGGTCTTCAACTCTTCTCGTCCTTTGGCTGGAGTTAAGAACATCTGTTGAAACTGAGCATTTTGTGCTTGGAGGTCCTTCACCGTCTACTCGAGATCCATCTTACTGAAATAAACATTAGAAAGATGAGGAGACTTGTTGCAAGAAACCTGCTTATGTTACGATGAATGGTAAATGCATATGCAATGATTTCAAGGAACTTAGAGATTTAAAATTTCTTTAGACCAAAAAAGGAACACACGTCATATTAATAAATCAAAGCTTGAGTAAATCATGCTTCTTTTGGGCTTACAAAGAAATACAAAAACTCTAAGATAAAAAGGTTACACGCATCCTTTTTGGTGCGATGTAGGCGTTCAGGCTCCGCTCCTCATGAAGTTGCTTAGTGAGTTCCAAAACCTTCTTCTCGCTGGTGTAGAATTGGGCTTCGAAAGTGTCTCGCTCCCCTTTAAGCTGTATCCAATACCTTTGTAAGTCTTCAAGAGAGGTGGGCATGTCAGGATGCAGGATAGTGTATGGGACATCTCCTTCCGCAACATGCTCTATGATTACTGGGAGAATGGAGGGGTAAGGCATCATAAGACTTTGAGCGCGAGCTCGTACCCATTTTAGGTGAGGCTTAAGAGGGATGGAATTCTTATGCCCCAATGTCTTACTATCTACCTTGTTCAACATCCTCCAAGCTTGGATAAATCCCTGGCGATGACCTTGATCGTCGTTCTCGTAGTCAAATACCAAACCTTGAATGAGCATCTCATGTGGGCCATCTCTTTGGGGGTAACCAAACTGTCTTAAGGATAAGCAAGGGTTGTAGGTGATACCTCCCCTAATTCCAAGTAAACAGACATTAGGGAATTCTTCACAACGATCGACAATAATAACATTCTCTAAGGATCGGGAACACCAATGAATGTCTGAATGTTTGAGCATCATCAACTTTTGTGACCACCTTGAACCTTTCTCGTTCTTCAATACAGATTGGGAAAGATGTGAAATAAACCATCTTGCCAAGAGAGGAGTACAACACATAAGGATACCTCTTTTCCTCATAGTGCGAGTGTGAAAAGAATGTAGGATGTCTCCTAGCAAAGTAGGCACCGGGTTACGAGACATGAAGATCTTGATGGTGTTTACGTCTATGAGTTGGTCGGGATTTAGAAACAAAACCATCCCATAGATGAGGAGAGCCACAATTTCCTCAAAAGCTTGCAGATTCAAAAAAGTTCCAACATCTTTGGGCTTTCTCAAACAAGAACTTTTCTAGGAAGCACTTGACACCACTCCTTGTTTCCCAATTGGTTGTGACATCAGATGGTTGCAAGTGTAGAGCTTGAGCAATCTCTTCTGGCTTTGGATCTCTTTATATATCGTTGAAAGGTAGTTGATAGAGAATGGGAATCCTCAAGAGTTGGGAGAATTCTTCCAAAGTTTGCACAAGTTGATAATCGGGAAATGTGAAGCAATGGTGTAAAGGATCAAAGAACTGAAAGAGCACCTTCATCATGTCTTCATCAGTGTTAGAGGTGACCGAGTTAAGTAAGAGACCATGTCTTTCGGTGAATGGATAATTTTCAGGAATCCTTGATGCTATCTCTCTAAGTTATGGAGGGATCCTTACAAGATTGACTTGAATGGTTTTCCTGCGAATATAATCCATGTCCTACAAAACAGAACAAAGATAAATCCCAAAATCCTTGAAATGGTTAGTGAATGAATATGATGTTATGATGTATATGATGTTATGTACAAGTATGTATATACAAACAAATAAAACAAGTCCTTAGGTTTAGGCTTGCATGGAGTCTCATAGGTAAGTACCCTCTTGAAGTTTAGTTGGCTCAAACCTGTCCTAGCAATAGTAACCGGGTTCTAAGGAGCTCAATATCACTGGTTTGTTTCCTTGGTCATTGTTTCATCACAAGCCTCTTTAATTGCGACCGAAATATCCCAAAAAACCAAACCTCAATGAGTGTAGTATCGAGTATCTACCAACTTCGGACTGCACCAAAGCCGGTCATCTCACTACGTCCTAATGGCCAAGTTGGTCAAGTAAAGGTTCGAAAAGTTCATTAGTGCTTCATGACATCACTCAGCAGCCCTGTATTCTCCTTGACTACTAAAGGGCTAGCGGTACCCACAAATATGTCTCACTAATGTAGCTATTGCTTAGACCATGTCGGTATATCCCGCACAGTTTCCACAACGTATTGCTACTTACCTATAAGGTATCCCAAATCCAGGTAGAGGATTCAAACCCAAACAAAGAACCAAAAATGTAAAGCAAACAATTTAAACAATGAAAGAAAATAAATGTGATCTAACCCTAAGGTAACCTCACTTTTAGAATATTCCCCAGCAGAGTCGCCAGTTCTGTGATACGGTGGGTGAACTGACTTGGGTGTTTTGCGTTTGATCGCAAATGTTGCGGTTAGCAAGAGTCACCACCGACTTTTCTTTTATCCAAAAAGAAAGGTGAAAAAGCACAGGAAAGACCTTTGAGATTGTTTCTTGAGTTTGGGGGGTAGATTATGAAAAGGGAAGGTATTAGCAGCCTTTTCATCCATGGTTTTCCATGGGCTCTTAGTTACTTTCTAGATCACTTGCTTTTATTTGAAATTGTGCTTTGTGTGGTATTTGAAAGTATTTTGTAAAGAGGCCATTGTTTAGGCAAACTTTGTAATGATTCTCGTTCGTAAGAATGTATACAAATATGTTGATCTTTTGAAAATGTTTTCAAATTTGTAAGATTTTTTTGAAAGTGTTGGTGTTTGTTTTGAAAATAGCAAGGATGTTTTTGGTTTTGAAATTGAGCAAGCAACTAGGAGCATTCTACCAGTTCTGTGATACGGTGGGAGAACTGACTTGGGTGTTTTGCATTTGATCGCAAATGTCACGGTTAGCAAGAGTCGCCACCGAATTTTCTTTTATCCAAAAGGAAAGGTGAAAAAGCACAGGAAAGACCTTTGAGATTGTTTCTTGAGTTTGGGGAGTAGATTATGAAAAGAGAAGGTATTAGCACCCTATTCATCCATGGTTTTCCATGGGCTCTTAGTTACTTTCTAGATCACTTGCTTTTGTTTGAAATTGTGCTTTATGTGGTTTTTGAAAGTATTTTGTAAAGAGGCCATTGTTTAGGCAAACTTTGTAATGATTCTCGTTCGTAAGATGTTTTTGAAAGTGTTGGTGTTTGTTTTGAAAATAGCAAGGATGTTTTTGGTTTTGAAATTGAGCAAGCAACTAGGAACATTCTACCTACTCGAAAGTCTTTCATGTTTATTTCCTCTTTCCTTTGACATTGTTATCTTACCATTGATTTGGTAAGTAACCCTATATTTGGATGTAAACAGGACGGGCGTGGGTCATCGTATAACCATGATTAGCAATGTTGCAAGGTATCTTAGCATTCTTTTTTAGGGACTAAGATCATTTGAAAGGCAACATAGATAGCGTCATCGAGGGACTATGATCTTATATTTTTTTTTGTTTTTGCTAAGATACCTCACATGCATAATATGGCCATTTTTTAAGGCAACCAAATGGATTTACCCTAGGGGTGCTTGTGTGCAAGTGTATTGCTTTCCATGCTTAGTTTTGTCTTTGATTAGGGTTTTCTAATTGATTGGTTTTAGTCTTTCCATACAAACCCTAATTACTAGCATTTGTATATAAAGCGATAAATTGAGAAATTTAAAATCACTACATAATTACATCATTAGAGGAGGGGGTGCACAAATTACAAAAGGGGATTGCTAGAAAATAAACCTAATTATCTATTACAACCATATTGAATTTGGATAAATAATGTACGAAAATGAATAAATATACAAGAATGTAAATATAAAGAAAATGGATGTTTTGTTTGGATTTTTTTAGGAAAAAAGGGTTTTGTTTTAACCTAATTAACTAAAAATAATTAATTAAATTTGTAAAAAATAAAACCTAAATTTACTAGGAAAAGAATTTAAATAAAACCCTAATCTATTAATTGATTAAAAAAGAAATTAAGTTTATAAGAAGAATATTTTTTGGTATTTTTGTCTTAAAAATAATTTATAGTATTATAAAATATTTTTGGTCTTTTTATATTTTAAAATAAAATATTTAAATTGTGTAAAAGAAAATAACTAAAAAAACCTAGTTTCTAATTAAATTTACAAATTAATTAGTGAAATAAATAAAGTATGATTAAATAAAATAATTTTTGTGTAAAAAAATTAAATAAACTATATCAAAATATAAATCTATTTTTTTGTATTTTTTATGATTTTTTAGTGTTAGATAATATATTTAAGAAAATAAATAAATAAAAGTGAGAAAAAGAAAATAAAATGGGCCAGGGTGTGAATAGCCAGCAAGGGGAGTCAGAAGTGAAAAAACATAAGGCCCAAGGGGATGAGGCCCAGCGCTGCCAAAAAAGTCAGAATATGTGAAAAATATGAAAAAAATTCAAAAGGGTACCACTGAGGCTCGAACCGAGGTCCCTATAGTCACATGCACGCGCTTCTACCACTAGGGTGGCTATACATCCGTTTATTAATATCAAGCCATAAATATATATGGTAAACACGTTCCTGAGGCCAACTTCATCTTCAACCTCACGCCTAGCCAGAGTACCTGTATCTTGTTCATCTCTCATCCATTTGCAAAAATGTAAACATGAATCTTGTAGCAAATTTCCTCACGATTTCAGAAATGCAAAGCAATAAAATTATAGATCAAAGACAAGCATGAATTTTAATGGCCCTAATCTGAACCCTAAAAATTTCAGAAACTTCAATCTTAAAATTCTCTAAGCTTAAGCAATATAAATGATAACTATGGACATGGTTAGCTTGAGGGCAATGATATCTACATTTTTCATTCACAAATAAACCATTAATGATGCTTGTATGAAAAGTTAAAAGTTGAGATAACTTACCTTGCAAGAGGGTATCGTGTTTTGAGTTTGAGTAGCTTTTAGTGAGTTCCAATGATTGGATTAGCTTCCTCAAGTTCCCAGGAAACCAATGTGATGCTTAGCTTGAGCTGAAAGTGGCTGAGGAGTTCTGGAGAAGTCAAGGTGCAAGGTGTTGTTTTTGAAAATGGTGGATGATGATGGAGGTGTTACAGTGGTGTTGTAGGTGTTGGAATTGTTTTTGTATGTTATTTAGAAGATTTTGAAAGTGAAAGGCCAAGAAACGCACGAGCAAATTTAGAGATTGGATTCAAAACTCAGAAATGGCAAGTTTTGAGGTGTTTTTGGTGATTCTATGTTCTTGGATTTTTCAGGGCTCAAGCATGCGTGGGATTTGTGGCAAATGACTTGTGTATGTTTAAGCAAAAAGCTTGAGTGCTTCTGAGAGTCAGAATTACAACTTACAAGCTAATTGCTATGTTACTTGATGTTGAAGAAAAGTGGGAAAACAAGTTTCAATGTGTAGTACAAGCATGGGCTAGGTGATTGTAAATGTTGAGATCAAATTCTATTGAGTTATAAGACATGTATGATCATAAAAGAACAAGTTCAAGGCTCAAGAACAATTTTTATGCAAAAAGCTACTTTATCAAAATGGCATTGTGCACTTTCTTCCCAAAATGGATATAAAGCATGGCCTTACATTGAATGCTTGAATTGAGACCTCTAAGAGCTGTACAAGAAATTAATTATGGAGTTCCTAACAAGTTTGAGGCCTGCAAAGTTGAGGTTATGCAGCATAAGTTTGAAGTTTGAATCTTGTTCATCACAAAATGACTTGTAATTCAAGTGTGAAAACCCTAACTTCATCTCTTCGATTCTCCCTACTCAAAAATGATCTCAAGGAGTTCTTGGACATTTTGGAAAGCTTTTAATGTGCTCTAAAACCCCTCTTTGAATCACTTTATAAAATTCCCCTTTGAACTATATGAAAAAGTGCCATGAAGTTAGGTTAAAATCCTGACCAAATTAGGGAAAGATTTCACTAAGTGTTTTATTTCATGACCATGTGTTCTTAAAATTATAACTTGAGATCCAAGCACTTTTGGAAGGAGTTGTGTAAAGAAATGTTGTAGATTTCATGGAAATCTACAACTTTCATGTTTAAAGTTTCTTTTGAATCATCTTGCATCATGGTGAAAATTTTGGTCAAAGTTGTGAAAAAATAAGAAATTTCCAACACTTAGAAAAATTTCTAAGTTTAGAAATTTTAACTTTTCAAAATGAAATCTTGAATTTTTTATTTCTTGATGAATAAGTTTCATATTTTGACATGCTTTGATGAATTGTGATCTTTGACATTTTATTTTGACCAAAAAGTCAAAGTTTGACTTTTCAGTATACAGTTGACTTTTGATCAATTAACTGAAAATTCATCTGTCAACCTATTGGACTTGGGCAATGTTTTGAGCCATGTCATTAGGTCAAAATGATACAATTAGACTCTTTAGATCATGCCTTAAACCAATTGATCATTTTCTAGGTCACAAAAATCATAAATTGCCCTTTCCCATACAAAACCCTAATTTTGACCATTTTGCCCTTTTGAAGATTTGATCAAATTTCTTGAGGAATTGTGCTCCAAACTTGGTCAAATGATACATATGAGTTTAAGATGTTGATGTGGATAAAAATTATGAAGTTTGACTGTAAATTGGCCACAATTGACTTTTTTCCCAATACAACTGATTTTTTAGGTCAACTGCTCAATTGACTGAGCAAAAGTGTGATCCAAAGCTTGAAACTTGACATGAGTAATCTTGAGGGTCCATAATGATATATGAAAGTCATATGGGGCATTGGAAGTTCAAATATCCTTGTGCAATCTCAAACCCTAATTTTGATCATTAGTGCTTAAGGAGGTGTCTTGAGCTGATCAACCCTAGTGCAGTCTTGAGCCAAAGGATATCTTGTGAGAAAATTATTGATAAGTGAGAGGGAAAATTTTGGGGTACAATAGCTGCCCCTGTTCAATCTTCTTAAGCCTGAAGAGTTAGACTGGCGAGTTTTTCCATTCGTGACTCGAAGGTGGAAGATGATTGAACATTAGAGTGCTCAGAAATTTGCACTCGATGATGTGATGATTGATGGTATAGGGAATGGGCTTAAAGATTCCATTTGGAGGGATGATGGAAAGTTTTTAGAGATGGGCTTGTAGATGCCATCCAGAAATGATTGTTGAACCATATCTGTAAGCTGAAACTGAATGAATATCAAAATGGCGTCCGTGTCTGGAGCGTATCTGAACTGTATCTGAAATTTGAATCTGAATGAGTATCAGGATGGCATCTATGTCTAGAGCGTATCTGAACTGTATCTGAGAGTTGAGTCTGAATGAGTATCAGGATATCATCCGTATTTGGAGCATATTTGAACTGTATGTGAAGATTGAATCTGAATGAGTATTAGGATAGCATCTATGTCTAGAGCGTATCTGAACTGTATCTGAAGATTGAATCTGAATGAGTATCAGGATGGAATCCGTGTCTGGAGCGTATATGAACTGTATCTGAAGATTGAATCTGAATGAGTATCATGATGGCATCCGTGTATGGAGTGTATCTGAACTGTATATGAAGATTGAATCTGAATGAGTATCGGGATGGCATCCGTGTATGGAGCATATCTAAACTGTATCTGAGAGCTGAATCTGAATAAGTATTTGGATGGCATCCGTGTATGGAGCGTATCTGAACTGTATCTTAAAGTTGAATCTGAATGAGTATCAGGATGGCATTCATGTCTAGAACGTATCTGAACTATATCTGAAAGCTGAATCTGAATGAGTATCAGGATGGCATCCGTGTCTGGAGTGTATCAGAACTGTATCTGAAAGTTGAATCTGAATGAGTATCAAGATGGCATCCGTGTCTGGAGCGTATCTGAACTATATCTGAAAAGCCTTTGAACATTGTTAATGGTAGCTATTGATTAACCTTATCCTGAAAAGGGTAAAATGTTAGCTAATATGCAATGTAATGTTGTATGAAATGCATGATGTAATGAGATTGTGATACACACATTCGTGTTATCGATGTTTATGATATATGGATGTGATGTATGCGTATGTGAGCTAATCTGCTGCACTGCTTGTTGGATTTGGGAAAATAAATCCCCGACTTCTGCTGAGGATGCGGAGTGCAAGTCTTCATGTTTTGAAGTGTTGATGAATTTCCACTTAGAGAAATAAACCTTGTTGTAAGGGAAATGTCGTGTACTTCTTGTAAAATCCTGTTGGGGAATCCTGAGAAATTTGGCGACTTCTAACGGGGAGTGATAACTGGATGTTTTGTTCCGCTGGGGATTAAACTTCACACTGTGGGGGTTTTTATGGAAATAACTTTGAGAGATTTCCCTATCTCTTAAAGCCATTAGTGATTGTCTTTCTATTTTGTTCATTTGTAAAAGGTAGTTACGTTCAAATGCATATCTTCACAAATAAATCATTGGACATTTTCATAAACAAAACACAAGAGTAAAGAAAAATAGATAGTTTTGCACTTTCAAAGGGACATCTTTGTATTGACTTTGAGTAAGTATTTTGTACAATGAGACAAACATTCTAGTAAGAGAATCCATCGTAAAAATGAAAATTTGATACAAAGAAAAGATAGCTATGTGAAATAATCCCATGGGGTTCCCATTCTGCTATAGCCTTCGTGTCTCTGAGCATCTTATCTATTTGTTGCCTTGTTCGAAGTTGATTGAATTGATTAGAACCGTCGAGCTTGTAGGTTGTCTGTAAGGTGATCCAATGGGACATAGTCATACGCTTTAATTCCCTAAATTTTTCCTGGATCGCCCTTTCGGGTTTTCAGTCCACCGGGATACCCTTTTTTTCCCAAGTCGCCCTTTCGGGTTTTCAACTTGTCGGGTGTGCAGATTTTTTGTTTTATCCCTAATTTTTGCCCAAACCTTTTTGGATCACCAGGATGCCCTTGTTTTTCCTAGGTGTGTCAACCTAGCGGGTCTCTTATACGTAGTATCTTTTGACTATGTCTGCGTTCACGGGGTGCGGCAGGTCATCGCCATCCATAGTGGTTAAGAACATTACTCCACCAGAGAATATGATTTTGATCACAAAAGGTGATTCATATGTAGGAATCCATTTTCCCCTGGGATCACCCTGCGGTAGTATGATGTGTTTGATCACTAGATCCCCGACTTGATACACTTGGCGTCTGACCTTTTTGTTGAAAGCCTTAATCATCTGTTTTTGATACATTTGACCATGACATATAACAATAAGCCTTTTCTCATCAATCAAGTTCATTTGATCAAGTCGAGTATGGATCCAATCGTCTTCGTTCAGACCTGCATCCTTCATGATTCTCAGAGAGGGAATCTGGACCTCAATAGGCAAGACAACCTCCATGTCATATACTAGAGAGTATGGTGTTTCCCCAGTTGATGTGTGTGCCATGGTACAATAACCGTGGAGAGCGAATGGTAGCATCTCATGCCAGTCTTTGTATGTGACTGTCATTTTTTGTATGATCTTTTTGATGTTCTTATTTGCGGCTTTGACAACACCATTCATCTTTGGCCGGTAAGGGGAAGAATTGTGATGCTGGACTTTGAATTGCTCGCACAGGGTGGTGATCATAATATTGTTTAGATTCGTACCATTGTCTGTGATGATCCTCTCCGGGATACCATACCGACAGATGAGATTCTGTTTAATGAACCAGGCTATAACAATCTTGGTAACGGAAGCGAAAAAGGCCGCTTCAACCCACTTTGTAAAATAGTCAATGGCCACTAAGATGAAGCGCTGTCCATTAGAGGCTGTTGGTTTGATTTCCCCAATCATATTGATACCCCCCATAGCAAAGGGTCAAGGAGCCGTCAAAAGATTTAAAGGAACCGGAGGTACGTGCGCCTTGTCAGCATAAATTTGAAACTTATGGAAGGTTCGAGAGTGTTGATAGCAATCTTCTTCCATGGTAGACCAATAATAACATGCCCATAGGATTTTCTTTTCCATCATATGCCCACTGGAATGGGTGCCAAAAGTGCCTTCATGTAACTCAGCCATGATCTTTTCCGCTTCAACCTTGTCTACACACCGAAGTAACACAAATTCATGGTTGTGTTTGTAGAGACCACCATTACTAAGGAAGAACTTAGCGGAGAATCTCCTTAAGAACATCTTATCATTGACTGAAGCTCCTTCCAGATATTCTTGAGCCTCGAGATACCTCTTGACTTCGTGAAACCAAGGTTGGTCCACTACTTCTTCAGTATTGATCTCGTGACAATGAGTTGGTTCGTTCATTCGTTCAATGGTAATCCGGGGAGCCTCGTTATCCCATTTAAGTTTAAACATGGATGACATTGTGGCTAGTGCGTCTGCTAGCTGATTTTCTTCTTGCAGGAAATGCTCGAAGGTAATCTTCTCAAAATGTGGGATCAATGTCAACACATGTTCTTTGTAGGGGATAAGGTTAGGGTGTTTGGTGTCCTATTCCCCTTTGATCTGGCTGATGACCAAAGCTGAATCTCCGAATACATTTAAGGATTTGATCCCCAAATCTATGGAAGCTTTGAGACCAAAAATGCACGCTCCGTATTCTGCCATGTTATTTTTACAATTGAAGCAAAGTCTTGCTGTAAAGGGAGTATGACATCCTTCAAGAGATATGAGTACAACACATATACCATTGTCGAGTGTGTTGGACGCCCCATCAAAAACCAGGGTTCATCGAGATCCTTGTTCAGGTCCGTCATATGGTCTGAATTCTTCACAGTTGTTTACCATCATGAAGTCTTTATCTGGGAATTCGAACTTCATGGACTGGTAGTCCTCCACAGTTTGGTGAGCCAGGTTACACTTCCCTTTATTACTTTCTGGGTAGTATATTATATGTCATATTCTGTCAGGATCATCTACCATCTCGCTATTCTCCCAGAGAGGGCAGGTTTCTCGAAGATGTATTTTATTGGGTCCATTTTTGATATCAATAAGGTAGTATGGGTCAGCATATACTGTCTTAGCCGGTGAGAAGCCCATGCCAGAGTGCAACAAGTTTTTTCGAGCAGTGAATATCTTGTTTCACAGTCGGTAAAATTTTTGCTCAGGTAATAAATAGCATGCTCTTTTCGGCCAGACTCGTCATGCTTCCCCAGAACACACCCCATTGAATTTTCCAAAATGGTTAGATACATGATCAAGGGTCTTACCTCGACTGGTGGAATCAAAACCGGAGGCTCTTGCAGGTACTCTTTGATCTTGTCGAAGGAAGTTTGGCACTCATTGTAACACCCCGTTTTAATTAATATTATTTTTATTTTTATTTTCTAAAAATGACCGGTTGATATTTATTTATGTAAAATAATAATTATTTAGTCGGTTATTCTGTCCGATAATTGATTAATTTGGTTTATTTGGTTTACCGAAAAATGATTATTTTATATGATAATATTGTATTTTGGTGTGTATATATATATTTTGTGTGTGTTAATTAATTAATTTATGATAATTAAATTATTATATGTGATACGGTGGCCAGAACCGGGACGTGGTTTCCCTATTACGTTAAGGAAATTTTGTTGGTTTGCGTTTTACGTTTGTTTTTTCAAAATGCCGCGGTAAGCAAGAGTCACCATCGACTTTTATTTTATCCAACAATGAAAGGAAAAAAGCACAAAAAAATTCCTTTTTCGAGATATTTCTGAGTACGGGGGGTGGATTATAAAAAGAGAAGGTATTAGCACCCTTTCTATCCGTAGTTATCTACGGGCTCTTAGGTACTTGCTCATCATTTCCAAAAAATGTTTCTTTGTGTTTGTGGGTTTTGAAAAAGTTTTTGTTTTAGCTTCGATTTAACTCTTGCTTTTGTCTTCAAGAGTGTAATGAAGTGTTTTTGAAAACTTTGTTTAAAGGAGTGTAAATGTGAAAAATTTGTTTGGAATGAGCAAGTACTTAAGAACTAATCTACCTACTCGAAAAAAGAATCGTTCTATATTCGTTTCCTTTAGACAATGCTATCCCACTATTAGTGAGTAGGTAGCACCATCGTTGGAGTTTTGAGGGTCAATTCGAAAGGGACGTACGGTCATTAAAGCAATGTTAGGATGTTTTAGTAATAACCATAATGTCTTAGATCATTTATTCGAGGCAACAATATCCGAGGAAACCTTTTAAAATTAATCATACATTCTTATCATGCATCCCTATATCATACATCTAACAATTAATAATTTGTGGAATTTAAAGTGCGGAATTTAAACTATGCTATTACAAGGCTTCGGGTATTTACATAGCAAAAAACAAACCCTTTGAAAATAAAGCGATAAATGTAAATAAACGTCCTAATTAAACTATTACAAACTGTAGGCAGTTACATCAATATGGTAAATAATAAAAATAAAGCACGCGACAAGAATTAAGATCGACGAGAATTTAAGGTTTTGACCCTTCTAACCTAATTAAAAGAAAAATTGTTTTTTGTTGTTTTTAATAAAAGAAATAAGTTTTCTAAATTAAATATGAAATTAATTATTTAATTAAATAAATTAATAAAAATAATTACATGACCTATTTTGGTTTCTTTGGTTATTTTTGGAAAAAATAAAATATAATTAAGTTAGTAATAAAACCTATTTATTCTAATTATTTTTAAGTTATTTACAAAAAGAAATTAAAGTTTTACCTAAAATTAAAATTTAATTAAGAAAAAATCTTAAATATATTTTTATGTGATTTTTATATTTGTTTATTGATAAAAAAATAAAATGGATTAAAAGAAATAAACAAAACGAATAAAACATGAAAATAAAGATGGGCCTAGTAGCAAAAGTAAACAGGGGGTGCAATCATCAGAAATCCCTAGGCCCGAATCTTCGAAAGCTTCATGCTCTAACTATGGTATTTTTTTATTCTTGTGTGGAACCTATGATTCAACCATCCATAATGGTTCTATATAAACTCAAACAAACGTTAGCATACCATAAAATGTGATTAAAATTAGAGATTCAAAGTTTAAAATTTTACCAAATCGGTGTTGTCAAATGGGGGGCGTGCTAGGCGTGTGATGGATTGCTCTTGGGCCTTGTAAGACTCTTGATGACTTCAAGAGGATGGTTTGAGGCTTGATATCAATTGAGAGAGACCGGAACCTCGAGATATGACTTGCACCAATTCTTTGATTTCTAGAGAGCTTTTTGAAGAGCTTTTAGAGAGCTTTTTGAAGAGCTTTTTGAGAGATTTTTAGAGAGGATTTTTGTCCCTTTCAAGCTTGTATGGATCTATATTTATATAGGAGAATGAGGAAACAAGAAATCATGGAAATAATCTCCCTCATAATGTTGTGTTTTAAGACCATGATTAAAACTTGAAAAAAAATGCCATATTTGAAGATTTTATGCCATTTTCACACGTGGATGAACCTGGACATATTTGAAAGGTTATTGCATGATATCAATTGACATAAACCAGCATAAAACTTGCCCAAAATAGATTCACATCAAAATTTACATTATGTCTATTATTTATTTATTTAATTCTGAACTTTAATGAATAAAATATCAAAATAAATAGCATAAATAATAGAAAAATGTATGGGTGGGCTTAGAGGTAGTGGACCATGTTAGGAATGAGTTTCAAACTTGAAAAGATAGGCCCATTTGGAAAAAATAAAAGTTTGGTCAATATTTGCTTCATGCATTTTTTCAAAAATTGTCCAACTTTAACAATGCATATCTCTCTCAATTTTAACCTTATGAGGGTGTTCTTGGACTTTTTAGAAATCTTAGGATATCCCCTAAGAGACCTATTTGGTTTCATCTCAATTGGATCTTCCATGTTCATGTAAGAAGCTTTGACCCAAAAGGTGTTTTTGTTGACTTTCCAAAATGACCTATAATGTCCAAATTCATAACTTCTTGTGAGTGCATATTTTGAACTTGGGAGATGAATATGGATTGTAGGGAATTTCATCCTATTCAAAATGAGCTTTGGATGGGTCATTTCTCATAAAGTATGAGAAATTTATGCTTGGTCAAAGTTGAGTTGACTTTTCCTACAAAACCCTAATTTAGCAACTTTTGAGTCTTGATGAATTATGAGCAATCCTTGATGAGTCATGATCAACCCTTTATCAAATGAAGAAGTATACTTAAAAATTAGGATGTTGACCAAAAATCTTGAATTTGACGGTATGTGGGCCACAATTGACTTCTGCCCTAACACAGTCGATTTTCAGGCCTTTGAGCAATTGACTGAGCAAACTTCCTCTGCAAGGCTTGAAACTTGACATGGATGATCTTGAGAACATATTAGGACAATTTTGAGCATTTGGGGTCCCTTGGACTCAAGTATCTTTATGCAACATGAAACCCTAATTTGAGGTAGACTGCCTTAGGAGAGAGCTTGTCTGGCCAACCCTTGGACTACCTTGAGCAACTTGGGGATCTTTCTTCAAATGTTTTGAGAAATATGGGAGGGAAAATTTTGCAGTACAACAACTGCCCCTGTTCAATCTTCTTAAACCCGAAGATTTAGATTGGCTTTCGTGCCTTTCGTGATCTGAAGGTGGAAGAGGATTGAACACTAGAGTGCCCAGAAATTTGCACTCGCATGAAGTGGTAATTATCTTATGATGTCAGAAATGGGCTTACAGATGCCATTTGGAAATTTCTGACGAGGGTATGGGCTTAAAGATGCCATCTGAAGGAGTGTCGATCGCATAAGAGATTCCTTAGCGAGAGCTTGTATACCTGTCGTTGAGGAAGATTCCACTGGGGAGGGCTGATCTTTGTTGAGAGAAGTAGAATTTTAGGAGCTTCGGTCATTCGTATTCCAATGAGGAAACATCTATGTTGATTTTTAGGAACTTCGGTCATCCGTATTCTACTGAGGAATCATCTCTGCTGACATTTAGGAACTTCAGTCATCCATTGTTCAACTGAGGAATCATCTCTGCTGACATTTAGGAACTTCAGTCATCCGTTGTTAAACTGAGGAATCATCTCTGCTAACATTTAGGAACTTCAGTCATTTGTTGTTCAACTGAGGAATCATCTCTGCTGACATTTAGGAACTTCAGTCATCCGTTATTCAACTGAGGAATCATCTCTGTTGACATTTAGGAACTTCAGTCATTCGTTGTTCAACTGAGGAATCATCTCTGCTGACATTTAGAAACTTCAGTCATCCGTTATTCAACTGAGGAAAACATCTTTGTTGACATTTATGAACTTCAGTCATCCGTTATTCAACTGAGGAATTAACTCTGGCTTGAGGAAGCGGAAGTGAACTGCGTATCTAGTTGTGTACAGGCTGCACCGCGACCTACTAGGGAAAGGTGAAATCGATCGTGTTTGATAGGTCTGGGTCTTACAATGTTGTGGACTAATGTCTGGAGATAAGAGAAAAGAAACCTGGATAGTAGGGTTATGAGAAGGAACCTGGGTAAGGTTGCTTCGTGAGGAGTTTGGATAACAATGCGTCTGAACTGAGAAGGAACCTGGGTAAGGTTGCTTTGTGAGGAGTTTGGGTAAAACTGCATCAGAACCGAGAAGGAACCTGGGCAAGGTTGCTTTGCGAGGAGTTTGGGTAAAACTGCATCTGAACCGAGAAGGAAACTGGGTAAGGTTGCTTTGCGAGGAGTTTGGGTAAAACTACATCGGGAAATTGTATGGAGGAACCTGGGTAAGGTTGCTTCAGCATGAGTCTGGGTGAAACTACATCGGGAAATTGTAAGGAGGAACCTGGGTAAGGTTGCTTCAGGATGAGTCTGGGTGAAACTACATCGGGACCGAGAAGGAACCTGGGTAAGGTTGCTTCGGGATAAGTCTGTGTAAAACTTCAGGAGGAACCTGGGTAAGGTTACTACCTGATAAGTTTGTGTAAAACTTCAGAATGAACCTGGGTAAGGTTACTTTGTGATAAGTTCGTGTAAAACTTCAGAATGAACCGGGTTATGGTTACTTTGAGATAAGTTTGTGTAAAACTTCAGGAGGAACCTGGGTAAGGTTACTTTGTGATAAGTTCGTGTAAAACTTCAGGGGGAACCTGGGTAAGGTTACTTTGTGATAAGTTCGTGTAAAACTTCAGGAGGAACCTGGGTAAGGTTACTTTGTGATAAGTTCGTGTAAAACTTCAGAATGAACCGGGGTAAGGTTACTTTGAGATAAGTTCGTGTTAAACTTCAAGAGGAACCTGGGTAAGGTTACTTTGTGATAAGTTCGTGTAAAACTTCAGAATGAACCGGGGTAAGGTTACTTTGAGATAAGTTCGTGTAAAACTTCAGAAGGAACCTGGGTAAGGTTACTTTGTGATAAGTTCGTGTAAAACTTCAGGAGGAACCTGGGTAAGGTTACTTTGTGATAAGTTCGTGTAAAACTTCAGGAGGAACCTGGGTAAGGTTACTTTGAGATAAGTTTGTGTAAAACTTTAGGAGGAACCTGGGTAAGGTTACTTTGTGATAAGTTCGTGTAAAACTTCAAGAGGAACCTGGGTAAGGTTACTTTGGGATGAGTTCGTGAAAAAATTCATAATGAACCGGGGTAAGGTTACTTTGAGATAAGTTTGTGTAAAACTTCAGGAGGAACCTGGGTAAGGTTACTTTGTGATAAGTTTGTGTAAAACTTCAGGATGAACCCGGGTAAGGTTACTTTGAGATAAGTTTGTGTAAAACTTCAGAATGAACCGGGGTGAGGTTACTTTGGGCTAAGTTTGTGTGAAAATTATGGAGGAACCTGGGTAAGGTTACTTCGGGCTAAGTTCGTGTGACTCTTATGGAGGAACCTGGGTAAGCTTACTTCGGGCTAAGTTCGTGTGAAACTTCTGGAGGAACCTGGGTAAGGTTACTTCGGGCTAAGTTCGTGTGAAACTTCTGGAGGAACCTGGGTAAGGTTACTTTGGGCTAAGTCTGTGTAAAACTTCAGGAGGAACCTGGGTAAGGTCACCTTGTGATAAGTTAAGTTCGTGTAAAACTTCAGAAGGAACCTGGGTAAGGTTACTTTGTGATAAGTTTGTGTAAAACTTCAGGAGGAACCTGGGTAAGGTTACTTTGTGATAAACCCGTGTAAAGCTGTATTTAGGAGAAACCCGTGTAAGATTGCTTCGTGACGAACCCGTGTAAAGTCTGTTTAGTTTCCGGAGTTAATCTTGAACTTGCAGGAAGTTGTTGATGATAACCATCTTTCCTAAAAAGGTACATGATTAATTGTATATGATGCATGACATGTATTGTATGATGATGTTCTCAAAATAAATGAAATTATGATGTATGCAATATGTATGCGCATGTCATGATATATGAACATGAAATGTTATTGTGGTACGTCTGAGTTTGGGAAAATAAATCCCTAACTGTTGTTGGAGAATAAAGAGTTTCGCTCGCGGGAGATAACGACCGAAGATGATTGGAAGAATAATCCTACAGGAGAGAATAACTCTGCTGGGGAATGGACTGACGAGGAAATGACTCTGTGGGGAGTATATACTCTGCTAGAAGATCTGCTAATTTGGAGAAATAAAACTCAGCTGGGGATGAATTACTGTTGCTGGTGACAGTGAACCCTGTTGGGGATTGAATTTCTGTCTGTGAAAGGAATGAACTTTGCTGGGGATGATTTTCCAATGGTGACTTCACTGGGGATAATCTTTTAGACTCTACTGGGGATAATCTTCCAGTGCTGGTGATAGATAAACTCTGCTTGGGGAGAATCTTACCGACCCATTCGTGGTTGCGAGCCTCAGTTGGGAAAAATTAACACCACTATCCTTTTCTTACTCTGCGGGGAGTGTAGATGTTACTGGGACGCGGGCTGAGGATATGACAATGACTTTGCATCGAGACTTTTCTGCCCCTGTATCTGCGGGAGAAGGTGCCTGCGGAGGCCTTGTGGATCGAGTATTATTCTAACCTATGAGGTGCTTGGTAATTGCCGATTGAAATGACAAATCTTCTTCTGGTATGCAAGTGACGAGATGACGGGACTTAGTCGTACGCTTTAATCCCTAACTTTTTCCTGGACTGTCTTTTCAGATTTTTAGTCCACCGGGATACCCTTTCTTGCCCAAGCCGCCTTTTCAATTTTTCGACTTGCTGGGTGTACAAATCTTTTTTTGTTTTTATCCCTAATTTTTTCCCGAACCCTTTTGGTTCGTCGGGATGCCCTTATTTTTTCCTAGGCCTGTTAACCTAGCGGGTCTTTGTTCATGCGTAGTATTTTCTGACTATGTCCATGCTCTCAGTGTGTAGGGAGTTGTCATTGTCGGTAGTGTTGTGTTTCCATACTACCAGAAGATGTTCGTTTGATCATACAAGATTCGTTGCTGGAATTCATGTCCAATGCCCCAAGTGATTCAGATGGAGATCTGCCCCTGGCTATTTGGCATCTTTGAGAGATTCCTTGAATCTTGACTTGACTGCCCAGATGATGGACAATGATCCTGCCGTGCCCCTTGGTTGGAAGTGTTTTTCCACTTGAGGTGATCCTTTTTATTGAGAAGGTTTTTGTTCACTAGATATTCGTCATGCGAATTTCTCTTTTGTTGAACAAATAGTCATATGCAAACAATGTTATTTTAAGAATGCAAAGCTTACGTCTGTCTTGAAGTTTGAAAATTCATTTTTTAGTAAAACAAGTTTTTTTGTAAAAGTGTGATGTCAACTCAGGATTTACAGCAAGTCCTACAGGAGTCAGGATACCTTTTGTAACAGTATGCTTTCGAACTAACCCATGCTTCAGCTATGACTTTTAAGGGTTATAACGTGGCCTGGTTCACGGTTCAAGAAACAAAGGATAAAGGCTCAAAATTTATTTGTACCCACCCGTTCCTCGTGATGTTCTTCGATCCTAAACTCAGCTAATTGTGCATTTAGATCCCGTTTGAGTCTTTGTTCTGATATTCCGGTGATAGTTCGAATACTGCGTTTATTTTGAACAGGCAGTCATTTTTGTTGAGATTTTGTAGGATCTCTTTCTTTTTGATTTTATTATCCCTGTCTTTTGCCTGAACTGTTTCTTTTGTGATTACAATCAGCGGGATGCCCCCGTTTTTCTTAAGTCTCCTTCATAGGTTTTGACTTAATGGGATTTTATTTCGAGAGATATTGACTGTCTGTCTTGACGATTATATGGAACCATCACCGTCTTTTGTTTTGGAAGGACCTATTTGATGCCATTCATTGTGCACCTGAATTAATTGAGAAAACTACCCTGCCCCCAGGTTGTGATTAAGTTTTTTTTTTTAAATTTGCGTAAAAAGAAAACTCCAACTTCTTTGGCTCAAAGGGGTTGAAGAGGGATTATCTTCCTTATAACTCCATTATTTAGGATTTGAAACAACGCCTGTACATCGTCAGCGGGGTCTGTTCAAAATCATACTGTAGAGATTTTGATATCATTTTCGCCATCCTCCCTCTAAAGGCTTAGAGTTTTTTAATCGAGAGTTGGACATCAGAAAAATGAAAGCAATTTGAATATAGTGAATACGAATGGATTGATTCAAAACAGACATATGCAATGCATTGATAAAGTAATAAAGTTTTAACATGACTAAATGTTTGAACAATCAAAAGAAAATTACAAATTGAAAATTCTAATGAATAAAAAGTCTTCTCGTCTCAGGATTTGTCACTTTAAATGGTGAGCCTTGGAGGATTGACAAAAACATTCCACTTGACCATCTTGTGTGAATTTCAATGCTCCTTTATCGATCAGGTCTTGAATTTTGTTTTTCAATGCCCAGCAGTCATCAGTATCATGCCCCGGGCTGATGGAATGGTATGCACACCTTGCATAAGGATTGTAGTTTGGGGAGGCTATGTGGGGATTCTGAGGAGGGTCCCTTAACGTCACCAGATTCAATCTCAACAGGTGTTGTAAAGCTTGAGACAGCGGCATGTTAAGCTCGGTGAACGGCCTTTTGGGTGTATCTGGCTTACTCTGATTAACCCGTTGCTTTTGGCGAGGTTGTCATTGGACCCGTGATGTAGTAGCAATTTGGAAAGGTCCACCCTTCACCAAACCAAACCCTTGTCTTCTTGGAGGCTGATAAATGACTTGGTCCCCGGCCTCGACTATTTGCTTCATACTGTTGTATCTATCTTGATGAAGCTGGTTGATAATGATTCTCAGCTCTTCTTGTTCCTGGGCTAAGCTTTGGATAAGGTCCGTCTGCCCCAGCATTTGGGTTTTTATTTCATCTACCTCAGCTTGTAGTTATTCTAGCCATTCGTCCTTATTGTCTTCAGGGCTTTTCTTGACCAAGTTCCCAACAAGGAGTGTTTTCAACTCTTCCTGCCCGTTGGACAGGTTTAGGAATATTTCCCTGAACCGAGTTTCTTGAAGATCTCTGGTGTCTTGTTGGAGAGCCATTTCTGAAATAAACAGCGAGAACATGAGAGACCTGTACTGGGAGACCTGTTATGCAATGATATGTATGATATATGTATGCAATGTTTTCTAGGATCTCGCGGGGTACACAAGAAACTATTAGAATTTGATTGAAGAAACTTTGCATTTGTTGATAGTCCTTCTTCAAGAGTCAAGCTCACCATATCGAGTGAGTCATAGCCATCGACTCAAATTATCGTGTTTTTATCTCTAGATGACATTGGCTAGAGGAAAATAAATCCCCTTTGCCCCTTGCTAGACGTTTGATTTACCATAACCTACATCACAAACCTTTGAGATCCTTGAAATGGTTAAGGAAATGTTAAGGCATGATGTTATGATGTGTATGTTATGCGTCTAAGCAAAAGTACGAGGTAATGTAAACAAGTAAATCTGGCAAGAAATCCAAGGTATTGGATAAGGACTGTAAACAAAACCTGCAAGGAACTTAAGTTGTTAGATAACAAACATGTGCAAGTAGTTCAAGTTGAAAGCACACAAGTCACACAATAGCCCTTAAATTTCAGGCTGGCATGGAGTTTAGGTATTACCCTCTTTCAGTTTAGTTGGTTCAACCTGTCCTAGTAATAGTAACCGGGTTCTAGAGGATCTCAATATCACTGACCATCCTCGATCGGTCATAATTCCAGTTTAGCAACCTTTTCTTGCGGCCAAAATCATCATGAGAGTATGGTCTCAATGAGTGTAGCATACTACTTTTCTATGGCCAAGTTGTTCAATTATAGGTTCTAAGGTCAGTTGATGCTTAATGATCCCTTAGCAGCCCCATACTCTCCTTGTTCCTCCACAAGGGATATCGGTACCAACTTAAGTGTCACACTAACGTAGGTACTGCTTCAATCGTATCGGTCTATGCCATACAGTTCCCTCACAGTCTATTGTTACTTACCTAAAAGTTATCCCCAGATTTGGGTTAGGATCTATAGTAACTCTGATACAAAGCCCACAAAGATAAAGCAATCAAATCAAACAATATAAAACAATATGATGAACTATTTCTAAGGTACACCCAACTTATTAGCTCCCCAGCAGAGTCACCAGTTATGTGATACGGTGGCCAGAACCGGGACGTGGTTTCCCTATTTCGTTAAGGAAATTTTACTGGTTTGCATTTTGCGTTTGTTTTTGCAAAATGTCACGGTAAGAAAGAGTCGCCACCGACTTTTATTTTATCCAACAAGGAAAGGAAAAAAGCACAGAAAAATTCCTTTTTCGAGATATTTCTGAGTACGGGGGGTGGATTATAGAAAGGGAAGGTATTAGCACCCTTTCTATCGGTAGTTATCTACGGGCTCTTAGGTACTTGCTCATCATTTTCAAAATTGTTTTCTTTGTGTTTGTGGGTTTTGAAAAAGTTTTTGTTTTAACTTCGATTTAACTCTTGCTTCCGTCTTCAAGAGTGTAATGAAGTGTTTTTGAAAACTTTGTTTGTAAAGGAGTGTAAATGTGAAAATTTTGTTTGGAATGAGCAAGTACTTAAGAACTAATCTACCTACTCGAAAAAAGAATCGTTCTATATTCGTTTCCTTTAGACAATGCTATCCCACTATTAGTGAGTAAGTGGCACCATCGTTGGAGTTTTGAGGGTCAATTCGAAAGGGACGTACGGTCACTAAAGCGATGTTAGGATGTTTTAGTAATAACCATAATGTCTTAGATCATTTATCCGAGGCAACAATATCTGAGGCAACCTTTCTGAGGCAACTTTGATCTTTGGACAAAAGGACGACCACTAAAGCATCCTATACTCATTGAATGTTTACCGAAGGCAACCAAGTGGGAGTGTACCCTAGGAGTGCGCATGTGCGGATGATTCAATTTCAGTTTATTTATCTTTGCACATTTAGGGTGATCTAACTATTTTAAAATTAATCATACATTCTTGTCATGCATCCCTATATCATACATCTAACAGTTAATAATTTGCGGAATTTAAAGTGCAGAATTTAAACTACGCTATTACAAGTCTTCGGGTATTTACATAGCCAAAAACAAACCCTTTGAAAATAAAGCGATAAATGTAAATAAACGTCCTAATTAAACTATTACAAACTGTAGGCAGTTACATCAATATGGTAAATAATAAAAATAAAGTGCGCGACAAGAATTAAGATCGACGAGAATTTAAGGTTTTGACCCTTCTAACCTAATTAAAAGAAAATTTGTTTTTTTGTTGTTTTTAATAAAAGAAATAAGTTTTCTAAATTAAATATGCAATTAATAAGTTAATTAAATTAATTAATAAAAATAATTACATGACATATTTTGGTTTCTTTAGTTATTTTAGGAAAAAATAAAATATAATTAAGTTAGTAATAAAACCTATTTATTCTAATTATTTTTAAGTTATTTACAAAAAGAAATTAAAGTTTTACCTAAAATTAAAATTTAATTAAGAAAAAATCCTAAATCTATTTTTATGTGATTTTTATATTTGTTTATTGATAAAAAAATAAAAGGGATTAAAAGAAATAAACAAAACGAATAAAACATGAAAATAAAGATGGGCCTAGTAGCAAAAGTAAACAGGGGGTGCAATCATCAGAAATCCCTAGGCCTGAATCTTTGAAAGCTTCATGCTCTAACTATGGTGATTTTTTATTCTTGCATGGAACCTATGATTCAACCATCCATAATTGTTCTATATAAACTCAAACAAACGTTAGCATACCATAAAATGTGATTAAAATTAGAGATTCAAAGTTTAAAATTTTACCAAACCGGTGTTGTCAAATGGGGTGCGTGCTAGGCGTGTGATGGATTGCTCTTGGTCCTTGTAAGACTCTTGAGGACTTCAAGAGGATGGTTTGAGGCTTGATGTCAATTGAGAGAGACCGGAACCTCGAGATATGACTTGCACCAATTCTTTGATTTCTAGAGAGCTTTTTGAAGAGCTTTTTGAGAGCTTTTTGAAGAGCTTTTTGAGAGCTTTTTAGAGAGTATTTTTGTCCCTTTCAAGCTTGTATGGATCTATATTTATAGAGGAGAATGAGGAAACAAGAAAGTATGGAAAGAATCTCCCTCATAATGTTGTGTTTTAAGACCATGATCAAAACTTGAAAAAATGCCATATTTGATGATTTTATGCCATTTTCACATGTGGATGAATCTGGACATATTTGAAAGGTTATTGCACGATATCAATTGACATAAACCAGCATCAAACTTGCCCAAAATATATTCACATCAAAATTTACATTATTTCTATTATTTATTTATTTAATTCTGAATTTTAATGAATAAAATATCAAAATAAATAGCATAAATAGTAGAAAAATTTATGGGTGGGATTAGAGGTAGTGGACCATGTTAGGAATTAGTTTCAAACATGAAAAGATAGTCCCATTTGGAAAAAATCCAAGTTTGGTCAATATTTGCTTCATGCATTTTTTCAAAAATTGTCCAACTTTAACAATGCATATCTCTCTCAATTTTAACCTTATGAGGGTGTTCTTGGACTTTTTAGAAATCTTAGGATGTCCCCTAAGAGACCTATTTGGTTTCATCTCAATTGCATATTCCATGTTCATGTAAGAAGCTTTGACCCAAAAGGTATTTTTGTTGACTTTCCAAAATGATCTATAATGTCCAAATTCATAACTTCTTGTGAGTGCACATTTTGAACTTGGGAGCTGAATATGGATCGTAGGAAATTGCATCCTCTTAAAAATCAACTTTGGATGGGTCATTTCTCATAAAGTATGAGAAAGTTATGCTTGGTCAAAGTTGAGTTCACTTTTCCTACAAAACCCTAATTTAGCAACTTTTGAGTCTTGATGAATTATGAGCAATCCTTGATGAATCATGATCAACCCTTAATAAAATTATGAAATATATTTCAAAATGAGGATGTTGACCAAAAATCTTGATGTTTGACAGTATGTGGGCCACAGTTGACTTCTGCCCTAACACAGTCGATTTTCAGGCCTTTAAGCAATTGACTGAGCAAACTTCCTCTGCAAGGCTTGAAACTTGACATGGATGATCTTGAGAACATATTAGGACAATGTTGAGCATTTGGGGTCCCTTGGAATCAAGTATCTTGATGCAACATGAAACCCTAATTTGAGGTAGACTGCCTTAGGAGAGAGCTCGTCTGGCCAACCCTTGGACTACCTTGAGCAACTTGGAGATCTTTCTTGAAATGTTTTGAGAAATATGGGAGGGCAAATTTTGGGGTACAACATTATAGTATTTATTTAATTATATTAAATTAGTTTAATAAAATATTAGTTTTTTATTATATATACGTTACGTTAGCAGTACATTATGTTAGTTTAGTTATATATATATATATATATATATATATATATATATATATATATATATATATATATATATATATATATATATATATATATATATATATATATATATATATATATATATATATATATATATATATATATATATATATATATATATATATATATATATATATATATATATATATATATATATATATATATATATATATATATATATATATATATATATATATATAAAATATATGTTAGTTTTATAATATATATAATAAAGTAAGTAATATAATAAAGTAGTATATTAGTTTTATAGGAAAAGTAGCAGTAAGTGAGAAAAAACCAGAAAGAGAGGAATAGAGATAGTGAGGAGAAGAAGAAGAGAAAAAGGGAGAAAACCTAAGGTGGAAGAGAAGAGGAGAAATTTCATGAATCGAACCGAAAAGCTTGTTCCGGAGATTAATCGGTAAGGGTTAGACTTTCTCTAAACATCTAGTATGTTTTTATTACATTTGATTTCGTTTTTTTCCGGTTTAGGCGATAAAATTAGTTATCTGGAAATTAATGAAATTTGACGGGGTAACTAAGTTAAACAAATAGGTAATTATGGTTGAGTTATTTTTTTGAGATTGCGACATTTTCGGAGACCGATCGGGATTGTGTTGTTTCGAATTAGCCAGTTTAGGCGGTAAAATTAGTTATCCGGAAATTAATGAAATTTGACAGGGTAACCAAGTTAAACGCGTAGGTAATTATGGTTGAGTTATTTTTCGAGATTGCGACGTTTTCGGAGACCAATCGGAATTGTGTTTGTTTTGAATATATTTATGAAGTAACTTGTTTAATTTTGTAAGTTACTTGATGTGTAAATATAATTGCAATGCATGTACAATTGTTGGTATTTAATTGTGTTGAAATATGTGGTATGTGTATGTTAAGGTCGGGAGTGGTCTTAATTGCATACAAGTGGTCAATTGTATATTGCATGGCATGGTTGGTCTTGAAACATAGACGGTGAAACGGTGGGTTCACATTTCATAGACGTTGATCTTTAATTGGAAATAGGCGTAGAGGCTTTGATCCTATGTGGAAATATAAGCGGTGAAACTTTGAGTTCACAATTACAGACGTTGATCCTAGATGGGAAATAGACGTAAATGCCTTGATCCTATGTGGAAATATAGGCGGTGGAACCTTGGGTCCACAAGTCGGTACCGCATTCACATTCTTTGCGTCGTGTCATGAGTCACATGTATAATTGTTATATTATGAGTTTATGTGAATTGGATTAAATGAGTATATTATGTTGTTGATGCAAGAGTTGGAAAAAGAGTAAGATTCCTTTATTTAATGCCTTTCTTTTGCTTTAAATTACATACTTTATATTTGTTGGAATTCTTACCCTTCTATTGAAATGATGCTTGATACGGCATCGTTCATGTACCAAAGACGGTAGTGCGAGGCACTAGCTTAGCGGATGCATTTGGATTATGGTTCTTTTTATTTTGGTTTATCGAGTCGATGCTCTGGTTGTAACACTTGGGGGTTAGGTGTCCGTATTCGAACTCGTTTATTTTGTATATGGATTATACTTGTATATAATTCTTTATTTTGATCACATGTTGATGTTTGTATGATATGGCTTGATAACATGATTGGTGTATGAACCATACGGCTTAATGCCTTGAATTTTATATTTTGATTCCTCCTTTGGAGATGAAGTTATTATGATTCTGTTGCGTTTGCACGAAAAAGAAAGTATATGCCATGAATGTATTATATGACTAAATGATTAAACTGACGAATATGTCATGTCCGTTTTTCTTGAATATGTTAATTGATGTTGTGACACTCCTTCCGTGCAAATTTTTTTTCTCTGATTTTATTTATATCGTTAATTCAGGGTTTATTAGAAGGGCAGTTACAATAGTGGTATCAGAGAATTGTCGGTCAGTTGTCAGGTCTTAACTTTACTAATCCCATTGTATTTGATTGTGTGTCTGACGCAATCAATACTTTTGTGTTGTTCAGAAGAAGATGGTTGCTGGAAGGAATGATAATGCACTTGCTGAGGCCTTGCGATTACACGTGGGATCCTTGAATCAGATGCCGCAAGCTAATCCTGTTCAACAAGGTGGAGGTGATGATGGATTTCGTGCTCTTGGAAAGTTTCAGAAAAACAATCCGCCTACTTTCAAAGGAGAGCATGCGCCTGAAGAAGCCCAAGAATGGTTAAAGGCCATAGAAAAGATTTTCCGAGTGATGAATTGTACCGATGCTCAGAAGGTGAAATTCGGAACTCACATGCTGGTGAAGGAAGTTGAGGACTGGTGGATTAACGCTAGTTAGAGGTATGATGAGGATAACACTGTGGTGACTTGGGCCATTTTCCGAGATGCATTATTGGAGAACTACTTTCCTGAGGATGTCTGTGGGAAGAAAGTAGTGGAGTTTCTTGAATTGAAATAAGGAAACGGTTCTGTTGCTGAATATGCCGCCAAGTTTCAAGAATTGATTAAGTATTATCCTCACTACAGCACTGCAAATGTCGAGAGATCCAAATGCTTGAATTTTATGAACGGCTTAAGGCCGGATGTGAAGAAAGCTTTCGGGTACCAACAAATTACCCGCTTTTTTGAATTGGTGAACAAAAGTCGTATATATGATGAGGATAATCGTGATAGTAGTGCTTACTACAAGAGCTTAAGTGACAAGAGAGGCAAGGGGAAAATGCGTCCTAATCCTTATGATGGGAAAGGGAAGAAACCGGTGAAGGTGGGAAAGAGTCCAAGTGGGGGAGTTATTACTCCGGTGAAGTGTTTTAGATGTGGTAAAGAAGGACATCATGCTTTAGAATGTCGCCATGTGATTGTGAAGTTTTTCAAGTGTGACAAAGTAGGTCACAAGGTTGTGGATTGTCGGGTTGGTTCAGTTGTGACTTGCTACAACTGTGGTGAGCAAGGTCATATTAGTACCAAATGCACGAAGCCAAAGAAGGAAACTGGGAAAGTGTTTGCCTTGTCAGGTGCTGAGACTTCAGTAGATGAGAGATTCATCAGAGGTACTTGCTTTATTCATAATGTACCTTTGATTTCTATTGTTGATACAGGTGCGATGCATTCTTTTATTTCTTTGGAATATGCTATGAGTAGGAGTATGGTGGTAGATACACATGTTATGGGTTCGATTTCTACTTCAGTTGTTTGCTTAAAGTGTCCTTTGCGTATGTGTGGTAGATATTTTGAGGTGGATCTAGTATGTCTTCCTTTGAGTCAGCTTGATGTCATTCTGGGTATGGACTGGTTGAGAGCCAACCATGTCTATATCAATTGTTTTGCTAAAGCGGTTCTTTTTCTAGAGTCCGAGAAAGAAGGCGGTTCATTCTTGTCTACCCAACAAATGAAGAGGTGTGTCAAAGATGGAGCTGAATTGTTTGTGTTGATGGCGAGCATGAATCTTGGTGAAAGGGAAGTGAGAAAGGATGTTCCTGTTGTTTGTGATTTTCCAGAGGTGTTTCCGGAGGAGATTACAGATTTACCTCTAGAACGTGAAGTGGAGTTTTCTATTGATTTGGTTCCTGGTACTAGTCCTGTTTCGATGGCTCTGTATCGGATGTCACCATCAGAATTGGTTGAACTAAAGATCCAACTTGAAGAGTTACTTGATAAGAAGTTTATTCGTCCGAGTGTTTCTCCGTGGAGTGCACCAGTGTTGTTAGTAAAGAAGAAAGAAGTTACGATGAGGCTTTGTATGGATTATAGGCAGTTGAACAAGGTTACTATCAAGAACAAGTATCCGTTACCTAGAATTGATGATTTGATGGACCAGTTGGTAGGAGCTTGTGTGTTCAGTAAGATTGACTTGAGATTTGGTTATCACCAAATTCATGTGAAAGCTGGTGATATTCAAAAGACAACATTTAGAATGAGGTATGGGCACTATGAGTATTCGGTGATGCCTTTCGGTGTTACGAATGCACCTGGTGTGTTCATAGAGTATATGAATATAATTTTTCATGAATATCTTGATAAGTTTGTGGTAGTATTTATTGATGACATTCTTGTCTATTCGAACAATGAAGCGGAGCATGCCGAGCACTTAGGAATTGTGTTGTCGATTCTGAAAGAGAATAAGTTGTTTTCTAAACTTTCTAAGTGTGAGTTCTGGTTGGAGCAAGTGAGTTTTCTTGGACATGTGATATCTCGTGGAGGTATTTCCGTGGATCCATCTAAGATTGAAGCTATGTCAAAATGGGGATCTCCTAAGTCTGTTTTTGAGATTCAAAGTTTTCTTGGTTTGGCCGGTTATTACCGTAAGTTCATTAAAGGTTTTTCCAAGTTAGCTTTACCTTTAACACAATTGACGAGAAAGGGGCAAGCGTTTGTGTGAACTACTCAGTGTGAGGATAGCTTTCAAGATCTTAAGCGAAGGTTGACTACTACTCCTGTGTTGGTTTTACCTAATCCATCTGAACCGTTTACAGTGTATTGTGATGCTTCATTGATGGGGTTAGGTGGCGTGTTAATGCAAACTGGACAAGTGGTGGCCTATGCTTCGAGGAAACTTAAGGTACATGAGAGGAATTATCCGACTCATGACTTAGAGTTGGCAGTTGTTGTTTTTGTGTTGAAAATTTGGAAACATTACTTGTTTGGATCAAGATTCGACATTTTTAGTGATCATAAGAGCTTTAAATATTTGTTTGATCAGAAAGAGTTGAATATGAGGCAGAGGAGATGGTTAGAGTTCTTGAAAGATTATGACTTTAGTTTGAATTACCATCCTGGTAAGGTGAATGTGGTTGTCGATGCTTTGAGTAGGAAATTATTACATATGTCTATGTTAATGGTGAAAGAACGGGAGTTACTTGAACAGTTTCGCGACTTGAGTTTGGTTTGTGAAGAAACTTACTTTGGTATGAAGCTTGGTATGTTGAAGCTTACTAGTGGGATCTTGGATGAGATAAGAAAAGGACAGAAATCAGACTTGGTTTTGGTTGACAAGTTGACTTTAGTTAACCAAGGTCAAGGTGGAGAGTTTAGAATTGATGAGAACAGCGTTCTGAGATGTCGTGATCGAGTTTGTGTTCCTGATGTTGGTGATGGGAAAAGAGGATCCTTGAGGAAGGACACCGAAGTAGATTGAGCATTCATCCTAGTGCCACAAAGATGTATCAAGATTTGAGAAAGTTGTTTTGGTGGCCTTGTATGAAGAAGGAGATCGCGGAGTTTGTGTCTTCGTGTTTGGTTTGTCAGAAATCCAAGATAGAGCATCAGAAGCCATATGGATTGTTGCAACCTTTGTCTATTTCGGAATGGAAGTGGGACAGTATCTCTATGGATTTTGTTTCAGGTTTACCGAGGACTCCGAGTAACTATGAGGCTATTTGGGTTATCGTGGATAGATTGACGAAATCAGCTCACTTTATTCCAATTAGAATGGATTATCCTATGGAGAGACTTGCGAAGTTGTATGTTGAGAGGATTGTGTGCTTGCATGGTATTTCGACGTGCATTGTTTCGAATAGAGACCCGCGGTTCACATCTAGATTTTGGGAAGGTTTGTAAAGAGCTTTGGGTACTAAGCTACATTTGAGTTCCGCTTATCATCCAAAGACGGATGGTCAAACGGAGAGAATGATTCAATCGCTCGAAGATCTTTTGCGTGCTTGTGTGTTGGAACAAGGGGATTCATGGGAAAGTTACTTTCCTTTGATTGAGTTTACCTATAATAACAGTTTTCATTCTAGCATAGGTATGGCTCGTTTTGAAGTGTTGTATGGAAGGCATTGTCAAACACCTTTATGTTGGTACGAGTCAGGAGAAAGTGCGGTGGTTGGACCGGAAATTGTGCAACAAACTACAGATGAGATTAAGTTGATTAGAGAGAAGATGAAGATTTCTCAAAGTCGCCAAAAGAGCTACCATGATAATAGGAGGAAGCCTCTTGAGTTCAAGAAGGATGACCATGTGTTTTTGAGAGTGAATCCTACGACGGGTGTTAGTCGGGCTCTTAAATCGCGGAAGTTGACACCTCAATATATTGGTCCATATCAAATTTCGGAGAGGGTTGGTAATATGGCTTATAGTATTTCATTACCACCATCACATTCAAATCTACATGATGTTTTTCATGTGTCACAATTGCGAAAGTATATTGCGGATCCGTCTCATGTAGTGCAAGCGGATGATGTGGAGGTTAAAGAAGACTTAACCGTTGAGAGTTTACCGACAAGAATCGAAGATCGGAAAGTGAAGCAACTTAGAGGAAAAGAGATTTCTTTGGTTAAGGTGGTGTGGGGTGGTGCGGCTAATGGAAACATAACTTGGGAGCTTGAAAGCCGGATGCAGGATTCATATCCCGAGTTGTTCGTTTAGAGGTAATTTTCGAGACCGAAAATCTTATAAGTGGGGGAGAGTTGTAGCACCCCGCTTTAATTAATATTATTTATATTATTATTTTCTAAAAATGACCGGTTGATATTTATTTTGGTAAAATAATAATTATTTAGTCGGTTATTCGGTCCGATAATTGATTAATTTGATTTTTATTTGGTTTACCGAAAAATAATTATTTTATATGATAATATTGTATTTTGGTGTGTATATATATTTTGTGTGTGTTAATTAATTAATTTATGATAATTAAATTATTATAGTATTTATTTAATTATATTAAATTAGTTTAATAAAATATTAATTTTTTATTATATATACGTTACGTTAGCAATACGTTAT